>CM055275.1:43441325-43847855 GCA_029237695.1 Conchocele bisecta
TTTACCTGAATAATTGTTGCGTAAATATGATGGACTACATGTACATGTATAACATTTAAGGAATACAATCATGGGCTATTGCGTTTACTTGCGTTTACAACACATGTGGTATGTTTAAAGTCCGTGGAGTCGGAAGGACTCCTGGCAAACTTTAAACAGACCAAATGTATTATGCACCCCAGTAAACGCCACATGGGGACTCTGAAGATGTCTATGGGGACTTATTTCTAAACAATTTGAACAACTATCCTGGGCACTTACCAAATAAATGTATCCGACATTCACATTTAGCCAACTCTTCCAATGACATGGCGGCTCGCGAACAAGTCACATGCGTTATGTACGTTTCTGTTATAAGGAAGTGTGCACGTATCTGCCAGGTTAGCTCAGTCGGGAGAGCACTGCGAGTAGTTGCCGTCCCCACTATGACTCACGACATCCCTGGACTTGGCAACTGTTTCTTGCTAGATACTGGTTTCATCGATATCCCCCATTGGTATATCACATTCATGCAGCATAATCCTCATGCAGCAGGTTATTGACAGGTGAAAACTGTATCTACTCTTATTCGAAGGCAAACAGTTTGTGCGAATCCTTACAGCAGCTCATTATAACATCTAACTGACCATTGCAAGTGTGATGGTAGTTGACATGAATATCACCGTCCACAACCATCACTGCAGGTATGGCAATCTGTTGATGTATTACATTTGCTGTTTTGTATTGTATGTTGGGTTTCTTAGACAATGGCATGCATACAGGGTATCATCAGTGTTAGCGAACCAGTGCACTATATGTTCTGACTGTGTGTTTGCATATTGACTATTTACTGTAATGTGACTAGTGAAAACATGACAACCAAGATCCACAGTCAATCGATCTTGTGTCCATTGTGTACATACACTTTTTATATGATTACCATGTATTCGGCCCTAAGGGACGTTTGTATACATTAGACACGACTCATATATCATGTATATATCCATAGAATGACGGTCAATATATGCTAAACAAATAAAGAAACACGACAGTTTTCAAATTCCTAACATTTGAATTGTGCATTAAAGTGTATAATGTATATAATTGGGACATCATAATGTATATAAATTGGACATCAATATATTGAAACTGTAATGGCATGGGCACTGTCACTGGTGGAAAATAATCACCACTGACAAACGATTGGAGCATGCGTCAATTGGATTTTGACAACGTTTGGAGCATGGGTTTCGTCAATTGGATGTTGACAACGTTTCGACGACTACAGCAAGGCTCAAGAGGATTTACGTGAATGCTGGAGACGTTTCACATTTGGTACGTAAATGATGACCGTGTATGTTGGCGCTGTGAGAAGGCATGATAAATAATTGCTCCCATTCTGTAACAGCGGGTCCAGAAACGTTTCCACTCGCATTCAATGTCGTGTATTTGCTAAATAAAGCCAGAAAACACGTCCATACGTAATGCTGGTAGCCACACAAGGCGTGAAATCAAAGTTTCACATTTGACACGAACTCACTGACGTCGACGGTTGGTATGGCCACGTACACACGTACGAGCATGCATTCGTTGTTGGAGTACAGTAAGATGTTCCTAAACAATCTGATTTCTGCTAGATCAAGCGGACGAGTATCGTTTTGAGGGTACTTCATATATTATTGGATACACCCTTACGTCAACGACATCAACAGCCAGAGACGTTACATTTGTGTCAGGACATTAGTCATTGACTGGTGGAATACATCCCACAACGTGTTATATGTCGGTTGGGTCGGCCAATGCGTAGATAAAGTTCAATGTTAATGTATTCCCCAAAAGGTTGTGCGAGAAACTGAAACTTGCAAGTGATATTTTCGGCCCCTTTCAACAACACATAGATAGCACATTACGCCACTTAACAATAAAGTGCTTCGCATTGTTATGGAGCGATGGTATTCCAACAACAAAATATCCAATTGTAATAAAACACGGTTATACATGTGATACATTTTATTTTTTACGGCGCGTATAGACGAACATGCAACTTCAACTATCGTTCTTTCGCTAACTCGTGTTTCCTCCGAGTGGAGACGAACATTCAACCTCACCTCTCGTTCATTCATTTTTTCGCCGAGTAGAGACGAACATCCAACCTCAAATATCGTTCATTCGTTTACTCCGGGTAGAGACGAACATTCAACCTCAACTGTCGTTCATTCGTTTACTCCGAGTAGAGACGAATAGTCAACATCAACTGTCGTTCATTCAATTTTACGCCGAGTAGAGACGAACATTCAACCTAAAATATCGTGCATTCGTTTACGCCGAGTAGAGACGAACATTCAACCTCAACTTCGTTCATTCTGTTTTACTCCGAGTAGAGATGAACATTCAACCTCAAATATCGTGCATTCGTTTACGCCGAGTAGAGACGAACATTCAACCTCAACTTCGTTCATTTTGTTTTACTCCGAGTAGAGACGAACATTCAACCTCAACTGTCGTTCATTCATTTTCACTTCGAGTTGAGACGAAAATTCAACCTCAACTGTCATTCATTCGTTTTGACGCCGCATAGAGACGAACATCCACACTCAACTGTCGTTTATTCTATTCAACACAGCATAGAAACGAACATTCATAGCTATAATTTGCATTGCTTCCTTGCTAAGTCGCATACAAACGAACATTAACAATATTACATTTCGTCGATTCGCTTCTATGCCGCGAGTATTAACGAATATCCAAAACCGTTAAATTGTCTTCCTTCATTTCTACGCCGCTTAAAAACGAAAATTAGCAATACAATATTTTGTTTGTCTCAAAAATTATACAATTTGATATGAAATGAATGCTGACAATCACATTCAAACATAACAGCTATTGCAATGGTTACAAAGGTTTGAAATTATTAATTAGATGAAATGTTGCCCCTTCCGATATGACGTGAGCAATGAAGATTTGTTTAATATATAATTATTATATCTAACTGATTTGTTTTATATTATTGTATTACAGTTCCTATTTCAATTGTTTATTTACGTCTCATCAACTGTACACAATAAAATACATAGCAATAATACAATACAGGTACATGTACAATTGCCATTGTGTAAGAATTTAATGAGCAACTATAATTACATTTCAGCATATACATGAAAGACATTACTTGAAGAATATGTTTCTTTTGAAACTGTAAAAGGACTACACACCAAAAAGCCAACACAAATAAAAGCAATAATCCATTGCAGTTGCCGTTGCCACCACGCTTATCCTGGTTAAAAATATCGGTGGCAACGATAACCACTGTTGGTTTATATCTTTGTTGCGTCCCGCGTTGCATAGCTACCACTAATCGTGAGCATGGTGGCAGCGCAAATGAGCCATCACATGATTTATTCACATGTTTTAATGATTAGCAGTATATATGCAACCGAGCTTAAAAGGGATAAGAAAGTAATATTTTCATTATTTACACATAAACCTAATTCACACATGGTACTATAATTGTATTATTTATACAACAGTGCATGTCTTCGATTTAAAATATAGCAAAGGGTTTTGGCACAAAATCGTATTATGTTGCATAGCGCAATACGTATATCGTTGTATATAGGGCAGCTTAACAGTACATGGCACTCATCTTCTACTTGAGTCATGCAAAAATGGCAAACCCTACTGTCAATAGACAGTTGTTCAACCGTAATGGGACTACGCCGCATGTAAACTTAGCGAAAGCAGAGCTGAGTGTTCGACGAAATACAAGGTTTACAATAGGTTTCCACCGCCCCCCCCCCCCCGTCTGCTTAAACAGTTTATATGTGTGTTACCCCCATATCCCAGTAAACTAGTCACTCTGTTCACAGTTGAATACCATTCGGTACATGTTAAACTTTCCATTAGTCGCTTAACATTTTCGCTTACTAATATATAAATATTTCTAGAAAGTGTATGTACAGTAGCTAATTTGCCAGTAACTAACGAAATGCTTAAATCAGATCATTGAAGTGAATATATTTGAAGACCTAAGACATTTATCGATTACCAGAGATATAAGTCAACAGAAAACTCGAAATGTGTGGTGTTTGTGCGAGTCCGAAACTACTACATTTATCCAAGCTCTTTCGTACCTTGAAAACGATATAGTGTCCATTGTATGGAAATTGGTGGGTGGAGTAACGGTTTTCAAATGAGCCATTTATCAGGTCCTAGGTCCTAGTCTTCCACATATGAACGGCACGTGCAAATACGACATTGCACGAACTATTGTGACAGTGTGTTCACTGGTCAACTGTGCAAAACATCAAGCTAAAATATAATAGAGGTGTTATTTTTTTCCGATTTTGTATGTTACACTGTTTTTTTCCGCTAGTATAGAATATTACCTATTGTTTCAAATGTAGTAGAATCATACATGTGACTGAATATCTATATCAATTATAGCTCACCCTGTTCTTCATAGAGTATATATACAGAGCATTAAGTTGCCATCTCCGCAATTTTAGTGTGTGCATGCTATCTGACAGTTTCACCACGTGGAGCGTTTGACACATACAGCCAATAATATGGCAGAAAATATATTGAAATTTGATGCAATACGTAACAGATATAGAACAACAACGTCCTATACATATTATTACAGCAGACTACACACAATTCTAAATCTATGAGCTTTTCTACCATCACTCACAAAATATAAAATGGACACTTTTTCCATGTGTAATATGTCAAACATGGTGCACTGTCTATTATTAGAAGTACATCTGACACAGGTAAAAGCCGTATTTATTCACATAGCAGGCACTTATACAGTAGTGACAATACACACAGATAACTGCTTACAAGTCATTGTAATCGATACAGTATGTATGGTAATACAGGTATATATCTACACCACTGTGTATTGTTCTTACTGTTACACAGTCGTTACTGAATTCTCAAACATGTTAACAAAGGGTCAACATACCCTTCATATATACAACTTTGTATGTAATTTTGATGAAACCAATGCATAGCACGCTTTTGTTCGATGTATCCCCATCATGTTGCACCAAATGTTATTCATGTGTTTGTCCCATTATTAGTGGTATGTGTCAAACGCAGTAAGATGTAAAACTGGCTTATGACCTGTACACACTAAGATGGCCGACATGGCAACTCCATGCACTGTGTGGGATTTAGTAAGATTTGAGAGATGGGCGTGGGGGCCGTCCTGGGTGTGATACTGTATGGGCCTTTGGGGATTTATGTCTGCTGGAAAGAGGGCAGACCGTAGAGACCATCGTAGTCAGTGATCATCCCTGTTCTGCACGTTGACCACCGCCTTCTTTTGCCTCATTGTCGCAGGTAGTGGGATGTAGGAGCCACCCCTCAGAGGTTGGTATCGGGCAATGTCCAGCCAAAGCGTCTGCACTCTGTCTACCATCCACCCACACTGATCCTCTTTGCGTCAATTTGTAAAGCGTCTCCAAGATTCTAGGGAAGGCCGTGTCTAGTGCCTCTTTGGTGTCATGAGCCTTGAGAACAGCTTCTTGTTCATGGCGGAGCAGAGGACCTGTGTACTCCTCACTAACATCATGGCTCCTTTTTCGAAGCTGGATCTTAAGAGCAAGCTGGAACTTGACTCCGTTGAGAGCCAGTATCTCTTCTTTGAGTTGTTGGCGAATCTGGAGGCGCACACCCTCCAGGAAATATTTTGGATATGGATTCCCTTCTAGAACATCCATCTGCCAACCCCGCAGGTAATTTCCTATTACCCAGGGTGTCCGCCTGAAGCCTGGACCAGCGAGTAGCTGGTCGATGTATTCATTATTTGTATTCATTCTGATTGGGTATACCCTATAGTAAGATATTCTTAATAGTAAATTCAAAGGAATATATTGCAGCCAGACGCCGAAACTCATTCTCCAAGACCCGTTGGTTTCGCTGCCAGTCCTTCACCTTCTCTTTCTCATATCCGCAACCCTATAACAAAGAGTCGCGGTTCGTAACACCCATTCAACATTCTGTGCAGGACTTTGTGCCACCACCTTTCCGAAGTCCGGCAATGTGAACTTTGCAACACTCTCCCATACACCTCCGAGCGCAGATCTCTGTGGAGGTAAGCCATTGACATTTGTTGTTACCTACCCTCAGTGTGTCTCTTGATTTGGTTTACGCATTGCAATGAGTATGTATAAAAAGGAAAGCACAGACTGTAAGAGCGAAATGGGACCCCGGTGTGTCTGAGGTGGGCGGGGTGGGCTCCCCATTGACATAAATGGGGTGGGGCCGACCAGGGGGTGGGGCGGGCTCTAGGGGGTAAACTGTGCAGTAACGCACTTTAAAATACTACTACTTTCATTTTCAAAATGGATGATGTGTGACATATTTTCCATAACCTGCATCCATCCTGCTCTGCCTATTCACTAATTAAAACATAGAGATACATTCAATCTGCTCTGTCAACCCTAGTGGTTGCTCCAAAAAAGTCCACGGCACGAATTGAAGTGAAAAATTAAAACCAAAAAACGCAGGGTTATTTCCTTATCACATTTTTGATACATTTTCGAGTTTCCTTTATGCATTTACACAGCACATGGCTTGCAGATGTAATAACACAGCTAGATCACGTTCGTCCGCATGTACGATCGATAATCCACTCGCGTAAGCTCGAGGATTATCTCCTCGTACATGCGGACGAACTGTGATGAAACTGTGGCTTACTGTAATACTTTTCTACAACCGGCTATAACTACCATTTCTCACTGGTGCGTTGACACTTCCCGTTTCGACCGATGCAGATCTAATGTGTTAACAGCAAGTACTAGTTCTGGTATAATATCACATTTCTGAAACAAACAAAACTGCCGGTTTAATTTGACCACGACACGTTAGTCTTCCGGTCATGCACTTGTATTATACATACTGTTTAAAGTTGTGGTTCCATCAATGAGGCACACACTGTTCTTTATAGTAATACACCAGTGTATAATAATTGTGTAACTATTCCACCAGTTTAATATAAATTGTGAGTACCCGCTAAACAGATACAATCATTTACTATTTTTTAATTTACTAATAAAGGCGCTCGTTTACATCAGGACAGTTTGATATGCAAATGAGGCAGGCCATTTTTACATTATTTATATCAATTAAATAAGTCAACTGATATTATAAAGTATGATAATTGCACATCAACACATAAATAGAGAGAATGAATAGTTGTTTTCGTTAACCCTTTCTGGAAGCACTGCTATCGCACCAGGTATCAAGCGTGGCAAGTCACGTTATATATTTTGAAACTATATTGCCGTAATGACAATTAATGCCGGTAATAGTAACTGAATGTTTATTTTTGCTGGAAAATTTTACCACAGTAGCCTATTTCACCAAAATTGCGAAGTATACATTTCTCGCTAAGTACACTTTGAGGGAGAACTTATTTTCAATTAAAGGTAAATTTATTAGTTTGCATTATACTGAACGTATTACATTATCACAGCCAGTTTGGCTGTGATAATGTAATACTTTCAGTATAATAATTAAACATTCTCTTTTACATATTAGTATCAAGGGGAAAGGACCATGTGTCACGTGTAATATGTGGCTGACAAACAGCAAATAGCGTGTAGTGTAATTATGTATGTGCATATTTAATTTAATCGTCAGGAAGACCACGATAAAACAAATGGTAACGAGGTGATGTCAATCGATGAAAACGATGTCTACTATTGCTACCGCGCAAGAACGTGAAAACGCGGCCTATCAGGGTATTTATACCAGCAACCGTCATAACGTAACCAGGATTAGAATCGGGGCTGGTAACGCGACAGCCAATGTTGCGGCTGACAACGCAATTGCGACTGCTTACGACAACCGCTTCTACATCCCACTCGACTTTGAGCTGCTGGAGAGCCACATGCCATACTATCAGTCTGAGAGCGCTTTGGCGGACCGCCTCGAATACTAACTAACGCTCAACGACTATGGCCGAACTCTCATAGCCATTGACAAGGAATCGACGTATTCGATCGAAAGTGTTTCAGTGGAGTATGACATGATCACGATGCCTGACCTCGCGAGACTGATTACAACCCAGTATGCCGGGCGTGTTGCCATACTTCATGACCGAGTTCTTCGCCATCGCAATATGACGAAAGATAAAAGCGAAACATTATGGAATATTAATATCAACGTCCCTGCCCGCTCGTTAAAGGCATACTGATGCTGTTCGATGAGGCCCGGGTCGCCCTAGGGGCTAGAAAAACCGACATATTTGATGACCCTAAAATCACAAAAGTCGAGGTGACAATTGAGGGAGTCCCCAATCAGCTCTATAGCCAGGGTCTTCGAGCACACCAGCAGTGGGACGAGAACAAAAAGCAGTTTGCTGCCAGCTCTAAGAGCGCCCCAGAGGCTGCCGCAGTGGCCAAAGAACTGCAGCTCGCGAACGTCTCTCTCGCAGAGTTCCTGACTTCTAGTGCGCGCTATGGCTAGACATGAGAACCAGCGACGACGACCAACTCCACGGTAGTGGGCGCCGAGTGGACACATGCAAGCGAGGGTGTGATGATCCAGAAAACCAAAGAGGCAGACGGCGTTGGCCCATTGAACATGTACCTATATAATTATCATCAACTCAACATCGAATATGGCCCATTCGTCTCAGCTTTATACTAAAGATCCTACGGATTTTAAGGATGCCCACTCCGCCATGATATGTGGGCAGACTGTATGCGGAAAAACGGTCTGCATCCTGGACTTGCTTGAGGGCTCCTACCGCGATGTCTTTCGACACATTGTGATCATGTGTACTACTGTGAGGCACAAGAAGACTTTTCAGCAGAGCCCATGGATCTGGGCTGACCCTGAGGTATACGCTGTTGATCCCGGTGAAAGGCTCCATGGTTACCTGCAGGCCTTCTACCAAGTTTTTCGGGGTGAGCCCACCCTGTACGTGATTGACGACTGCTCAGCCAAGGCAGCGATGACCAAAAGAAGGACATGCTCTCTGAACTCGCATTTTCGAGCCGGCATGTGGAGCAAAGCGTATGGATCTCCACTCTGAAGTACAATGCCGTCCTCAATGAACTGCGCGAGCAAACGAAATGGGTCGCCCTCTTTCACTGCAAGGACCGGGACTCCATCGATGACTGCCTTCGAGAGAATGACGTCATTCCAACGCGTCAGGAGCTGCTGGAGGTTCGACAGATGCTTTCAGAAACTAAGCACACCAAGCTTCTGTTAAAAACTGATGAACCAACTGCTTACAAAGTGCCAAACGCAGTTTATATTGTGATAAACACTGCTTAGCTTGTGAAAAACACTGCTTAGCTGCAGCTAAAACATATGTGGGAAGCAATGTGTTGCTCTGCTGCAAGCTTTGATGCTAGCATAACAGTGATCATAATTTTCGGGTGGTACGCTTGGCAATATATTAGACTTATGAGGCCAGTCAGAATAGCACTGCGCACAATGAACTGCGACGAACTTCTCGACCGGCTGCTGGAAGATGCTGTTCCGACTGCCGGAACAGCTGCCGAAACAAATGTCGGAACGACTACAAGCCTGAAAGACTGTCGGCACGACAAAAACAGCTGGAACGACTGTCGGAGCGACAGCTAAGCGGCGCCAACGGCTCGCTGCACTGGTTGCAGGGGGCAGGTCGAGCAGTATCTCACAGCCGACCAGGTTGATAATATGCCAGACATACAGATTGAGAAATGGTATGCCCGATACGAATCGCGGCTAGGCGCAGTGATGACAAAAACCCTAGGGGCAGCAGCCAGTCAGCATTACGTAGCAGCAGCAAGTATGTTTCTGCCAATCCCGAATCAATCGGGATTGTTGACGACCTCGAGACTGACCCCTGCGCTAAGACCAGCTTGCTGCGTAATTTACCATAAGTTTGGTATGTTCTTAGCACCGATGAAAACTGCGTTGGCCGCAGCTAAGCACTGCCATTTTGGTCACGTATGCGCACGGACTATAGAGTCAAGCTCAGAAAATGTCGACGCACGACGCACCTGTGAGAATGACGGAGACAGCGCAGCAGCAGCGGGAACCGCAGTAGCATAAACACCCAAAACATACAGGGGGGGGGGGAGGGCGGGTGGGTGGGGGCGCCGTCCCCAAGTTTGACATGACGGCGAGAGACGCAGGTCTTGTGACCTTATATATAGCGACCGCAGTTGGGACCCGATATTATCTAGTTAAAGTTGAAATTCTAACGGCTAATATATGGAAGTAACTTATTAGCGCAGCTTAATTAACGAAGTTAATTATTAAGAAAGTTAATTAAATGGTATAGCCAATTAGTAATGGCTAATATCGCAATGCTCGTAGGTGGAGCAGTGGTGAACGCATTGGCATTCAGTGGTAGCAACTTTCTATTCTCGAATCTGCAAAGCTCGGACGCAGACGACGCCATCCGCGAGTACGCGCGGGCATAGCCGCAGAAAAGCAACAATCTCGCGCCGTTGGAGGCAACAATCTCGCGCCGCTGGATCCCGTGCCCCGGTTTCAGACTTCTATGTACCGTCAGATGCCCAAAAAGATCGCGTGATCGCGTTCGTCGTCGTGGGAATGGCTGCGATATGCATTGTCAGCTACTATATTCCGAAGCATTAATTGCGAAGCAAAACACTGTTAACTTTTTGTGCAGGCCCTTCAATAGAACGATGTTAGTTGACGAGCTTTATTTCGCTCTGCTTGAAGTAGGCTACCCGGCCCTTAAATACAATTTACCTGGCGCAACGCTCTGATCCGGTTGGCCCACGATTCCCGCGAGACATGACTCGAGGACGAACAAACGTCAGCCCTTTTCGCAAAGCGGGTGATGGTGTACCCGCCCGAACAGCGCTTGCGGACCTGTATAGTATTAACGACGGAGACGATATGGCAAAGGCATGTTGGAAACTGTTCGATCTGCTTGAATATTTTGACAACACTGGACATGCGAAAGCTTAGCTCGCTCTACTACACGGACTCGCAGCCATCAAGAACCTCGGCGCAGCGGCCAAGGTTTCTGAAAACTCTGCCAAGGAATGGCTCAAGAAGCAGGCCATCTGGCAGATCTATTTGCACGAAGTATTTCACGCCCGACATTCGACGTGCAGGTGCCGAACGAAGTCCACCAAGCCGACCGCCTGTTTCTCCCTCAAGATCGCGTTGGTCGCAAGACGTACAAGTAAGCCGTGCCAGTCGTTGACTTGGCCTCCCGCTATAAGGAGGCTGAGCCGCTGACCACTAAGGAGGCCAAGGAGGCTGCTGAAACTCTTTTTCGCATCTATAAGTGGAACCCCCTTAGATGGAGAAAGCTTCTCCAGGTCGACCCGGGGCGCGAATTCATGGGTGCAGTCTCTCAACTGCTGGCCAAGCACGGGGTCTCGGTAAGACGCGGCCGTGTGGATGTCCATCGGGATCAGGGTATCGTAGAGTGCTTTAACCGGACCCTGGCTGAGCGGCTATTCGGACAACACTATGCCCAAGAGCTGCTGCTCGCACAGCGAGACCCTCGTACGCGATCAACTGAGTGGGTTTCCAGGCTGTCCGCCGTGGTCTCTGCACGGAACGGCGAACAGACCAGTTTGATCGGCAAGAAGCCATCAAGGTCAACTCTACCAGCCTGGAGAGCGGGAGGAAGGCCGCCGGCGCGCTACGGATCCCGTTTGGTCCCTCCAGATGTATCGGCTTGGACGCTCAGTTACCAAGCCTGAATAGTCCGTGCTCTATTATTGGGATTCTGGGAAGATTCGTCCAGGAATATCTGCTTGTGGTTCCTCCTGACACAGTGCTGTCTCCAGATGGGGTTCTAGATCGCTGAGCGCTGGGCCTAAGCAATTGCGGTTGCATTCTAGACAGGTCAGTCGGACATTGTCACGTGTGTGTCCCCTGTTGTTGTCCAACCGGTCCAAACTAAACTGCTTTGTGTCTTTCGGGCAGAGCACCAGAGGAGCTCGATGTTGCAGGCAACGCTGTGATTATACCGTGCCTACTTGAGCTGCAGGATGTGATCAACCTTCAGGTTGAACCCCTGGAGACATTTGGCCTGATCCTGGCGCTTGTAGGCCACACGCTTCTTGGCGATAGCCTTGTGGAGTTGCTGTGCGGAGTCACTTTGTGGCGCGACCTCGGTACCCTCATCCGGAGGTCAGGTTACCCGTTCAAGCTGATGCATATACTCCATCAGCGACACCGCGAGATACGCGAGGTTCGACCATTGGAGGTAATCCTCGATGATCCAGACTTTCTATGGGTTTTTTTATCGTGAGGCCCTGGGAACTGTGTACTGTGAGGGCATAGCCGAGGCGCCAGTCATCAGTATTGATGGCATGCTCTGCAGCTTCTAATGTGACCTCTACGACGTAAATGAGGACGAGCTCTTCTTTTCGATCTGCGCCAGGTATGGGGACCGTTATATTCTGCTTTCTGCTGTCGTTAGTTTAAACAAATTGTATGTGCATATTGTTTACAAGTTCATTCTCAATGTCATGTTACTATATACAGTACTATGCAAATGGGATTGGATTGAAAGCAAGCTTATTTAAATCCTCTCTCTTACATGTGACTAGATAGCATTGGATGTTCAAACCAAGACATTACTGCCATCAGTTTTAGAACAGTTTATTTTCTGTGATAATTTATATTTTCTGGATTATAAGTTGTTCTGGTTTCAGCAACCTCTGATACACGGCAATAACATTAAAGCTATTAAATTTAAAATTCCCAAAAATATACTATTGACACAAATGAACGGACAATATGTTCCATACAATCAATTACGTGATACATGAAATGGAAAACAAAATAGGGAATGAAGCAGGCCACAATTGGAGTTGGAGTCTTGTTCCCACACCAAGCCATGCCCACTTAGCTCCACCCCAAGTCAGATAGTGATAAGTAGTTATCGTTATTTGAGTTATCGTCAAGTTGTCTGTTACCATAGAGTATAGTGTGGAGGGTGGGTTGGCAAATAGTTTGTATGTCGTCCATTTTGTGGGCTCTATGTGCTCCATATTGAGTGCAGTGGAAAAATAAATTGGTGGCATCTTCAACTTGTCCACAGTTACAGTTGGGCGAGTCAATAATGTTCTTACGATATAAATCATGATTGAGAGAACTGCATTTCGTTCGTAGACGTGTGTGTAATACCTGGACATACCTAGGACCACTGTAGCAGTAGGTTGGGACCTCTCCAGTATTTATTTTTATTTTGGTTTTAACAATATTGACCCTTATCGTGCCAAGCGCGGTAGAGATCCGCGCTACACTATGTCAGTTCCCACTGCCAAGCGCGGCTCAGAGCCGTTTTTTAAGGATACCCCAATACCGGCCTCGTTTCAACTTACTATACGATTTCATGAATGGGATGTGCGTAAATTCCTATTTATAAATGACTTTCACGTCATTCTGTCTAATAATATTGACCAATCAGTATGAATATGCGTGTGTGTGTACCAAAAATAAATGTGTATACAGAAAGCTTTTGTTTCCATTAATTTCCCTACAAAATGGCGGAAAATAATGCGGGAAGGATGAATGTTAGTGATGTTTTGGATGTTTTATTCAATGACAGCGACTATTCAGACGACAGCGATCTAGAAGATAGTGAAGATGAGATTTTGGAAGAGGTTTTGCAAGATGCAATCATTGTACGCGTGCTAGAAATGCAACAGTCCGCGCGAGATAAAGACTCACAGATTGATACAGAAAGTGGGTGGGGTAAGGAAGACAGTGACCCATTGCTAATGCCATTCACTGCGGATAATGGTCTAACATGTGATGTTCCAGATGAAGCAACGCCTATAAACTTCTTTTACTTGTTGTTCAATGAACATATGTGGGAAGAAATTGTGAAACAAACGAATTGTTATGCAGAAAACAAACTACAAAATATGCAGCTGAAACCCCACAGTAGAATGCAAAAATGGAAACCGACAACAGTTCCAGAAATGAAAGTTTTCTTCGCGCTTACGTTGGCAATGGGACTAACCAGAAAAAGCGACATAACCGACTTCTGGTCAACAAAAGAAATCCTGTCTACACCATTCTTCGGAAGTAAAATGCCAAAAAACAGATTTCTTGTGTTGTTGTCAAATTTGCATCTAGCAGATAATGCTGATGCAAAAGCCGCAGGTGAACCGGGCCATGATTCACTGCACAAGGTACGCCCATTCATTCGTATGCTTCAGGAAAACTTCCTGAAGTACGTCCCTGAACGCGACCTAAGCTTCGATGAAGGACTTTGCCCATTCAAGGGACGGGTACACTTCCGTGTTTACAACCCGAAGAAACCAAATAAGTTTGGTATGAAATTATATCAAGTTTGCGAGGCATCGTCAGGGTACTGTGTCGGTTTCGACATCTACCATGGCAAAACAGAATGCACTGAATTTGTTGCAGCATTGGAAACCGACGACAGTGGACATTATCAGGATATGTGAATGACCACGAAAGTAGTGATGGGCATGTTGGCGTTCACTGGACAGCTGTCAAAGGGGTACCACGTTTACATGGACAACTATTATAACTCACCGGAACTGTTCGACGAACTGAATCTGTTGGACACCTATGCGTGTGGGACTGTCCGCATTAATCGGAGGGAAGTTCCAAAAGTATTTGGAAAGGTGAAGAAACTGAAGCAGGGTGAAGGGATATACAGAAGGAGGGGCGATTTGTTGGCCATGAAATATCACGACAAGCGAGACATACACATGTTGTCGACAATTCACACAGCTACAATTAGTGAAACAAATAAAGTTAATCGCCAAACTGGACAGCCGATAATGAAGCCAACTGCGATTATCGACTACGTGAAAAAAATGGGTGGTGTCGACACGAGCGACCAGATCGTACAATACTACGACGTCCTTCGGAAGAGCCTAAAATGGTGGAAGAAAATATTCTTCCACCTATTCAATCTAACGGTTGTAAATGCATACATCTTGTACCGAAAGTACGGTGAGCATGGCCGGAAGAAGACCCACTCAGACTTCAGAGTGGATCTCATCAACGCGTTGATTGAGTCCGCACCAGATGCACCCAGACCAATCCCAAATGGCTGCCGGGCGGCGCAAAATCTGGATCGGCTCGTTGGACGTCACTTCGCCGAATTACTGCAACCAAAACCGGGGGCGAAGAAACTAAAACCACAACGGGACTGCATTGTTTGCAACGTAGCAAAAAAGGATCGCGAGGGTTTCAAACGGAAAGGAAACAGACCTCTTACCAGTGTAAACAATGCAGGAAATCGATGTGCGTCCCAGAGTGCTTTGAGCGATACCACACACTCAAAATCTACGAACTTCGACCAGTGCTGGCTCCGTTGGCGTCGAATGACGCATGAATACTTGGCTACAGAATCACAAGAAAACAATTATACTGCATATCACAAGTAAGTGATAGTATTATGGATAGATTTAGTTGTAAAGTGCTAAGTTTCCAATGTTCCCTCAAATACATGTGTATAGTGGTGTGGTTCTACCTAGTGACCCGCATGTCATGATATTGCTAATACACGGGTGTAAAACCGTATTCAATCAATTCACTAACAAGTTGTAAGTGTTTTAGAGCAAGTTCAATGAGACGGCTCATGATGAGCCGTCTCATCAGGATCTGCACTTTTTGCCAATCATGTAGATATATACACTACTAAGTAGTACTTATCTGGAGCTATATTATTGATTTATTATAAAATAACAATTATATTGAAAACCATTTTATTATTTGTCAATAAAATAATCAAGTTTATAGTAGTTTAGAGGCAATTCTAAAGCATTATCAACTTGCATATTTCATTGAGAAATAAGGAAACTGTTGTAAAGAATTGACGTTTGTGGGGGGTATTTTCTGGGTGCCTGGCCATGCATTATGCATGCCCTAATCATATAAAAAATTAAATAGGTAATAAGTAAATGATGTAGAATAATTTAGGAATAAAAATAAACATGGTTATGTGTCATATTTTATTTCTGTAAGAGATATTGTATGTGAAAATCACTTTTTTTTTATTTTATTTTTTTCAAAATATTTATACAAAAAATATTATGCAATAATGCGCTCGAGTACATATATAAAAATTATACCATCAGATAGCTTATTCAATTCTCTACAAAATATATGCAGGTTATATTTGTGTAAATTGCCAACCAACACTAGATATTATATGATAAAACAATTCGGTAACACATTACTGCAGTAATTATCTCCACTGTGTAAATAGCTTGGCAGTGGCAGTGAGATAAGCCCACTAAGGCTGCGGCATGATAAGGGTTAAGTCTGGAAGAATGTTCCACTTCTGGATAGTGAATGGTAGAAACGAGTTATAATAAAGGGTGGTTCTGGGCCGTCAAATCTGTATATTCTCAGGGTTTCGTATCTGTTTCCGGTGGAAGGACATCGACCAGGTAACTGGGTGAGATGTTTTTTTTAATTTTGTAAAATAGGGACAATTTATGGGAGTGACGTCTATTTTCTAATGTTTCCAAATATGTTTCTATATACAAGGACTCGATTGAAACAAGCCGAGTGGCACCTGTAGCGATACGTGCTGCTTCAATGTGATTTTTTTCGACGGCATCCTTCTCATACTGGGTACAATTATCCCAAATGACATCCGCATATTCTAATACCGGTCAAATAAAAGTAAGATACATTAGTTCAAGGCATTTTCTATCTAGTATGTATTTTAATTTTCTCATAACATTGAGCCTACGCCATGCCTTTCCGGTTATGTATTTTATGTGTTGGTGCCATGCTCCCTCGTTGTTGATATATATACCTAGATGCTTGTCACTATCAACTTCTGAAACATTAACATTATTTATGAGGATTGGGGATGTACTTCTCTATTACGTTTACGTGATGCAAGTAGTGATTCAGTTTTCCTTGGATTAAATGATACACACCAGGAATTAGACCAGTTAGTAATTATATCAAGATCGTTGTTTATAGTCCTGGATGCTGTTGCAGGAGAATCAACAATAACATATAAACTGGTGTCGTCTGCGAAAAGTCGAATATTAGAGTTTATGTCCGAAACAATATCGTTTATATATAATAGAAATAACAGAGGACCGATAATAGATCCTTGCGGGACGCCAGCCTTAATTTGGTTCCAGTTAGAATAAACACCTGGTAATACAACCCTTTGCTTGAGATTATCAAGATAACTTTTAAACCAGTCGTGAATAGTATTAGTAACACCTGCGGCTCTCAGCTTCAAAAGAAGACCTGTATGCCAAACTCGATCAAATGCTTTGCTTATGTCGCAGAATACCACCCTCACCTCTTTTCCATGACAGAATGTATTATAAAGGAATGTCAGTTGGTTCACAGTTGAGTCGCCAAGTACAAACCCGGACTGTAATGGTGTTAATATATTATTGACATTAAAATGATTGTACAAATACTTGAAAATCGTATTCTCAAGAACTTTACTAACAGTGTTAAGCAAGGATATGGGACGATGATTCGAAGTCAGAGAAGGATCGCCAGCTTTACATATCGGGCACACATTGGCCTCTTTCCATACGTCTGGAAATAGTCCACATTCAATTGATTTGTTAAGGAGGTATTTTAGGGGAGTTGCTAATTCGTACTTTATTTCTTTAAGTATACGATTATTCACGCCATCTGGTCCAGAGGCTTTACCTATGGGCAAATTAGAAAGGACTGTTTCTATTTCTGTTTCGTTAAGGGTGATAGATTCAAGTCTACTGGTTATTGCATAAGGCGTTATTATGAGTGAAGGAACAGGAGGTTCTTGTAAAAGAGTTTGATCACGGAAAAGGTTATTTAAAATGTTAGCTTTCCCCGTGTTATCGTCGATTATTGATCAATTATGTTGAAGTGGTGGGATTGTTTTATTTTCATTCTCGCATAATAAATGTTTCAAAGTAGACCACCAATCTTTCGAACGGAGTTGACCTGATTTTAATGTGTTACTTATCCCAGTGTGGTAATCTTTCTTTGATTCCCGAATTGCTGAAATAAAGTCATTCCAGAAACATCGAAATGTTAACCAATGTGAATGGTCATTAGATTGTTTTGCTTTATGATATACTCGTTTCCGATTCCTGATCATTGTCTAAATAGTAGTGGTTATCCATGGTAAATTAGATTGTCGAACAATCATTTCTTTATTATGTATATATTCTTGAGCAAGAGACATGACTTTATTACTTACATTATGGGCGTATTCATTAATATTTTCAGATTTTAGGTTGTCACAGTTTGTGGTTGATATTTATATGTGTAACATGTCGTAGTCTCCCAGCTCATATTGCCATATTTTGCGCTTAAACTGTTTAAATGTGTGCTTCGAAAATTTTAGAAGGCCATATATAGGACAGTAAAACCGTGTCTCTTGTAGCGAAAATGGATCTCCTACTCCGCTGCTAACAGTGTTGTCTATATTTGATACAAACAATAAGTCGATGATTGATTCAGAATGCTCGGTGAAGTGAGTTGGAAAGGAAATACACTGCGACAGTGAAAACTGAGTACTAATTGAAGTCAACTTTCTATTGGATTGGGAGTTCAAAGTATTATAGTTAAAATCGCCAACAATTACAATATCTCTATGGCCAATATATATCGCCATATGAATTGAGTCTTCGATAATATTACCATATACAGCATTAACATTCGGGGACCTGTAAACCACGCTAAGTAAGAAATGTTTCTTATCTGACACAACTTCAATCCAAATTGATTCAATGTTAGGGAGCTCGAGATCTTGCCTACGCTTATGGAATAGTGTGTATCTAACATATACAATTACACCTCCGTGCCTATCGCCTTGTCTAGCTTTACTTTCTGGAGATTTAAAATTGAAAAACAGCATATCATCTATTTTATTTTCATCGCCAAGTCGAGTCTCTGTAAAAGCTTTTAGGTCAAAGTATTTGAGCTCAGTGCGTAAAATGTCTAGTTTTGAGTACATGCTTTGAACGTTACAATGTACGAATGACAGGTGGTGAGATAGATCATCTGATAAAATTATTTCGGACGCCGATTCTTGGTTAGAAACCATGTTGTCCATATTATGCTGAACATCGTTAAGCACAATATGTTGGATAACTGTCTGTTAAATTCCATTGTTAATGTGGATGGTGTATGCCTAAGGTACTGAAGGGGCTTGGCCATATATGGAAGATTGACATTGATTCGGACTGAATAGAGTACGATGTATGTCAATGCATACTCGGACAACACATACGATACAAATAGAAAATGGATTGCTAGTGGGAACCTGCTGCGCACACGATAAGTGCTTCTGTTCAATATGGTCGAACGATGTCTAACTAATGTCACGTGACTGAGGAAATCATAATTATGAACATTGCTACGACCATACCGGACAGATGAAAACAAGACTAGAAATGAAGATAGCGGGCCCGGGACGCAGCGGTGTGCGAAAGATTCCCCAAATTCCCCCACTGTGGCTAGCAGAATTGCACAAAAAAACATAAAAGGGACATGCATGTGACGAATGTTTGATTATATACTATCCGAACATATTTTGAAGTAACGGGACATGATTAACAAGTATGGAGTTCAGTAAGGACACATAGGTGCTGGTGTCATTTGAGCTACCCAGAGCTTTGCATTCGGCAGGTGGCATTAATTCACGATATAATTTCATTGAAGATAAGATAACTGATTTTGTAGCTGACGAGGTCCCTCAAATGAAACCATCGCCGAATAGTATGAATGATATAATTATGACGATGTAGTTACAAGGATTACCACATAATACTATATTATATCAATCAGGTTGCAACACATTACAATTATAAAGTCTACGCTAAGTTTAATGTTCGGAGAGTCTGCAAGTGGCGAACGAAAATCATCAAGGGGAACAACCCTCATGATTAATATAGGGTTAAAACTCGCACCCAAATAACTTCGTTCCAGAATATCATCAAGCGAGACAACCTGCATTACTAATACATAAATCGTACCCAAATAGCTTGGTCCCAAAGATATCGTACGCCACCTGCAAACGCGACACCGATAACGTTACAAAACAAAATAGGTAGTCTGTAATTATTTAAGCTATGTAATATACAATAAAGGAATGTAGTCAGTTGTATAGCCTCTCTATTGGTAATGCAAAGACATGCAGTCAATAATTCAAAAGTGTTACCCAGTTGACGGGGATATGAAAGTGTAAATGTTTTCAACTTAATGTTATTGGTATGTAAATGGCGAGCGGAACTCGACAAGGAGCGAAACCCTCCGAATACCTATATAACTCGGACCCAAATAGCGTCGTCTCTGGTGTTTCGCCCGTCACCTGCAGACCCCACACACATTTTGTTACATCACTCAAATAGGATATTTTTCATTGTGACTGTCGAGTATAATACTCTCCATCAGATTGCAATACATTAGTTATGCCCTTTGTATACCTTATCTTACTGTTCATAATATTACAGTATATACGATCGGTGTAGATCTAGCCAGATTCATTTATGCTTACTCTTAGTGGTGAATGTCAATTAAAGCTAAATTAAACAAAATTAAACAGGAGATCACACAATGTGTGTTTTCAAGCGGCGAACGAACATCGAGAAGGGCCGGCAACCCTCTGAAAAACTATGCATGTATAAATCGCACCAAAATAACTTCGTATAAAGACATGCTCTCAAGTACCTCAATGGATCAATAGAGATGCATGATAACAAATACTTCAATATTGTTCGTTGGCAAGAATATCATGAATATGACATTGTGAAGGATATATTCGGTTTGCACTCACTAACGGAGTAAGCCCTAAACGAACATCATATTATCATCAACTTTTACGACATCTGTGTACATCTAGCAACAACGAAAAAGTGAATTTCTGGCGAATTGTGCAGCCCCGGATCTGACAATGCAGTCCTACATTTATATGCACTAAATCCGATACGATAAGTTTATTACATGTGACTAATTATGTGAAGAGTGAAGTACAGAACTTATATGGCTATCCGCATTTATGCATAAGTGGCAGTCATGGAATTACATTCTACAAACCACGCCGATTTAGTAAGAGAGGTCGACTTTACGTGAAGGATGTCAGGACATTAGGACACCCGTCCTGGACAGGGAGACACTACGCCCATTTCGCCCACTTTGGTGACGGACCCACCCTTTATGTAAACAAGGCCACCACGACGGCCTCCCGGAAGCAGTTAAAATTTCGCCATTGAACCTATACCTGATTGGAAAACTTCATGATCCAATAATCCGGCCATACAGGCTTACATAAGGTAAGACTGAAATGATTTACCACTGTAACAGAAAACACTACACTGGCGTCGTCGACTCAAGAACTGAGAGTGTATCCTTTTGGGGAAATCCCTGATTTTTGTTGATTTAGTGTTGGCTATTTGCAAAGGGCTTTTTGCTTATAGGCACAACTTTTCATCAAAATTAGCCTTTCCTCGCCCATTTTGCATGTATATTAGACGTCACTGAATTAATTGACAACAATTGACACCCATTTTAGATAATATTGAGTAGAGATTAGAGTTTTTAAATATTTGTTGATAGGGCCTCGTTTGATAATCGCGGGAAACACCGCCATTAGATATAATTTAGACTTCCGCCCTGCCCAAATTCCACACATGCGCAACTACAACAAGTGGTTGTGACGTCATCAGAACGTGTGTATTTACAATAGGACATTGTAATTTCTTGTTTACTTTGCAATTTTAAACAACACCATTTATTAATTAAAGTAATAAGAATTTCTCAGTATTTTATTAATTATTAAGTTAAATAATACACACAACACCTGCTATGACTTTTCATTTATTTTTTTTAGAAAATTTGGCCATGTCCAGCGAAGATCTACAAGGGGAGAGATCAGATATGGTACAGTACAGTGACCATGATGACCGGGAAGATCAGAGAATCTCAGCAGAAAACCAAGAAAATATACTACAAATGAAACAATAGCTATTCCAAGAAGCGGAAAAGAGAATAGAAGCGATAAAACAATTCTACATAGAATGGAAGAAGAATAGGTTAGCATAGGAAAATCAGCGAATGAAAGATGAAAACCAAAAACTTAGAGACGAAAAGAGGTGTATGATGTCGAGTCCCAATGATGAGATAAATGTCTTGAACAATCTCCTAAGGGTCGTGACATCTAGACATAATGCTGGCCCGACTACATCGCAACAAGATAATTATTATGGAGAAGGCACCGAAGCTTCTTTAGACGATATGTCTTCGAAGAAGCGGCCTAGCAGTGAAAAGAGGTCAATACATTCACAATATTCAGTGGGCGCTAACGCTTCTTCAGACCTGATGTCTTCGAGGAAGCAACACAGAGATAGAATGAGTTCATCATACCAACACACTGACTCAAACGATAAGGAGAGCCATAATGCTTTTTCAGACAGAATGTCTTCGAAAGAGCGGGCACCCACAGATAGAAAGATGTACATGACCCCGTCAAGATCCGGTTATTCACAGAATGCCAATGCTGTTTCAGACACCATGTCTTTGAAAAAGCCGGCAAAACAAATATTTTCACAACGGCGTACGGGTGCGAATACTTTTTCAGACGATATGTCTTGGAAAAAGGCTCATAGTAGAAATAGTACCTGCCAAAAAACAAGAGATCCCAGTCGCTATGAAACAGTACGGGAATCTAATAGACAGTATCCGGGAGTACCAGCAAGTCCATACATGAATCACTCAGAAACATCATCATGGGATGAAGATAACTACGAAAAGAGAAGGGGGGGGGGAGAGCCCACTATGACGTTTCCCGAACCAAGGTCATTGTATCAATGCCCAGAACATTATTATTTGACGGAAAGGGGAGTTGGCAGTCATTTATAACAAATACATATTTTATGCTTGTGTTTTGAAGGTCAAGCAAGTTACATCTTCACTAGAACCACGAGAGCCAGATATTGATTATTTTGATGTACTGAACAAAATAGAGAGACGATTCAATATCGAAGATCTTCCGGAAACTGCGCAGATGTATTTCAGTTATGCAACTCAGTAGTTGGTAGAACACCTTGTCGATCACGGTCAGAGTCCCTGGCTTGGTGTCACGAGAGATCTCAACAATACATTGACCCCTCCTCTCTGTTCTGACCGGGATCGACATGGTGTGCTCGCGGGCGAAACGGGCTCGCCGTCCCTGTGCTTCTCATCCGCAAGCGCAGCGTTCGCATACCATGTTGATCGGGCTGAGAGGCGCGGCGAGCCCTTTGCCGGCGAGGGGCGTGGACCGTCCCTTGGGCTCACCTCGTGGTGGTACCACTGGCTCTCCGTCGTATTGTTATAATTAGCAAGCGACATGGGTGCTTCGGACTGGGAGGCGCGGCGGTCCCCAAAGAGCTGGTGAAATCGCTTACCGCACGGCGCCCGCGGTTACCCCACTGGGGCAAGTGCATTCGCCTCCCTGCTGCTACCACTTTTAGTAATTGGATTTTAGGAACAGGAGAGCCGAAGTCCACAAGAAACGCCCATCAAGGCATAGCCAGAAAGCAATAGGAGATAACGCACTCTGGTCATGATAAATAAGTATACCGAATTGGGTAACTATCTGTTAAGTAGAACATGAGATAGCACAAGGACAAGGAAGGAGAATGCTACAGTTAACAACAGTAGCAAAGGTCACAGTATACGCACGTCGACGCAATGAAGATAATTATTCAGAAAATTGTGACAAGCAGTATTTCCACTGTGATAAACATGAACACCAAAGTTGGTTATGATCCGTCAAGTAGAACTTCAGTTTTTGCGTAGATAAGGATACAGAACGCAAACATTAAAAATGGCCGCCAAGGAGAGATACGTCATTATAACTGTTTTGAAAATCAATAGGTTATTTTTCTGGCCGTGATAAACATGTATACCCCATTTTATTTTATGATTCGTGAAGTAGAACTCTAGTTATTATGTGGACAAGCTGCGCTCGGCCACACCCACACCTGCCCGTACAAATACAATACATATACGTCAAAGACAAATCATATACGTCCTGTCTTTTCTCAAATGGGCGTATAAATACCCAAATTAATATGAAATCGGTGGACCTCCATGTTACCGGTCAGACAGTGTCAGGGGTGCTGAACTACACTGTTGGCAAGATAGCCACATGCAGTAGGCATGTAGGACAATACAAATACTGTGATTGCTGTAGTTAATAGATGACATGCACACTCAGCACCGAGTCTATCACACATGGGCCTCCATTGACCACACTCAGCACCGAGTCTATCACACCTTGGCCTCTAGTCACCACACTCCACACCGTGTCTATCACCCTTCGGCCTCCATTCACAACACTCGGCACCGAGTCTATCACACATTGACCTCTATTCACCACACTCAACACCGAGTCTATCACACATTGATCTCTATTCAGCACATTCAGCACCGATTATATCAGACCGTGGCCTCTATTTACCACATTCAGCACCGAATATATCACACATTGGCCTCTATTCACCACATTCAGCACCGAGTCGATCACACATTCAAGTCCATTCACCACACTCAGCACCGAGTATTCATACCTCGGCCTCCATTCACCACACACAGCACCGAGTCTATCACACATTGGCCTCTTTTAACACTCAGCACCGAGCCTATCACACCTCGGCCTCCATTCGCCACACACAGCACCGAGTCAATCACACATCGGCCTCTATTCACCGCAATCAGCACCTAGTCTATCATACATCGGCCTCTGTTCACCACACTTAGCACCGAGTCGATCACACATTCAAGTCCATTCACCACACTCAGCACCGAGTATTCATACCTCGGCCTCCATTCACCACACACAGCACCGAGTCTATCACACATTGGCCTCTTTTCACCACACTCAGCACCGAACCTATCACACCTCGGCCTCCATTCGCCACACACAGCACCGAGTCAATCACACATCGGCCTCTATTGAACCGCAATCAGCACCTAGTCTGTCATACATCGGCCTCTGTTCACCACACTCAGCACCGGGTCTATCACACCTTGACCTCCATTGACCACACTCAGCACCGAGTATATCACACATTGGTCTATATTCACCACACTGAGCACCGAGTCTATCACACATTGGCCACTATTCACCACACTCAGCACCGAGTATAACACACCTTGGCCTCTGCTCACCACACTCATCACCGAGTATATCACACCTTGGCCACCATCGACCACACTGAGCACCGAGTCTATCACACCTTGGCCTCCATCGACCACACTCAGCTCTGAGCCTATCACACATTGACGTCTATTCACCAAACTCAACACCGAGTATATCACACACTGGCCTCCAATCACTACGATCAGCACCGAGTGTGTTACACCTTGGCCTCTATTCACCGCACTTAGCACCGAGTCTATCACACCATGATCTCCATTCATCACATTCAACACCGAGTCTATCACACCTTGGCCAGTATTCACCACACTCAGCACCGAGTATGTCACACCTTGACATCCATTCACCACACTCAGCACCGAGTCTATCACACCTTGGCCTCTATCCACCACACTCAGCACCGAGTATATCACACCTTAGCCTCTATTAACCATACACATCACCGAGTATATCACGCCTCGGCCTTTATTCACCACACTCAGCACTGAGTCTATCACACATTGGTCTCTATTCCCCACACTCGACACCGAGTATATCACACCTTGGCCTCCATTCGCCACATTTAGAACATAGTCCATCACACATTGACCTCTATTCAAGACACTCAGTACCGAATCTATCACACATTGACATATATTCACCATACTCAGTACCGAGTCTATCACACGTTGGCCTCTATTCACCATATTCAATATTGAAACACAATTCTTAAAAAAAGAATACCGTAATAACCCTAAATATTTGTTGCGATAATTTATTTATTTTAACAGCCTTTCTGCAGCTACTGTCTGGGTACTGTTTAAGCCTGGGTAAAAGGGTTGAATGCCTTATTTCACCTGTACTGATCAATGGAAATCCCAAAATCAAAATTCAATATTTACAGGAATATATATATTTAGACCTAAAATTAAAATATCCTGATCTGGTGCCGGATCATTACCACACCCAAATAACTTCGCCCCACTCCCTAAATTACATAGGACTAGTAATACTCTTACTACTTTTGAGATGGGCATAACCACAGTGACTCTCTATTAACAAGTTAGCCAAAACTGAACCTAAGGCTCACACCCAACGTTAAATGTAACCTTCGCGTGCTCGCGACTAGCAAACCACCTGCAATAGATATAAACCAGTACACCCATGCTAACAATTAACATTGTGATACTCTTTCATATGGGAAATCCGATATTTATATGTTTCCTGAAATAAATTGCGTCCGAATATTTTTTTTTATGGTAACAGTGAATAGTTTAGTGTGTGTAAGCTAAATATGTGGTCAATATCGTGTGACCACAGGTGACGCAACGAAATCCCATGACGATATTTAGTATTTATGCAATGAGACACTACATATATTTTCTCTCGTCACCCGTGCCTGTGACATTAGGCATCCATGAGACACATGTGACTCGTAACAATAGTGTACCTGTGAGACACATGTGAATCGTAATAATAGTGTACCTGTGACTGGAGAAATCGCGCTTATGTGCAATGTGACCACTGTAGATCCAGATCAGCCTATGCATCAAAACAGTCTGATCAGGATCTACACTGGTCACAAACTCCATATAATTACCCCATTTCTCCAGTCACAGACACAAATGGGCGTCGAATACAGTCTTGAAATTCAGGAAGTACAATGTACTAGTAAACTTCAAGAGTTATGATTAGTGCAGATAGAACTGGTTAAAACCTGCCGTTGCGTTGTAAAACAGTCATCTTTATTATGCAAATACAGCATTAATTGACACAAATCTACATGAGGGTAAAACCAGTGATATCGGGATTCCATTAAGGATGAAACCCATCGTTACATATACCGTCACGACCCCGGAATATGTTTAATTATTAGCATAAAAAATAGGCAAAATTACAGACGACGTGACCGCCTCGTCTGCCTCATCTTGGTTACGGTACGGAGACTACGACCCAAATTAGACCTAGCACATATGACCTGCTATCGTCATGCTATAACAAAATAGATAATAAATAATACAAATATGTGTATTGCGTAAGAGTGACACCTTGCCTTAAGAGTCGTCACGACAAACTTCCCACATCATGGGCCCGCTGGGCCTGTACAATTCAGTAAACATGGTAAGCTGCTGGTCTCAATGATATTTTTCTGACTGGTTTATCATGAAGACTGCCTAACTAATTTCCGAGTTGATCTCCATTTGATTTCTTACGCACTGATTTCTTGTTCGGAGTAATTGATATCTCGAATATTCTTTGGAATATTTTCATGAAATTTCACATATGCATAAACCACGACCAAAATGTGTGTCTTGTGCAATATTGATATGTTCCAACCTGAACGAACTGACAATAGTTGCGGAAATGAAAACCGAATGTTTATGTTTAACCACACTAAATCATCAAAAGTAGTTCAGTACGTTAAAAAAAGCCAGATTTGTTATGCCATATACACTCTTTGCCGGCAGAAACCGGTCAATTGATGTACTAATCTACTTCACAGGCATGTTAATGTATCATTTACATCAGTTTCAAGAATATGCTTTGGGATTATTTTGTAAGTCGGAACATGTTTAACATGTGAGGCGGTTTCAATTCCAGCCGCTGACTTTTTTTCCGCCGCCACCAGAGTGGTAATAGGAAATTGAATTTATCTTTCTTAACAATAATTGAACCTATATTTTAATTAGTGAATGTCCAGAGCAGAATGTGTGGATGTTATTGGAAAATAGGACCCACGACGTCCATACGAAAAATGAAAGTAGCAGATAATAGCAAAATGTATGAGTATTGGTTAGTTTATATAGGAATAATCAATGGTGGTGGTGGACCTTTACATGCGTACCTGTGCATCGGTATATTTTAACCGCACAATTCTTAGAGGTTAGAACACACCAAATAGTTTTTCTATATTATAAGTTAACCGAATCCCATCCAGTAAGGCCAGTCTCTCCTGCTTTCACTATTCGTATGGACGCTGTGTGACCTATTTGTACATGACATGCAGCAGGTCTGTACAATATCTGCATGCATTAAACAATATGTTCAATTACTCATAAGAATGAAAAAGTCAATCTCGTCATGTCCCCCAATATTGTTCAAATTGTTTTTAGGCCACGGAAACCATGTTTATATCACGTGACCAACAGGTTCAGTGTTTTATTTTTAATGCTCCAAATATGCTGAAAACTGGTGTTAAAAACACCCGAAAAATGTTCCTCAAGTGATTATTATTTTGTTTATGCCGAACTACTTTTGCATACCATTATTGACGTGGGCCACGACACAAATGCACAATATATCGGCACCACTGCATTGTAAACACGACAAGTAGCTTCTAATTTATGTCGTGTGACACCACATGATTTACACCAACACGACATGAACTTGGTGTCCTCATTAAAAACACGGCATGAGACGAACACCTGTGCCCGGTTGCTCGAAACCTTTGTTTGCTTAAAAGACTGTTAAATCCTTAATAATGTTAGGCTAACCGATGTGTTGAGCAACCGGGTCAGAATGATGCACACGATACGCGTGTGTGCAAATTCTGCACTTACACGGTGACCCCACTGTAATGGTACCATGATGTATCACCAATATGTGAGCTGTAAAATATACGTATTGGTTATCTCTAAATAATGTAAATGTTATTTTGTTTTACAGGCTATACTATTGAACAACTTCATGAGACAGTTACAACGTATAACACAGTAAGCAAGTAGGCAGTGTGTGAAGTTGAACTATGGTCACATGTGCAATGTATATCTGTGTATTGTCATATTGACAAACGGTCATATTCATGTATATATATAAACATGAGGCGTCTGTTATTTAATTTACGCAATGTTTCATTTGTTAGGTATTGTAACAAAGGTACACGTATCAATTATCATGCCCGTATAGCGCAATGCCCGCGGACCTAGTGCTATGAATTGTTGTTCCTTCAGGCATTATCACACACCAGCTCGAGAACACTCATATATTTATATTTATATTTTCGTATTCCTTTTGCTGCGTATTCGTCGATTCTGAAAAATAAATATAATAATATCGATTTTATTGTCTGTATTATTATTAAGTTCCAGACAAGCCATACGAAATGTAAATACATGTATTCTGATAATTTGCATATAGTTATTTTAAGCATTAAGACAACATATGTCATATCAATAGGCTATGTTATATATCAAAATCACACTTTTGTTGTATAATTTTGTATCATCTATTTACGTACATACAAATATGATATAACGTGGCCAATGCACACTGAATTCCAGTCAGATGCGGTATGTTACAGTCAGATACCGCAGATATTTGCAGGATAATAACGAGCTTTACAGTTTCGGTTTCGAGTCCTGAATCAATACTGTACTAACCATACAATCTCAGATCAGTGTAAGTAGGCGAGTCGACGATCCTGGCGGAATCCAGCATTTCATACGTGGTGGGGGCGCTGTCGCTGTAAATATGTATACGGGTGTGATTGTGGGTATCCACGGACGCAGTTTCACCTTCTGTTTTGCGTATGTCGACGTGAGAATAGCGATTCTCACAGAATGGTGACACAATGACATGGAAATTGACTATTTTTGTTTTAGTACATGTAGTTGCAAAAATAAACGAGCTATCCGAATACGACAACAGCTATTTCAAATGTTATGTATAAGATGCAGTTGTAAAGGGGGAAAATAATACCACCACCTGGCCCATTCTGACATATTGTCATTTTTGATAGACATTTGGGAGGCAAAACATACACAATTGGGACGTCGGAGCCATCGAAAACGGCTCTGACATCCCAATTGTGTCACAATTGTTTCGGAAATTTTCGGATGAGTCCAATTGTGTCAATATTGTGTATGTTTTGCGTCCCAATTCTGGAGTTTAAACAAAAAATTAAAAAAATGATACCACCTCCGAGTCCCATATTACTCGTATGTTCTAGTATTTCTCGTATTTCTCGCGTCCCATATTCATTTGGTACACAATTGGAATAATACCATCTCCGACTCCCATATTTCTCGTATTTACTCTTAGTTCTCGTATTTCTCGCGTCCCATATTAATTTGGTACACAATTGGAATGATACCACCTCCGACTCCCATATTTCTCGTATTTAATCATATTTCTCTTATTTTTCGCGTCCCATATTCATTTGGTAGATACTTGGAATGATACCACCTTCGACTCCCATATTTCTTGTATTTTCTCGTATTTCTTGTATTTCTCGCGTCCCATATTCATTTGGTATACAATTGGAAAGATACCACCTCCTACTCCCATATTTCTCGTATTTTCTCGAATTTCTCGTATTTCGCGCTTCACATATTCATTTGGTACACAATTTAAATTATACCACCTCCGACTCCCATATTTCTCGCATTTTCTAGTATTTCTCGCTTCCATATATATTTGGCACACAAGTGGGTCGAGAAAAACATGCACACTCGATAGAAGACACCACCTCGCGACGGCAACAAAAAGGTGGCACCGACCTCGTCACGACATGCACAATTACGAAAACCAATTAGAGATACGAGACACAATAGGGATAGCACCTGTAGTTCTCGATATAGCAGAAAAAAACAACAACATGGAATGCACTATCTGTAGCACGTACTTCGACAAACCCGAAAACCTGCGAAGACACAAGAGTCGAAAGACTCCTTGCAGACATCCCACATGAGAGTGTACCGGATGCGGACGATAGTTCGTCGGCTATCAAACTATTTGGCAACACAAGTCGAACAGATGTCCTGGAAGGTTGGAAAAAGCCACGGAGGCTACGAAGAAGAAGGCTTCGACGAACAGACAGTTCTAAACCTGAGTTTCCGCAGACGCTGGAAGGTTTCTAGAACTGGAGACGAAACTCGCGAAGGTCGAGAAGGAGCTGGCCACAGCGAAGCAAGGTAGAGCGATAGCTGAGGCCAGTCTTCGAGAAAAAAAAGAGAGCGAGAGAGACAGAATGAGAAATCGACAAGGAGGAAGAGGAGACGATACCTTGGAGGAGCAAATACATCGAAGGGCCTGTGGGAAGGGAAATCTCCGACGGGCAACATCAAGCAGAACATTGGACAGACCACATGGAGGTCTAGGTAGGACACCTTTCGATCGTGGAAGAAAAGAAAAACCTCTATGTCTGCAAATCGGAAAAAACTCGAACGACATCGAACAAGAGAAAATAGTTTCGAAAACACTAAGACGAAAATAGTCTCGAAAAAAGAGGATTTACCTTTTTCCCAACCAAAAATAGTTTCGAAACCCACAACCTATATGTCCACATGGGAAAACAGTTTGAGCTACAGTGGTTTGCTCGTTTTGCTCGTTTGTGCCAAGCCGGGTTGCTCGTTTTGCTCTTTTGTGCCAAACCGGTTTGCTCGTTTTGCTCGCTTGTGCCAAACCGCTTTATAAACGCACATTAATGCATTGATATTCGAGGAAGGGGGCTGGTCCCGCGGTTACCCAACTCGGAAAGATGCATTCGCCCCCACCCCGCCCCCCCCCCACCCCCCCTTCTGCTACACTCCCCGTAATAAGCGATCATGACATTGTTGAGGTAAGGCTAACAGCAAAAACAAGCACCACAAACACCAAGGTTAGTACACTTGTACAAAAAAGCAGATTGGGAATACTTAAAGAGTAAAATGAGGACTTATCAGAAAAAGTGTATTGGTGTGTATACAGGTAAGTCAGTCATGCCTATGTGGTTTGCCTTCACTCAGACCCTGGTGAATTGATTGAACCAATTCATCCCCAAGAAGCTGAGCGTGGTAAGTCTTCATTATCCTGGATAACGCAAGAAATACGACGCAAAATAGGTAAGCATGACTAACTTTACAAGTCTCATAAAAATGGGGGTCTGCTGAGACACGCCAACAGTTTGGAACCTTGAAGTATACAGTAACGGGGCTTATCAAACAGTCATACGCTGTATATATATAATACCGTCTTGACATTAGCAAAACAGGCGAGCCTACTGATGAAAAGGAAAACTCCAAACAATTATTCTCTCTCTTGAATAATTACAGAAAGGATCAGCAAGGTATAGCCCCACTAGCAAAAAGACGGAATGCTGCACTCGGGGAGAACAGCCAAGTCAAACATATTAAATTGTCAGTTTCAGTCTGGTTTTTCCCATAAATCACCATTACGTCTTTCACAACTTTGCCACATGCCAGATATACACATTTCTACAAATGGAATATGTAAACTGCTTAAAAAACTAAAACCCGACAATGCTGCAGGTCCAGACAACATACGGCCCATGGTGCTTAAATAGTTCTTTGTAAGGGGATGGCACATATTGTCACTTCAAACCTGGTCAGACACATAAACCCGTATGATTTACAACACGGTTTCCGGGAAAGTCGTTCATGCGAAACACCACTTGCAATGCTAGTCGATGACCTAGCCAGAACTGCCAGCACAGGTAAGCAAACCGACTTAATACTCGCAGGATGGCACAACCTTGCCGACTGACCTTAATATACTGCAAATCTGGGAAACAGATTGGGATATGCACTTCCACCCATCCACATGTCAGGTTTCGTTCATCCCATATCCACCAATTTGTCATGGAACAGCCACATTGAAAATATTACCAATACGGTAAAGAAAACTCTAGGATTTTTCCGCAGAAACATCTGCTCCACAAACAGTAAAATTAAAGATCACACTCCTAAAGCACTTGCCGAAGTTGAGTACGCTCCCTCAATTTGGGACCCACATACAAAAGACAATATACACAACATTTATATGGTTCAGCGCCGCGCTGCACGCTGGAAACTAAATTACTACTTCACATACTCCAGTGTCTTTGATATGCTAGACAAGTTAGTATGGCGCACCATTGAACAGCGCAATGCAGACGCCCGACTCTGCATATTCCACTAAAGTTTCAATGGTAATGTCCCTCCCTCAATACTTTCATACAACATACAGGGTTTCTCGATATTGCCATTCAATTACGATACTTCCAAATATTTCTATAAATTCTCCTTCTTTCCCTTGGCGGTTGTGCAATGGAACGCCCTTCCCCCGGAGGTTGCCAAACTCGAAGACGTATATCAATTCAGGTCACAAATTGGCAACCTCCAGCATATTAAACCGTAAGCATGCTGTGTAATGTTTTTAACCTGCTTTTACTATATTTATACTATTCTAACACCTACAACTATTCTTGTCAATACTTGCTTACTGCCACCTTTTACACTAACTTGTCCGTACCACAGGGTGAAGTAACGGACCGAGGTCTATAAATACATTAAATATGCCTAAAAGCATAAATAAATGAAGATTTTTTTTTTTTTTTTACCCCTTCCATCTAACCATTATAGGAAAGGGGTCTAACTTTTTAATAGGCCGAACCCGCACGGGCTCGAGACAAAGGACTTTCACGAAACGTCAACCGAGTTATGTCATTGTCGCCTATTGCAGAAGTTGGGAGAATGTTAGTATTCCGCAACGATATATTCCCCGGTGCGCTATGTCAACGCGTTTTCGAGCTATCGATCGTTTTGTTGTAACAAAATTATCATCATTGCTAGGTCGGGAAAGAACGGACACATTTCCGAGGCCGATATTGCTATATGAAGGAGTAAACATCGGGTTCAAAATACACTTTTACGTCGTCCCGGCCCGTAAAGAAACATTTTGCATAGAGAAAACATTGTTTCCAATCGAACATTTGATCAAACCTACATTTATACCCGTCCTGTGCGACACGACAGACAATTTAATCGCACAGACATTTCTATCATTTCTCGGGAAGCCATTTTGTATAAACATCGTGGGACAGGTTTATTCGCCGGAACTCGTGCACTTACTATGTCACAGTATGTGTTAAAAAAACGGAACTTTTATAAACGGTTATAATTCATATTTTATAATACCTATGTTGATGGTAAAAGTATCAAGTTAAAGGTATGTCTCTCTACTCCGATTTCAAGTTTTGTCAAAATATATTTTTCTAATAAACATGTTTTGGCAGCATATGAGAATTGTCCGTGGGGTCAAATTTTATTTTAGACCGAATATGGTCATGTTATATATCAAATCGAAGGTATCAATGAGGCGATCACTCTGGTGCATATTTTTGTCGAAATCGGATGGCTATGTCATCCAAGATTGCCGCCGAAATGTCAAAAGGTCGTTCTTTTATTAGAGATTTCAAAATTCTTCTTCACATGAACCGCGTGGCCCATGGTGGCCAAACTTCAAAGGATGGTCCATGGGTGAAGCCTTTTCAGATTTGTTAAAACGGAGGTTATCGCTAATCCAAGATGGCCGCCGTCTAAAAATAGCATAAATTCTTAAAAAATCTTCTTCTCATGAACCGCTAGCCGGATTTCGACGAAACTTGGTAAGAATGATCGATGTACAATGCTCTTTCAAAGTTGTTAAAATGGTGACTCCGGGGTCAAAAATGGGCGTTGCCCGTGGGGTAAAATTGGGGTAAAATTTTATTTCTGACCGAATATGGTCATGTCTATATCAAATCGAAGGTATCAAAGAGGCAATCGCTCCGATACATTTTTTGTCGAAATTGGATGGTCATGTCATCCACGATGGCCGCCGAAAGGTCAAACGGTCGTTCTTTTATTAGAGATTTCTAAATTCTTCTTCACACGCACCGCGTGGCCCAAGGTGGCCAAACTTCACAGTTATGGTCCATGGGTGAAGCTTTTTCAGATTTGTCAAAATGGAGGTCGTCGCTAATCAAAAATGTTCGTTCTCGTGACCCGCCAGCTACGCCCATTTTTTACCCCTGGGTCACCATTTTAACAACTTTGAAAGAGCATTGTACATCGATCATTCCTACCAAGTTTCGCCGAAATCCGGCTGGCGGTTCAGGAGAAGAATTAAGAATTTATGCTATTTTTAGACGGCGGCCATCTCGCCTTCCGCTTTTGCTGTAATCTGAATTATAAAACGCAGGTAACGCAGGGCGACTTTCCCCGTGTTACAGACAGACAATTCGGGTTAGTTTTGCTCATGCGTGTTGATGAGATCATGAAGCAAAAATGCGCGATCTTCCATCTCTGGGGGAGAATGATCGATGTAAAAATTGTTAAAATGGTTCTATCATATCCAATCTTGCTTTTTCGCAACCCGAAAATGCTCGATCTTCCATCTCTGGGGGAGAGGTTGCGAAAAAGCAATATTGGATAGGATAGAATCTCGTATTTTCGTCTCGCAATCTCGTGATCATACTTCACATTTTCGCGATCAATATATGCTCGATATCGCGAGAACGCGAGATTGTAAAATGTTTGGCCCCGGGTCACCATTTTAACAATTTTTACATCGATCATTCTCCCCCAGAGATGGAAGATCGCGCATTTTTGCTTCATGATCTCATCAACACGCATGAGCAAAACTAACCCGAATTTTCTGTCTGTAACACGGGGAAAGTCGCCGTGCGTTACCTGCGTTTTATAATTCAGATTACAGAAAAAGCGGAAGGCGAGATGGCCGCCGTCTAAAAATAGCATAAATTCTTAATTATTCTCCTGAACCGCCAGCCGGATTTCGGCGAAACTTGGTAGGAATGATCGATGTACAATGCTCTTTCAAAGTTGTTAAAATGGTGACCCAGGGGTAAAAAATGGGCGTAGCTGGCGGTTCACGAGAACGAAGATTTTTGATTAGCGACGACCTCCGTTTTGACAAATCTGAAAAAGCTTCACCCATGGACATAACTGTGAAGTTTGGCCACCTTGGGCCACGCGGTGCGTGTGAAGAAGAATTTTGAAATCTCTAATAAAAGAACGACCGTTTGACCTTTCGGCGGCCATCGTGGATGACATGACCATCCAATTTCGGCAAAAAATGTATCGGAGCGATTGCCTCTTTGATACCTTCGATTTGATATAGACATGACCATATTCGGTCAGAAATAAAATTTTACCCCAATTTTACCCCACGGGCAACGCCCATTTTTGACCCCGGAGTCACCATTTTAACAACTTTGAAAGAGCATTGTACATCGATCATTCTTACCAAGTTTCGTCGAAATCCGGCTAGCGGTTCATGAGAAGAAGATTTTTTAAGAATTTATGCTATTTTTAGACGGCGGCCATCTTGGATTAGCGATAACCTCCGTTTTAACAAATCTGAAAAGGCTTCACCCATGGACCATCACTTTGAAGTTTGGTCACCATGGGCCACGCGGTTCATGTGAAGAAGAATTTTGAAATCTCTAATAAAAGAACGACCTTTTGACATTTCGGCGGCCATCTTGGATGACATAGCCATCCGATTTCGACAATAAAAATGCACCAGAGTGATCGCCTCGTTGATACCTTCGATTTGATATAGAACATGACCATATTCGGTCAAAAATAAAATTTGACCCCACGGACAATTCTCATATGCTGCCAAAACATGTTTATTAGAAAAAAATATATTTTGACAAAAATTGAAATCGGAGTAGAGAGACATACCTTTAACTTGATACTTTTACCATCAACATAGGTATTATAAAATATGAATTATAACCGTTTATAAAAGTTCCGTTTTTTACCACATACTGTGACATAGTAAGTGCACGAGTTCCGGCGAATAAACCTGTCCCACGATGTTTATACAAAATGGCTTCCCGAGAAATGATAGAAATGTCTGTGCGATTAAATTGTCTGTCGTGACGCACAGGACGGGTATAAATGTAGGTTTGATCAAATGTTCGATTGGAAACAATGTTTTCTCTATGCAAAATGTTTCTTTACGGGCCGGGACGACGTAAACGTGTATTTTGAACCCGATGTTTACTCCTTCATATAGCAATATCGGCCTCGGAAATGTGTCCGTTCTTTCCCGACCTAGCAATGATGATAATTTTTTTACAACAAAACGATCGATAGCTCGAAAACGCGTTGACATAGCGCATCGGGGAATATATCGTTGCGGAATACTAACATTCTCCCAACTTCTGCAATAGGCGACAATGATATAACTCGGTTGACGTTTCGTGAAAGTCCGTTGTCTCGAGCCAGTGCGGGTTCGGCCTATTAAAAAGTTAGACCCCTTTCCTATAATGGTTAGATGGAAGGGGTAAAAAAAAAAAAAAAATCTTCATTTATTTATGCTTTTAGGCATATTTAATGTATTTATAGACCTCGGTCCGTTACATCACCCTGTGGTCCGTACGCGCAACTGCTACTAATCCTCACGAGGGGTACATAAGAATATAGAGATAGACACAAGTCGCACATTTGCAAAACAAATGGTACCATTTGGACTCTATATTGAATTATATTTATTTACATGTATATGCATTTTGAAATGATAAATAGTTGAAGGTTCGAAGTACTAGTCCAGTGATTATAATGATTATGTGATGAAAAAAATGATATATGTACTATAGTTGCTTTAAGGTTATCATTTAAATTGTATGTATTACTTTTGCGCTCGTTTACCTTTTGACCAGACATAATTATTCATTTCATATTACATTCACGATTATGAAAATAAAGAGTACATTTATTGTCATTGCTATGACACTGTTTAAACGCATAATTGTTAAAAGTGGCCAACATTCCAGACATGCAAACATGTGTGGGGGCCATTGACGTGGGTTAATTAACTTAACTGTCGAATATTAAAACTAGCGGTCGGAAGTGGCTGCGACACGACAAGTAGCTGTCCACGCAATCGTGGGTGGAGTACGCTTGCCGCATCGATATGTGGCTGTCGAATGGAGCTGACTGGATTTGTGACCAGGATATGCTCACGATCAAATAACACGCTCATGTCGCCCTATGTTCAATGGATGGAATGGCGAAAAGTGTAGATACTGATCAAACTGTGCGGGTGCACACGTTGATTTGGATCTACAGTGATCGCAAAACAAAACGCCACATTTATCAGGTCACAGTAAGATAAGAAGACTTGTCGTAATTCAAATTAACGGAAGCACTCATGTCATTATTACAAACTATTATACCTTTTGGGGATTATGTAGTTGTCCGACATTGCTGAATCGATTCCTGAAACATATCACAGAAATATTTACAAAACATAAACCGTATTTATTTTGAATGGCATTGCTACAGAATATCGGCGATGGGCTGTTTCACATTCAGGGGTACCTTTTGATATATTGCATAAAAGAAACTATTATGGACAACTTAGGTATGCATGCTATTAGATCATATCGTTTTGGAACTAAGGGACTTAAGTTTAATAATGAAAAGCAGTTTGTTTTATGGAAAAATCTCAAATTTTGACGAAATGACCATTAAATGGCCATTTAATTTTACAATTCGTTGTCTTATTTCTTTGTCATACACTTGTAATTCCACCAATAGTAAAAATGGTAATTAAGCAATGGGGAATGCAGGCCTTGTTTCGCACATCAGTGGGTTTTGTAATGAATGATAAAACATAATTCAGTAAGAAACTCATTTTTTTCTCATGAAAATCTCAATGTTTCTATAAGTTTCTATTTTCTGTAAAAAAAAAAATTTCAGGAAAGTTGAAGCACATGTTGGGGTCAATAACGTACTAGTTTCAACTCTAAATATACATGTCTCTTACATGTTGGACTAAGTATGTCTGTATCTTTTCCGGTTATTACACTGTATACCATAATGTACATATGGCTATTTTGTCTGTCAAAAATGTCTTCTCCGGAAGAGGTTTGTATAACTCACAGAGACCAAAATACATGGGCTATATTCCCAGAATTATGCAGAAATCTCTTGTGGGATCTGACATTTATAGAAACGAGAAATTTTTATTTCATTCCACTTTCATTATATTGATATCATCGCTATCTGATGTATTGTAAAACTATTTTAACAAATGGACATGAATGTATCAACTTCACTCTTCTGTTGATTGTTATAATAAACCTGGTGTATAATCTGATGATCGCATGGTGGATGTTCCAGCTACAATTTACATGACTAAACGGTTATAAGGTTTTGGATGTTCCAGCTACAGTTTGCATGGCTAAATGATCGTTCCAGCTACAGTTTACATGACTAAATGATTGTAAGGTGTGGATTTTCTAGCTACATATTACATGGCTAAACGAAGGTATGGTGGATGTGCCAGCTACAGTTTACATGGCTAAATGGTTGTAAGGTAGATGTTCCAGCTACAGTTTACATGACTAAATGATTGTATGGTGGATGTTCCAGCTACAGTTTACATGGCTAAATGATCGTAGCAAAATGGCGCCCATAATCCCCGGACTCCATCCCGGGTTGGCAAGAAGGCGGCTCACAATTTACATGGCTAAATGATCGTACAGTATGGTGGATGTTCCAGCTACAGTTGGTGCCAGTACAACTAAGTTCGGTCTAGCGTCAAACCATGAAAGTGGTCAACATGGTCCACTCGATACGACCGCCGTCCGGTCACAAAGCAATGAACTCTACATCATGTTTTGTAAATATGATTACGGTCCGTTCAAAGGGCTACACTTATATACTTAAACAATAGTCTAAGATAGTCTGAGTCTATGATAGAAACGTGTTGCGTTGACTTCACCGACCGTACCTAGTGATATATAGAAACTCACGGAAGCATGATGCCAAATGATATGGCAGTTTCTACGGTAAAAGAAACATACGTCCAGGAGGGGAATTTTACTGATGAATGATTTGATTTTAATCAATAGAGTGTTTCGTTCTTGAGAATATGCACATGTGTGTCAGTGCAGAAATAGTCCACATTCAGTTCAGCTTAAGCAATATGGAACATATGCAATCGATGTAACGATAGCATAACCGTCAATGAATCCGCTGACTACAGCCCGAGATATCACGACGAGATGACCTTCTGACAATTGAGGCAAATCTAAGTAATACTATCTTGTTTCTGGAAATCGCATTAGTCCAGCTTAGTGAACATTGACCACCATTGTCACCGTATTTATAATGGCCGTCGGTTGGAGTTTCCCTTGCACCTGGGACCAGTAATGAGTACTTTATTGGCTACAGTCTGGCACGTGTTATAGTCAATACATACATGTAAACAAAGGATATACTTACTGCCGTGTCCTTGTACCTCGTCCATCATCGTGTCGTTCACATAAGTTTGCTCACTGTAATGTCCACGGAAACAAACAGTTTACATAGATCATGGCGTACCGATGTATTACAAGTGTACTTTATATACGAACACTCTATGGTAGTAACTATGAGTTCGTTACCCATGATGCACGTATCACAATCCACCGAATTAATTACCAATGGGTGATGTTTATGTTCTCGTTAACATTATATAACGTGTGTTTACATACGGGAGTAAGCTTCCTTATTCCACTGACCCATTAATGTAATGACGACCACTTTTGTTAGTAAACCCAATATTTTAGCATTCACCTTCACTCTATATTACACACACGTTGGATACAGCAGTTACGTACAGTCATCTTACCTGCCAGTGTATGTCGTCCCATCTTTACCTATGGAAATAAAATAAAACACAAACAAATAAATACCAAAAGTATCCACTAACTCAATCAATATGCGTATGCAATATGGATATACATGTACCATAGTATGTATGCACAGTTGTCAATACTTAGATAAATGAGTTACAGCGATGATATATGTATGTTGTGTTTCAATATCCGTTTATCAACAGTTTTGCTTAACAGTCATTGTTATCATGCAATGCAAAACATGACTTACCATAATAGGCACTAACTAGAGCAATGCATACATGTGTGCAATAGCAAATTTTTATTTTAATTTAAACATACACTATATGAAGGTAATCATGATGTCAACGTTTGAGAATTAGAAAGACTGTGGCATATCATTAGTGTCTGTGAACGAAAATAACTTAAAAAGTATGCCCCCAATGTTCAGGTTTAGTAATGCATATGTAATTAAGTATATTGCCTAGACTTGGGGCTAGCGGGTGTTGCAGGGCCGTGCATTCCTCACATGACAAAGGACCATCTGATGAAAGCATGTGTGAAATATCCGAAGTAGTCGTATGAGAAATCGGATACATAATGCCTTTATCGACTACGTTACATTTTGCGGAGGAGGGACACACAAGTTGACGGACGGTGGAACAATCAGACTGTAATATTGGTTATATTGTACTCGTTGTATACATGGTATACACTTGTTCCTTTACCTACCATCATGACCATAGGCGAATGGTATTGGACATATAATCTCCAAAGATCGGAAAAAAATAAGCCAAATATGAATTGTTCAGTATTTGTCCGTAACATCATTAGGAGAAACATATCAAAAGTCTCCATGAATCCCACTGGAGCTTAATTCAAGATGGCGTCCAAGATGGCTGCCATACATTTACTAAACACATTAAGGTGGCTATAATGAACATATTCACATATAGTGTGGCAGCATTTCACTTAACAATACAAAAATAATCTTTCCAATAGGTACGAGTCGCATAACCTTTCAAATATATAAGATGGCTGCCAAGATTGCCAACAAAATATGTAAAAGTTACATTTTCTTCACAGCATATATGAATTGATTGTTATTTTTCTTGGAGTTGCATTTACTATTATTAAAGCTTCAATAAGTTTAAATTTGAAGTAAAATATGGTCACCAACACTTGAAAACGTTGTCCTATATGCATAAAAGAAGGCCGCAACCCGCATGATCCCACCTAGGCTGTTGCTAGTCCGATGATATTCTGATAGTCCCAATGTTTAGTGATCATATCAGGGTGTATATTGATGTGGTTAGATATGCATGTATATGCTACTTACAACGTGAAATTAAAAATTGTAAAACCCTTAACGCAATGTAATTTGACATTGATCTTGTGTAGGAAGGCCAAATGAATGGTCTACGGAATGAAGCAATGGATGGTAACAACATAAAAACGTTTGACGTTTCAAGTTGACCCGATGTTGATCTACATATAAGGTATTTAAATGGATGTTGTGAAAAACGATTTAACACAATCTGCTTATGATTAGAGAGATGTAAATTACGGACGGACTCACCCACGGGCGGGCGAACATATTTCATGATCATTTCTCGCTTTCCACGATGTGCTCGATCGACACACAATTACTTTAGCATCTTTCTTTTGGAATTACTTCACATTAGCTATACGTTTGATAATATATAGCACATTACAATACATTATGTAAGATCTTATTCAATGTGGTCTCCAATGTGACTGATAAAACCTGCTAATTTGTATAATATATCAATCATTTACAAACCGTGTATCTTCATTTTACAATATTTATTTGTTTACGAGTACATTGTAGACATTACGTATACATGTTATGTGAAATAACGAAACATGTGTTGTTCTGCCTGACAGGCTCTATGTGTATGCATGTATACCTACCTTCAATGTATCAGCTTATATTATGATGTTGTCAGATCTTATATGTTGAGATATATATATATATATATATATACTACATAACATATGCTACTAATCAAAGGTTATATAGCATGACCTTCTCATGCGGTTACCAGGGATATATATTGTTTACAATAGTGCAAGTTATATATTATGTGTAATGCATATGTATTGCAGGGCAATGCATATCATTATATAAGTGCACACTTCTTAGAAACATACACTACTGAACTTTCATTGTATGGAAGTATGTGACACACTGTGCAGGTATCATTGCCTTGAAGTTTGATGTTGACAACCGACGTTTAAAGAGTGTCTTGTTCGTGGGGATATGTTTATACTAACTGACACTCTGTGGGCGGTTGGCTGTGACAATGAGACTGTTACCGGTGCGGGTCATCCTTACCAGAATCGTGATATCCTTGATTTGGCACTCAGTGACAATTTGGCTTTCTTGTACGTGTGTATTGAAGCCGGTTATCCCAATTATACGTATAGTAACATTTGTGTACTAAGTGACTCGTGTGCATTGAGGACCGGCCAACAGATCCGAATATCCTAATTGAGGGCTGAATTTATATTGTCTGGATGAAAATTTTCAGTTCTGATTTTGGGATTCATCTTTACAAATGAAATACAGGATTTACACCAATTGATCGGTGCCTAATATGACCATAGCTGTTGACAGCCCGTTAAACACACGTAATAAATTTCTCTATCTAGCATTCTAGCGGTCCAAAAACACGAGTTTAATGTTACATAATGTTTATACTTATTATATTTTTTCTTCTGTGTACAGTAAAGTCGTACGTTCTGGATACCAGAACGTGTTGAAACATGTCACATCTGATAAAAGCAATAAGGCATAGTATATTGCAAAAATGCAGTATGAATCGAATCGATTCAATCATCTCGCTAGACAAGAAAAACATGGACACATATCGATCATTTTATATGGTTACACGACTATTATGCATGGAAATAATATGCTCGTGGTACGCATTATGCTATACCAGTTCCTGCAGATGTCAACAAGTGGAATGTGACACAAATTAAAATGTGAAAATTCCATGTATATGTACGTTAAATAATTATTGTAAATTTGGTAAATATGGTCATAATGAGTGCAGTATTGTAAACAAAATGGATATTTCAAATTCGATAGTAAATTATGTTTATCCGCGCTTATGGACCTATCAACTGATAATATAATATAGCTGCTGCTATCACTTCACGTATGAACAGTTTATTAATATGCGGCACATCTTCCATAAACACATCGATGAAACTGAATTATTTAGAATTATTATATTTCTAAGTACCATCATTTTTTGGTTAAACCACCGATATAGATCAAATATACTTATGCTAGCTAATTTCAATATGGTAATTCGTGACGATAATGCCACTGGCTATTTGTTTAAAAGTTATTGATAATTTAGCAGGTTATTCCAATTAGTTATGCAGTTTCAAACGTAATTGTGCATGATCATTCTGCAATGAACTAAAGCTGCCAATTATGTTTCAAGCATGACAATAACATGTGTTTTGTTTTCATTTCCCTGTGCTGATTTACCGTATGTAAGAGTAAGTTATTTTGCAATATTTCTGAAACTTTGGTGGCCTTCATGACTATCATTTTGCATACTCTACTGAATAAGGTATGCATTAAATGTACTGTGTAGTTAAAATGACTTCAAATTACCCATGTAAGAAATTAAAATATAGTAATTAAGGTAAATGTTCTTTATTTCACATACAAATTTACGTCATTTTGCGACGTTTCTCGCAATTTGGTGGCCATCTTGAATATAATTTTACGTAAGATAATATACAAAATTATGTATTACATTTATTGTATAGTTTTAATGTTTCCTAATAACCCCAATAGTATATTCGAATATAGTTATTCCAAATGTTCAACATGTTTGCTCAGTTTAGAGAGTTAAGAGATGGTGGTGGCCATCTTGGACGCCATTATGATTGTATTATATTTCACAATTTGGATTATTATTATTCGTTAGTTATATTCAGTATGTTTCGGCACAATTTTGTCCTGATTAATTTAGTGGAGTTTGCACTAGTTGTGATTTTTGTCATTTAGGCGGCCATTTTAGACGCCATATTGTTTCATTCCTGGATTAAGCTTCAGTGGGATTCGTGGGGAGTTTTGGTATGTTATCGCGAATGATAGTTTGGTTATCTTCTGAAATTTTCAGCTTTGGATTATTCTTTTCCCATCTCAACCCTAATACTCTTCGCCTACCATGCCTGATTCGGTATCCCTTTTTGTAGAAAACGCCGGTCACAATAACGCCGACAACAATCACCGCCGCCATTGCACCTCCGACAGTGGCTGCCCCTTCACCAAAGGAAGACTCTGCCACGTCAGAAGCATCTGTAACAGAGACATACATATTTCGTCATATTTGCCAATCGGGCTTAAATGAGAAGAAAGTGGTTTATTTTTAGCTTTTTCCTCATCTATGGCATTAGCATATAGCACACGTCTGCAACTAAAATAGTATAAACTGTTAGTCAAAGGCACATCTAATGGTTTAAAAACTAAATGGCGAACCGTACGAGTTTATCGCTTTATTTGCCGGCTAGTGAACACATTATACTATAATTAGATTAGATGGCATTCTCTTTCTAACATACATGTATACATGTAGTTTCACAACATTGTAGAAATTGTTAAATAAATGTAATTTAAACAAACATTGCAGTAAATTAGAATGGTGCTCTCATTTGTCTAGTTCCGATACTGAGCAAAGTCCAACTATATCATATATCATCTAAGTATACCATGTTATCATACTACACCTGCCCATGGCCCGTCCTTTGTGCCACCTGTTGTCACGTTGAGTACAGATGTGTCCTGACTGGATCCCAGCTCGTTGTGTGCATACATCCTTAGGTAGTAGTGCGTGCCGGGACGGAGCGAGGTCACTGTTAATTGGTTCAGCTCTGGGCTAACACTGACACCCTTGTCGAGTGAGGGACCGTCGGTCCAGGTCACACCGTCTATGCTGTACTGTACAACAGCTGTCTGTGGGTAGCCCCCGTGAAACCCGGATTGCCAGGATACATCAACACGTGTAGGTTGGATGTTCAACACATTGACATGTTCTGGGTTGTCTGGTGGTCCTACAGAAGAGGTCAAATTAACTTAAAAAGAATGTTGGATACATGGAAAACAAATCATAACATAGTAGATACTCGATATACTAGCGATACTGACAGTGACTGAACATTTCATGGACAGATATTCAATCACTAAGACTTTTCTAATGAAAGTGTATGAACGAAGCTCATAAAAGAGGGTTAGTAATATTTCAGGAATATATACTATGCTAAAGCAGTTTGGCATGCTTTTCATTTGCGTGTACTTATTGGTATGGTGGGTGGTTGGTCGGGAGCACGCGACGGGTAATTCAACGATCGGGATTCATCCTTACCGGGATTCCGACTGGATACCTGGTTTGGCCCGCACATATGTTTTTTGCATTTTGTATGTGACAGTTGAATCTGGTTATACAGAGTGGCCTGCGGTTCTCTTACCAGGCGAATTGCAATTCCTGGAGCGCAGGAGTGCAATTCGCGTTCCCATTAATTGCAATTGAACCGCAATCGGACTGAAATCATGTTACTGCGGTCCAAAGAGTCGGTTGCGGAATTGCAATACTTATGATGCAGTTAGCGCTGCGCTCCGCTTTTAATTGCAGTTTACGCTCTTTTTTTTCTTTAAACTGCGAAAGAATGACCGCTTTACGTTGCGCTCTGCGGTCAAACCAGCGGACCGCTCTGCTTGATCAATGCGGCAATAAAATCGAAATAGTTGACGAACGTATCCGTGTTGCAATCCAAAATGTTATCCCATCTATTTCATTCAAAGTGACTAGAAAGTCAGCGGTATTGTTGATCTGTTTTTTTGGTGCACAAATATAAATCGGCGGGTTATTGCGAGACAAACAGTGAAACATTGACCTTGACAATTTCTTGGACAAAACAAATGTCGTCACTGCCGTTTCGAATATCAAGAACACATTAATAGACACCACCATACATCTATTTATTTTCATATAAAATCAAATTATAATGTGTGGTCTACGGTATAATATTGCAAAACTAAGCAACAATTTTGCGTTTTGTTTACTTTTTCGTCGGTATCAAATTACGTTTTCCTATTATGTTAACATTATTTCGGCGCGATCCTAAAGTCGACATGACACTTTCTGAGATCAACACAACTTTTCATAATGTCTTTCAATTTCAAGCTGCAAGGAGAATGTGAATTGCATATGAACCATAATAACATGGTGAACATATTGATAATAATTTTAAAAGAAAAGCATATTTTAATTTTCGAAACCTGATCATAAAAAGAAAATTACAAATTTATTTTGGAATTAGATTTCTATTACTGCAAACGTTCTATTCTTGCTGTTGATTTCTATTGTCCCGAATCAAATGTTGTGAAGATAATATGTATTCCGGTGATAGCCATTTCTTTTAAATAAAAGGGTTTACTTGTGTAACAGAGTGAGAAAGATAAATAACGGCCCGGAATCGAACCAGGGACCTCATGTTTACCGTACCATGCCCATGGCTCTACCGAGCAAGCTAACAAGGCACAGATCATACACACTTCATCCCCATAGTCAGTTGCGTACTGTGACATTCTTCTCCGCCAAATTGAGATTCGTCCTCGAATTCCATGTTTAATTTTTGTCTCTGAATTCCATATGTTTGGGTACAATTTTGGGAGTATTTATCAGTCGCGGTCCTTCGTTGGGCAACAGAATACTCAATTATCGTCCGTACCCAGAGTTATGGTGCTCCATAGGTTTTTACTGCAGAGTACCGAATCGGATCTCATTCGCGCTTTAGTTGTTAATTGTGACATATCTTTCTGTACTTATTACACAGAAATAAATAAGTATAATATTGACATTTCTTTCAATTGAAAAATACAGAAAATATGTCGCAATTAACAGTTGAAGTGCAAATCAGATGTGATTTGGTACTTTGCAGGGGAAACCTACGGAGAGCACCATAACTCTCGGTACGAACGATGGGGGAGTATTCTGCAGAGTTACTTCCCGCAACTACGTTGGGCGCTAAATGTCACATGGTGAGAAAGATGCGCAGCAGCCCGGAATCGAACCGGGGATCTCAGGTTTACCACACCATCGCTCTACCTACTGAGCAAACCGGACACAAATACACAGTTATTCACCATAGTGACCACTTCATTCAACCAAAAATTCACAAACTACAAGCTATGCCAAATTATTACAGTCAACATCACAGATTATGCTATTGGCGACATTAGCGGACACAAATTTGTCCATCATTTTGATCAAATAAACAACGGAACCTGACAGGTAACACTACGACGGCACATGGAAACATTATTCTGGTACTTGGAATCAAAATGGTGTATATTAAGATCAATATATGAGGCGCTGACAGAACATTTAACATTTGTTATCACAATAGCAGCTACAGGGATTGTTGGACGCATTTATTTAGAGGAACAAGAGATTACAACCCGCATTGGATAATATACTAAGTGATATTTTGTTCTAACGTACACCAACATAGAGGATTAAATTTGCGACAATGTTGGATTCTGGATTTTGTGGACAGGTGACAGAAATCGGAGCTGGATAAGAACCGACAGACGTGATTCTGAATATGCGTGCTTGGTATGTGGTTATTCTTCCAGATCATGTCATGCATGTTTTAAGTTCACGTCATGTCAAAGCAGCACTATTTAACATAATGAATAACTTTAATATTCTACACGAGAATTAAAGTTCATTCATCGGCTGATGTGTAACTGATGACTTAAGGTAAGTTACTTGTATATGAAAACTTTTGCCTCACTAATTGTTATGCCCCCACCACGATAGTGGAGGGGGCATTTAGTGTTACCCTTGTCCGTTCTTCCGTCCGTCACCAACCTAGTAACTCGTAAAACGTTTAAACCGTAATAGCTACAGACCTGAAACTTGGTACATGTATGTTTGATTCGACCCCATGGTCATGGATTATCTCCCCCTTTTCAAGTTAGAATTTTCCAATTTTGGCTTGTAGCTCGTAAAACTTTTAAATCCTAATAGCTACACACCTGAAACTTGGTATGTAGCTTCCTTATGATGAGTAGATTTGCAAAGTTTATTTTGATTCGACCCCTGAGTCATGGATTATCTCCCCCTTTTTTAATTAGAATTTGAAAATGTTGTCTTGTAACTCGTAAAACTTTTAAACCGTAATAGCTGCAGACCTGAAACTTGGTACATGTATGTTTGATTCGACCCCATGGTCATGGATTATCTCCCCTTTTTCCAGTCAGAATTTTCCAATTTTTTGTTGTAGCTCGTAAAACTTTCAAACCCTAATAGCTACACACCTGAAACTTGGTATGTAGCTTCCTTATGATGAGTAGATTTGCAAAGTTTATTTTGATTCGACCCCTGAGTCATGGATTATCTCCCCCTTTTTGAATTAGAATTTGAAATTTTTTCCTTGTAACTCGTAAATCTTTTGTAATAGCTACACCACTGAAATGTGATATGTAGCTGATGAGTAGATGCGGAAAGTTTATTTCGATTTTTGATTCGAAACCCGTGTCGTGGATTATCTCTCCCTTTAGGACACTGAAATTTTGCCGTGTTTACTATCAAAGCGATATGTGGGGTATCTGTGTTCTATGAACACATTTTCTAGTTTAGTTATCTCCCTTTGTTGTTTCGCGCACTGATTTGTCCGGAGCATAACGCAAACACCCTTTTAATTATTTTTTATGAAACTTAACACATGCATAGGTCTCACGGGACAGTGCGGAGCTAGCGTTAAAGGTACATTCACACTCAATAGGCACAAACTGTTCTTTATAGCGGAGACATCATCGGACACATTTTCTGGCCATATAAACAATCATTTACCATTACCCACGTATTGTTTGGCATTATTATACATTTTATATCAGAAGTAAAATTCCACATTGATATCAGGGACGATAACCGTGTTTCCTTAAAATGTTAACGGACATTACTATTTATTCCCTGTATTTATTTTTTGATGTGCAATGATCATACTTTATAATCTGCCAATTTTGTTTTCATTTGATGCATTTAATTAGTATAAATAATTATGAAATATCATGCCCCATTTGCACATGATAATACCAATACCACCGCGCGTCACTATCAGTAAAATAAATATTACCAAATGAGTATATCTGTATAGCGGGCACTCGTAATGTTTATAACTAGTGGAATAGTGACAATTATACACTTATTTAATTCTCATAAAGAACATTTTTAGCCTACTGAGTGGGCATGCACCTTTACAAAGGGGTTGGACAATTTGTGTCGCGACCGCCTGCAGACAGTGCGATACAGTCTGCGCATTGACGTCAATCCGTATTTTTTTTTCCGAGCCTGCTTGCGGAAAGCGAGACTTAGTGATCACAATGACGTCCGTGCGTCAGTCCGTCCGAAATCGGTGTATGTTTTTAAATACCATATCCTAAGTCACATTGACATGAAACATCAAATGCTTAATAGTCATCATCCATATATTCATTCTGTGTCCCACTCCTGCGGCCCCTGTGCCCCAAGGTCAAGGTCAAATGACTTTGAAATTTGTGTTAAATTTTTTGCATACCTAATATCTCCACAACACTTACTCAGATTTGCTTCAAACTTCAGATAATTCTTTATTATCATCCATATTTTCATATTATAGCCCACGCATGCGACCCACATGCCCAAGATCAAGGTCAAATTACTTTCAAATTTGCGTTAAAGCTTTTACATACCTTAATTCAAACTTCAAATAAATATACTCCGATACCATCAAATGCCTCGGTGGGCTCGACATGCGGGCCATGACCATCTGGTTTGTATTTACCGTAGGTTAAAGTTTTTAAGAACACTATATCTCAGAAACAGCTTCGCCAATTCACTCGGAAGCTTCACATGTGTGTTTATCATCATCCATATTTTCATTCTATGCTCAACCCCTGCAACCCCTGTCAGCCCAATATCAAGGTCAAATTACTTTGAAATTTACCTCAAAGTTTTTGACATGCCTGCATGTGGACAGTGCGATATAGTTGCCACATTGGCCTACATACCTACGTACATCCATATGTACGTCACTTCGTGCGTCCGGTTAAATATTTTTGATTTGAGGTTAAAGTTTTTAAAGGTACATGCCCACTCAGTAGGCACAAACTGTTCTTTATAGCAATTAAATAAGTGTATAATTGTGTCACTATTCCACAAGTTCTAAAAATTACGTGTGCCCGCAATCCATATATAATCATTTAGTAATATTTATTTTACTGATAATGACTAGCAGTGGTATCAAGCTATTTTCATATTCAAATGAGGCATGATATTTTTTGATTACTTATACTAATTAAATGTGATTCCCTGAAAAAATAATGTTTTCGACAGATTATAAAGTATGATCATTGCACATCAAAAAATAAATAGTAATGTCTTGGTAACATTTTATGGAAACACGGTTATCGCCCCTAATAGCAGTGTGGAAATTTACGTCTGATATAAAATGTATAATAATGCCAATAAATATGTGTATTAATGGTGAATTAATGATTATTTTGCCCGAAAACGTCTCAGATTATGTCTCTGATATAAAGAACAGTTTGTGCCTACTGAATGGGCATGTACCTTTAAGAACACTATATCTCTGAAACTGCTACACCAATTCACTCGAAACTTCACATACTGTGTATTTGTCACCCACATTTTCATTATTATTTATATGTGCCCAATGTCACGGTCAAATTACATTGAAATTTCCGTTAAAGTTTGTGTTGGGCCCGCTTGCAGACAGAGCGATATAGTCGGCACATTGGTGTGCATTCAGGATAAAGTTTTTGGTTAAAGTGTTTTTTAGTTAAAGTCTTTGGGTATACTATCAAAGCCTCGGCGGGTGCGGCATGTTTTTACGTCAACGGGCTAATGCTTTGTTGCAATAACAAAATTGTTTGTACTATCAAATGCCTCGGGGGCACGACATGCAGGCCATGGCCATCTTGTTATTATGGCATGCGATTTGATCAGTCGGCCATCGCACCAGGGCTAGCTTAGCACTTGATCAGTAGGTCATCGCACCAGGACTAGTTTAGAACTTGATCAGTCGGCCATCGCACCAAGACTAGTTTAGCACTTGATCAGTCGGCCATCGCTCCAGGACTAGCTTAGAACTTGATCAGTCGGCCATCGTACCAGGACTAGTTTAGAACTTGATCAGTCGGTCATCACACCAGGACTAGCAGAGCACTTGATAAGTCTGCCATCGCACCATAAGTAGTATAGCGCTTGATTAGTCGCCCATTGCACCATGCCCAGTATAGCACGTGATCAGTCGGCCATGCCGAGTATAGCACTTGATCAGTCTGCCATCGCACCAGGACTAGTAGAGCACTTGATCAGTCTGCCATCGCACCATAACTAGTATAGCGCTTGATTAGTCGCCCATTGCACCATGCCCAGTATAGCACTTGATCAATTGGCCATCTCACCATGCCCAGTATAGCACGTGATCGGTCGGAAATGCCGAGTATACATGTAGCACTTGATCAGTCGGCCATCGCAACAGGACTAGTAGAGCACTTGATCAGTCTGCCATCGCACCATAACTAGCATAGCGCTTGATCAGTCGCCCATTGCAGCATGCCCAGTATAACATTTGATCAATTGGCCATCTCACCATGCCCAGTATAGCACGTGATCAGTCGGCCATGCCGAGTATAGCACTTGATCAGTCGGCCATCACACCAGGACCACCTTAGCACTTGATCAGTCGGCCATAGCACCAGAACTAGTATAGCACTCAATCAGTCGGCCATCACACCATGACTAGTTTATAACTTGATCAGTCGGCCATCACAGAACGACTAGCTCAGCACTTGATCAGTCGGCCATCGCACCGGGACTAGTTTAGCCCTTGATCAGTCGGCCATCGCATCAGGACTAGTATAGCACTCGATCAGTCGGCCATCGCACCAGGACTAGTTTAGAACTTGATCAGTCGGCCATCGCACCAGGAATATTTTAGAACTTGATCAGTCGACCATCGCACCAGGAATAGTTTAGCCCTTGATCAGTCGGCCATCGCACCGGGACTAGTTTATCCCTTGATCAGTCGGCCATCGCTACATGACTAGTATAGCACTCGATCAGTCGGCCATCACACCAGGACTACCTTAGCACTTGATCAGTCGGCCATCGCACCAGAACTAGTATAGCACTGAATCAGTCGGCCATCACACCATGACTAGTTTATAACCTGATCAGTCGGCCATCACACAAGGACTAGTTTAGCACTTGATCAGTCGGCCATCGCACCGGGACTAGTTTAGCCCTTGATCAGTCGGCCATCGCATCAGGACTAGTATAGCACTCGATCAGTCGGCCATCGCACCAGGACTAGTTTAGAACTTGATCAGTCGGCCATCGCACCAGGAATATTTTATAACTTGATCAGTCGACCATCGCACCAGGAATAGTTTAGCCCTTGATCAGTCGGCCATCGCACCGGGACTAGTTTATCCCTTGATAAGTCGGCCATCGCTCCATGACTAGTATAGCACTCGATCAGTCGGCCATCGCACCAGGACTAGTTTAGAATTTGATTAGTCGGCCATCGCACCAGGAATAGTTTAGAACTTAATCAGTCGACCATCGCACCAGGAATAGTTTAGCACTTGATCAGTCGGCCATCGCACCGGGACTAGTTTAGCCCTTCATCAGTCGGCCATCGCACCAGGACTAGTATAGCACTCGATCAGTCGGACATCGCACCAGGACTAGTATAGCACTCGATCAGTCGGCCATCGCACCATCACTACTTTAGAACTTGATCAATCGGCCATCGCACCACGACTAGTTTAGAACTTGATCAGTCGGCCATCGCGCCAAGACTAGCATAGCACTTGCTTAGTCGGACATCGCACCAGGACTAGTTAAGCACTTGATCAGTCGGCCACGTCATCCTGCGTTACAGACAGAAGTAGTGGTCGGGGGGGGGGTGTAGTGTAGTCATAGACAAAAAAACTGGTGGTGGTGGTGATACACATTGTTCCCACTGTGGGATATTGACCGGAACTTTTAGGACGCCAAATGTAGATGGCTGGTGTGTGTGGGGGATAATTGTGTTGTGTCCCCGGCGGTGGTGCGGAGTACAATGATGAATTATTGATGAATTACTTTATTGAACTCACATGTATATGCACTGTGATACCGTACTTCACAATCCTCAGTTTTAAATTGTTTCTGTATCCTAAAACTTAAAATTTATTCATTTTGAAAAAATAATCGAAATGAAAACCGGATGTTTACATTCGAAATGAACCGGTGCATTGGTATATTTTAACCGCACGATGACCCACTGTATATTCATACCATATCCATACGGATATATCGTATATACGAACGGATATCGTATGTTTGTATAATATTCGTTTTAGTACGTTTGTACAATGTGAACAAACTGTACTATACGATGATACGTTAAGTTTTTACCGCAAATAGCGAAATAATGACCGCACAAACGGTATCGCGAAAGAATGACCGCACAAATTTGACCGCGAAGGAATGGCCGCACAAACGGTATCGCGAAAGAATGACCGCAAAAACGGGACCTCGATTGGACCGCAATTAGACTGCAATTTCAGAGTGGACGAATTGCAATTCAAGGACCGCTGGATTGCAATTCTTGGTAAGAGAATCGCAGGCGGGAGTGTACCCCTTATATGAGTATTACGATTATTCGTAATCCTATTTTAGTGAAAGGGGCCAAGTGACTTTGGTGTGGCATGGACCTGGCACCCGGTCAGGTTATTATAATTTCAGGGCTGAATATATATTTTTCTCGATGTAAACATTCCGTTCTGAATTCCCCCCCACCCATACAGCAGATTAAAACGGGATCGAATACATGACCTTAGCTGTTTATAAACACCAGTACACAAACAAACAAATTCTTAGTATGATGTATTACATGCAATAACAGCTTTCCGTCAACAATGGTGATACATGTTGTGAGACGTTGTTCTGAATTTGGGACCGTTTTCCGTATACGAAATAATAAGTTGAGATGTGTTGAACTGTTTTATGTTGTGTTGAGTCGTTCGCCCATTGGTCTCAGAGGAGTATATTGTTTTATGGTTGATTATACAACAACCCAATCCAAATTAATCAACGAGGTGCTCGCTGGCACGTCTCATGCACATACTTTCATATTTGAACACATATATCTACAAGATACAACGTCCATATCGGAACGTTATAAACGCTCCTCTACGACGGCTGTTATGGATGAGGATACTTGTTGTTTGCCTAACACCAACATGTGGATGTTTTTACCTTCCATAACAGCTTCCATTAAAACGGACGCCTCGCCTATCGCGTTGGTTACGACAATGTCGTAGACACCCAGCCCGGACTCTGCCATAATTGTCCACGTGACAGTTGATCTGGTTCCCAGTGTCGGCACCATGCTACTGAATACAGGCAGGTTTATCTGTATTGCCTCTGTTATCACGGTACCAACGGGCGGAGCTTGTCGAATGTTGCCGATAACTTTGTAGCAACTAACGAGCGTCGGAATCGACGGTGAGTAATATGTGCTGGTTACACTGGTGGGGAGGCCCAGCCTCACAACAAACTTGTTTATATAATTTACCGTACTGCTTGATGTAGTGATGACTGGACGTGCTGAAACATACACTTGGTAATTATTAGTAAATTATATGGGTTATGGTTAGAGTTTATCAGGACAAGCAGAATATGGCAGAGTACCTGTAGCTGCTACACATCCGGTATCTCCAGATCATGGACTGCTTAGCCCGCCACCCAAAACTATAACCAGGAGATGGTATCAATTTCACAACTAGTACAACTCTAACGCAGATACCGTGCCAATTTACGATCGATCTGTCCATGTGGTCAAACAACGTAACCTGTGTCAAGTTATGATGCTAACGGCTTAAGGACTGACGTGAAAGAACGCCATATGCTGTTTCGAAGACACTAGCTGCGACAATTTCATTGAATACTTTTTATAAATTGTATCTGACCCTGTTGTACTTATTGTATACTCTACTTGCATTGAATTGCCATCTGAGTCATGTTAAACTTGACCATCTATCGGCCAGTTTCACCTGTTGTAGCGTTCGACACAAGGTGGCTGAAGATGTGACAGATACAGTGATAACATTTAGTGCAAGATATTTCCATCCTATCCAGTTCATGTAGTTTCAATCAATACCAAAGCTGATAAATGTTCCCATTTTGGTTATAAAAAACATACATCTCTACAGTAGAATGTCCACAACTATGTAATACATGATTCCAATACAATTTACAAAGCAATTCTCTTTGAATGAGATGATGATTCGGTATAGAACGGGTCCGATTTGGTCCGCTACAGCTATACTTAACACTACCTGTATATCATTTACCTTTTTTGACTTACCATGCGTTTTCATGACATGTCGTGTGTATTTCAGTGTGTACAATTTTATTTTCGAGAACCGTGCTTTCTGCTATTAAATATGCGGCCGTGGTGTCATGTAAAGCTTTAATAGTTATTGGCCATGTAATATAATGGCTGCTCGTCATCACGAAACACACAGTTTATGAATTTCAACTGACCGTAGAGCGGCCATTCATATAATTATATTGAATTGTTTATTTACAGTTTTGTACATTATCCAAACGTAATCGTATGTTGTAATTATAACGTATTGTTAATAACATGAATATTGAATAATGGTGTGTAATACGAACATTTGATTGTGATAGCCGCAGTAGAAGCTGTGCTGATGATCCCACTGGTGCCATACGGTGCTACCCCGTTGCTGACCCGGCATGTGTATACACCAGAATGTGCATATGTCAGGTTTGACAGTCGGAGAGTTGCGGCGGCTTCCATGATGGACCGAGTTATCTCCCCGTACCCCGGCCACGACTGTACCCAGCTTGAGTACAGGTATATGCTGGGAACACCGGTCGGCGAACACGTTAGATCCACAAACTGACCATTCACTGTCGCCGTGGCCACAACATATGGTGGATCTGATATTATACATTAGCCATTATCGCCAACACAAGCATACAGTGCATGTAGAGCATATAACACAAATCTAAAATTGACAATTATAAATAAACAAAATAACAACGACAATTCCCAAACACAACATGTACCTATTATTTTAGTAACCAGCTAAAACAATTTGGTTCTGTGACCAATGCACGTCTGGTTAACAAAACACAATTTGTAACAAATAAACGTAATCCAACATATTCCTAAATTAATATGTATTTAAAAAAATACATTAATTAAAAACATGTCGTGATTCAGCAACTCATTCAGTATACACTTTAATTCAGTGTAATGTGTACTGCAGTCATGCACAAACACGACTGATACAAAACTGTGACAGAGAGGTGAACATTGACTTACACTGCACCATCAGCTCCATGAACGCAGTGTCCGCTGAGCCGACTCCGTTATCGACCAGACACTTGTACCGGCCAGCCTGACCGCGATGTACATCCGGGATATTGTACGTGTATGTCCACTGGTTGCCGGCCCCGGTCCCCGGTCCACTCGCTACTGCTGTAGCTTGACCGTCCTGGTACCAGATGAAGGTGGGGGCCGGCTTACTGGTGGCCGTACACGTCAGGGTAGTAGTCGGCGAGCCCTCTGTTACTGTGATGTCTCCACCAGGGATTGAAGCCATGGCCATGTCTGTAATGTAACCATGGTCACAATAGATCAGTGATTGGTTAAAGTTAAGATTTTCATGTCCAGTCACTGCAGATAGGTTTCGAAAAATAGGCAGATAGTTTTCTCAAATTATTTGTTTTCGATTTTGCCTCGACACGCCGCCATTTTGACACTAGCCTGGCTGAAAGGCTTGCCTGACAACATGGGCTTATCTTACCTGTCAAACTGACCAGTGAAAATCCGTGAAGAAATGTATATGCTGTATGACAATATGTATGGATATATTGATAAGCCAAGTCCCATTCTTAAATATAACATAAATCGTACAATCAGCAAGTACGCTAGCAGGTATGAATGTGCTACATGTCTCTCAGGCGGCCGTAACTGGTGAGTGATCGAGCTGACGAGCACCACATAATGACAATTAGACGAGCACCACACAATTACATATATACGAGCCCTACACAGTGACAACTAGACGAACAACACATATTGACAATTAGACGAGCACCACACAGTGACAACTAGACGAGCACCACACAATGACAACTAGACGAGCACCACACAGTAACAGTTATACGAGCACCACACAGTGACCACTAGACGAGCACCTCACAGTGACAACTAGAGGAACACCACACAGTGAAAACTAGACGAACAACACATATTGACAAATATACGAGCACCACACAGTGACAGCTAGACGAGCACCACACAATGGCAACTAGACGAGCACCACACAGTAAAATATATACGAGCACCACACAGTGCTCACTAGACGAACACCACACTGTGACAACTAGATGAACACCACACAGTGTCAGCTATACGATCACCACACAGTGACCACTAGACGAACACGACACAGTGACAACTAGACGAACACCGCACAGTGACAGCTATACTATCACCACACAGTGCTCACTAGACGAATTACCACACAGTGACAACTATACGAACACCACACGGTGACAGCTATACGAGCACCACATAGTGACAACTAGACAAATACCACACATTGAAAACTAGACGAACAACACATATTGACAACTACACGAGCACCACACAGTGACAACTAGACGAGCACCACACAATGACAACTAGACGAGCACCACACAGTAACATATATACGAGCACCACAAAGTGATCTCTAGACGAACACCACACAGTGACAACTAGACGAACACCACACAGTGACAGCTATACGATCACTACACAGTGATCACTAGACTAACACCACACAGTGCCAACTAGACGAACACCACACAGTGACAGCTATACGATCACCACACAGTGACAATTTGACGAAAACCACACAGTGACAACTATACAAGTATCACACAGTGATAACTAGATGAGCACCACCCAGTGACAATAATACGAGCACCACACAGTGACAACTAGATGAGCACCACACAGTGACAACTACGATATTGTATTACTATCTGTATCGACACCATGTACGCGTGTACATGGTGATTATAAGCCGTGGTCCATGTATGAGCCTTTATGCCTAGTCACACGTTTTTGACAATTGTATAATATTTATTTCAACGGTCTGAGTTCTCTTTTAATATATATATAAACAAGAGTTGTCAGAAGACTCGCCTGTTGGCAGCCTTCACTAAAACTTGGCACAGTTGTATAAAAAACATGAATACTATACAACTTGACCTTGGGTTAAGGGGTGTGCGGTGGACCTTGACATTGAGGTCAGTGGTGGAAGGTGGGTCGTAGATTTGCCATAGCATGATATAGCATATTAAGATGAATGCACGTATGAAATATCAATGCGCTCCCTGAAAACAGAAGTAAAACAAAATTTAACCCAGTGTTAAGTTTATGAAAGCACTGAGTTGGTGATTTTCTACAGCATGATAGATATTCACATGATGAATGGATGTATAAATATGCTAAGTTTGTGACCTTGACCTTGGGGAAAGGGGCGGGGGTCATGGGTTTGCTGTAGCACAATAGAGGATCATCAGATGAATGCATGTATGAAATATCAAGGCGTTCCTTGTAAAGAAACAGAAGTTATAAAAGGGCATTTACTCCAACGTTAAGTTTATGATGTTGATCTTGGGGAAAGGGGTGGGTTGTCATGGATTTGCTGTAGCACAATAGAAGATCATCAGATAAATGCATGTATGAAATATGAAGGCGTAAACAGAAGTTACACAACATTTACCACAACGTTAAGTTTATGAACATGCTAAGTTTGTGACCTTGACCTTTGGGTAAGTGTTGGGTGGTAGGTTGTGCATTTCCACAGCATGATAGAGGGTCATCTGGTGCATGCATGTATGAAATATCAAGTTGATCTTATTAACACAAAAGGTAAGGACACCAAGGTGAATGTGATGGTCATCCAAATGATAGCGGGTTGATAGCCATCAGTGTGATAAAGCTATTTGGAAAGAATCCGATTAGCGGACCAGGAGATATTCAACATTTGGACGTACTTCCAAAATTATTGACACAATGGTTAAGGTTCCGAAGGTGGATGTCAAGGTCAACTTGGTTGAGAGTTATTTTGATTCCAAAAACTAGAAATATGGCCTGTCAGCACATGAATGCCTCCGCTGGCAGCCAAATAAAACGAGGCTCATTTGAAAACACAAAGGACCAGAGAAGCGTGGATTTGTCACATCATGAAAGCAGACCATCAGAGCAATGGGTGTGTGAAATATCAAACATATCCATGTAAGGAAACATACATTATAAGACACTTACACGAGTTTGGAACGTACCAAGTATGCGACATTGACCCTGGGAATAGCGGGGGCGGGAAAATCATGTATTTGTCACAGGGCGGTGGAGGACCATTAATGCACTGCATGTGTGAAATATCAAGCAGGTCCAATTAAGGAAACAGACATTATACGTCATTTACCCGAGCGTTAACGTTTCGAAACCACCGGAACGTACCATTGACCCTGTGTTTAGCGTGGACGGGACGATCGTGAATTTGTCACCGGGTGGTACCGGACCACTAGAGCAATGAGTGTCTGAAATATCAAGCAGATCCATGCAAGGAAACAAGAATAATACATGTACCCGAACGTTAAGGTGTCAAACGCCGAACCAAGTGTATTACCTCGATACTGGGCTTAGCAGGGGCAAGACGATCGTGAATTTGTCGCAGGGCGGTCGATGACCATTAGAGCAATGTGTGTGTGAAATATCAAGCAGATCCATGGAAGGAAACAAAACTTATATGACATTTTCCCGAGCGTTAAGGTTTCGGGACGTACGGACGGACGAACGGACGCACGGGAAGTACGCACGCCGGTAACACTACATGCCCCCTCATCATTCGGTGGTGGGGGTATAACTATTAGTTTGTTGACGGAACTATGATGAACAACTATTTATGAGGTAGAATTGTAATTATTTTTCTTTCTTTTGCCATTTCACTTTGAATATGACCTTGGCATTGCATCAGCTGATTTAATTTCATTATTGGATACCTTAGTGGTCTTTATGGCAAATATAATAATGGCAAAACAAATCTTAAATTTCAGACTTTTGGAACCACTTCCCGAAATGACAACGATGCCAAAATTATGAATCAGCCATCATTCTAACATATACAAGTTTCAAACCTTTTCCGTCCAATGTCAGAACCAAAATCATACAATGCAACCGTCTGTGTGTTTCATAAATTAATTCCTAGGCAACCGGAGGGGACACATCAACCTCACATTGTGGCGGTATAATGAAGCTTCGCTAAGTCGATACTGATTTATTTATTATTGATATTGTTAAATACGTTAAATACTTAAGTCCAAATAATGAAGAGGGTGACATATAATGTCCCAGAGATATGGCGTCACCAATGGCGTCAACTGCAGGTACATATTGTTTGAGCTGATCCGAATACTTTTAGCGCAACTTTCGGACAGACAAACGATGTATTGACTATATGCACATAATAAGTATTCGGGAGCCGTGTGTAAGGCGCCAGTATATAATGAGAAATACAAAATCCCGTCTATGCAATAAATGTAAGTACATAATCAGCTGCATCAGCTGCATTGTGGAGTTTCTTAACATTTACACGAAATAGTGTAACTTTTAATAAAACTACTGAAAATGGGACCTTGTGAATCACAAAATAACTATGTACCTTTCCACAGTTAAAAGACAATTCAGTATAACAATATATTTCTCCATTAAAACAGAGAATACTATAAGCCATACGTACAGTGGAGGTCCAATGTGAAGGGCCCACTGATCACCGCCCCGACACCGTTGTCCGCCATACATGTGATGGTGTCGCCGTCGTCGTCCCGCGTGGGCGTGAACACCAGGGTGGTCTGGGTAGACGATGGCTGAGTAACTGTACCAGTCCTGGACATCCGACTCCAACTGATGGACGTCAAGTCCGGGTTACCATCCACAAAGGCACATGTTAGTGTCAGCTGGTTCACCCCGTTGGCTGTGAATGGACTACCACCGGTCACATTGACCAATTCGGGAGCATCTGTAATATAGGGAGACATAGAGTTGATTCCTCCGCCAGCTGTAAGTGGACCATACATGTGGGCAAGATTTATGCAGCATGATCCTGCGTACGTTTTTCTCTGACAGTCGGCGGGAGTGGTGTGGCGGATTCGACTACAATTTGGTCGAGATTATTGGACAGCTAGTTAAACTAAGGAAGGCATTCGGCAGGAAATTCAACAGCAAGTCGGACTGCATATTGGGGTGCAATTGTCGGGCATGAAGGGTGACAATGAGCGGGAGCGTTTGGCAGTTGAGGCGGAGGTGTAGAAGATACGTGCAGCGGGATAGGGAAATATGCCAGTATTTCGCAGTGGGGCTCGGTGCAGTCCATGTTTGGGGGCAAGTTGCCACAGGATGGGCCGGTGTATAATTGGCGCAGCTGTATTCAGAGCCGTTGGCGCAGAATGGAGCCGGTGGAGGCGTGTAACAAAACAAACGTGGACAATTTAAAAGATGAGTATTGCTCAAATCATGATTTGTACAGGAATTTGGATTTTCCTGTGCTGGGTTGCAGTTATTTTTGAAAAGTAATACTGGGACTGGTCTTGATCGTATCTCATATGCAGTCGTATGAACATTTTATGAATAGCATTTGGTGGTCATTTGACTATATCTGGAAGAAAGAGGCTTATGACCTTTGTGGCCAGTTTGGCTAGTGATCTGACACAATGATTTGCAGGCTGATAAAATGTATTATGATTGTTAGGAACACTTGTGATGATCAGACTGCGCGGATGCGCATGCGGATATGGCACTACACTGGACATGGGCAGTATTTCTTCAGTCACAGCCACCATTACATTATTCAGCATACTCATCTATGTTGCGTGTTGGATGGTGGAGTCATATATTACGTACTGGGTATACTGAATATCTCATGATTGATATTCGGTATTATATTATATTGCTATTATTTGTTTTCAATGTCGGAAGTTCATGTTTTGCACTCGGCTAATTTGAACATTTGCCAATGCGAATCAGCAAAATCTGATATGCCCCTTCTATGATACTGTTGCTGTTTTGTGTGCCCATACTGTTTCAGAATAGGGCAATATGCCAGTATGTCGCAGTGGGGCCCGGTGCAGTCCATGTTTGGGGCAAGGTGCCACATGAGCGGCTGTGGATACGGCGAAAACGGGCGCTGCGTCGCCTGTGGGATGTCGTCCAGCTTTCGGTGCAGAATGGAGTCGACTGAGGCGTGTAACAAAATGAAGGTGAACAAATTAAAAGATGAGTATTGCTCGACTCATGATTTTTACAGGAAATAGGACTTTTCTGTGCTGGATTGCAAAGTTGTATGCACATGGTATAATAAATATGTTATGAATGGCCATCAGTGGTTCTTTAACTTTATTGCACGGATACGGCGAAATCCTTTGATCTCCGCAGTGTGCTAACTGCCGGAGATCACTGTCTGGACCTGTCTGGCCCACTTCCCCCGTGTGTTAATTCACGGAGATACACTGTCTAGCGGTGTTATATGCTTGAGATTAACGCATATTCTACATGTCAGGATAACCTGCGCATGCGCAAATATCAGCAACCAATTAAGTAGAGCAATATCGCTGCGACACCTTTAACCAGTCATGCCCTGATAACATGACCCATTCATGATTGACAGGCTACAAGTGACTGGGCGAAAATCGGATCGATACCCCGAATATGAAATTTCATGGCGTTGTGTTACGAAAATACAAACATACTATTAATTAGTGCCATGAAAATTCCAATAACACTAACACTAACAGCTCGTGGAGTGATATAATTGTTATAGAACCACGAACACCGTAGTCACTGATAAAGCAGCACAGGTGTGCATGCTGCTGTGTTGGTTATACACTGATTGCATGCAAACGTAGTAATCCAGCTTCGGTAAGATTGTGAACCAGATAACAGACGCCTGCTATATTTGTGTCACTTTTAACTGGTCTGCGGAAATGTAAACAAAAGTGGGGTACCCAAGAGGAATGGCTGAAATTAAATTGTGTAATTATAGTATTTGTATTAAACTTACAATAAATTCGACAAAATATATAATGTTATCTCAGGCTTTCGACGTATCCGTGCAATAAATTAGTTAGATAATGTCGTCTCGTTGAATATGGTTAGTTAACAGCGCGTGGGGAAATTTAAGGCGGCCGAAATACGTCTCGCCTAGCGGCTCGACGATTTCCGGCCCCCTAAATTTCCCCCATGCGCTGTTAACTAACCATATTCGATTCGAACACATTATCTAACTTATACATATCTGGGGTATAGATGATTATGGAATTTGTGGCTGGTTTGGCTTCTGATCAGCTACTAATGTTTGACAGTCTTTGAAAGACGTATTATTATTGTTAGGAACACGGTTGATGTATTTCACTGATGTATAGCTGTATATTTCATGTTCTGGTCAACTGCGCGGATGCGCAGGCGGACCTGGCATCATACTGGCTATTGCGTTCTTCATCATATTCATCTATGTTGTGTGTTGACTGGCGGAGTCATCATATTACGTACTGGGTATACTGAATAGTTCATAATTGATATTCGGTGACAATGTTTTATGTTTTGAGTATACCAACCCACGTGTTACTGGGTGGGAGGCGTCATATATTACAATACTGAGTATACTGAACATTGACTATTGCTTTTTGGTGGCCGTGCTTTATGTTCTGGAGTATATCCACCCATGTCTTGGGTGGGTTGGCTGAATCGTCCTATTACGTACTAAGTATACGGTACGGAAGAATTGATGATCGTTCTATGATGGATATCATTTATATATTAGACTATCATGACTATAGCCACCCACGTGTTGGGTGGTCTGGTGGAGTTCTTATATTGCGTACTCAATTTACTGAATAATTGATGATTGGTCTTTAATCGCCAATGTTTTTTGTTCTTTAGTGTACCCACCCACGTTTTGGGTGGGCTGTGTGAGTCGTCATATTATGTACTGAGTATATAGAATTATTGATGATTGGTATCTGGTGGACACGATTTATATTTTTGAGTATTCCTACCGATGTTTCGGGAGGGCTCATGGTGTCTTCATATTGCGTACTATTCAATTCATGGAATAATTGATGATTGGATTTTGCTGTCCATGAATTTTGTTCTTGAGTATAGTCACCTATGTTTTGGGTGGGCTGGTGGATTCCTTGAGTATTGAGTATACTGAAGATTATATGATTGGTCTATGGTGGTCATGATTTATGTACTTTAGTATACCCACCCATGTTTGGACGGGCTAGTTGTGATATGATAATATACTTACACACGTTTGGGCTGGCAGGCGGAGCCATGATTATACGCATAAGATATACTGAAGATTTGTTGATTGGCCTGAGGCGGCAGGGCATGATTTAAGTTCTTCAGTATATTTACCCACGTTTGGGTGGGCTGGCGGAGCCATGATGATACGCATAAGGTATACTGAAGATTTGTTGAGTGGTATGAGGCGGCAGGACTTGCTTTATGTTCCTTAGAATACATACCAATGTGGGTAGGCTGGTGGAGCCAGGCTTTCACTGATACGCGTGGGGTACACTTTACATTTTTGAATATAAACATCCGTGTTATGCACATATTGACATGATTTCTTACACAAACGATTATAATGTATCGTACAGAATCTGCTGTTATGACATCGAATGAGAACAATTCATATATATAACGGCTTCAGCAAAGGCATACTATGTGGGTCAATGTGTATATTGGTCAGAGACAATTTCATGTACTTATGTTTTATCATGTTTATTTTAGTTAAGATAATACTCGCAAACCTGATGTGGTAGTTTATTTAAAGTTAAATTATAATCTGGAAATGTATATGAATGAATTGACACCTTGTGGCGAATTGTTTTATCGATGGAATCAATGTTATTGAAATTAATTTTCATTAATAATATTCAATGTGTCTTGATGTCAGATTTAATGCGAGCTATTGTGTCATCGTGACGGTGTTTTTGTTCGTACATGTATATTAATCATGTTATATAAATGTTTTCACCCATATGTATTGTTTAAATAGTTCAATTATATATTCCAGACATATGAAAAATTACCGGATGTGATCGTGGGCAATGTCCGTCTGCTTCCTGAACTACTACTGGAGAGCCCAGCAGATTCTACAAGTAGAACATATTTCCGAGGATTCAGAAAATGTGATGAGTGGGCTTCTGTTAATAGTTTGGGAGGTGATGGGATTTTGCTCGCGAACACATTGCATGTGGTATGCTGTTTGGCGTCTATTATTCAGATGGTAAATACTAAATTGTCACATACACAAACATGGGACATGTGAAGATTATGTTCGACTACTAATGATAATTTGATTAAAAACATTGAAATAGCCTGATATAGACATGTACCTAACGTTTTTAAGAATAAAGTGGAACTTATTCAGGAAGTATACATGTTTATGTCCATTTGTATGATGATCTTATAAAGAAGACTGTGTGTATTTTCCGTACTATATGTATTAGTATTTGTTATTTTTTGTTACAGTATTCATGGTTTCTCAGAAACAAAACTTGCTAGCTGTTAGATGTGATATTGTGTTTCATCAATGCTATATGCCAATGTTTACTGCGAAAGCAAAACTGACATGCACATGTGCTAGGGGTGGTTTTTGTGAAGTTTGATAGTGTTTTGTCCGTTAAAATGGTTTTGACAATTACCTGATATCAAATTCAGAGATTTATATCTGAAGGTGTCGCCATGACAAGACGTTATATAGGATATCGATTGTACATACATGTATGGATTTGTGTATCTATACATGCATGTAAGTGTGCATACACTTATATTTGTGCATATGTATATTCTAGACATAGATACATGTGTACTTAATTTGCAAGGTATATTATCCAAACGATATTGTTATAAATCTGATTACGCATTAAACGGTGTTTGGTTCTACAGAACAAAATGCATTTAAAATAATGGTCTATAAGATGAATGTGTGATAAAGCTTGGGTCTATAAATTATATCTTTATTAAGAATATCAACTTTTCCCAGTTCTTTAGATTCAAATGTCGCGTTGCCTACTTGACTAAAATACTATACAATTATGCATTGTGCTTGATTAAATGCTAAATATAAGTGAGTGTTGCGTTTGTATAAGGTTGTTCCCGGGGGAATTGCCAAAGAAATAAAATGTATGTAGTTTGAACGTAGTGAATTAGAAATACATTATTTTTATCTGGCATTCGGCGGGACAACCTTGTACACTTGCGCGTGTGCAATCGTGCGCATTTTCGCGCCAAGCGTGGTCACTAGGTGTGACCACTGGTGGAATCTTGTCATTCAGGTGTTGACCGACACTAGAGCGACACGTATTTTTGTCGCAATGGTAATATGGCAGGGATTAATTTAATTATGTAGTTATTTAGGACAGGTTATTGGATTATATGTGTTTATAGTAAGAAATAGGTGTTTCTCAAATGTCGCGTCGCCTGCTTGTCTAAAATACTATACAATGATGTATTCTTCTTGATTAAATGCTAAATATAAGTGCGTGTTGCGTTTGTATAAGGATGTTCCCGGGGGAATTGCCAGAGAAGCATTATAATCATGACGGACTAGTAGTCTGGGGGCAATTGCTCAGAATCCGGCACCTCACGTTAATTTTTCTGTTAGAGGTTTTGTATTTGTCTGGGATCTAACTTTCCGAAAAATGCGGGTGCCATTTTGTTAGGACACTTTCAAGGTCATTTCAAGGTCATTCAAAATCAAGGTCAAAATCCTGGTATTCAGCCCTAAAATCGTGGAATGGGTTCCTCTGGAGTATTAATATCTTCGGTGGTATGCATCACAATAATTACCAGATGGCCGCGGCCCGCATGTCGAGCCCGCCGAGGCATTTGATAGTCTCAGAGTGTATTTATTTGAAGTTTGATACCCAATAAGCATACAAAGTTGCAAGCAAATTTGACTTACGGTTACAGAGATAGTAGGTATTTGAAAACTTTAACGCAAATTTTGACAGAAACTTTAACGCAAACTTCGTCGTTTGACCTTGACATAGGGGCACAGGGGCCGCATGAGTGGGAGACAGAATGAATACATGGATGATGACTAAAAAGCATATGAAGTTTCAAGTCAATGTGACTTAGGACTGCAGAAATATAAGGTATTTTAAAACTTTAACGCAGATTTTGGAACGCAAACTTCTAAGTCATGTGACCTTGCCGTTGGCACAGGGAGCGCATGAGTGGGATACAGCATGAATATATGGATGATGACTAATATAAATACATGAAGTTTCAGGACAATGCGACTTAGGACTGCAGAGATATAAGGTATTTAAAAACTTTAACGCAGATTTCGGAACGCAAACTTTTAAGTCACTTGACCTTGATCTTGGGCACATGGGCCGCAAGTGTGGGATACTGCATAAATGTATGGATGATGACTAATAAGCATATGAAGTTTCATGTCAATGTGACTGAGGACTACAGAGATATAAGGTATTTAAAAACTTTAGGGCATATTTCGGACGGACGGACGGACGTACGCACGGACGCACGGACGCACGGACGTACGGACGCACGGACGCACGGACACGCGGACGTACTTGTGATCACTATGTCTCGCTTTCCGCAAGCGGGCTCGACAAAAAATGAACTGCAATCAAGGAATCTAGCAACAACTATCAAGGTCACATCTGTAACATTTTAATGATAATTTGTTCACTAGCCACGACAAAAAGGCACTTAATTCGTTTCTTACTTGTGGAGCTCATGATGGGCTCGTACATTAATGCACCTTGGTATGAACATAACGTTGCCATTATAGTTCGGGGAAATCGCCATGAATGCGGTACATCGTGTTATTTTTTCTTCTCGCGGTTGATATATATTACAACTATTCGGCGTTCAGAAAATTACGGTGCCATTTCTATCCAATTAACTTCAAATATCATGTCAAGGTCATTCAACACCGAGACAAATTTGATGCTGTATATACATTTAATAGATTTGGCATACCAAACTGTGAAATAAAATCATTGATATTGATAATATATTTATGTGTATAATAGAATTGGGAATTTTTAGCTCTAAAAATGTTAATTATCTCGAATGCTGAAAATAAAGTGATATTGGCTTCCATACTCCTTCCGGTCTTTTTCCCATTGTCTGGTTTACGGTTGTGTTTGGTATTCTTCTTCCTTAGTAGTATATAAGAGTCACAATGATACCATCACCTCTGGAAGGTACCAGCTACGCGCGGCACCTTCCACAGCATGATGGTATCATTTGTGACTCTTATATACTACTACCGCGAGACCATATATTTATGACATGAGAAGATACACCCTATTAGAGATGAAAATCCCTATGTTATACTCAGTATATATATACAACAATCAGTCATACTTTTATTACGAATAAAATAACAACTGACACCCTATTAAAGATAAGAAATCCATAAGTTATACTCAGTATATTTACAGCAATCTGTCACAAATATAAACTGACACCCTATTAAAGACAAGTTATCCATATACTCAGTATATATATACAACAATCTGTCATACTTTTATTACGAATAAAATAACAACTGACACCCTATTAAGATAAGAAATCTATAAGTTATACTCAGTATTTTACAGCAATCTGTCACAAATATAAACTGACACCCTATTAAAGACAAGTTATCCATAAGTTATACTAAGTATATTACAACAATTTGTCATATATTTATTACGAATAAATATAAACTTACACCCTATTGAAGATAAAAAAATTATTGGTTATACTCAGTACAATGCCTACCATAAAGCAAATGAGAGAGCAAGCTAAGAGTTGGGGAATTTCCCTAAGAGATTTGAGACTCAAGAAAGATATAGCAGATAGGATAAGTGACGCGCGAGCCGTCGTCTACGAGGAGAGGCTGCGGCGTGCGGTTTCGACCGGACGACTGCCCGCCGACCCCGAAAAACGCTCCGAGAAATTGGAGAACGAGACGACGGCAAGTCTGCGAGCCACCGCTTACGCGCAGAGTGTAAAAGAAGATCACAGCGCACGTAGAAAACCCCTATGCAAGGCGTACTACAATAAGATTTATCAAGGGTTGGTGGGGGGGACCTCCCAAGAAGAGGAGAGATATCGCCAGAGCTTTGGTGGAGGAGAGTCCCAGGATTCTCTCCGAAGAAGCCGAAGTTAGGGAAACTGTTGATAGGGGTAGGAGGAAGATAGTATGGACTTTCGAGAGGGGGGTAGACGGGGAGATCGCTAATCGCATAATGAATAAAATTCGCCCAGAGATGACCACGGCATGTTATCTGAGGTATTCGTGCTCGTATCGTATTAGGAACATAGAGACCGACGCTACTATGATCTATCACAAACAATCAAAGGGCAGTCCGTGGATAAACGAGATCGCCAAAGCCGAGAGTTGGATATCCGATAGAGAGAAAGGTCGAATGGACATCGAATGGACATCGACAAAGTCGATAGACCAAACACAAAATGGACCTTCGTTCGTTGGATATCGGTCGAGGTGAAGATGATCATCGACGCGCAACAACTTCTCATGGGAGCGGGAAAACTCCCAGACTGGTTAGAAAAAGGGAATGTATTCCGTCGACACGTACGACGACTACTTATGTCTGTTTAGGTGCATAGCCATCCAACGTGGAGGGAGACCAGACCGGTGTTGTGAGAAGGCACGAGCTCTGGCTCGCGAATATCTCGGCATGATAACGGACCGGGTAGCCAGGGAATTCCCCTGGACGATATTAAGAAGGTCGAAGAGCATTTCAAGCTGGGTATTCGCGTTTACGAGCCAACCGCCGATGGAATGTGGTACCTCATGAAGGTTCCGGCAAATTACGACGTGGTTGGGGGGAAGACAATGACGATAGGAATGTTTGGAGGTCACTCGTTCCTCATAACGAATCTCCGCAAGATGACGAACGAGTACGGGTGCACCGGATGTCAACAACGGTTCACAAAGTCGTGTAACATGCACAGGCACGCGACCACCTGCATGGGTGGGAAGACCGTGGTGACATGTCCAGGTAAGAGGGTAGAGAGACCACAGTCGGCCTACGAGAAGGCGTTCTATCCTAAGGGGTCAGCGAGTGTGAGGTCGATTCAATGGTTGAGCAGAGAAGAGGAGAGGGTGGGAAAGCACATACATCACCCCAACTGCGGTCACGGTGGTGAGAGGTGGGTGGCCGGTGATCCGGTCGACGGTTACTGTCACGAGACCGAGACCGTGTTTCAGTTTCACGGATGCTACTGGCACGGATGTCCGAGGCATTGCATGAGAGGTAACGCGAGATCGCTGTACAAGAGGACGAAAATTCAAGACGCCAAGGTAAGGAAGGCGGGTTACGAGCTGGTGGTGATGTGGGAGTGCGAGTTGTTGAATGAGGTGAATACCTACTATCCACAATTGCCACGCGAGGAGGAGACGACTCTGTACCCCCACCAGATAGTCTACGACTTCGAGGCGTATCTCGACAAGTCAAAAACCACGCGACCCACCAAAGACCTGACCTTCGAGGTCGAGCACGTTCCTATATCCGTGTCGTTGGGGGATACGATGCATGAAGGGATCACATACCTATGCGAACGAGATCCCGACACGCTAGTCGAGAAGTTCGTGACCGAACTGCAGATGAGAGGCAAGGCAATCAGGGAGGGGGTTAGGAAGAAGTATCTGCCGGCCGACATAGATATGTTATCGAAGTCTCAGAAAGATTATCTCTTGTATTGACCAAGTCCCGGTGGTGGGGTTCAACTGTAGCAGGTACGACCTGAACCTCATCAAGCAGTGCTTTGTAGAGAAGTTGGCGGCCACCGTGAATAAGGTGATGGTCGGAAAGAGAGCCAGCACGACGATGTTTCTGTAACCCCGGAGTTTAGATTTCTCGACATCATCCAGTATCTGGGACCCGGTACCACGTACGACCGGTGGGTTAAGGCGTACGACTGTAAAACGGTAAAGTCTCACTTTCCGTACGAGTGGTTCGATAGCGCGGACAAGCTCGACCATCCGGGGCTGCCAGACTATCCCGAGTGGTACTCGAAGTTGAAGGGTGAGTTCCTACTGTCGTTGTCCGAGTGGAAAGAGCGCAAGAAGGTATTCCGAGAAAAAGGGATGAAGACGTTCAAGGAATGGTTGCAACACTACAACGACTTGGATGTAGGACCGTTCCTGGAGGCTCTGACTAAAATGACGGAGTTCTACAGGGGAAGAGGTGTGGACATACTCAAGGATGCTGTGTCTCTACCCGGTGTTTCCCTTCAGTACCTACTCAGCGGGTCGATCGATGGGAAGGTGGACACGCCCGAGCTGTGGTCACCGAAGTCTGAAACTTACGAGATGATGAAGCAGGGATTGGTCGGTGGTCCGTCCATAGTATTCTCCAGATACGCCGAGGCTGGAAGGTCAACGATCAGGGGTCAGGTGGGGAGTCGGGAAGAGAAGATGTGCAAGGCGGTGCTGGGGTACGATGCCAATGCTCTATACCTATCTACTCTGTCGAAGGACATGCCGTGTGGTGAGGAGCAGATATGGACGTGTGACGACCCGGAAAGACAGTCGTATATAGACCGTTTCGTGAGGAAGGTCAGGAGTGAAAAGTGGTTCGGATTTGCGGAGTTGGATATAGAGGTCCCTGAAACGTTGAGAGACAAGTTCTCGGAAATGTCACCGCTGTTCGTTAATCGAGAAGTCGATGAGAACGAGGTTCCGCAGCACATGAAGGACTACCTGGCCGGGACCGGTAGGAAAAGAGTCGAAGGACAGAGAAAGCTCGTGGGGGCAATGTCCGCCAAGAAGATGATCATATACTCCCCGCTGCTAAAGTGGTATCTGGAGCACGGTCTGATCGTCAAGGCGGTGCATAGGGTGATAGACTACACACCCGGCAAACCGTTTCAATGGTTCGTTAAAGAGGTCACCGCTGCTAGACGGACGAGGGACGTCGACAAGAGCAAGGCGGTGTTGGCGGAGATATTCAAACTGGTTGGCAACGCGTGTTGTGGCAAGCTGATAGAGGCACAAGAGAGACACCTGAACACCACATATACGAAGGATGAGAAGACTGTCGATCGGGCACTGAGGTCGGCGTGGTTCGAAGACCTGGAGGAGATTGGGGAGGCTTACGAGATATCGAGCAGGAAGACTCGAGTGGTGATCAACAGACCGTTTCAGTGTGGCATAGCGGTCTACCAGTTGGCCAAGCTCCGGATGCTGGAGTTCTACTACGATTTCTTGGACAAGTACGTGGATCGCGGAGATTTCGAACTGATACAGATGGACACTGACAGCATGTACTTCGCGCTGTCGGAGAAGTCGCTGGCGGCGGTGGTGAGAAAGAATATGAAGAGAAAGTTTAATAAGGAGAAGACCGAGTGGTTGGCGTGGGACGTGTGGAGCAACAGAACTCCGGGACTGTTCAAGCTGGAATTCGAAGGGGATAGAGCCATCACTCTGTGTAGCAAGTGTTACTACGTGAGCGGTGATGGAAAATCTAAGCACTCGGCCAAGGGGATGTCGAAGAGATCTAACGATCTGACTTGGGGGAGGTATAAGAGTGCTCTCGAAGGGGGTAGGGATATGGCGGAGAACAGGGGATTCCGAATGATTAACGGGGGTGATGAAGACGTACTGTCAACAAAAATTAGGACTCTCGGCGTACTACGACAAGAGGAGAGTGATGGAAGACGGGTTACACACCGAGCCTATAGGATAGGTAAAAAAAGAGAAGAGAACTCTGAGAGAGAATGCTAAAGACTCTGATGATCCGGGGGTAGCTGGGTGTCAGAAGGCACCGCAAGAAGTTCTTCGCGAACAAACCCTCGAGATGGCCCATCATCCAAATAGTAGAGCACGGGCTCATCGGGCTTGCTAATAGATCGATCTAGATGATATACATTGAGAGACCACACGGGATCAGTCGCGCGGCGGCTGCCACCTTCGAGCTCTCCCGGTTGATAGAGGTACCGGACGTCAATATCCGATGGAAGCCGTTGCTCCTCTAAACCAACGGGTCGCCCGCGCGAGACGGCAGAGGGATCGCTCGTCACCCTTTTAAACTTGATAGCATCTACGGGCTTCTTACCTATCAATCTGGTCACCTCTCCGTTCAATGCGGAGACCACGGCGGGAAGTCTGGCCACCCACTCGGTCGATCGCGAATGAGGGTCTACAAGTTCTTTGGCATATTGGTGTCCGAACAGTCTCTCAGCCAAGGTTCCATTGAAGCGCTCCACGATCCCCTGGTCCCGGTGGATGTTGACGCGGCCGAGTCTGAGAGAAACGTCGTGCTTAGACAATAGATGAGAGACCGCACCCATGAACTCGCGGCCGGGATCGACCTGGAGAAGATTCGGCCATTTGAGAGGACTCCTCTTATATATTCGGGAGAGAGCTTCGGCCACCTCCTTAGACTCTTTAGTGGCTAACGGCTCAGCCCCCTTATAACGACTCGCTACGTCAACGACTGTCAGCGCGTACTTGTACGTCTTACGACCGACGCGATCGTGAGGGAGAAACAGGAGATCCGCTTGGTGAACTTGGTTCGGTACCGGCACGTCGAATTTCGGGCGCGGAATATTGTGAGGCGCGGGTAAATAGATCTGCCAGATGGCCTGCTTCTTGAGCCATTCCTTGACAGCGTTTTCTGAAACCTTGGTCGCCGCCGCGAGGTTCTTGATGGCCGCGAGTCCCTTCCAGTAGCCGCGGGGGCTGTAGTACACGTTCGCTAGCTTGGGTGTTAGGCGAACCGATAGTTTGGTATTAAGTTTGCGCGTGTTCATAGTATGCGATGTATTCTAATATATCGGACAATCTCCAACATGCCCTCGCAAGATCGTCCGGTAACTGCGTCGATAATAATAAACCTTTGTTGGAAGTACAATCGCGATTGGGGGTTAAGTTCTGAAGGAACATGGGAAAATATAATCCCCCAGGATTGGTGGAGGAATCTAACATACGCTTTGCGAAAAGGTTGCCGCTTTTTCGTCCTCCCGCCACGTCTCGAGAAAATCTCGGGCCAGACGAATCATACCCTTTGCACCAACCATGCGGTGTTTAAGGGCAGTGTAGCCTATAGCAAAATAGCAAAATAAAGTTCGTCAACTGACATCGTTCTATATATATATATATTTATAAAAAAAATTATTTAAAATAATTAATTTAAAATCTCGATTGGATATAGTAGCCGACGAGCCCCACCACACCCATTCCCACGACGATGAACACGATCTCGCGGTCTTTTTGGGGCTCTGACGGTACATAGAAATCTGAAAGTTGGGGCTCACGATCCAGCGGCGTGAGACTTTTCTGCGGATATGCCAGCGCGTACTCGCGGTTGGCTTCTTCAACGTTCTGAAAAGTTTGTGCGGCGTGATTTTCGCGGCGAAGCTCTTCATTGACCCAGTCCAGATGGGCGGTTCGTTTTTCCGACCACGCTTCCTTTGCGCTATTGAGTTGTTCTACAGCTAAATCGTGACGCTTACGCTCCTCATCCACGTTCGAGCTTCTCATTTTAGAGAATATAAAGTTGCTACCGCTGAACGCCAATGCGTTTACAAGCGCACCACCTACTATTACTGCGATTGAAGCCATTTATTTCCATATATTAACTGGTAGAATTCCAGCTTTAGCTAGATAATCTCGGGTCCAAACTGCGGCCGCTACATCTAAGGTTGCGAGCCCTACGTCTCTCACAGTAAAGTCCAATTTGGGAGCGGATCCTCCTAGGGCCATCTTTGATAGTCGAGCATACCCGATACTGAAACCCGATATCACCACGGCGTGATAAAGCGCATTCACTAACATTTTACCGTCTTGTTCAGCCATTATAATTATTGCATATAAAAGGGGTCGCGATCAATGTTTAAATGGGGCGCATCCAATTGCGATTGGTGTTTCGTAACTTTCTTCTGAACACTGGCTGGTTGTTTTTTAATATGGGGTATTTCCACACGCACAGGGCACCAACAACTGCCAGACCACCACCAACAACCCAACTCCAATTCACGAATTTGGGTTCAATAGGATTTGCCCAACCTCGATTGGGTGTTGAGTGTGCTTCCAATTCGTGAATTGGGGGTGTTGTTGTACTCAACTCTGTCTTCAGATGTGTTGCTGTCTCCGTCCCCGATTGCAACGACTGTTTAGCCTCTCGAAGCTCGGCGAGTATTTTATCTTGTTTAACTTTTCGGGTGGCAGCCGCCGCCCGCCCAGCTGCCTGTCTTTTGGGATTTTTTATATGCGGTATGTCATCCAGTGGCGGAGTAACACTCGGGTTCGATTGTGTTGGAGCAATCAGGTTCAACTCCGTCACTCTCGCGGGTGTGTCTTGTGTCATCATTTATGATATTAATATTAGGGCTTATAGTTCGTGGGCATATATGTCCAAATTGACAGTGTTTACCCGTGGTCAACGCTGTTGTCAGCGGAGCTAAGTACATTCCAAACTTGTGATAAATTGAGCAGCAGGCTCTTCTAAGAGTGTGACCTATAAAGGGGTCAGTCTCTAGATCTTCAATCAATCCCGCGGTGTTTGGTATAGGGAGAAGTATACTAACGGCGGTTGCGTACAAATGAATAGCCGCCGATCCGAGAGTTTTTGTTATCTCCGCACCTAACCTAGATTCGTATCGCGCATACATTTTATCGATCTCCGCATCTGACATCTTATCCACCTGAAAAACTGAGAGACGCCTACCGAGATAATGCTCCGATTGTCCCCCAGCAACCAGCGCAGCTAGCCGCTCTCGTCGCGCCGCATTTTCATTTTCATTCGGAGTCGTTGCACTCAACCCAATACCAACCGCCGTTGGAGTTGATTCCGATTGCTCTGTCGGATCATTATCTATGTTGGCAGTCGGAGTTGACGTTTCTTCCACTAGCTGATCGAGAAGTTCGTCGCAGTTCATTTTTCTTAAAATTAATTTAACTATTCTAAAAACTCTCATCACTTTAACATATTACAAAGCGCACCACCCGATAGTTATGATCACCATTATGCTCGCAACAAAGCTCGCAGCGGAGCACCAAATTGTTAACATTGTTAACCATTGTTCAGCATTTGTTCAACATTTGTTTGGCGTGCTTAGTTTCCGAAAGCATCTGTCGAACCTCCAGGCGCTCCTCGCGCGTTGGGATAACGTCATTCTCTCGAAGACAGTCATCGAATGAGTCTCGGTCCTTGCAGTGAAATAGGGCGACCCATTTCGTTTGCTCGCGCAGATCCTTGAGGACGGCGTTGTACTTTTGAGTGGATATCCATACGCTTTGCCTAGCATGGCGGCCAGAAAATGCGAGCTCGGAGAGCATGTCCTTCTTTTTGGTCATCGCCGCCTTGGCCGAGCAATCGTCAATCACGAATAGGGTGGGCTCACCCTGGAATTTTGGGTATAAACCACGCAACCAATCGTGAAGCCTATCACCGGGGTCAATAACGTATACCTCAGGGTCGGTCCATATCCACGGGCGCCGCTGATAAGTATCGTTGTGCCGCACAGTGGGACACAGGATCACAATGCGACGAAAGGAATCGCGGTAGGAGCCCTCGAGCAAGTCTAGGATGAAAACCGTTTTTCCACATCCTGTCTGCCCACATATTATGGCAGAGTGGGCATCTCCAATCGTGAATTGTATTGATTGTTAATTTTCTCAAAATTAATTAATAAATCGTTAGATGATTTTTTTATTAAATCAGTAGAGTGCTGAGACATATCGGCCATCTTCGATGTTGAGTTGCGCGTCTGTAATTATATATAAGTACACGTTCAATGGCCCGGCTCCGTCCGCCTCTTTGGTTATCTGGATCGTCACACCCTCGCTAGCGTTCTCAACTTGGTGTCCGTTGCCGTGTATTTGGTCGTCGTCGCTGGCTCGCATGTCTAGCCATAACGCGTATTTGGTATTCAGGAAATCCGCGAGGGAGACGGCCGAGAGATGCAGGTCTTTGGCAACTGCCGCAACCTCCGGAGAGCGCTTAGAGCCGGCAGCAAACTGCTTTCTTACTTCGTCCCACTGCTGGTGCGCGCGAAGACCCGCGCTGTAGAGTTGATTGGGGACTCCCTCGATCGTCACCTCTACCTTCGTAATTTTGGGGTTATAGAATATGACGGTTTTTCTAACACCGAGCGCTACCCGAGCCTCCTCGAACAGCATCAGTATACCTTTCATCGAGCGGGCGGGTACGTTGACGTTAATATTCCACAATGTGTCGCCTTTGTCTTTCGTCATCCTGCGATGGCGAAGAACTCGGTCGTAAAGTATGGCAACGCACCCGGCGTACTGGGTTCTGATCAATCGCGCGAGTTCGGGCATCGTGACCATGTCGTACTCCAGCGAAACATTATCGATCGTATACGTCGATAACATGTCGCTGGTTATGAGAACTCGGCCGTAGTCGTTGAACGTTAGTTCGTATTCGAGGCGGTCAGCCAAAGCGCTCTGATAGTAGGGCATGTGACTCTCCAGCAACTCAAAGTCGAGCGGGATGTAGAAGCGGTTGCCGTAGGCGCCCGCGACCGCATTGTCGCTCGCGTTGTTATCTGCCTTGTTAGCAGCCCCGATTCTAAGTTTGGTTACGTTCTTATTTTTGCTGGTGTCAATACCCTGATAGACAGCGTTTTCGCGCTCTTGCGCCGTCATCCATAGGTCCTGATAACAATGGTAGACGTCGCTGTCGTCGATCGACATCACCTCATTACCAGAAATCTTTATCATGGTCTTTTTGACGATGGTGCGACCCAGGTTCTGAACGACGGTTCGGTCCTCGTCCGTCGACGTCAGCGAAATAGTGAAAGCGAGGCGAACAGTCCCCGGCACAATGACGTCGTTAGCTCCGAGGTTGGGGAAGCGGACCAAGAACTGCTGGTTCTGGTCGATCGTCGATGGGTTGTTCGTAATAACGACACTCTGTCTCACGCCTTTTGCCCCGAGGGGCTCATGCAGTCTGCGGTATGGATTGAGTTTGCGACCGTATTGACTCGAAGACATAATTTAGTGAATCTATATTAAACCCGTATGGTTTTGTCTTTAATACATAATTAATTTTAAGAAATTATAAATATGGCTGATTACGATATTGACATGGATGAAATCGGCAGAGACGATTTCCGCGATGATGAAGACATCAATGACTATGACGAAACGACCTTCATAGGGACGCCACCCCAAAATACACCTTTGTTTGTTCCAGGCGAACCACGAAATACGCCTTCGCTTGGTCCAGGCGCACCTTTGTTTGGTCCAGACTCAAAAAATACGCCTTTCTCACCTTTTCCTACGTGGGAGGCTCCATCGGCAACTCCGGCATGGGCGGGCGGTGCCGAGATTCCTGCGGGAGTCTCCAAGGATGAGCTGGCGCCTCTCAAGGAAACGGAGTCTCGGGTGCAACGGTGGGAGAGTGAGGTGTCTAAAAACGGCATCAAGGCCACGTTGGAGTTCCGCAGCACTAAAAGAGGAGACTTGTGGGTTAAATGGGGTAATAGCTGGAAGTTGCTGACGTACAAGAACGACCCGACCCAGTTCCTCAGCCCCTCTTCCTTGAACCGATATGGAGTATCCCTCGCTCGAGCTCTCGGAGTGATCGATGATCGGTCGCAGCTGCCTCAACAAATGGTAAAAACCCTACAGTCTACCGACGAAACGCTGGCGAAGACGGCCGCCGCTATAGAAATGAGCGAGCTCAGCGATGTCCCTCGTATAGCCACCGACGCTATTAACACAGTGGAAACTACGGTCAACGAAATGAACGGCACGAAATATGACCCACCATTACCTCTTCGCGAACTCCTGGGACTTGATAAGGCTCTGCAAACAACTCGTGGCGAACTGGTCAATAACCTCTCCAAACTCACGGCGCTGGACAAACATATCGCGCTAGAAGAAAGAAAACTTGGGGAAGTCCGTGACGATAGAGAATCTACCGAGCGGATCAACAGACTCCTGAGTTCGTTGCGGGACGAAAGAGAAGCTCGCTTGGAGGCTGCTTAGACTAACCGTGAGGCACTTTCCGGCGAATTAAGTCGGAGCCGCGAAACAATCTCGAGGGTTCTGCACGAGGACACGACACTCGGTGAGCGTCTTCGCACTATGTTCAGAGAGAAGGGCGTCACGATAGTAACCATTATCGCAGCTTTCAGCATGATTATATCGACCCTAATTCTATCTATATCGTCTCTATTTGTAGCTGTCAATGCTGGTGCCGCACCAGCACCCGCACCAGCACCAGCACCCGCACCAGCACCCGCGCCATCCGGCGGAGCCAAGGAGTGGATAAAAAAACAACTAAAAGCCCTCGCCAGTCTCCTGGCTAAAATAGCAGGAAAGTTGGCTGCCGCGCTGCCTGGTTTGATAGGAGGTCTCCTCTCCTTCTTGTTATCTATATTATCAAAAACGGTCGGATGGCTCGCCGAGAATACCTGGGCTTTAATCGTGGCCATCGCCGGTCTCCTACTATTCTTCGCCAGAGAGTTCCTAAAACCAAAGCGTAAATAGTCCGATCGCCACGAGGGCGACGACGAGCCCTAATTTCTCCTCCTCGTGTGTTGTGCTTCCAATCTCGATTGGTGTTTCAACATTGTTGATGGAACTCGATGGTGCATCCAATTTACGAATTGGGGGTACTGGGTTCAATTGTGTTGAGGGAGGTGTATCCATTTTGTGTTTTGGAGGTTTTATGAAATCTTTTTCAAATTTATTTGAATTTACAACTCCGCGCCCGATCATCTTGGGTGGGAGCTTGATGATACCCGTGTTCACGTTCCCGTTGCGGCCGATTTTTTGATTGGTGGTTGCGACTACGATCTGATTATTGTAACCGTCAACCGGGTCGTCTCGTAGTATCATATTGCTCGGCGCCATATAAAGACCTATTCCAAATACATAGTCTACCGGGGTGCGGGCAGTCTGCAAAACGTCTTGATAATTCTGGATCGCCTTCTCCAGATCCACCCTAGCTGAGATGGCGTCCTCTACAAGTCCCAAGAATTGTTTTTGTGCATCAAACGCTGTTCCCCTGCCCAGTATAGAACTGCGAGTTTGCTTCTGTGCGCCGAGGATGGCCCAGACGTACGTGCGAATAGATTCGTTGACGCGAGTAACCCCGGCCTGCGTGAACCCTAGACCCTTATCTAACATAAATGTGGTCCACGCGTTCTGAACCTCAGCAGCCTGATGTATGTAATCGACGTGAGCCCGTTTCGGAGGTAACATTTTACAAGAAAACACGCCGCAGTGCCGACCTGCAGACACTTCTGGCCCGAAAGTCATAGTCGCGGGGTCAAAATTCCCGGCGTTCCGACTGACGATGTGGTCACCGGAGTAATCGTGTCTAAAATCAGTCTGCGTCCAATTCCCGGACTGGCCCCGAATGAGAACGTCCCCGAGGCCGATGGTGGTAGGAAATGCTTTCTGCCTCCAGTCCGCGTCTTTTGAAACGTTAAATTCGTTACACAGTCTTTCAAACGCCATACGGTCGTATGCGTTGGAAATTGGATCCCAGGCGTCGTCTTGAGGTACAGAAATACCTAGTTCTTTGAGAATCCTCCTAATAGTATAATACGTGTGAAAGTTGTAGACACTTCGGAGCATGAAATTTTTGGATGTTAGATGGTCTTTATGTGAAACTCCACACCCGGCTGTTGCGCACCATACAGCAAAATTTAGCTGGTTCTGCCAAAACTGCATCGGTGTGGCTTTCCACCCGTTTACCGCCTCCATCGTAGTAATCTTGGGCAGCCTATATTTCTCAAACGTGTTAGGGAAATTGGTGGCAAAGCTACTGTCCGGTCTAACCGTTACGGTTGGGTGTACAAGGTTAACAACGTCTTTTTGCGTGTATTTACCACCGACCGCGTACTTTGCATTAGAGTTAAAGCTAAATGCTTTTGTATCCATTGAAAGATATTATTATGTTTGCTACTATCACTAATGTTCAAAAAGGGAGTTGTGAACTTCAACAATTAATAGACAACTGCTGCGGACAACGCCGGGTAGGCCTTAGATCAATCACGTTCACGGTCGGTTGGAAAAACGTTGAAACGCTCGAGTTTTTCACAACAGAAGTCGAGGACGTCGAGTTTTTCGCATCAGAACACCCCTACGAACTGCCACATAGAATAGACGTAAATAGAGTCATAAGTTCACCAAAGGTTATAGTACATCAGGGTCTTTGGAGTTTCGGAGATCTCCAAGCTTTTGTCGCGGAGAAGATTCCTGGTGTAGTCACTCTCGCAATCTCGAAAGCACGGGGCTCACGACATTGACCGTTGATAGGCGTTTAAGGATCTCACCGGGGTTGGGCTCACTGTTAGGATTTAAAATAACATACCCTTACAACGATGACGGAGTGTTTGATCCTGGCGAGCACGTCGGCACGACCCCGGTGAACTTCGCCGTCACGAAAACTCTCGGGGTGCACCTGGATCGGGTGAACACATCGTACAGCACGGTAGACGGCACTCCCGCCACATTACTGAAAACCGTGCCCGCCAGCGACTGTTTCTATGGTGAGACCCTGACCTTAGACTTCCCACACCCCGAGATGAAAGTTTTGGAATCGGGACACATCCACGAGTTGAAGATTTCTATTCTCGATGATAAAGGGCGAGAGTTGAAGAACGATTACCCGATTTCGGTCGTCCTAGAAATTTTAAATTAATTAATTTTAAGAAAATTATTTAGAATTAAACGCATGTTCGTAATATATATATTATCAACATTAATGAAAATGAGTATATACGGACCAGGTAGTTCTTCCGATTGGGTGACAAATTCAAAGAATTTGGAACCGACAGAAGGGGGATTCATCCCGACAGAGGGCGACTTTTTAACTACCAAAAAAACAAAGGCCTTGATCAATAGAACTATATCGGTGGCCACGGACGAGATTCACAGGAGTCTACTATCACAACTTAGAGAATATGCCCTGGCTGTGAATACACAAAGTCGTGAAGAAACGCATACGGAACTAAACGAACTAGACAAAAAATAACCAAATTTCGAAAAGAGGCCCGGTCGGGTATTGAGAAAGTCCGAGAAGGCCACCAGGCTGACCTTACGGAGGCTTATGATGCGTTGCTCTTAAAGGACACTCTCATCAGTGAAGCGACACTTACCGAACTAGACGGGAAAATAACAAAATTTCGAAAAGAGACCAGGTCGGATATTGATAAAGTCCGAGAAGACCGCCAGGCGGCCCTTACGGAGGGTTATGATACGTTGCGCTTAGAGGACTCTCTCATCAGAGAAGCGGCACTTACCGAACTAGACAAAAAAATAACCAAATTTCGAAAAGAGGCCAGGTCGGGTATTGAGAAAGCCCGAGAAGACCACCAGGCGGACCTTACGGAGGCTTATGGTGCATTGCGCTTAGAGGACTCTCTCATCAGAGAAGCGACGCTTGCCGAACTAGACGGGAAAATAACCGAATTTCGAAAAGAGACCCGGTCGGGTATTGATAAAGTCCGAGAAGACCACCAGGTGAACCTTGCGGAGGCCATTGCGGAGGCTTATGATGCGTTGCGCTTAGAGGACTCTCTCAGCAAAGAAGCGACACTTACTGAACTAGACGGGAAAATAGCCGAATTTCTGAAAGAGACCAGGTCGGGGGTTGAGGGGGTCCGAGAAGACCACAAGGAGGCCATTGCGGAGGCTTATGGGGCGTTGCGCTCAGAGGACTCTCTCAACAGAGAAGCGGCACTTACTGAACTAGACGAAAAAATAACCAAATTTCGAAAAGAGGCCAGGTTGGGGGTTGAGGGGGTCAGAACGGGTATTGAGAAAGCCCGAGAAGACCACCAGGCGGACCTTACGGAGGCTTATAGGGTGTTGCGCTCAGAGGACTATCTCAGAGAAGCGGCGGTTGCTGAACTAGACGAAAAAATAACCGAATTTCGAAAAGAGGCCCGGTCGGGTGTTGGAAAAGCCCTAGAAGGCCACCAGGCGACCATTACGGAGGCTTATGATGCGTTGCGCTTAGAGGACTCTCTCAGCAGAGAAGCGGCACTTACCGAACTAGACGGAAAGATAACCGAAGTTTCCGATAAACTGAAACATGATCGTATAGCCGCGACCAAAGCTCTTGAGGAGGCCTCTTATAATATTCGTACTGAGGCATATAACGCAAACAGTGCGCTTGCCGGAATAGTGCGAACAATGAAAACGCCAAAACGTGTCATAACAGTTTGGGCTGAGAAGCGGGGCCCATTGGTTGAGGGGCACTATGAATATTCGTTCGGTGCCAAAGCGAGTAATAAATGTGGGGGATACACTATGACAGCTGCAGGTGAAGTTATCCAAATGGCGGTCTGCTCGGTTAATGGTAGTGGTAAACCTGTGGGCGCGGTCGCGATAAATATTGTAGTAGATGGGGAAGAAAGGGGGGTTGGAGTCACCAAAATCTCTGGAGATAGTTCGACGGTGGTTTCGTTCTCCGGTTATGATCGAATTAGACTTTCCAAAGGTAGTGTTATTAACTTTGTTACGAAAATCGGTGACCCAGAGAGTTCTTCCACTATTGTCTCATTGTTAATTGAACTTATTTTGTAAATACTAATATATTGAAATAAATTTGTAAAATTTAAATATGAACGAATCAACGCTTCCAATTGTCAATACCACTCCATCAACACTGTGTACAATTAACGAAAGAAGTTCAGATTTTAGGTTGAATAATATCGTCGCTATGCAGGATATTTTAGTTAGAGAATATACAAATAGAAAAAGAAACGCTAAAAAATATAGGCGCGCGGTGAACATGGCTGAAGTATCTAGCACGGCTCTGGCGAGTGTTTCTGTGTTGTGTGGGGCGGGGACAGCTGCAACTATATCCACCATTATAACGGTTCCTGTAGCGGGGATTTTATGTGCGGTGTCGGCCGTTTCTGGGTTGTTGTGTATGGTAATTAGGGCGTCGGGTGGAAAACTAGAGAAAAAATGTAGAAAACATGATAGAATATCTGTTCTCGCCAGGTCGAAGAAAAATGCCATAGACGTTATGGTGTCCAAAGCGTTGGCCGATAAGAAAATATCAAATTTAGAGTTTGAATCCGTGGTGGAAGAAATGGGGAGATATGAACAATTAAAAAATGATATAAGAATCAAGGCGCGCGCCACCATGCCCAAAATTGAGTGTACTGATTGGGATAAATTTAGGGAAAAACTTGGAGATAAAGTCGGAAGAAATTAATATTTTTATTAAATAATTATATTGGTGCAGTAAACAATTTATTAATTAATTTTAGGAAAATTATAAACAATTTAAAAAAAAAAAAGTTGGGTCACACCGAGGCTCGAACCCGCGCTAGCAAAACCCTTCTGGGTCCACCCCGCTAAGCCACTCTCTTTCAGGTGTAGGTTTGGTAGTACCCGTACTGCACACCCCCATCTCTCGGCTGATCTAGTAATTAGTGTCGAAAGTCTAGGCAACCTCGGAAGTGTCAGCACGGGTGCACTGAGCGCTCATTTTTCGTCAAGGGGCGTCCCCCAAGACAAAGTATTGTTGTTAATTGTACATATATTAAGCTAAAACCGTGTTGTGCAATACCAAATATTTACTCTTTTTTTTTTATTTGCTTTTTATATAATATGTTCGTTTTTTATTTAATAATATAGGTTATGACGTTCTAAATTATTAAAAGTAAAATTAAAAAAATTAAAAACATGCCAACCAATCACAATGTAAGAAATACTTCCGGAATATCGATAGCGGGTTGTGTAATACGCACCCTCGTGTGTGTAGTATATATTACAGTGTGTTTATTTTTCATCCCGGAAGACGTAATCGTGTAATCTCTCTATAAAATGGACACTTAATATACGTGTAAGGTAGGACACATAATTTGCATGTTTATAACACGTGTAAGTGAAACATTGTCGTCTGCTTGGTGTTGTGATTACAACATAAATTTATAAGTGATATCGTAGAAATGTACGTTCGTAAACGAATCGTTGGGTTTTAATAGTTTTATATAATACGCCTTAGTTTCATATCCGATACGCATTATCTGTCTTAATGTTCGTATTTGTCTCTTGTATAGTTGACATAATTGCCGGTATAATAATTATTGTAAATGCAACGTTTTTGTCGGAGCGTAATAAATTACGCTTGTATTTCATATATTCGATATCGCCTAGTGTTCTCATTTTATAGAATTTATATACAGGATTATAACCCCCGTATTCATCGTAAACTTCTTCAACACAGCCATTAAAAACTTTCAATTCCAATTGTATTGTATTATCCATTTTCTCTTTTATATTGGTACTTGTTTTTTCTGTTCAATTTTATAAAATTAGTTTGATAATGTTTTTTACAGTGTTTTAATGCTGTAGAAACACCGTGACTTATTATATCGATTCTATCTTTCTAACTGACTTTCCGATTTGTATTATTACTAAACGATAATACTTGCGAGCACGTAATCCCTTGTTAACCATTCGATGAGTAGCCTTGAGTGCCACCACATGGTGGACATAGCAGTGACACGGCTTTGGTCCCTACCCCACAATGTCGACATGGGCGAGGCGAAACGGAACCTCTTCGCATCCATGCACGGTGATGTTTGCAATATTCGTAAATACCGGTGCGAAAACATCTCTCGTGACTACCTGTCTTCAACCTGCACACTTAACTAGAACCATTATGTTGTATATATATACTGAGTATAACATAGGGATTTTTATCTCTAATAGGGTGTATCTTCTCATGTCATAAATATATGGTCTCGCGGTAGTAGTATATAAGAGTTACAAATGATACCATCATGCTGTGGAAGGTGCCGCGCGTAGCTGGTACCTTCCAGAGGTGATGGTATCATTGTGACTCTTATATACTACTTCCTTTGTGTGTAAAACTTTAATTAGTCAAGTTTATAATTTAATTTGCGAATTATTTGTCCTTTTGAAGCAGTTATATTATAATTAATTCCAGAAATTACCTATTACATTGTTTTTAATGTTAAATTTTATAATCATTTATAGCTCTCAGACCGGGTCATGTTACTTTCTTTCGTCATAGGTGATTTTCAGCTTCATATAATAAGACATGAATTGTGTTCACCCGCCCGCCCAACTAGCCCTGTGTTTAATTGAATTGTTGTATGTATATGTTTATTCATTGAATAGGTTCAAGAAAGGAAAATGGTAAGAATGATTACGGTAGGATCCACTTTATTATTAAGTAGTATGATAATATGGGATTATGTGTGTGCCAATGTAGGCGAGTGGATAAATTTAATTTCTCTTTTGTGGTTTTGTTAACCACATTTTGTTGTGATTAGTTGTTCAATGTCCTTGTTTGTTTTGAAATATAAATATTCTGGATTTACTTAGCTTAAAATCACATCTACCATTAAACCTTAGAAAGGTAATTATTGTTTTTTTGTAATTTTTACTTCCATTATTGAATTGAGAGAAATTGCAGTCATCAAATGTCACTATTATAGTAGGTCGAGGATGCTGATACTTTAAAATTCAACAATCAAACTGCATATGTTTCGTATTCTTTGTCATGATTCCGCATTTATTAATCTAAAGACATGTATTTCTGAAGCAAAATATCTTCAGAAATGTATTTATGCCCCCTAAGTGATATCAAGGGGGCATATTGAGTTGCTCTTGATGTTCCATACGGCCGCTCGTCGTCCGTCCGTGTACATTTACGTCGCAAATTCCAAATTTGGAAGAGTTTCTACACTTAGAGTCCAGAATGCTACGGTGGCATAGCCATGTTTTACAAATAAAATGCCTAGTTATGTAAATTAAATGTATTTGTACATATATTTACTTGTGTTAAGTTGAATGCCAGTTCAAGGTCATAGAAAATTAAGAATATTGTAGTATTGAATTTATCAAAAGAACGAACATAGGATAAAGACCATATCATTGTCATCTCCTGAATATATGTGTCAGATTTAATTAATTAAAAACACATGTCTTATGAAATGATAATTTCAATGGCATGCCTCATAGTGTTTATATTTACTTATTGATTTCTATTAATTTCTAATAAATGCATATTCGAACACAGTCCATCATGACTCATGCATGGATGGAGGCGATAGTCTAATTCTCCGAGTAAAAGGATATGCACGCAATCCAAATGAGGATACAGTCACTGTTATACAGACATCATACTAGAGGATCTATATAGTCGGATTATTTCGTGTAAAACTATATAGTATCACAAACGTATCAAAATAGCAACTTGCACATAAGATATGACGGAAACAAAGCATTACAACAATCTCTAGCTAACAAATCATACAGACCAGAACTTATCCACAACAGTCTTAGCTTTCTTCAGCATAATTATATCAGATCATGTATATTTCCTAATGTATACTGGATACCAGCAGACTGTTGTGCCATCCGACTATGCGCAATAATAGTTTATTTTATAAACTATGCTGGCTCTTTATAACAAACAGACAAGCAAAATGAAAATACAAGCATGATGACAGATAATTGACACGATTAGCACATGCTACGACATATAAGCATGCATTGTACACATTCTTCGCTGTAACGGATATCATAGTAGAATTTGGCCAAGCCCACCATTTGCTCTGAACACAGAGCATTCTGACACATGCTTTCTTACTTATATAATAGAAGCTCATACAACTAGCATATATAATGGTTAAGTTAACATACTGTCCTTCTACCATGCGCATTTTATAGTATTAACATGATAGCCTTATTTTCCATCAGTCTACTGTCCGTATACTTTCTGCTTTCTGTTATACACTTATAAATAAACATGCGATGATTTTGCAAATAGACAAACAACACAGTCTGGTGAACTTCGTTATGAGGAAGCTTATCATTACCGGAATGGTTACATTACTTAAAAGAACCAGTGTAAATTTCATCTCGCTAACTGACTTATCAAAAGAGCATACGATAGGCAAATGTAATTCTCGAAATTGATCTACTTTACTGAATACATTATATATGAGATTCAGCTTAACACGAATATTAATTTCGCATCATGGAAAATATTATATCATTGTAGCCACGTATACTATATTTTTGTATATACGGTACGTTGTATTTATGAAAACTAACTTAGGTAATGCAGGTTTCATGAACATCATCACCTTCAAAAGTGCTATAAAATTCTACATGCCATTCATACATCACATAAGCAGAGCCGTATAACCAGAATATCAGTCCCTGGTATGGGGTAATCCTGAGCACTCTGTAAACATATGTAATATATGTGAACACCTAGTCAAGTGACCAACTCCTTATAACCACAATGACAATTAGTTAAGTATGTTTGAATATCTATGTAAATATTTCAATTAAGTCATATCATTGTGCAGTGTGTTCACACATTAAGGAGCATGCATGTATACATATTGTAAAACCTCATCGGGTATGTGACGTAATTTGCATATGCTACTTCGCACAGTGCTGGATTATTTGATACTGACTACTAGTATGTGGGTATAGACAAAGTAAGTTCGAAAAATTGTGTATTAACTTTCAAGTAAGCAATTTATGTGTGAAGTATGTATATACTTGACTAGCAAATGCAATATAAACCATGACAAGTCTCATCGAATATTTGACACATATATTTATGGTGTATTGTTAGAATATTTGATATTGAATGCATGGATAAAAACATCCACACGAAGTTCACTATTTGACTGTTTCACTGGTCTATGCTTGGCCATCGTTTTAGTTTGGTGGCCATTTTGAAAGTAAACATGATTGCCGTGAGTAGTATGACGTAGCTAGCAAATACATTCTTATCAATAGCAAATCATGTTGGATTATTTCACTTTCTTAAGGAAAGTAATGAATAAGGTGAACAAATAAAGGCAAAATCGGCACTTTATGTATATGAGGCTAATTCAGGTATATTAGGTTACTTCAGATATAAACAACATTTATTTAATCCCCTTTATTATGCTACATGGAGCAATGGTTGCGGTATAAATTCATGTACGTAGACACCAATACTCGTCGTAACTCATGTACCAGTTCGAAAAGAGGAAGATAATCCATGACACTGGGGTTGAGTAAAACATCAAAATAAACTTTGCATTGATGCTTATAAAGTGTCAAATGAATATTGTGTCGTGTACGACAGATTCTGGTGTACACCACTAGCAGATGATATTGTCCAAGTTGTGTGGTTGTATCTGTTACTGTGAGCGAGAAACGGACTTTAACACAAACATTTAACATGAATATGACTATGTCACTGAAGCAGAAAAAGTAAGTCGGTGAAAAAATTGCAAAAACATTTCTCTATGGGATTTTAACAAGGTGACTGAAATATTTTATTATTTGTTGACCTATTTTCTAATTTTAACTTTTATTTTCTGGGATCATGTCTGAGCTAATAAGCCAAGATTCATTGTGAAGTTACATTTGCTTTTATTTTCGATACAGCAGTCACTATATATTTCGGCCCATGTTAGGTTTTCCATGGACAAACTTTTGTGGCTGTAACTGGATAAATGGGGTTTATGGAATGTGTGATCAGTGCAGCTCAATAGCACAATTCTGCAGCCTGGTAACAATCTATGTTGCTTGTTAAAACCATGACAGGTGTTCCATGGATGGAATGGCAAACAGTGCAGATCCTGATCACATTGTGTGGATGCACAGGTGATCTGGATCTACACTGGTTGCAAAAGCCATATGACCCATTTATTTTTTTCCATTGAATTTGTTTTTATAATTCAATGTTAATTCTGTCAATAAAATGTAACATTCAAGACCATAAACATCTGCTCCGTTTGCCACCTCCTGTACAGTAAACAACTGTGTATGTGATGGCCGGTGCCGCTGCAAGTGTGGATATTCTGTACGTACTGTCCATATCTAGTCATACTACAGACTAGTACAGTGTTGTTACATAGCCACAATATACGTACAGTAAACCACTGAGTATGTGATGGTCGGTACCGCAGCAATTGTGTAGATTGTTTACGTACTGTCAATATCTAGTCATACTCCAGACTAGTATTGTGTTTTTTCATAGCCACAATATACTTACTATGGACGTTAATGGTGGTTGATGCTGTGAGTGGCGTCTCCAGTGTTGTGTGCGACACTGCACACTCAGGCCTGCCTCTGTTGTCAGCCTTCTGTACAATGAACATTATTATGGACGTCGCCGTGTACGGGTCTGTACCGGTCAAGGACGGTGCTGCTACAGGTGGTATCGTATTGCCCTTGTATGTCCAGGCCATGGTGATACCGGTTGTGGGACGGAAGCCGGACGTTGCACACAGGACCGTCACAGAGGATCCTGCCACGGCCAAACCGACCTGCTCCACTATGGGCGGTGATGGCCTCACTGTAGGGAATAGCAGGGCAATGGAGACTGGTGTCTACCTGGGTCAATGTTATGGAGGATCACCGGCCGGATCCACCGAGGGCGGTGACGGTCACACGGCAGGAACAAGGGGGCAATGGGCGCAATGTCTACCTGGGTCAATGTTATGGAAAATCACTGACCTGCTCCACTGCGGACAGTGACGGCCGCACTGTAGGGAATAGCAGGACAATGAGCACTAGGGTTTAGCTTGATCAATGTTATAGAGAATCACCGACCTGCCCGACTGTGGTTGGTGACTGACTCACTGTAGGAAATAGCAGGACAATGAATATTAGGGCCTACTTGTGTCGATTTTATGGATAACCACCGACATGCTCCACTATGTGCCGTGACGACCTCACTGTATGGAATAGCAGGACAATTAGCAATAGGGTCTACCTGGGTCAATGTTATGGATAATCACCGACCTGCTCCACTGTGGGCTCTGACGGCCTCACTGTAGGGAACAGCCGGACAATGAATACTAGGGTATACCTGGGCCAATGTTAAGGACCCGTGGGGCCGCTGATCATTCATAATTGCTTCGTAAATGTGATGGAATATAAGCAAATCATACATGTGAACATTCTCCTCTTACTATATCCTACACATTGCATGGAGTTGGCATGTCGGCCATCTTAGTGTGGACAAGCCATCGCCAAGTTGCACATCTTATTGCGTTTGACAAATACCACTAATTATATGACACACACACGAATACAACTTGGTGCAACATTATGGGAAGACATCAGACCACAGCGTGCTATGCTTTGTTTATATCAAATGTATATACAATGTCTGATATCTGAAGGGGTTGTTGACACTTTGTTAAAATGTTTGATAATTCAGTAAATACTGTGTAACAGTAAGAACAATACACAGTGCTGTAGATATATACCTATATTACCATACATACTGTATCAAATCCAGTGGTTTTTAAGCAGTTATCTGAGTGTATTGTCTTGTCACTACTGTCTTCGTGCTTGCTATGTGAGTAAATACGGTTTTTACCTGTGTCAGATGTACTTCTAATAATAGAGAGTGCATCAGTTTGAAATGTATACATTGAATAACTGTCCATTGTATATTTTGTGAGTGTTGATATAACTGCTCAGATCAATCTTGTTCTGCTCAAATAATATTCACAGTACATTGTCAACACATATATCTGGGATGTATTGCACCAAATCGTATTATATTTCCTACTATATTATTTACTGTACGTGTCAAACGCTCCAAGTGGTGAAACTGTCCGATAGCATGTATAAACTAAAATGCTGGAGATGGCTACGCAATGGTCTGTATAATATACTCTAAGACGAACAGGGTCAGGTATACTTTATATAAATATTCAGTCACATGTATGATCTAATACATTTGAAACAAAAAGTCAACCCTTATGGAGAATCACCGACCTGCCCACTGTGGGTGGAGACGGCCCGACAGTGAACACTAGAGTCTACCTAGGTCAATGTTATGGAGAATCACCGACCTACTCCACTGTGGACCGTGACGGCCTCACTGTAGGGAATAGCAGGACAATTAACAATAGGGTCTACCTGGGTCAATGTTATGGAGAATTACTGACCTGCTCCACTGTGGACCGTGGCGGCCTCACTGTAGAACATAGCGGGACAATGGACATAATCGTATACTTGGGTCAATGTTATGGAAAATCACCGACCTGCTCCACTATATAGCCAAAGGTATGTGGGCAGCAAAACGTGGAACAGACAGTAGGGTCTACCTGGGTCAAGGTTATGGAGAACCAGTGTTCCAAATGTTGTGCATACAGTATGAAATAGAGCAAATCAGCATCACTAAACTTATTCTATGATGTGCGTTCCTAATGCATACATATCAAACACATGGCTTGTGAGTAATAAAATATAATAAGTTGCGTTATGTCGGATACTTGCACACGTCACATTTGAAACATACTACAATATAAACGTTTTAAACATCAACAGTCTCTCCCATGTTTCTTACGTGCATTAAATAGTGTGGTGTGGTTCAGGCAGTGGACCAACTGTGTTATGTTTGGCCACCCATTTTCTCCAGCTGTTAAACAACTGGAAAGGCATATAATAAATCAATACGCACCAAAAAATAGCTAAGTGTTTCCGCAAAAATGTGAAGATAAAGAAGGTCACGGTCATGTCAATGGCGGCATGAGGGTGTTCCAAACGATCACATGTATCAAGTGTCAAAATAATGAAGGAATCTGTTAAGTAATATTAAAATTATAATATGACGAAGAAACTTGTACAAACTTTTTGACACAAAAAATGTGAAAGTAAAAAAAGGTAAAGGTTAAGTTAATGGCGGCATGAGTGTGTTCCACATGCTGACATGTATCAAGCGTTTGAATATTGAAGCATACCGTCAAGTAATATTAAAGTTATATCATGATGACGAAGCTTGTACAAACTTTTTGACATTTTGGACGACGACGCGAACGACGACGATGGAAAAAGTAGCGACTATTGTCGCGACTTCTGCTAAAGTAAGCGCGACAATACCCGAGACAGTGTACGCACGTTAAATATAAAACAAGCTTTTTTGGTAATATAACAAAGTCAACAACTCCAACATCCAGCTAATTATAAATGTAATAATGTTTTAAATACGTGTACAAGTGTAGAATTATGTCGTGACCGTATATTTTTTGCTATCAAAATTAGAATAAATAAATATCAGACTTTACCATTGTTTCACAGAGTCAGACATAAATGTCTTATTTAAAATATATATATAAATATTGTCCAAATGTAACCATGTTCCAAGTTTTCTCAATGACTGTTCGAATGGCTCTGCTCTAACTAAGCCACTTCCAGACTGAATATGATATCCACCTTGGATTAAAGACGCAATGCTAACGTCCGCCTCCAGAAATGTCAAATTATCGCCCGGCAGTGAATCAGGATAGGGTTTACCAAAGTACACTTTTTATCCAGCCCGTAAACAAGATCATTAGGTAACTCATCAATTATAGCTAACATCCCATATTGACACCTTTAATCTACATTAATACCACAGTTTCCAATATACCCCGGACCTATCTTTTCAATCAATCAATCTAAACAATAGTATTTTCTGTCAGCTATGCAGATTGCTTTTCTCAGAATTGCGTCGCAATCGACATAATTTAATAGAACCTGCTTGCCGAGGCTTACATGATATTTTCATAGCTGCTATCAGAGAGGCAATTTCTATCCTCTACTTATGTTGGTCACACTGCTGTACAATACAATCGAATGCCCGTATACGCCCATACAGACAGACAGACTGACGGATGTATCTGTACATACGGATGAACTAACGTACTTGTTCCAAGACAATTACGTTACAGTAACACCATTGTTTGATCAATGCATAAATGTTGATTGTTCATATATCAATGTATGCAAACACTTGCTACCTTTATATACCAAATCATGTTTGGAAAACATGATGTATGAGACATGATCCGAGTTACTGAAATATTCACGTTCATGGAATTATTTTCATCTCAACTTATGGTCCTCAATGCGAGCATGAATACTTACAATTGAGGCGGAGTGTTGTGTTGACTGAATCCAGGATGTCTGCCTTAGGTGTGTGTGACGGCTGGCAGATATAGACGTCGCCGTCGTTGGCCCGGACCGGTGTGAACGTGTAGGTGACGGTGACAGTATACCGATCTCCCTCCTGTGTTCCTGTGCTCGAGCTGCTCAGGTTCTTATACTGTGTGATGCCGCGGTACCAGGTCACCGTCGGGGCGGGGTAGCCTCCCCTGGATGTACACGTCAGTATCAGAGGCCGGCCTTCAGTTCCCACCACGCTGCCGTCCGGCTGTATATTGGAGATCACCGGGGTCTGTGGGCGGACTGTAATGTTATTATATATACCCAGAATAATGTACACGTCAGAGTCAGGGGCAGGCATTATGTTCCCACCACGGTGCCACGCGGCTGTAGGTTGGATATCACCGTAGTCTGTTTGTGAAATGTAATGCTATTGTATATACTCATAATAATGTATACGTCAGTGTCAGGGGCCGAACTTCAGTTCCCACGACGGTGCTGTCTGATTGTAGGTTAGAGATCACCGGGGTATGTGGGCGGATTATAATGTTATTGTATATACTCAGAATAATGTCAGTGTCAGTGGCAGGAATTATGTTCACACCACGGTGCCGCCCGGTTGTAGGTTGGAGATCACTCACCGGGGTCTGTGAGCGGACTGTAATATTAGTATACGTTAGATAATATAGTTATATAATAAATTATACACAACATCAGAGCAACAGAAAATCATGAACGGGGAGATATCATAAACCGAAGTATCGGAGCAGAAATTGCACAGTATCTCTTAAGCAAAAGGCATCAAAATAAAACAAGAAGCCAATACGATATCCCACAGAGTATTCAACCTACAATATGAACAACAGTAGTACAGCCAACGTCACCAGATGTTCAGCTTGAATAATATAAGTTTTATTCCTGTAAATACGTTCGATAGTTTTAATGAATCGTCTGATACGGGCAAAACCAAAGACAATCTAAGTGTAATGTACACACACACTGACTGTTTGACCAACTCAAAAAATGTAACATGATAAACATACGGATAGTGTCGCTATCACCGAAATATATCTCCGAAACGCAAGTTTTGAAAATGTAAGAGAAGTATATAATATTGAAGGATATGACAACTTTCTACATACATCCAGAAGAGGGGTTAAGATTTATACAGCAAATAACTTAATACACCTAAACTATTTGTCAGCGATAAATACAACGAATCGGTCTGGATAGATGTAGAGTTAACAAAATAGTTCCGTAAATGAAACACATCCAACTAACATATTTCTGGTGTTACCACGAGACCTATTCCTATACCAACATGTGAAGAAACCAACACGAATTAGAGGTAATGACACACTAACCATCGTTGATTTGGTATTCAGTAACGAGCCAAATATGGTAGAAGACATAGAGATAGAGTATTAGCCATGATTATGTCGAAGTGATCATTTGGTATTGACGTTCAAATATATCTGTTATATTCCCATTACTAAAGTGAAACTGAGCATCGTAACTACAATAAGGGCAACTATGATCAGATACATGAGGAAATTATCTGGCTGGATTCGACAAACGAGCTGGCAAATAAAAACGTGGTGTATGTATGGGATGCCTTGTATAATAACTAACCCAATCAATAGAAAAAAATGCAATAGTGAACAAGGCAACTAAATCAAACCCACGACCACCAGCTGATGATGCAGTCCGAAGGGCTATCAGAAACAAATGAAGCAAATGGATAAACTACTCAAACTGTAAAAACGCCATAACATATAACAAATATAAAGGTGCGAGAACCACTGTAGCTTACGAACTCAGAATGACAAGAAAATACTATGAAAGCCGACTAGCTACTAAAGTTAACAGTGACAACAAACTGTTCTGGAAATACGTCCGGCAGAATACCAGTACAAACATAGCGGTGAAGACTTTAAGGAAGCCCAATGGTGACATAATAACCAGTCAGTTAGACAAATCGGAAACGTTAAACGAACAATTTGCAAACGTGTTTACTGAAGAAGTGGTCGTGAAAGTCCCTGGATTTGAATATAGGAATGTATTAAGTGCACGTCTTAACAACATAACTGTAACATGTAAAGACACAGCAAAAGCAAGTGCCGAAATTAAACCGTAAAAACACAAGGTCACGATAACATTCACCCCGTGCAATACAATAATACAAACTGTCATTGATCAAACTAATAACGACTTTAATACATCTTTACAACATACATGTAGTAAGCTACCACCAATTTCGAAAACAGCAAACGTCACAACAATATACAAAGCTGGCAATGCCACATTACCAGAACATTATAGTCCAATAAGTATATCACCTATTGCATTGCTGTAGAATCATTAGAAACAAATAGTAAGAAATCATCTAACAAAAAATAGCCTAATTAATATTTACCAGCACGGCTTTAGACCGAGGCATTCATGCGTAACGCAACTGTTGGAATCAATAGAAGAGTGGTCTGAAACTATAGATAATGGCCAAGATGTTGACATTATATACTGTTGTTTCATTAATCTTCATAAAGGCTAAATTCGTCATTGACCTGGATGACGAATTTACATCCTTCACGAATAATGAACTCAGGCAATGGCCATAAACCATTATTATTGACATCACATTTAAATAATAACAGTCATATTTTCACCAGTGGCACCGGTAAATGGTCTCATAATCGGTCCGAGAAACTCGTACCTATATCGTACATCCGTCATTATTCGTCCATTGAGCACATACAGCTCTGTGCGGCTGCCCAAACATATCTCACCTCACACCTTAGCTGCCCCCTCCAAACCTGACAACTTATGCGATGTTAAAATAGGCGCATTGTTCTCCAGGGCGCCTCCACACACGCACACGACGGTCACAAGTGCTCAGGTGGAACCTGCTCTAATATGTGAAGAGTATAGAGTGACAGTCCAACCTACACCTTCGGTGATGCGCTGTAAGAACTGGGCCCTTGGCCGGACGTCTAGCATTCATGTCATATTCGTTCAGCCCGTTGCTCACAGTTTGGGTAGCTAGACACATTCCTGTTTTGTGTTGGAACTCCGTTAAAAGCCTCGTTGCCGAACTATCTCGGTTCCAGAGGGCATACAGTCTGATTTACCGATCCTGGGCAGGAGTGATAATGCGTCCCCGACCCTGCCCTGGACGTCAAGTGTATTCAGCCGTCTCCTGAGACGGACGATGACGCTTTGAGATACGCCAATGGTTGCTGCGACGACCCTCTGAGAAATACCGCCTTCCAACATTTGCACCGCCCGTGCAACCTCCACAACCACTAGGTGGCGTCGAACAGAACTGACGGACCCACACACAGCGACAAGAAATGAAATAGGCACGTAAAACACATTCTGGAAAATTATTCGGTAAAAAATAATGTGACCCTGCTCCAAAAGTGCAGGCTTTTAAAGGGTTAGATGCTAGAAAGCCGGTTTGACAGCTTCCCAGACGCACAATAAGATTGACAATTCAGTACAATCCGCACACATGCATATGCTCGGGTGTACTAAGTAACGTTCTAAAATACATATTACTTATCTTTACCATATTTCATGCTATTTCTGCGCTCCTTTAATTAATTTGAGCTGTGTAGTGCCAGGGATGAATTCCCTACAGCGTATTAAAGAAACTTATCATACACATTATGCACAGTGCCTATGTTCAAAGTTGTTTTGACTGCATAGAGAATCTGGTCATCTACAGTATCATCAACATTGTTGATTAAAATGTGTTTCAATATTTTATATCTGGTTAGGCCATATAAAGTTAATTTACTGAATAGCATGCAACATGTTTGAACAATGTGGGTGGAAGACCTTATTATGTGCCCGGTCTCGGTAGAGCCGGATGCATATAGTGTTTGAAGTCTGTGTTCGTGCGTCTGTCCGTCCGCGTGTTCGGCACATTAAGAAGTTCGCCGGAGTTTCTCAATTATGTCATAACTTCTATATCCCTTGAAGAATTACTTAGATATTTCAACTCAGTATACTCTGTGGACAAATGCCACACATCCATGATGCCCTTAATATGACCTTGACCTTTTGACCTTCACAACTTTTAACTTTTTCCCACATTAAGAAAGTCACCGGAGTTTTTCAATTCTGTCATAACGTCTATATTCCTTGAAGCATTACTTAAATATTTCAACGCATCAGACGGACAAATGCCACACATCCACGATGCCCTTAATATGACATTGACCTTTTTGACCTTCACAACTTTTAACTTGTTTCCCACATTAAGAAGTTCAACGGAGTTTTTCAATTCTGTCTTAACTTCTATATTCCTTGAAGGATTAATTAAATATTTCAACGCATCATACTTGTGGACAAATGCCACACATCCATGCTGCTCTTAATATGACATTTTGACCTTGACAACTTTGATCTTTTTCACACATTAAGAAGTTCGCAGGAGTTTCTCATTTCTGTTATAACTTTTATTTCCATTAATTATTACTTAAATTTTCGACACAACATACTATGGACAAATGTCACACATCCATGCTGCCCTTAATGTGACGTTGAACTGTTGACCTTCACCACGTTACAAACGTATGACCTTGACCTTTTCATCTTGACAACTTTTAACTTTTCACACATTAACAAGTTCACCGGAGTTTGTCAATTATGTCATAACTTATATATCCCTTGGTGGATCACTATAATAGTTCAATACATCACACTGTGAAACTGAATATGATTGGAGAAATGGAGCCTTGGCCATTTGTGCTTAGTGTAGGCACAAACCAGCCTGCACATTTGTCTGATGAAGGTCTGCACTATTCGTCATTTAGTCAGCAAAACACCCATCATGCTCCAAATAAACAGTATAAATCATAAACAAACTGCATGATTGGTCAGAGGAATGTGTTAGCAGATCATGATGTACTGGCCACGAATACCATAAGTCACCCTGTCTCCAGTGAAACACAAAAACATTTTACAGGCTTGTTGACATCATTTGCATGCATATTTGTAGTTTAAACATTACTTTAGTATGTTGCTCAAGTGACTGACGTAAACATGGTGGTGCATATTGCCACTTAATTTTACGTTTTGGCATTGTTAAACGACAAGATTGGATTTAAGTGCGTCTAAGTTTTCATCTGGGTAGATTTAGTGCATTAAGGTTTCAGTTTATGGAAAGATAGTTTCCACAGCAAACATGTATTATAATAATATGTGATGGTAATTATTTAGAGCGCCCGCGTTCGTCGTTCGAGAAAGCGTTCTACACAAAAGGTTCTAACAGTTATGGTGCGATCGATTGGATGTACTCTGTGGAAAAGCAGGAGGGAATTCACATTCACCACGAACAGTGCGGACACGGGGGTGAAAGATGGATTTTAGGAGCTCCAGTAGATGGATACTGTCCAGAAATCAATACCGTATATCAATATCACGGCTGTTACTGGCACGGGTGTGAGATTCATGCAAAGCATAAAAAAGAAGAACGCGCATCCACAATGAGAAGAGATAAATTCATTAGAAGCAAAGAATTCAACCTAGTAGTTATGTGGGAATGCGAATTTCAAAGAACGGGTAAATATATAAAGATCGGTTGCGACACTACTCTTTATCCATATCAGATAGTATACGATTTTGAGGCATATCTCCAGCCAGAATTTGAAACTATCAATAATAGTTTAGAGTACGAGTATAGGTTTTAACAGCAGTAAGTACGATATAAACTTAATAAAGAAATATTTAGTAGGTGAACTGTCATCAACAACAAAGAAAGTAATGGTTGGAAAAAGGGCGAACACAACAATATTTTATTTACTCCGGAGTTTATATTTCTTGATGTAATACTTTACCTAGGACCTTGTGTAAGTTACGATAGTTGGATAAAAGCCTACGATTGTAAAGGACAGAAATCTTTCTTTCCTTACGAGTGGTTCGATTCCACAGACAAGCTGGATTACCCAGGACTACCGGATATAGAAAATTGTTATTCCGAATTATCTGGGAAAATGTTACTAGACGAAACAGAATTAAGCAAATGTCGTAGAATTTTCGAAGAAGAGAATATGGAAACCTTCAGAGATTGGTTGAAATATTATAACGATTTAGATGTAGCACCGTTCCTAGAAGCTGTGGAGAAAATGTGTGAATTTTATAAAGACAAAGGTGTGGATATTTTCAAAGATGCGGTAACACTACCTGGAGTAGCTATACAATATTTATTGAGAGGAACCATTAAAGAACAAAAATCTTCAAAGACGATTATACCGGAGGATGCTCTATATGCACCAAAAGAAGAAACATACAAAATGATGAAAGACGCTCTAGTTGGTGGTCCATCAATAGTATTTACACGATATGCAGAAGTCGGTGTTTCAAATATTAGAGTGGGTTCCAAACCTTGTAAGGCTGTTTTGGGGTATGATGCAAACGCGTTATATTTATCTACGTTAAATAAAGATATGCCATGTGGAAATTAAACTATGCATCATATAGATAACCCACATAACCCTAAACTTATTAAAAAGTTTAGTAAAAGGATTTTATCCGGAGACTGGTTTGGGTTTGCGGAGGTGGATATAGAAGTTCCACACAACTTAAAAGATAAGTTTTCTGAAATGTCTCCACTTTTTATAAACAGAGAAGTAGATGTTGATGAAGTTCCCGCACACATGATAAAATATTTGGAATATACTGGCAGAACTAGAGGAAATGGAAGAAAATTGGTGGGATCTATGTCGGCCACTAAAGTATTGCTGTACGCACCACTATTGAAATGGTATTTAAAACACGGCCTAGAAATAACTGGAGTTCATCGGGTTATAGATTATATTAGTGGAAAACCATTCGAATGGTTCGCGAAAGAAGTTAGAGCCGCAAGACGAACAGTTGATGTAGAACCAAATAAGAAACCAGTAGCCGACATAATGAAATTATTAGGAAACTCGTGTTGTGAAAAAATGATAGAGGCAACTGAGAGACATTTAAATACGACATATACACAAGACGAAACCTGTGTTGACAAAGCATTAAGATCTGCATTATTTGACGATTTGGAAGAGATAGGAGATGCGCACGAAACATCTGCCTGAAATCCCCGGTCTGCAGTAAAGAGACCCTTCCACTGCGGAATAGCGGTTTATCAACTCGCTAAATTGAGAATGTTGGAATTTTACTACGAATTTCTAGACAAATGCGTAAAAAGAGAAGACTTTGAATTAATACAGATGGACACAGATAGTATGTATATAGGAGTTAGTGGAAAAACAATAGAGGAATTGATTAGACCTAACTTACTAGACGAGTTTGAAAAAGAAAAAAAGAAATGGTTGGCTTGGGATAAATGGAGCGAAAGAGAGCCAGGACTTTTCAAAATGGAATTTAGCGGAGATAGGGCGATAGCGTTATCTAGTAAGTGTTATTTCGTAGAAAAAATTAATTATATTAATAAAAACTCTGCGAAAGGAATGTCCAAGAGAATTAACAATTTAAATTGGGATAGATATAAACGAGTACTAAGTGAAATTAAAGAAGATGGAAGACACATTATAGATGTAGCACAAAATAGAGGATTCAAAATGAAAGACGGCGTTATGAAAACGTACTGTCAACAAAAATTAGGACTCTCGGCGTACTACGATAAAATACGTGTGTTACCAGACGGAATACATACAGAACCTCTCTAATGATTTATTAATAAGACTCTGACGATCCGGGCTGGGTGTCAGAAGGTACCATAAGATGTTCTGCGCGAACAAACCCGCGAGATGGACCATCAGCCAAACAGTATAGAACGGGCTCATCGGGTTTGGTAATAGATCGATCCAGATGATATACATTGAGAGACGACACGGGATTAATCGTGCGGCGGCTGCCACATTCGAGCTCTCCCGGTTGATGGAGGTACCGGACGGCAACATCCGATGGATGTCGTTTCTCCGCTAAACCAACGGGGCGCCCGAGCGAGATGGCGGATGGTTTGTGCGACACCGTTTTTGCCTTGATAGCATCTACGGGTTTCTTACCGATCAATCTGGTCACCTCGCCGTTCAGTGCAGAGACCACGGAGGGTAGCATGGTCACCCACTCGGTCGATCGCGTATGAGGGTCTACAAGCTCTTTGGCATATTGATGACCAAACAGCCTCTCAGCCAGTGTTCGATTGAACCTCTCCAAGATGTTGACGCGGCCGCGTCTGACACAAACGTTGTGCTTAGACAATAGATGAGAGACCGCGCCCATGAACTCGCGGCCGGGATCGACCTGGAGAAGATTTGACCATTTGAGAGGACTCCTCTTATATATTCGTGAAAGAGCCTCGGCCACCTCCTTAGACTCTTTCCTAGCCAGGGGCTCAGCCCCCTTATAGCGACTCGCTACGTCAACGACTGTAAATGCGTACTTGTATGTTTTGTGACCGACGCGATCGTGAGGGAGAAACAGGAGATCCGCTTGGTGAACTTGGTTTGGCATCGGCACGTCGAATTACGGGCGTGGAATATTGTGAGGCGCGGGTAAATAGATCTGCCAGTTGGCCTGCTTCTTGAGCCATTCCTTGGCAGCGTTTTCGGAAACCTTGGTCGCCGCGGCGAGGTTCTTGATGGCCGCGAGTCCTTTCCAGTAGCCGCGGGGGCTATAGTATGTATTCGCTAGCTTGCGCGTTAGTTTGGTATCAAGTTTGCGCGTGTTTATCGTATGCGAAGTATTCTAATATATCGGACAATCTCCAACATGCCCTCGCCAGTTCGTCCGGTATCTGCGTCGTTAATAATAAACCTTTGTTGGAAGTACAATCACATTTGGAGGTTAAGTTCTAAAGGAACTCGGAGGAATCTAATTCATCGATTGGAGTTGAGGCGGAATCTAACATCCGCTTTGCGAAAAGGGTGGCCGCTTTTTCATCCTAGCGCCACGTCTCGAGAGAATCTCGGACCTGACGAATCATACTCTTTGCACCAGCTATACGATGTTTTTGGGCAGTGTAGCCTACATCGATCATGGCGTAATAAAGTTCGTCAACTAACATCGTTCTATATATATATATTTATAAAAAAAGAAATTTAAAATAATTATTGCTTATTTCAATTTCGATTGAATATAGTAGCCGACGAGACCCACCACACCCATTCCCACGACGATGAACGCGATCTCGCGGTCTTTTTGGGCCTCTGACGGTACATAGAAATCTGAAAGTTGAGGCTCCGATCTTGTCTCAATTTCATTGGATCGAGACTTCTCTGCTGATATGCCAGCGCGTACTCGCGGTTGGCTTCTTCAACGTTCTGGAAAGTTTGCGCGGCGTGATTCTCGCGGCGAAGCTCTTCGTTGACCCAGTCCAGATGGGCGGTTCGTTTTTGTGACCATGCTTTCTTTGCGCTATTGAGTTGTTCTACAGCTAAATCGTGACGCTTGCGCTCCTCATCCACGTTCGAGCTTCTTATTTTCGAGAATAGAAAGTTGCTACCGCTGAACGCCAATGCGTTTACAAGTGCACCACCTATCATTATTCCGATCGAAGCCATTTACTTCCATATATTAACGGGTAGAATTCCAGCTTTAATTAGATAATCTCGGGTCCAAACTGCGGCCGCTACATCTAAGGTCACGGGCCCTACGTCTCTCACAGTAAAGTCCAATTTGGGAGCGGACCCTCCTAAGGCCACCTTCGATAGTCGAGCATACCCGATACTGAGACCCGATATCACCACGGCGTGATAAAGCGTATTCACTATCATTTTACCATCGTGTTCAGCCATTATAATTATCGCATATAAAAGGGATAGCGTTTAATGTTTAAATGGGGCACATCCAATTGCGATTGCATTGGAACCGCATCCAACAGTGTTGGTGGTTGTTTTTCCAATTTCAACCTTGTTGATGATTGGTGTTATAGGGGGTACCTGTTGTTGAAACGGTAAAGCACATACAGGGTGCCCACAACCGATAGATCACCACCAACAACCCACGGGATCCAATCGAGATTGGATTTCCAATCAGGATTGGGAGTTGGAGCAATCGGTTCCAATCCAATCGCGATTGGAAGAATTGGGGGAGAGACAGCTGCCACCGGGTGTTTTGCTGTCTCTGTCTCCGATTGCAACGACCGTTTGGCCTCTCGAAGATCGGCGAGTATTTTATCTTGTTTAGCTTTTCGTGTGGCAGCCGCTGCTCGCCCAGCTGCCTGTCTTTTTTGATTTTTATGTCGTGCAATCGGGTTCAACAGTGTTGAGGGTTCCGTTGGAGGATCAATCGGGTTCAACCCCAACCCCGTTGGAGTTGGTACAATCTGGTTCAACTTCAACTCCAACGGCAGTTGGCATTGGGTTGAGGGTTGTTCCGTCACTCTCGCAGGTGTGTCTTGTGTCATCATTTATAATATTAGGGCTTATAGTTAGTGGGCATATATGTCCAAATTGACAGTGTTTACCCGTGGTCAACGCGGTTGTCAGCGGAGCTAAGTACATTCCAAACTTGTGATATATTGAGCAGCAGGCTGTTCTAAGAGTGTGTCCTATACAAGGGTCAGTCTCTAGATCGCGAATCAACCCCGCGGTATCTGGTATAGGGAGAAGTATACTAACGGTGGTAGCGTACAAATGAATAGCCGCCGATCCGAGAGTTTTTGTCATCTCCGCACCTAATTTGGATTCGTATCGCACATACATTTTATCGAGTTGAAGTTGAACCTGATTGGGTTGAGGTTTCAGTTCCTCCCAATTCGCGATTGGTGTTGGGGTTCAACTTCAATCCCGATTGTGTTGAGGTTTCATCCATTAGCTGATTGAGAAGTTCGTCGCAGTTCATTATTGCTAATTTTCTTAAAATTAATTTAACTATTGTTACAAGTCTAATAAGTCTAACATATTGCCAAGCGCACCACCCGTTACTTATGATCACGGTTATGCTCGCAATAAAGCTCGCAACGGAGCAACACATTCTTAACAATTGCTCAGCATTGTTAAGCATCTTCTCAGCATTGTTAAGTATTTGTTAAGCAGTGTTCAACATTGTTCAGCAATTGCTCAACATTTATTCAGCATTTGTTAATCATTTGTTAAGCATTGTTCAGTAATTGTTAAACATTGCTCAGTAATTGCTAAGCATTTTCTCAGTAATTGTTCAGTAATTGTTAAGCATTGTTCAGTAATTGTTAAGCATTTGCTAATTAATTTTCTTAAAATTAATTACATACATTATAAGCAGTTGGTTGATCAGTCTTTAGCAGAAGCTTGGTGTGCTTAGTTTTCGAAAGTATCTGTCGAACCTCCAGGCGCTCCTCGCGCGTTGGGATATCGTCGTTCTCTCTAAGACATTCATCGAATGAGTCTCGGTCCTTGCAGTGGAAGAGGGCGACCCATTTCGTTTGCTGGCGCAGATCCTTGAGGACGGCGTTGTACTTTTGAGTGGAGATCCATACGCTTTGCCTCGCATGGCGGCCAGAAAATGCGAGCTCGGAGAGCATGTCCTTCTTTTTGGTCATCGCCGCCTTGGCCGAGCAGTCGTCAATCACGTTTAGGGTGAGCTCTCCCTGGAATATTTGGTAGAAGACACGCAGCCAACCGTGAAGCCTGTAGCCGGGGTCAATAACGTATACATCAGGGTCGGTCCATATCCACTGGCGCCGCTGATAAGTCTCGCTGTGCCGCACAGTGGGACACAGGATCACAATGTGTCGAAAGACATCGCGGTAGGAGCCCTCTAGCAAGTCGAGGATGAAAACAGTTTTTCCACATCCTGTCTGCCCACATATTATGGCAGAGTGGGCATCTCCAATCGTGAATTGGTATTGATTTTTAGTATAAAGCTGAGACGTATCGGCCATCTTCGATGTTGAGTTGTGCGTCTGTACTTATATGTAAGTACACGTTCAATGGCCCATCTCCATCCGCCTCTTTGGTTATCTGGATCGTCACACCCTCGCTAGCGTTCTCAACTTGGCGTCCACTACCGTGCATTTGGTCGTCGTCGCTGGCTCGCATGTCTAGCCATAGCGCGTATTTGGTAGTCAGGAACTCCGCGAGGCAGACATCCGAGAGCTGCAGGTCTTTGGCAACCGCGGCAACCTCCGGGGAACGCTTAGAGCCGGAAGGAAACTGCTTTCTGACTTCGTCCCACTGCTGGTGCGCGCGAAGACCCGCGCTGTAGAGTTGATTGGGGACTCCCTCGATCGTCACCTCTACCTTTGTGATTTTGGGGCTATAAAATGTGTCGCTTCTTCTAGCCCCGAGCGCGAACCGACCCTCCTCGAACAGCATCAGTATACCTTTCATCGAGCGGGCGGGTACGTTGACGTTAATATTCCACAATGTGTCGCTTTTGTTTTTCGTCGGGCATCGTGACCATGTCGTACTCCATCGACACATTGTCGATCGTATACTTCGATGTCATGTCAGTGGCTATGATAACTCGGCCGTAGTCGTTGAACGTTTGTTCGTATTCGAGGCGGTCCGCCAAAGCGCTCTGATAGTAGGGCATGCGACTCTCCAGCAACTCAAAGTCGAACGGGATGTATAATCGTTTGCCGTAAGCGGCCGCGACCGCGTTTTCGCTCGCGACGTTATCTGCCTTGTCACCAGCCCCGATTCTAAGTCTGGTTACGTTCTTATTTCGACTGTTGTCAATACCCTGATAGAACGCATTTTCGCGCTCTTGCGCCGTCTTCCACAGGTCTTGGTAGCAATGGTAGACGTCGCTGTCGTCGATCGACATCACCTCATTACTAGAAATCTTTATCATGGTCTTCTTGACGATGGAGCGACCCAGGTTCTGAACGATGGTTCGGTCCGCGTCCGTCGACGTCAGCGAAATAGTGAAAGCGAGGCGAACAGTCCCCGGCATAATGACGTCGCTAGCTCCGAGGTTGGGGAAGCGGACTAAGAGCTGCTGGTTCTGGTCGATCGTCGATGGGTTGTTCGTAATAACGACACTCTGTCTCACGCCTTTTGCCCCGAGGGGCTCACGCAGTCTGCGATATGGATTGAGTCTGCTACCGTATTGACTCGAAGACATAATTTAGTGAATCTATTAAACCTGTATGGTTTTGTCTTTAATATATATATAATAATAATTATAAAGATGGCAGATTACGATGCTGACATGGATGAAATCGGCAGAGACGATTACCTCGATGGTGATGATGATGATGACTTCGAGGATTCCCTCACGACACCCACCATACAGACTCCAGATCCAATCCAATCACAATTGGAGGAAATAGGTGGCGCTACCAGTAGCGTTGGTCTAAGTCGGGAATTACTCGAGGGAGCTGTAAACGACTATTACAACAGTTTGGCAGAAAAAGGTCTGGTCCCATCTGTCGGTCGCGACTACTCCAAGTTCGAATTGGATCTGAATGGTAGGTTGCGACTAAAATCATCAAATATCCCAATCGTCAACATGAATACCAAAAAACCCCTAGCGCTAAACACCATTGCCGGAAACCGGGGCGGTGGTGAAATCATAAGGAGCGAACTAGGATTCGTAGATTTGAAGAAGGGTAAACAAATTATGCCGGCCCGCGCTGTAGAGGCCCTCAAGTCTACCGACGAAACGATGGCGAAGACAGCCGCCGCGATAGAAACTGTCGAGCTCAGCGAGGTCCCTCAAGTGGCCACCGACGCTATTAACACGATGGAGACCACGTTCAGCGAAAACGAAATACTCAACCTGTCTAACGATGACCCACAGTTACCTCTTCGCGAACTCCGGGGCCTCGATAAGGCTATGTAAACAGTCCGGGGTGAATTGGTCTTAAACCTCTCCAAACTCACGGCGCTGGATGAACATATCGCGCTAGAAGAAAGAAAACTTGGAGAAGCCCGTGGTGACAGAGAATCTACCGAGCTGATCACCGAACGCCTGCGGTCGTTGCGGGATGAAAGAGAAGCTCGCTTGGAGGCTGTCTCGACTAACCGTGAGACACTCCGCACCCAAATAAGTCGGATCCGCGAAACAATCTCGAGGGTTCTGAACGAGGACACGACACTCGGTGAGCGTCTTCGCACTTTGTTCAGAGAGCAGGGCATCACGATAGCAAGCATCCTCGCGGCTCTCGGCATGACTATATCGACTATAATTCTAGCTTTCACTGGTGGTGCGACTGCACCCACTCCACCACCCGCGCTAGCACCCGCGCCATCCGGTGGAGCCAAGGAGTGGGTAACAAAACATCTAAAAGCCCTCGCCAGTCTCCTGGCTAAATTAGCCGGAAAGGTGGCTGCCGCGCTGCATGGGTTGATAGGAGGTATTGTTTCTTACTTGCTATCTATATTATCAAAAACCGTCGGATAGCTCGCCGAGAATGCTTGGGCTTTAATCGTGGCGATCGCCGGTCTCCTACTTTTAGCCTCCCGAGAGTTCCTAAATCCAAGGCACAAATAGTCCGAACGCCACGAGGGCGACGAGCCCTAATTTCTCCTCCTCGTGGGTTGTGACACTATTTTCCCCTGTTCCAATCCAATCGCGATTGGAAGAATTGGGGGAACTTGCTGGTCCTATTGCAGAGGGTGAAACAGGAGCGGAACTCGGTGGAACACTGGGTTCAAATGAACTTGATGGGGTGTCCAATTCGTGAATTGGGTGTGGTGGGGTGAGTTCTTGTTGTTTTATGAAATCTTTTTCAAATATATTTGAATTTCCACTGTTGAACCCGACCGTCTTGGGGGGGAGTTTGATGATACCAGTGTTCACGTTCCCGTTACGGCCGATTTTTTGATTGGCGGTGGCGACTACGATCTGATTATTGAAACCGTCAACCGGGTCGTCTCGTAGTATCATATTACTCTGCGCCATATAAAGACCTATTCCAAATGCGTAGTCTACCGGGGTGCGGGCAGTCTGTAAAAAGTCTTGATAATTCTGGATCGCCTTCTGGAGGTCCACCTTAGCTGAGATGGCGTCCTCGACAAGAGCCAAGAACTGTTTTTGTGCGTCAAAGGCAGTTCCCATGCCCAGTATAGCGCTGCGCGTTTGCTTCTGTGAGGCGAGGATTGCCCATACGTATACGCGAATGGATTCGTTGAGGCGAATAACCCCACCCTGCGTAAATCCAGTGCTTTCATCTAACATAAAGGTGGTCCAGGCATTTCGCATCTGTGGAGTATTACCCAGGTCTAGGTATTCCACGTGGGCTACTTTAGTAGGTAGCCAATGACAATAACCGTCTTTACACGCAAGCCCACCAAGCACTTCATCACCGAACGTCATATTATTCAACTTATAATTATATTTAGTCCATGTTGCCATGTTTCTAACTGGTGGTGGGGTAGCTCCGCGAGCACTCCACAACCCTGGGAAATATGCGGGGACTTTATCCAGATGCTCACCACTAACTAAGGCTTTAAGGTGAACTAACCCTAAACTGTTGGTTGGGGTGTATACTTTCTGTCTCCAGTCCGCGTCTTTTGGTACCCCAAATTCGCTACACATTCGATACATACTCCGCTAATAAAGGATTGTTTGCCCCGGGTGAGCACATCGGTGATAACCCGGTGGACTTCGCCTGAACACATTGTACAAAACGTTAGATGGAGCTCCCAGCACATTACTAAAAACTGTGCCCGCCAGTGACTGTTTCTATGGGGAGACGGTGACCTTAGACTTCCCACACCCCGAGTTGAAAGTTTTGGAATCGGGACACATCCATGAGTTGAAGATTTATTTCTTGATGATCAAGCGAGAAAGTTGAATAACTATTACCCGATTTCGGTCGTTCTCGAAATAACCGATTAAACATAATATATATATATTTACATATTAATCATGAGCATATACGGTCCAGGTAGTTACAACTTAGAACAGGACGTTCCCGTCGCGGCCGTAGCATATGATCAAGCCGCAATTAAAAGACTGGAGGGAATGATAACGCAGGCCCGCACAGAGTCGGCTACGGCAGTTGCGCACGTTCGGCGATTGCAAGCTCGAAAACCCGTCATAACAATTTGGGCTGAGGAGCGGGGTTCACTGAACGAAGGGGGCTACGAATATTCATTCGGTGCCAACGCGAACAACATATACGGCGGATACACCATCGTAGTGTCCGGGACGATTCTGCGAATGGCGATCTGCTCGGTCAACTTTCGCGGACACGCTGCTGCCGAAGTCGAAGTGAATCTCGTCCTGAATGGTGTAGAACAGAAGTCTGGCATCACCAAGCACGCGGGGCATAGGTCAGGGTTTACGATATTCGATGATGACACTGCAATTAAAGTTTCGGCAGGTAATGTTATTAACTTTGTAACAAAAGTTGCAGACCAATCAGCTTCCTCCACTATTGTGACACTGTTAATAGAACTTGATTTATGATGAATGACGATAAACTATATCCACATCTTACCTTCTGGGACGGCCGACCCGGCATCCTTTAGGATGACCATGATCGTTGAGATACAATATATTATACAACACGAGGGAGAGATACGGACGGTTTATGCGAAGAAATATAGGCGGTAAGTCAATATATTAGAGTGGGTGAGCACCATGTTAGCCTCAGCATCCGTTATAAGTGGGGTGGGGAGTGTGTCTTTATTGTCAACAGTTGTCGCTGCACCGGTCGCGGCGACCTTGAGTGCTGTAGCGGCGGGGGCGGGACTGCTTTGCATGACGACCAGTCTAGTGGGCCGAAAACTAGAGGCCAGGAGTCGAAAGCACGATTGAATAGCGGTTTTCGCGAGATCTAAGAAAAACAGTATCGACGTTATCGTGTCGAAAGCGATAGCCGACAACGATATATCAGATAGCGAGTTCAAAATGATCGTATAAGAGATGGCCAGATACCAGGAGTTAAAGGGTACTATCCGGTCCAAGGCTCGACCACAAATTCTCGCGGACGAAGATATAAAAAAACTCGTTATGGAGGGGAGGGCCGACGAGAGAAAAAATCTCCTCGCCCGTCTCGGGACGTGATATGCTTATTCGCGTGTCTGCAGCGACATCAGGAGATTCCTCCACCTTACAGTCCAGCTGTTCCGACGGCCCCTCCATACGGAACATAAAAAAAAAAGATTTAGGGCCCCGTTACGACACCCACTGACCACCATACATTTATATAACCACGTATCGATATACTTTGTGGTTTTCATATATTAATTAACTTTATAATTTTCTTAAAATTAATTAATAATATTTTTTACAAAATTAATTATAAAATTAATAAAATAACGAACCATCCCGGAAATTCGTGAACCTCTCTAAGTTTTTATAAATAATTATAATGTGCACACCATTTGAATGTTGTATAGGAAACTGATGAGTATATATACGTTTGTTAACCTTTCAACAAATGGGTCATCTCGTGTGTGCCATGTTGTTGATCCGGTATGACGTCCGCCTCGTCTGTTTAATGGTAGCAGTCTCTAAATATGTGTGAATTTGGTGATGTAATTGCATAGCTCAAAGGTGCCGGCCTAAAAGATTTCTGCCTAAGAGCTTGTAATTTCGGAACACAAAATAGGCTCGCCTTACTTCGTCGGTTTCTCCGAATTGAGGAATTGGCAATGGGGTTAAAGGCGACCCGTAAAATGAGATTGTGAGCTAACAGATGCGTGGGCTTAAGAAAGGTCCCAACACTCCAGTGGCTGGGTGCCGGATAAGAAATCTGCCCAGTCGCTGGGGGTGTGTGCACGAGTGGAGGCTTTTGTTATTTTTTGGTTGGGGGTGGGATCTACAATACAACTCAATAACGTTACAAACTTTGGTGGTATCATTTTGACTCACTCTTTTCAAAATCATTTTCTCCAAAATTTATAAATTTGCTGTCGGATACAATTTTCTCGTTAACCAATTTTTGTATTTTTCGGGGTGGGGGTGGGGTGGTGGGGGTAGTATAAAGGGAAATAAGTTATACCGCCGTAGGTGGTATCATTTTGACTCCCTTTATACTACTCTTGCGTGGCTGTCAACTTGAAAGTGTACATACAGTGTAATTGTCCTGTTTTATTCTAGCTTAGCTTGCTTGTATTAGTTACAGCTATCTTAATGTATTTAGTATTTACTGTGTCATACATGGAGGAATATGTGCTACAAATAATTAATTCAGCATGGTTAAAATGTATATTTTCTTTATACAATATGCAAATTAGTACTTACGACCTATACTTTGGAAAGTAATACTTATATTTATTTATTTTACTTACTGGTTTTTAAAGGCCTGCCTGGTAATTATCGTGGCTTCATAAATATTAAATGGACTTAAATAGAGAGACGAACAGAGATGCATTTTGTGTCTGAAATGTATGTGGATAACTAATATACATGTATGAGTAGCTGCACGTTCATACGAACCTTTCATAAGTATCTGGCAGCGTATAAATGAAGAAGAAATATTACATTTAAATGGTCATTGTAAGTTAATTGGGTGAGGAACAGAAAAACTACTTTGTTTTTAACATGGCAACATCTACTGCAGATATTATGTAATCAAAATACTGGCATCAATCATATATTGTAAACATTAGTGAGTACAATTACAATTATTATAAACCGAGTGAGATTTGCATAATTAGACACATATCGGAGTCGCTACCTTCAGTAAGTAAATGCGAAGTAGACAGACAGACGGACGAACGCTCGGACACACTGTATCTGCAGTGTGCACAGATAAATATCAGTAGTGCATAGGAATGTAAGAATTTTGCCAGAAAATGTATCAGATGATGTCTCTGATATATAGATAAAAATAGCATTTGTGCCTACTGAATGGGCATGTACGTTATAATGTTGTACTTAAGCGATGTTTAGTTATTGATTTAGGAATATTTATTTACTTTCAACGTGTTACTCCATTACATAAATTAAAGTTCGTAACACTGAGGCTATGAACTTTCTCCGTTGATTCAGAACGTTCAAAGTATGTTTTGTACAAAACACATGCACAGAAAGCTGCCACGGAATACAGTCCATGCATTTCGAATAGGGAATGCGGAAGATATTCGCTATGTGTGACGTATTACTACAGATGTGTGAACTATAAGTTAATGAACATTGTTACATGGCTTCCGTTGTTTGCACATATGTGCAAACATATAGCGCGTGCTGTTTGTATATGACTTTAGACAATGCTCATTCCTGGGCCGCGCGTAGACCAAGTGCCTTCATGACGTCACTACGCGGAAGTGCCTTCATGACGTCACTACTTCATGACGGAATATGAATACCAAAAATTATCTACGTGAATGTGACGATTTATAAAAGTACTGAATATAATGCTCAAATGACATCAGTTTTTTGTTGGAAATGTAACAATAACGTTTGATCATGCGGCCTTGGGTACAATCAGTTCCCTCGGGCAACAGCAAACGTTTGCACACGGCTGGACATTATCAAACCTTATAATGAAATGGGAAGGAACAGGTATGCTTACCTGCCATGCACGATTTCTCGGTGAGGCGGACAGAGCAACATGGACAACGAAGGTTAAATCATTATTGTGTAGGCTTGGGTTTTGATATGGGGGACATTAATAGTTTCACTTTGGAGTTACATCAGATATTGAAGTGAGCTTTTTGATTCTGAAATGCCGTCCAAACAGTTGAAATCGATGTTAAATGTCGAACGATGTCTTCAGATTGATATGCTGTGATATATCGGAGACCGAAGGCGAATTTTACATGCAGTGGTATAACTCACCTGTACACTCTATTATTCTCTCATTGTATACGCAAATAACTAGAAATGTACTGGACGGATCGTAACCAAACCAACAAATCTTAACACGACAATCCGAATTAATTTTCGGAAGATTTATCTCCCCTTTGTAGCCGGGTTTAATATAATTGTCGCCTTCTTATCCTTCTCAGCGTGATAACTCTCTTAGTTTTACATGACAACTCGGGATAGTTCCATGTTTATTAAGGCAGGACGAAGAACGTTATTTTGGAAAGTATTTCTCACGAGTTATCTCCTATTTGTCGCCATTTTTAATTTTCGCATTTCGTATCATTTTCAGTACAATAACTAATGTACTACGTGACAAATAAACTCGGTATACACGTTCATCATGGCAAGTCGAAACATTCGTATTTATCCGTATTTTCAAATTGTTCAGATTTGTTACCTGCCCTCGATAGCGATTTGTAGTGTTCACTTCAATAGCCTTGTCCATGCAATAACATTAATAGTTAATAAATAAATATGCTTCCGCATCTTAAACCACAGTTGGTACACACGTTTATCATGACAAAGAACGAACCTTATTGATTTGCAGTGAGTTATATCTCCTCGTTTACTGGCCATGCCGCTTCGCGTGAATATTGTGACCTTCAGCGCTCTCGTCTGCCTGAGCTAAATCGCCTCCATAGTGGCCGAGTACGTCATTGGATTAATATATTGCTATACTACGTTCATACAATTTCCATTGTCCGACACGCTCGACTGCACGGTTTCATCTGAAAGTCATTTGCAATAATTCACTGAGTTAATATATTGTATAATCACATGAAAACCGTATTATGCCGTGTTTTAGCCCATTTCATTAATGTGATATGGCACACGTGTAATAACACTTGGAGTGAATTTTATTGGTTGGGTGCATCACCATAATTACTTATTCGTATTATGCGCTAACGTTATGTCAAACTAATAAAAAAAAGAAATAATGAAGTTCTAAATGACGTCCGTAATGGCGCGACAAAGCAATGTTGATTTGACGTTGACGTCATCTTGATTTAAACGTCATTATAAGCATCAATGACTCAGTAAACTTACATCAATTTATTTTATAACATTCTCCAGTTTGGTAATGTGAAGTGTTTATAAAGAACAGGAACCTATTATATGGTATATGTATAATAATGTTATTGCTAGGACTAAAAGTATTTTTCTCTGTGGATATTTTGAACTAGCCTGCTCACTGAAACGTATTGGAGATCTCCAACGTTTTGCTATTTAGAAGGTGAAGTTATAAACCGAATCTCAAACTGGTTTACATGTGATATGATATGTATGGTGCAATTGGATGGACCTCTATAAATTCTGCGTGACTCGTTTAATAAATATCGTATCAAATGGAAACTCGTCTGATACAATATATTTATTAAATTAATTCGCATATCTCTTGGCCATATTTTACGCTTGTTTCACTTAGTTTCTATGAAGAATCATATGTGAAATCTAACAATTATTTTATTTAACCAGGTGAGCTGATTATTTTTAAATAATGCCCTCGTGATTGGGTTCAACTCAGTTCGCTATGTTCAATCGTTTGTTCAGCATAAGGACCCAATAACTCAATTTTGTTAAATAAAATATGTAAACGGTATGTAGTGTATTGTACAAGTTACGTTTTTTTTTACTGACCGAAGTGATGCACACAACCTGAAATGATTGTTTAATAAATAAATAAAGCTAACATGCGTCTCCTATGTTGTATTATAGTTACTAGATGATACGAATATTTGAGCTAATTATAACTTTAAAAATATTTATTATTTTTGGAATCGATTTTCAGAATTTGTTTTCATACTACATGTATCTAGGTGCCTCCTCAAAACATGCCCTCGTGTCTCTTTTTATCAACATAAACTTACCAGAAGCCACGCACACTGACTTAACGCCATATCCGATGGTCTATATAAGGTAGTTAGTTATATTTCGTTCCAATCCTCTTCACACTGTGTATCTATCTAAATCTATGTAAATTGTTATTCAGTAAACTTCATACACGTACACACAATCGTGGGTAAAATATCACCACTGTACAATATCAAACTTACATACAAGTACGTGTGAATACACATATAGACTTCCTGCTCTAAGCTATATATATGTAATCAGTAACTGTTGCACATAGCTGCCGTGACAATTATTCGTTTTTGCTCAGAGTAGACACAATCATTCAACCTGAAATGTCATTCATTCGTTTTTACCCCGAGTAGAGACGAACATTCAACCTCAATTGTCGTTCCTTCAGTTTTCCTTCAAGTAGAGGCGAATATCCAACCTCAACTGTCGTTCATTCGTTTACGCCGAGTAGACACGAACATTCAACCTCAACTGTCGTTAATTCGTTTACGCCGAGTAGAGACGAGCATTCAACCGCAACTGTCGTTAATTCGTGTACGCCGATTAGAGACGAAGATTCAACCTCAACGGTCGTTCATTCGTTTTTACTCTGAGTAGAGGCGAACATTCAACCTCAGTTGTCTTTAATTTGTTGTCACTCCGAGTAGAGACGATCATTCAACATCAACTGTCGTGCATTCGTTTTTACTCCGAGTAGAGAAGAACATTCAACATCAGTCGGTCATTCGTATTTACTCCGTGTGTCGACGAACATTCAACCTCAACGTTCGTTAATTCACTTTTACTCCGAGTAGAGACGAACATTCAACCGCAACTGTCGTTCATTCGTGTACGCCGATTAGAGACGAAGATTCAACCTCAACTGTCGTTCATTCGTTTTCACTCCGAGTAGAGACGAATATTCAACCTTAACTTGCCGTTCAGTCGTTTTTACACCGTTTATAGACGAATATTCAACCTCAACTGTCCAACCTTCCTTTTTACTCCGGGAAGAGATGAACATTCAACCTCAACTGTCGTTTATTCGTTTTTTCTCCGAGCAGAGACGAACATTCAATTTCAACTATCGTTCATTCGCTTTCACTTCGAGTCGAGACGAACATTCAACCTCAACTACCGTTAATTCGGTTTTACTCGGAGTAGAAACGAACATTCAACCTCAACTGTCGTTCATTCATTTATCCGCGCAGCAAGGAACATGCAACCTGACCCGTCGTTATTTTGTTAATTTGTCTTTATTCGGAGTAAAGACAACATTCAACCTCAACTGTCATTCATTTTTACTCCGTGTGGAGGCGAACATCCTACCTCAAATATCGTTTATTCGTTTCTACACCAAGTACCGACCAACATTCAACCTCAAGTGTAGTTCATTCATTTTTACTGTGCGTAGCGACGAAAATCCTACCTCAACTATCAGTAATTCAGTTTTACTCCGAGTAGAGACGAACATTCAACCTCAATTGTCGTTCATTCAGTTTTAATCCTCAACCTCAACTATCGTTCATTCGTTTTAACTCAAAGTAGAGACGCACATTCAACCTCAACTGTTGTTCATTCGTTTTTACTCTGAGTAGAGACGAACGTTCAAAGTCAATTGTCTTTCATTCGTTTCTACTCAGAGTAGTGACGAACATTCAACCTCAATCGTCGTTCATTCGTTTTTGATCAGAGTAGACACAATCATTCAACCTCAAATGTCGTTCATTCGTTTTTACCCCGAGTAGAGACGAACGTTCAACCTCAATTGTCGTTCCTTCCGTTTTCCTTTGAGTAGAGGCGTATATTCAACCTCAACTGTCGTTCATTCCTTTACGCCGAGTAGACACGAACATTCAACCTCAACTGTCGTTAATTCCTTTACGCCGAGTAGAGACGAGCATTCAACCGCAACTGTCGTTCATTCGTGTACGCCGATTAGAGACGAAGATTCAACCTCAACGGTCGTTCATTCGTTTTTACTCTGAGTAGAGGCGAACATTCAACCTTAGTTGTCTTTAATTCGTTGTTACTCCGAGTAGAGACGATCATTCAACATCAACTGTCGTGCATTCGTTGTTACTCCGAGTAGAGACGAACATTCAACTTCAGTCGGTCATTCGTTTTTACTCCGAGTAGAGACGAACATTCAACCTCACTGTTGTTAACATTGCTACCGCGTAGAGACGAACATTCACTCAGTCGGTCATCGTTTTTACTCCGAGTAGAGACGAACATTCAACCTCAACTGTTGTTCATTCATTTTTGCTCCGCGTAGAGACGAACATTCAACTTCAGTCGGTCATTCGTTTTTACTCCGAGTAGAGACGAACATTCAACCTCAACTGTTGTTCATTCATTTTTGCTCCGCGTAGAGACGAACATTCAACCTCAACAACTTAGCTGTTGATAGGCCGTTATATACAGCACTCAATTATAAGATTACAAGATAAGTTAAAGGTTTATGATTCGGGAGGGTGGAGAGAGCATATATTAAAATATGCTGCTAAACGTTACCATTTATAAAATTAGTTGGTAAATGTACCTATATGTATTTGTAACAGAAACTGCAATCAAATCTTTATTGGGGTTTTCTTTTTGGCTTTGTCGGACCATCTATAACCGCTTATGGAATTAATGGTATCGCCCCTTGTATCAAGCGTGGCAATTCACAGTTTGATATATATTAAATGTACTCTTAGTGTAACGTAATGACAATTAATACCGGTAATCAGGTAATGGTAAATTAATGTTTATTTTTGCCGTAGAATGTCATACATGTATCTAAAGAATGTATGAAACAATATGTCTCCCTATATTGCAACCTGAAATGTAACCTATTAATCGTAGCCTATTTCATCAACATTGCAAAGTATACATTTCTTGCTAAGTACACTTTGAGGGAGAACTTTTAAATTTAAGGGTAGATGTGTTAATTTATATTATACTGAATGTTTTACATTACCACAGCCATTTTGGCTGGATAATGTAATACTTTCAGTATAATAATTCTGCATTCTGTTTTACATATTAGCATCAAGGGGCAAGGACCATGTGTCACGTGTAATATGTGGTTTACTGACAAACAGCAAATATCGTGTATTATAATTATGCATGTGAATATTTAACTTACACGTACAATTGTAATGTTACAGGCTGGAATTCACTATCGTATATGTCTGTGTCTAAGCTGGGGCACAGCTTATTATGTTTCTCTTATAACGAAAAGTCTGGCATCGCATTCTCGATTAGACGTCGTTTTCGGTTGCCTCTGTTGTTCGTGTGGTTTCTTCTGATATATTTATCGGGATTCACATGTTTAGGTCCACTCCAGCTTTGTGCGTCTGAGCCCGATTTCCGAATTCGGACGGATCGTCCATCATTTCTTGTAGTAAACATCGCCTTGGGCATTCTCCTGAAGGGTAGAAACACAACAAATCTAAAAGTTTTACTATTTATCCTGTCAACACAGCGCGTATGTGTCATGAAACACGGTGCCATGAAACATTTGTGATATCCTGTCAATACGACCTAATCACTGCGTATGAATATGTGCGGTGGCTTGGGTTATATTTTTGCATATTAAAGCCATGTGTAGGTGTTGGCGGGATAAATAGAATAGTAGGTTAGTGCCGTGAATGGGAAAAATATCTTGCACGGCAAGGAAACGGGATGTGCTTGGAAGAGCCTCGCCCATCCCGTTTCCTGAGCCTTGCCAGATATTTTTACCCATTCACGGCACTATCATACTATTATCTATATAACTGGCTTGTCAGACTCGCCTACTTTCACTGTACGTCATGGGCCTACTTTTGCATGGCCTCAAACCTGTTTGTACTGGATATGCATGAATAAAGCAATAGGATCACTTACTCCTAGGAAATAACGATTTAACCGCGGTGTGTCCCCTTATACTGTTTACATCACGTGACCAACAAGTTCAGTGTTTTCCTTTAATTGCTACAAATATTCTGAAAACTGATGTTAAAAACAACCCAACATGTTTCTCAAGTGGAATTTGGTATTTATGGACCACGATTCGCAAGCAAACGGTGTCTCTGGCCATAAAACATCCGGACTACTAGTATATTTGTTATACCGAACTACTTTTACACCATTCAGTGTTTTCTTACCTGAACGGCAATATACAAACGGGTATTTCCGTACACTTGCCGCGGCGCTCCGCCTCTCTGAACGCCCATAACCGCCTGTTGCCCAGCGTATACACTTTGTCACTGTCGTTGTCCACCACCACAGGCAAAAATAGTTCCATGTCATCAAGTTTTCGGTTCCCCTTCACAAGTTTGTTTATCAACGTTTTAATAGGACAACCTATGTGTGGTTTGCTACTAAATACTTTTGATATATGCTCCTGTGGGAACCTTATCTTTGACGGCACCATACATTCAACGATACAGTATTTATTATCGAACCATTCATCGTAATCATGGTAATCTTCGAACTTATTGCTATGTGAGTGTCCCTCCGCGAACTTATGTCGAAACAACAAGGCGCCCACCATAGTTTTATATCTCGGCTCGTTATATCTGCTTAATTCAATTGTTTCCATGATTGTTGTAAGTCAAGTAACAGTTTAGACAACATTACCGGTACGTGGTGTTTATATAGTGTCAAAGCTTCAAAATACCCCGCGTTATTAAAATAGATTCCTAGAAATGTATTGAGATAATGTATGAGATCAGTGATATTGTTATGTTATCTCTCAGTACAATACAACAATGCACTTGCTTATTTAGTAACGTAGGTCACCAGCCCATTATTATTATTATCTTCTTTAGGTTTCTGTTTGACATGTTTACATAAATTAAATCGCCAAACCGAAACCGACATTAGAATTATTTGTGCTGTCGCGATTAGCGGTATACACTGTTGTACGCTTGAAAGAATTAAGCTGGATTTATATTTATTGAGCATAGGCAGCCTATGCTCAATAAATGTAAATCAATCACAACAACGGTTGTCGTTGCCTCTCATTGTTTTAACCAGCGACAATGGCAATATCAGTGGCATATTATTGTCTTGCTGATTTGCGCAGAGTCCTTTTCAGTAACACAAACTATCCACAAGGGTCCAGTCTTACAAACCTGTTGTAGCATGGCGTCGTAGTTAATACCGATCATGCGAAATGTGTCGATTTGGGCGCAGCAGTTTTGTGATACCATGGGATGACTGCGTTTATCATATAACACGAGTATATATGTATGTGCTTGTATACACATGCATATGTGTATACAGAGTGCCGGGTGTTTATGCATGCAGCTGCATACTATCCAACAAGTACATGTAATGTTTAGCAAGCCGTCTCCTGTAATTCTTGTAGAATGGCAATTGTACGTGTGCCTGTGTTGTATTATTGTCCTGTGTTTTATGATGTACAGTTGATGAGACGTAAACAAACAATTTAACTCCAAGTAATATAATTAATTTAATGCTTTGCCATTTGATATATGATTCTTGTAATCATACCTATGCAGTACATATATAAAACGGTAGACATAAATGGAGAAATAAAACATTGAAAGACAAATATTTATTCATACAATGGCAGTGTACTCGTGAGTACGCATCTGATAATATGTGACCGGAACGCGCTAATCTTCGTCTCTTCTCCTTCCGGGGCGAAGGGACGAGGAGACGATAATTATGCAAAAATCAGAACTGAATAATTATATAAATAATATATATTCATCCCTGAAATTAGAAAGACTTGACCTGATGCTTGGTACTCACAACACCAGAGTGACTTAGACCCACTCCCTAAACGTAATATGATCAGTACTAACATTATACTTCCTGTGCGAAGGGAGTAAGAGACGATACTTATCCAAATATCAGGACTGACTAATTATATAAACAATATATATTCATCCCTGAAATTAGAATGACCCACTCCCTAAACGTCATATGATTAGTACTAAAATTACTACTCATATCATGATTCAACTCTCAAGTAACTAACCAGATACATATAGATACCTTTACTGAAGGCTGAACCACATCGTTAGATTTATCTTTGCAACTAGCTCCCAACCTGCATTTATTCAGTCACATTGCACGAGCTAAGCTCTCCACAAATGCCACTGACCCAATGTATTCAGTCACAGTTCAGGAGCTACACTCTACACAAATTTCATTGACCCAATCTATTCAGTCACAGTTCAGGAGCTACACTCTCCACAAATATCACTGACCCAATGTATTCAGTCACAGTTTAGGAGCTACACACTCCACAAATGTCACTGACCCAATGCATTCAGTCACAGTTCAGGAGCCACACTCTCCACAAATATCACTGACCCAATGCATTCAGTCACCGTTCAGGAGCCACACTCTACACAAATGTCATTTTAACAATGTATTCAGTCACAGTACAGGAGCTACACTCTACACAAATGTCATTGACTCAATGTATTCAGTCACAGTACAGGAGCTACACTCTCCACAAATGTCACTGACCCAATGTATTCAGTCACAGTTTAGGAGCTACACACTTCACAAATGTCACTGACCCAATGCATTCAGTCACAGTTCAGGAGCCACACTCTCCACAAATATCACTGTCCCAATGCATTCAGTCACAGTTCAGGAGCAACACTCTGCAAAAATGTAATTAAACCAAAGCATTCAGTCACAGTTCAGAAGCTACACTCTCCACAAATGTCATTGACCTAATGTATTTACTAACAGTTCCGGCGCTACACTTTCCACAAATGTCGCTGACCGAATGTATTCAGTCACAGTACAGTAGCTAGGATCTCCACAAATGTCATTGATCTAATGTATTCAGTCACAGTACAGGAGCTACACTCTCCGCAAATGTCATTGACTGAATGAATTCAGTCACAGTACAGAAGCTACACTTTCCACAAATGTCACTGACCCAATGTATTCAGTCACAATGAAGGAGCTAAATTCTCCACAAATGTCATTGACCCAATGTATTCAGTCACAATGCAGTAGCTACACTCTCCACAAATATCACTGACCCAATACATTCAATCACAGTTCAGGAGCAACACTCTGCAAAAATATCATTAACCCAATGAATTCAGTCACAGTTCAGGAGCTACACTCTATACAAATGTAATTGACCCAATGTATTGAATCACAATACAGGAGCTACACTCTCAACAAATATCACTGACCAAATGCATTCAGACACAGTACAGGAGCAACACTCTGCAAACATATAATTAACCCAATGCATTCAGTCACAGTGCAGGATATGCACTCAATTCAAATGTAATTGACCCAAGGTATTCAGTCACAGTTCAGGAGCTACACTCTACACAAATGCCATTGACCCACTCTATTCAGTAACAGTTCAGAAGCTACACTCTCCACAAATGTCACTGACCCAATGTATTCAGTCAAAGTACAGGAGCTGCACTCTCCACAAATATCACTCACCCAATGTATTCCGTCACAGTACAGGAGCTACACTCTCTACAAAAGACATTGACCTAAAGTATTTAGTAACAGTTCAGGCGCTACACTCTCCGCAAATGTCACTGACCCAATGTATTCAGTCACAGTACAGGAGCTACACTTTCCACAAATGTCATTGACCTAATGTATTTAGTAACAGTTCAGGCGCTACCCTCTCCACAAATGTCACTAACCTAATGTATTCAGTCACAGTACAGTAGCTACGCACTCCACAATTTGCATTGATATAATGTATTCAGTCACAGCACAGGAGCTACTCTCTCCACACATGTCATTGACCTAATGTATTCTGTCACAGTGCAGGAACTACACTCTCCACAAATGTCACTGACCCAATGTATTCAGTCACAGTGCAGGAGCTACACTTCCACAAATGTCACTTACCCAATGTATTCTCTCACAGTACATGTACATGGGATACACACTCCACAAATGTAATTGATATAATGTATTCAGTCACAGTACAGTAGCTACGCTCTCCACAAATGTCATTGATATAATGTATTCAGTCACAGTGCAGGAGCTACACTCTCCACAAATGTCATTGACCCAATTTATTCAGTCACAGTGCAGGAGCTACACTCTCTACAAATGTCATTGTCCCAATGTATTCTGTCACAGTACAGGAGCTACGCTCTCCACAAATGTCATTGATATAATGTATTCAGTCACAGTGCAGGCTACATTCTCCACAAATGTCATTGACCCATTTTATTTCAGTCACATACATGCTACGCTCCACAAATGTCATTGATAATGTATTCAGTCACAGTACAGGAGCTACGCTCTCCACAAATGTCATTGATATAATGTATTCAGTCACAGTGCAGGAGCTACATTCTCCACAAATGTCATTGACCCAATTTATTCAGTCACAGTACAGTAGCTACGCTCTCCACAAATGTCATTGATATAATGTATTCAGTCACAGTACAGGAGCTACACTCTTCAAAAATGTCATTGACCCAATGTATTCAGTCACAGTGCAGGAGCTACGCTCTCAACAAATGTCACTGACCCAATGTATTCAGTCACAGTGCAGGAGCTACACTTCCACAAATGTCATTGATCCCATATATTCAGTCACAGTGCAGGAGCTACACTCTCAACAAATGTCATAGACCCAATGTATTCAGTCACAATGCAGGAGATACACTCTCCGCAAATGTCATTGACCCAATGTATTCAGTCACAGTGCAAGAGCTACACTCTCTACAAATGTCATTGATATAATGTATTTAGTAACATTTCATGAGCTACACTCTCCACAAATGTCATAGACCCAATGTATTCAGTCACAGTACATGAGCTACCCTCTCCACAAATGTTATTGACCCAATGTATTCAGTCACAGTACTGAAGCTACACTCTCCACAAATGTAATTGACCCAATGTATTCAGTCACAGTGCAGGAGCTACACTCTCCACAAATGTCATAGACCCAATGTATTCAGTCACAATGTAGGAGCTACACTCTCCACAAATGTCATTCACTCAATATATTCAGTCACATTACATTAGCTACGCTCTCCACAAATGTCATTGATCTAATGTACTTAGTCACAGTACAGGAGCTAAACTCTCCGCAAAGGTTATTGACCCAATGTATTCAGTCACAGTACAGAAGATACACTCTCCACAAATAACATTGACCTAATGTATTCAGTCACTTTTGAGGATCTACACTCTCCACATATGTCATTGACCCAATATATTCAGTCGCAGTACAGTAGCTGCACTCTCTACAAATGTCATTGCTACAATGTATTCATTAAGTCACAGTGCAGGAGTTACACTCTCCACAAATTGCATTGACCCAATGTATTCAGTCACAGTGCAGGAGCTACACTATCCACAAATGTATTTGACCCAATGAGTCACAGTACAGTAGATACGCTCTCAACAAATGTCATTTATCTAATGTATTCAGTCACAGTACAGGAGCTACACTCTCCGCAAATGTAAGTGTCCCAATGTATTCAGTCACAGTACAGAAGCTACACTCTACATAAATGTCATTGATACAATGTATTGAGTCACAGTGCAGGAACTACACTCTCCACAAATGTGATTGACACGATGTATTCAGTCACTGTTCAAGAGCTACGCTGTCCACACATATTAGTGACCCAATGTAATCAGTCACATTTCAGGAGCTACACTCTCCACAAATGTCACTGACCCAATGTATTTAGTAACAGTTCATGAGCTACACTCTCCACAAATTTCACTGACCCATTGTATTCAGTCACAGTGCAGGAGCTAGCTACACTTCCACAAATGTCATTGACCCAATGTATTCAGTCACTGTTCAGGAGCTACACTCTCCACAAATGTCATTGATCCAATGTATTCAGTCACGGTGCAGGAGCTACACTCTCAACAAATGTCATTGACCCAATGTATTCAGTCACGGTGCAGGAGCTACACCTCTCCACAAATGTCATTGACCCAATGTATTCAGTCACATTACAGTAGCTACGCTCTCCACAAAAGTCATTGGTCTAATGCATTTAGTCACAGTACAGGAGCTACACTCTCCGCAAATGACACTGACCCAATGTATTCAGTCACAGTGCATGACCTACACCGTCCACAAATGTAATTGACTCAATGTAATCAGCCACAGTAAAGGAGCTACTCTGCCCACAATTGTCATTGACTCAATGTAATCAGTGACAGTACAGGAGCTACACTCCACACACATATCACTGACCCAATGTATTCAGTCACAGTTTAGGAGCTACCCTCTCTACAAATGTCACTAACCCAATGTATTCAATCACGGTTCAGGAGCTACACTCTCCACACATATTACTGACGCAATTTATTCAGTCACAGTTCAGGAGCTACACTCTCCAGAAATGTGGCTGACCCAATGTATTCAGTCAAAGTACAGGAGATACATTATCCACAAATGTCATTGATTTCATGTATTCAGTCACAGTTCAGGAGCTACACTCTCCATAAATATCATTGACCTAATGTATTCAGTCACAGTTCAGGAGCTACACTCTCAACAAATTCCATTGACCAAATGTACTCAGTCACAGTTCGGGAACTACATTGTCCACAAATAGCATTTACCCAATGTATTCAACCACCGTACAGGAGTTACAGTCCTCCCAAATGTCATTGACCCAATGTATTCAGTCACAGTTGAGGATAAGCACTCTCCAGACATATCATTGACCTAATGTATTCAGTCACATTTCAGGAGCTACACTCACCGCAAATGTCATTGACACAATGTCATTGACACAATGTTTTCAGTCACAGTACAGTCACAGTACAGGAGCTACACTCTCCACAAATATTATTGACCCAATGTATTCAGTCAAGGTGCAGGAGCTACAGTCACCACAAGAGTCATTGACACAATGTATTCAGTCACAGTACAGGAGCTACACTCTCCACAAATATCATTGACCCAATGTATTCAGTCACAGTTCACGAGTTACAGTCACCACAAAAGTCATTGACCCTCTATATTCAATCACAGTTCAGGAGCTAAACTCTCCAAAAACGTCGTTGACCCAATGTATTCCGTCATAGTTCAGGAGCTACACTCTCCACAAATATTACTGACCCAATGTATTCAGTCAAGGTGCAGGAGCTACAGTCACCACAAAAGTCATTGACACAATGTATTCAGTCACAGTACAGGAGCTACACTCTCCACAAATATCATTGACCCAATGTATTCAGTCACAGTTCACGAGTTACAGTCACCACAAAAGTCATTGACCCTCTATATTCAATCACAGTTCAGGAGCTACACTCTCCAAAAACGTCGTTGACCCAATGTATTCCGTCATAGTTCAGGAGCTACACTCTCCACAAATATTACTGACCCAAAGTATCCAGTGACAGTTCAGGAGCTACACTCTACAGAAATGCCACTGACCCAATGTATTCAATCACAGTACAGGAGCTACATTCTCCACAAATGTCATTGATCCCATGTATTCAATCACTGTTCATGAGCTACACTCTCCAGAATTGTCATTGACCCAATGTATTAAGTCACAGTACAGAAGCTACACTCTCCAGAAATGTCACTGACCCAATGCATTCAGTCAAAGTACAGGATCTATAGTCTCCACAAATGTCACTGTCTCATGTATTTAGTCACGGTTCAGGAGCTACGCTCTCCACAAATAGTACTGACCCAAGGTATTCAGTCACAGTGCAGGAGCTGCACTCTCCACAAATGCAACTGACCTAATGTATTCAGTAACCATTCATTAGCTGCACTCTCCACAAATGTAATAGACCCAATGTATCCAGTCATAATACAGTAGCTACACTCTCCACAAATGTCACTGACCCAATATATTCAGTCACAGTACAGGAGATACACTATCCACAAATGACATTGACCCAATGTATTCAGTTACAGTACAGGAACTACACTCTCCACAAATGTAATTGATCCAATGTATTCAGTCACTTTTCCGGAGCTACACTCTCCACAAATGTCATTGATCCAATGTATTTAGTCACAGTACTGGAGCTACACTCTCCACACATGACATTGGCCCAATGCATTCAGTCACAGTTCAGGAACTACACTGTCCACACATGTCACTGACCCAATGTATTCAGTCACAGTTTAGGAGCTACCCTCTCTACAAATGTCACTAACCCAATGTATTCAATCACAGTTCAGGAGCTACACTCTCCACACATATTACTGACTCAATTTATTCAGTCAAAGTTCAGGAGCTACACTCTCCAGAAATGTGGCTGACCCAATGTATTCATTCAAAGTACAGGAGATACACTCTCCACAAATGTCATTGTTTCCATGTATTCGGTCACAGTTCAGGAGCTACACTCTCCACAAATATCATTGACCTAATGTATTCAGTCACAGTTCAGGAGCTACACTCTCCACAAATTTCATTGATTAAATGTATTCAGTCACAGTTCAGGATCTACACTCTCCACAAATATCATTTACCCAATGTATTCAGTCAAAGTACAGGAGCTACAGTCTCCCCAAATGTCATTGACCCAATGTATTCAGTCACAGTTCAGGATATACACTCTCCACAAATATCATTGACCTAATGTATTCAGTCACATTTTAGGAGCTACACTCACCACAAATGTCATTGACACAATGTCATTGACACAATGTATTCAGTCACAGTACAGGAGCTACACTCTCCACAAATATCATTGACCCAATGTATTCAGTCACAGTAGAGGAGCTACAGTCACCACAAAAGTCATTGGCACAATGTATTCAGTCACAGTACAGGAGCTACACTCTCCACAAATATCATTGACCCAATGTATTCAGTCACAGTTCACGAGCTACAGTCACCACAAAAGTCAGTGACCCAATATATTCAATCACAGTTCAGGAGCTACACTCTCCAAAAACCTCACTGACCCAATGTATTCCGTCATAGTCCAGGAGGTACACTCTCCACAAATATTACTGACCCAAAGTATTCAGTCACAGTTCAGGAGCTACTCTCTACAGAAATGTCACTGACCCAATGTATTCAGTCACAGTAGTTGAGCTACACTCTCCACAAATGTCATTGATCCCATGTATTCAATCACTGTTCATGAGCTACACTCTCCAGAATTGTCATTGTCCCAATGAATTAAGTCACAGTACAGAAGCTACATTCTCCAGGAATGTCACTGACCCAATGTATTCAGTCACAGTACAGGATCTATAGTCTCCACAAATGTCACTGTCTCATGTATTTAGTCACAGTTCAGGAGCTACGCTCTCCACAAATAGTACTGACCCAATGTATTCAGTCACAGTACAGGAGCTGCTCTCTCGACAAATGCAACTGACCTAATGTATTCAGTAACCATTCATTAGCTACACTCGCCACAAATGTAATAGACCCAATGTATCCAGTCATAATACAGTAGCTACACTCTCCACAAATGTCGCTGACCCAATATATTCAGCCACAGTACAGAAGCTACACTCTCCAAAAATTACATTGACCCAATGTATTCAGTCACAGTTGAGGAACTACACTGTCCTCATTGACCCAATATATTCAATCACACTACAGGAGCTACACACTCTACAAATGTCATTGACCTAATGTATTTCGTAACAGTTCAGGAGCTACATTCTCCACAAGTTACCCAATGTGTTCAGTCACAGTACAGTAGCTACGCTCTCACAAATGGCATTAATCTAATGAATTCAGTCGCAGTTCAGGAGCGACACATACACTCTCCACAAATGTCATTGACCCAATGTATTTAGTCACAGTACAGTTGCCACGCTCTCCACAAATGTCATTGATCTAATGAATTCAGTAACAGTTCAGGAACAACACTGTCCACAAATGTCATTGCCCCAATATATTCAGTCATAGTACAGGAGGTACACTCTCCACAAATGTCATTGACCCAATGTATTCAGTCACAGGAGCTACACTCTCTACAAATGTCATTGACCCAATGTATTCAGTTACAGTACAGGAGCTACACTGTCCACAAATGTCATTGATTCAATGTAATCAGTCACAGTACACAGTACAGGATCTACACTCCCCACAAATGTCACTGACCCAATGTATTCAGTCACAGTTTTGGAGCTACACTCTCTACAAATGTCACTAACCCAATGTATTCAGTCACTGTGCAGGAGCCACACTCTTCACAAATGTCACTAATCCAATGTGTTCAGTCACAGTTCGGCAGCTACAATCTCTACAAATGCCATTGACCCAATATATTCCCTCACAGTTCTGGAGCTACACCCTCCAAAAATGACACTGACCCAATGTATTCAGTCACTGTTCAGGAGCTACACTCTCTACAAATATCAATGATCCAATGTATTCAGTAACAGTTCAGGATATACCACCTACACAAATGTCAATGACTTCTGAACCCGAATTAGTGCTCTAAGTATACTTTGTTATTATCCATATGCTCTGTAATCTTATATTTGATAATGGATTCTACGATTGTAGATTTAACGCCCGTAAGGCCATTATAAAATAAATGCAAGATTCTCGTCCATTTTTATTTTCAAAATGGGGGCGGGTGAAATTTTGTTTTTTATTTTATATTTTCAAGATATCTGAAATACCGACCATCGACCATCGTTTGTGTTAACTCTTTGCATGTTCAGAATTAAAATAATGGCTATGCTCTCTAACTCTAATAGTAAATGACAATTCATCAATGTAATTACGCATCACATGCTCCCAACAAAACCACCACGTATTGACAATAAAAACAAAACATTTTTTTTTATTACCAATAAAATAATCTGGCGGGCCTTAATTCTTGGGGCGAGCTGGGATGAGAATCTAAAATTTATTTTTATTATGGCCTAAAGCTCACAGGCCTATAGTTTTCCGCCATCTTTTTATTCCTTTTTTTTTAAATATTGGTGAGATATTTGCTACCTTCGATAGTGCAGGAAATGAATCTTGAAATCTACTCCATTACCGTTCGTAGCTCTGGCTGTGGATGGTACATGTACGGACTTTTCCAAATGTATGTCCCGATAAATTCCACAAAAAGGCCATTCATTTCTTATAATTCCAGCATTTGAAATAAATTGATAAAATATGTTTATTTTGACATACGGCAGCCATTTGTTTACATTGACAGCACTGACAGCGCACATTTACAAAGTAGTTCGGCGTGAGAGTTTACTGGGATATATATTTTGGACAGAGAATTGCAAAGGGCCAATCAAATGTTAGGGAATTGTGTAAATATGTTTGTGCTGGAATTATAACTTTGTACTTATTGCAAAATGATTAACTTAATATATATATTCCCGAAAACGATTAATTGAGACGAAAAATTGTTCTTTCATTGGTCGTGAAGCTAATTAAAACATTAATATGCATCTACAATTAGTTTCTCCAAAAAAACATAGCAACATTAGTGAGTTGCTTGCTCTGATGCCAATGGACACGAGTGTATTATTTCCGCTATTCAAACATGTACGATGGAATATCTTATTTATCACACTTCCACGGCGGATGAATATGCACATTTAGTCTATTTCAGAGATCATAATCAATGATTTGTGATGTGCGCATGAATAGTTATACAATGACGTGTTTTCCCGCGTTTTGACGTTACGTTGTGTGACGTCAAATGTGACGTCATGTAAAGATTATGAAATCCAAATTACGCAGCTGTCTCTATGAACCAGATATATTTCAGTTCATGTTTGTAATGTGTTCACATTAACAGTCTAGATTAGTCGAGCCCTTTCCAAATTTTAGAATAATTTTATCTTGACTGTAATAAAAATTAAACACTTTGCATGATCGTCGTGGTTTCCAAGAAAACAGGCTCTCAAATACGGGTGTTCTCTTCACTGTGTATTATTTGTAAGGAGTTGATTACAGGTTTTCAACATGGTGTCATATTGCCGGTCTTATTCTATATTCTGAATATGGAATCAGACGGGAAACATGTCACCATATTGACTGTGTAGAATCACAATAACTAAACATAATAATGTCTGCATAGCGGGTACTCGTATTGACGTAATGTTTAAACATGGTGCAATATTTGCACACGCATACATGCACACTTATCTAATTGCTATAAATAATTGCTACTGTTGTTATAGAGAATAGTAGGTTAGTGCTGTGAATGGAAAAAATATATGGCAAGGCTTAGGAAACGGGATGGGCGAGGCTCTGCCGAGCACATCCCGTTTCCGTGCCGCGGCAGATATGTTTCCCATTCACGGCACCGACCTACTATTCTATTTATCCCGTCCAATGTTAAAGTATTGCATGTACCTGTATATAGAGAATAGTAGGTTAGTGCCGTGAATGGGAAAACTATCTGGCAAGGCTTAGGAAACGGGATGGGCGAGGCTCTGGGGGGCACTAACCTACTACATTGTATTCTATTTATCCCGTCAACACATACAAATGGCTTTAACATGCAAAAAAGATAATCCCACCCACCGCATATATTCATACGCAGTGATTAGGTGGTATTGACAGGATATCAAAAATGTTCCACGGCATCGTGTTTCACGGAACATACGCACTGTGTTGACGGGATAAATTGTAAACATAGGCTACCGTTGGTTTCCGATACATTGGCAGGGGCACGTGACGTCACGGGGTCGGCGGATTGTGTTTCTTTTAGCTTTTTAGGGATGTAGCCGTTTGCAGCCATTTTAGGTGGTCGAGAATCGACGCCTTATCTAGAGCAAATTACAGCTTGAAAATCCATGCTTCTGGTAGCTTGGGAGATAATTTAACGTACCAACTGGTTGACTAGTGAAACAGGCGATTGAAAACCAATAAATGCCATACATTGTATCCGTAAACATAAAATGTTTCAATAGTTGATTCACTGTGATTGTCCAGTCTTGCGCAAGCACAAGCAATATTGTACCCACAGCTCAGATGGCAGAGGGGTCGGTAAATGCATTCGACCTGCGTTGCTTCACTGCGAGTTCGAGCTTCGCACAAATCATATTTTTTATTTGTAACAGATGCAACGTTTTCTCAAATTTTATAAATATTGGAGATTCACACAACGCTCCTTCTGACGTGTGAACTGGTTTTACTGTTTTCACAGATCAGGATGCACAGCTCGTAGTCAGACCAGGGCTGACGGTGTTCACAATTCATGTACTAAATACATATTATATATCTATCAATAAACGTGAAAGAAGACGAGGGGAGACTTCTGGGGGCGTAAATACATGTATACACATCCTCGGGGTTCTTGGCCTCATATTTCCCGCTCACTGAAAATGTTTAGCTGGCTAAACTCACCCACACGGCGTATGTCCGCCGCCCCCAGATGGGGAAGTGGTAGCGCCTATACGTTTGGTCCAGACAGACATACATGTATACATGTATGTATGTATCTAATGCGATTCAAACGGCATTATGCAATATACAACGTACGTATATTATCAGATTTTGAATAAATGTAAAACTAAATGTTTCTATAAGGTACATGTACATTAAATAATGTTACTAAAATAAACGTATTAACGAAGGCAAATATTTGGGACTATACAATCAGGGACAACATTGAATTATAAAAAAATATATAACACAGCGGTAGTGTCGAACACACAACCCTCAACGAAAAAGTAATTTTAAAATAGTTACATTGTAACTGTAACCACTACGCTACATGTAACACATATAAAATACATGTCTTGGTAACAGGTTGATATAGGTGCGATTATGTATAACGATGTTTGTATGTTCTAAAATTAGATAACGAAATCACAGGTTTATTGTATTTGTTCATGCATGCATTTCCCAGGGAGTGCTTTATGTTGTTCAATGTGGAATTTCCTGTGACTCTCGCCACTGTATCGGAAATTAACAGTATTTGATAATTCGTCATAGATCACCAAGCTCCAGATAAGCTGCGTATTTGTGTAAATACTCAATTAATATTGTCAAAAACTCAATTGAAATCAGAAGTAGCGAGTATCAAAAAGCAATAACAAATTTGTGGTACCTTTATCATGCTACAGAAAACAATAAACAGACCACAAATATAGCTTATTTTTCTTATTTTCCATGAAAACACATCTTGGCATTTCATTAGAATTGTCTCCTTGGAGATAATTCTAATGAAATGCCTAGACATGTTTTCATTTCGAAGCAAACTATTCAATAATTGCTGTATGTTGATGTGTAAACAGTAGCGTGATTTTATTTTACCCAATTAAATATTCAAATACCCAATTGCTTCAGATATGATGGAGTGAAAATACTCAATTATTAATTCCTTATCTGGAGCCCTGGATCACATTGTGTTTGTTATTATATTAATACCGTGCTGACGAGTGCATAAACGTATAATAATACCAGCCTGACATGGCGTTCTTTATATAGACATTGGTGTATAAATAAATATGGAATTCCTATAGGTATTTCCCGGTTTATTAGTGCGCTTTATCCCGTCAACACATTGCGTATGTGCCTTGAAACACGGTGCCGTGAAACTTATTTGATATCCTGCCAATACGACCTAATCACCGCGTATGAATATATGCGGTGACTGGGGTTACTTTTTTGCATTTTAGAGCCATTTGTAGCTGTTGACGGGATAAATAGAATAGTAGGTTAGTGTATATCTGGCGTGGCTCGCAAACGGGATGTGCTCGGCATGCATGCATTCGATCCTCACTTTGGCCATAATATATATATATTCATTTGTTTTAATATTGTTGTTTGTGTGTTTTCTTTTTCTTTTTAATGCATCTTTATTACATGTAACAACAATTGGCATGGTAATTATGAACCACATGCCGACAGATTGAAGCTCCTACATGTCCTATGTGTATTAACAGCATAGCCCCAGATCAGCCTGTACATTCACGTAGTTTGATCAGGATCAACGTTATTCACCGTGCCATCAATGTATCTACTGTTGTAAGATTGCATAATATTCATAAGGTCATGTTTAACAGATGGACTCCATAAGTAAGCAAATTGTATGCACTCTCCAACAATGGTATACATGTATTTCGAAACACAATACCAGTCAAGCGTTTCGTCAATGTATGCTCATACGTGTAGATATTTAATATCAGAGTAAAAATTGGTATGACTTAAAAGAGCATTTTGTCGTTTACACCGCAATGTGTCTGTGGTAGTCTACAGGTGTAAATTCACATGAGTGGGTGTAATATTACCTGTGTTAACTACGGAGCCCCGCAGGGGACGTATAATTTTTGTTTTTGTTAATTCGTTCCCACGAAATAACAATTAATTCCCTCAATTTAACAATTCGTTCCCAAGAATTAGCAATTCGTTCCCACGAATTAACAACTCGTTCTCTACAGGTGTAAATTCACATGAGTGTGTGTAATATTACCTGTGTTAACTACGGAGCCCCGCAGGGGACGTATAATTTTTGTTTTTGTTAATTCGTTCCCACGAAATAACAATTAATTTCCTCAATTTAACAATTCGTTCCCAAGAATTAGCAATTCGTTCCCACGAATTAACAACTCGTTCTCTCAATTTAACCATTCGTTCCCATGAATTAGCAATTCGTTCCCACGAATTAACACCTCGTTCTCTCAATTTAACAATTCGTTCCCCACGGGAACGAATTATTAATTAGTGGGAACGAATTATTATATCGTGGGAACGAATTGTTAATTCGAGGGAACGAATTGTTAACTTGAGGGAACGAATTGTTCAATCAGAGGGAACGATTAATTATATCGTGGGAATTGTTAATTCGAGGGAACGAATTGATAAATATGGGAACGAATTGTTATTTCGTGGGAACGAATTAATAAAAACAAAAGCCATGTCCGTTGCAGGGGTCCGTATACTACTACCTGTGTTAACCACGTACACGTGGTTAACACAGGTAGTAGTATACGGAGCCCTGTTATGACTTAACCTTTTCAATACCACAGGTTCTTGAATAACGGTTCATATGTCGGTGGTGTATGTGTTATTTCGGTATATCCGGTGGTTTGGGTATATTGTTACCAACATACAATTTACGTCGCCTCCCGCGAGTTAGTAGACGTATAAGTAAAGTAATTGGTTATTTCGACAGTATATAGGGGGTCCGAAAGTTGGGGTCGGTGAACGTGTAGATAATTTATGTCGTGTGTACTGAGTGAGCAGTTGCACAAAACTATGTAAATAAACCGAAACCAACGAAATCCATCAAAATCTACCCAAAATCCACCAAAATATCTATATGACGCCAACATACTGAGCATATGTTCAAAAACATGTGTTCAACACTGCAGACCTGTAATGTGGTATTGGCAAACAGTGTAGATCCAGATGAGCTGGCTCATCAGGATCTGCACTTTTTACAAGTAATCTTCATATTTGTGTAACAAAAACACCCCGTATTCATAAATGGACTAGTCTGAAACTCATGTTGTGATGATTGGATTGGTTGCGACATTAACATATCAAAATAAAATCCAGTTACTTAGGAGTGAAATGAATACATTACACAGATAACAATCTGTCACATGTTCAATTTGAAGAATTTCGTTAATAAAGAGTTGTTTGTTTTTTGCAGCTAAACTAAGTAAATTTTCAACTGTTGAAATGAAATAAGAGGGATGTTTTGTTGCGCAAAACATTTAAAACAGAAATGACAGACACTGCATGTGCTGATGAGATGGCTCATTTTGGATCGACAGTGTTTACACATGTTCGCTCAGCCCTTTCACCCCTACATAACTGACATAAACTAGTTAATGGTAAGTTTGTGCACAAACTGGATCATTTTGTAAAAACTAAAAATAATTTACAAAGGGCTAAACAGGTTTCGAAATCACCGACGTTTCGTTGACATTATTGAGACTAACTGTATCACCCGGATGGATTTGGCACCGAAAACCGTCCGCGTACTACATGTATTACCAGATCATGACGTTTGTAGCGACAATTCTCATCACAAATTTGTACTGAAAATTCCTAAGTTTAGAACTTATAGTGTTTCTAAAATTATTTGTGTAGACTACCTTCCAATTTTTATTTTTATTCGTGAATTCGTCATCCCATTTTATCTTGACTTTATGCACAACCGGTTTCTGTTGATTAAGAAACATGTTATATATAAAGTAATTTCCAATAACCTCCGAAGGGAAGCGCAGTTACATGTAAAACACATTGTTTTAAAAAAAGAGTGACTTTAAAACAATGTGTTATATTATAATATAGCTTCGTATTACATTCGGTCGTGGTTTTTAGCTCGCGTGCACGAAGTGCAGAAGAGCTTATGGCATACCCCCGGCGTCGTCGGCTTCGGCGTCGGCGTCGGCGTCCACAATATTAACGTTGGGTAAATGTCTTATAACTTCAGTTTCCTTTCATGGAACACCTTGTTATTTCATACATGCATTCCTCAGATGACCCTCTATCATGCTGTAGCAAATTCACAACCCAGCACCCAGCCCTTACCCAAAGGTCAAGGTCACAGACTTAGCACATTCGTAAACTTAACTTTGAGGTAAATGTAACATCTGTTTCCTTTCATGAAACGCCTTGATATTTCATACATGCATTCATCTGATGATAGCCTATCATGATATAGCAAATCCATGATCCACCTCCGACCTCTTATCCCAAGGTCAAGGTCACAAACTTAGCACATTCATAAACTTAATGTTGTGGTAAATGTATTTTAATATTTGTTTCCTTTCATGAAACACCTTGTTATTTCATACATGCATTCCTCCGATGACCCTCTATCATGCTATAGCAAATTCATGACCCACCACCCAACCTTTACCCCAAGGTCAATGTCAAAATCTTAGCACATTCATAAACTTAACGTTGGGGTAAATGTCTTATAACTTCTGTTTCCTATCATGAAACACCTTGTTATTTCATACATGCATTCCTCAGATGACCCTCTATCATGCTGTAGCAAACCCATGACCCACCACCCAGCCCTTACCCCAAGGTCACAAACTCAGCACATTCATAAACTAAACGTTGGGGTAAATGTCTTGTAACATCTGTTTTCGTTCATGGAACGCCTTGATATTTCATACATGCATTCATCTGATGATACTTTATAGTGCTATAGCAAATCCATGATCCATCACCCATCCCTTACCCCAAGGTCAAGGTCACAAACTTAGCACATTCATAAACCTAACGTTGGGGGTAAATGTCTTATTACATCTGTTTCCTATCAAGAAACGCCTTTATATTGCATACATGCATTCCTCAGATGACCCTATATCAGGCTGTTGCAAATCCACGACCCAACACCCATCCCTTAACCCAAGGTCAAGGTCACAAACTTAGCATGTTCATAAACTTAACGTCGGGGTAAATGTGTAACTTTTGTTTATTTACAGGAAATGCCTTCACATTTAATACATGCATTCATCTGACTATCGTGCTATAGCAAATCCATGACCCACCGCCCACCTCTTACCCCAAGGTCAATGTCACAAACTTAGCACATTCATAAGCTTAACGTTGGGGTAAAAGTTATGTAACTTCTGTTTATTTACAGGGGACGCCTTCATATTTCATACATGCATTCATCTGATGACACTCTATCGTGATATAGCAAATCCATGACACTCCACTCCTTGACCAACGTTGGGGTAAATGTATTATAACATCTGTTTTCTTTCATGGAACGCCTTGATATTTCATACATGCATTCATCTCATGATACTCTATCGTGCTATTGCAAATCCATGACCCATCACAAATCCCTTACCCCAAGGTCAAGGTCACAAACTTAGCACATTCATAAACTTAGCATTGGGGTAAATGTCTTATAACATCTGTTTCCTTTCATGGAACGGCTTGATATTTCATAAATGCATGCATCTGATGATGCCCTATCATGCTATAGTAAATCCATGACCAACCGCCCACCCCTTACCCCAAGGTCAAGGTCACAAACTTAGCATGTTCATCAACTTAACATTCGGGTAAATGTTGTGTAACTTCTGTTTCTTTACAGGCAACGCTTTGCTATTGCATACATGCATTGATCTGATGATCTGCTATTGTGCTACAGCAAATCGATGACCCACGCCACCCCTTTCCCCAAGATGAGCATCATAAACTTAACGTTGTAGTAAATGTCTTTTAATTACTTCTGTTTCTTTACAGGGAACGCCTTGGTATTTCATACATGCATTCATCTGATGATACTATTTCGTGCTATAGCAAATCCATGACCCACCCTACCCATTTCCCCAAGGCCAATGTCACAAACTTAGCACATTCATAAACTTAACTTTGTAGTAAATGTCTTTCATGGAACGCCTTGATATTTCATACATGCATTCATCTGATGATTCTGTATTGTGTTACAGCAAATACATGACCCACCCACCCAAGGTCAAGGTCACAAACTTAGCACATTAATACATGCATTCCGCATGTGAATAGCTATCATGCTGTAGAAAATCACCAACGTAGTTCCTTCATAAACTTAACGTTGGGTTAAATTTTGTTTTACTTCTGCTTTCAGGGAGCGCATTGATATTTCATACATGCATTCATCTTAATATGCTATATCATGCTATAGCAAATCCATGACCCACCTTCCACCTCTGACCCCAATGTCAAGATCCACCGCACACCCCTTAACCCAAGGTCAAGTTATATAATATTCATGTTTTTTTATACAACTGTGCCAAGTTTGAGTGAAGGCTGCCAACAGGCAAGCTTCGTTGTCTTCTGACAACTCTTGTTATCTGTTATATTAATAGCATCTTTGTATTTACCGTGTTTATTCTTTCATATTGAATAAGTTTTCAACAGTCTTAAGGGATGTACAAAATCAATTTGAAGTATTTTAGGTGATCGTTATCAATAATGTCCAGCGAGGCGAAAATTCAACCTCAACTATCGTTCATTCGTTTTCATTCCATTTTGCGTAGAGACGAACATTCAACTTACACTGTCGTTAATTCGTTTTGATTCCGCGTAAAGACGAACATTCAACCTCAACTGTCGTTAATTTGTTTTCATTCCGAGTAGTAACGAACGTTCAATCTCAACTGTCGATCATTCGTTTTCATTCCGCGTAGAGACGAACTTTCAACCTCAGTTGTCGTTCATTCGTTTTTACCCCGATTAGAGAAGAACATTCAACCTAAACTGTCATTAATTCGTTTTTACTCCGGGTAGAGACGAACATTCAACCTCAACTGTCGTTCATTTGTTTTTACACCGAGTAGAGACGAACATTCAACCTCAACTGTCGTTCATTGTTTTTACTCCGGGTAGAGACGAACATTCAATGTAACTGTCGTTCATTAGTTTTTACTCAGGGTAACCAAGAACAATCAACCTCAACTGTCGGTCTGTCGAGTTTACATCGAGTAGAGACGAACATTTTTACTCCCAGTAGAGGCGAACATTCAACCTCAACTGTCGTTCATTCGTGTTTGCTCCTAGTGGAGACGAACATTCAACCTCACCTGTCGTTCATTCGTTTTCACTCCGAATAGAGACGAACATTCAACCTGAAATGACATTCATTCGTTTACACTCCGAGTAGAGACGAACATTCAACTTCAACTGCCGTTCATTCGTTTTTACTCCGAGTAGAGACGAACATTCAACCACAACCGTCGTTCATTCGTTTTTACTCTGAGTAGAGGCGAACATTCAACCTCAACTATAGTTCATTCAGTTTGTCGCCGAGTAGAGGCGAACATTCAACCTGAACTGTCTTTCATTCGTGTTTGCTCGTAGTGGAGACGAACATTCAACCTCAGCTGTCGTTAATTCATTTGTACTCCGAGTAGAGACTAACATTCAACCTCACCTGTCGTTCATTCGTTTTCACTCCGAGTAGAGACGAACATTCGAACTCAACTGCCATTCATTCGTTTTTGCTCCGAGTAGAGACGAATATTCAACCTCAACAGTCGTCCATCTGTTTTCACTCCGAGTAGGGACGAACATTCAACCTGAACTGTCATTCATTCGTTTTTACTCCGAGTAGGGACGAACATTCAACCTGAACTGTCATTCATTCGTTTTTACTCCGAGTAGAGACGAGCATTCAACCTCAACTGTCGTTCAATCGGATTTACTCCGAGTAGAGACTAACATTCAGCATCAACCGTCGTGCATTCATTTTTGCGGTAGAAAAACTGCATTCATTTTTGCTCCGAGTAGAAACGAACATTCAACCTCAACTGTCGGTCACTCGTTTTTACTCTGGGTAGAGAAGAACATCAAATCTCAACTGTCGTTCATTCGTTTTTGCTCTGGGTAGAGAAGAACATTCAACCTCAACTGTCGTTCATTCGTTTTAACATCGAGTAGAGACGAACTGAATACCTCAACTGTCGCTCATTCGCTTTCACTCTGAGTAGAAACGAACATTCAACCTCAACTGTCGTTCATTCGTTTTTACACTGGGTAGAGACGAACATCCAACCTCAACTGTCGTTCTTTCGTTTTCACTCCGGGTAGAGACAAGCATTCAGCCTCAACTATCGGTCATTCGAATTTACTCTGAGTAGAGACGAAAATTGAACCTCAACTGTCGTTCATTCATTTTCACTCCGGATAGAGACGAACATTCAACCTCAACTGTCGTTAATTCTTGTTTTCCGCCGAGTAGAGACGAACATTCAACCTAAGCTGTCAGTCATTCGTTTCAACAGCGAGTAGAGACGAACATTCAACCTCAACTGTCGTCCATTCATTTTTACACCGAGTAGACACGAACGTTCAACCTCAACTGTCGTTCATTCGTTTTCACTCCGAATAGAGACTAACATTTAACCTCAACTACCGTTAACTCGGTTTTACTCGGAGCAGAAACGAACATTGAACCTCAACTGTCGTTCATTCGTTTTTACTCCGAGTAGAGAAACACATTCAACTTCAACTGCCGTTCGTTCGTTTTTACTCCGAGTAGAGACGAACATTCAACCTCATCTGCCGTTCATTCGTTTTTACTCCATGTAGAGACGAATATTCAACTTTAACTGTCGTTTATTCGTTTTCACTCCGAGTAGGGACGAACATTCAACCTCAACTGTCGCTCTTTCGTTTTAACTCCGAGTAGAGGCAACATTCAACCTCAGCTGTCGTTCATTCGTTTTCACTCCGAGTAGAGACGAGCATTTAATCTCAACTACCGTTAACTCGGTTTTACTCCGAGTAGAGACGAACATTCAGCCTCAATCGTCGTGCATTCAGTTTTACTCCGAGTAGAGACGAACATTCAACCTCAACTGTCGTTCATTCATTTTTACTCCGTGTAGAGACGAACATTCAACCTCAACGACCTTGAATGTTGATAGGCCGTTATATACAACACTCATTTATAAGATTACAAGATAAATCAAAGGTTTATGATTCGGGAGGGTGCAGAGAGCATATATTAAAATATAGTCATAAACGTTAGAAAGTTACCATTTATAAGGATTGCCATGCTGAAATTAGTGGGTATCTATTTGTAACAAAAAATGCCATCAAAACTTTATTGGAGGCCTTTTATTAGCTTTGGCGGGCCGTCTATAACCGCTTATGGAAGTAATGCTATCGCCCCTTGTACAAGCGTGGCAATTCACGTTTGATATATTAAAAATACACTGACGTAAATTAATGTTTTTTTTGCCGGAAAATGTCATATCTAAAGAATGGATGAAACAATATGTCTCCCTATATTGCAACCTGGAATGCGACAGACCAGTAACCTATTTCACAAAAATTGCAAAGTATACATTTCTTGCTAATTACGCTTTGAGGGAGAACATTTCAATTTGAAGGTAAATGTATTGATTTTTATTATGCTGAATGTTTTACATTATCACAGCCATTTTGACAACGTAATGCTTTCAGAATAATAATTTTGCATTCTGTTTTACATATTATCATCAAGGGGAAAGGGCCATGTGTCACGTGTAATATGTGGTTTGAAACAGCAAATATCGTGTATTATAATTATGTATGTGAATACCAGGAATGTGACAGACCAGTAACCTATTTCACCAAAATTGCAAGGTATACATTTCTTGCTAAGTACACTTTGAGGGAGAACTTTTCAATTTAAGGGTTATTGTATTCATTTTTATTATACTGAATGTTTTACATTATCACAGCCATGTTGGCTGTGATAATGTAATACTTTCAGTATAATAATTCTGCATTCTGTTTTACATATTTATTTAGTATCCAGGGGCAAGGACCATGTGTCACGTAAATATGTGGCTTACAAACAGCAAATATCGTGTATCGTAATTATGTATGTGAATATTTTATTTACATGTACAATTTTTCTCATCTCAAACATACCTATATACTATGTATAAATCTATCCATCTTCTTCATTTCAATCTATTGTCCTCGATAGGGTTGTGTTAGAACAAAAAGTCTTGTTATTTCATCTCAGTCTCGATTAGACGTCGTGTCCGGTTGCCTCTGTTGTTCCTGTGGTTTTTTCTGGTATATTTACCGAAGTTGAGATTCACATTTGTAGGTCCACTACAGCTCTGTGCGTATGAGCCCGATTTCCAAACGGATTGTCCATCATTTCTTGTAGTAAACATCTTCTTATGCATACTAATCCTGAAGGATAGAAACACCAAAAATCTAAACGTTTTACTATTTATACCGTCAACATAGTGTGTATGTGCCGTAAACACGGTGCCGTGAAACATTTTTTGATATCCTGTCAATACGACCGAATCACTGCGTATGAACATGCTATAGTTGTTCATTTTACAGCCATCTGTAGATGTTGACGGGATAAATACGACAGTAGATTAGTGCCGTGAATGGGAAAAATATATGGCGCGGCACGGAAACGGGATGTGCTCGGCAGAGCCTCGCCCATCCCGTTTCCTAAGCCTTGCCAAATATTTTTACCCATTCTCGGCACTAACCTACTATTCTCTACTGGCCAGTCAGACTCTCATACTTTCACTATGCGTAATGGGGCCTACTTTTGCATGGCATGACACCTGTTTGTACTGGATATGCATTAATAAAACAATTTATTAAACTATTGCGAGTAATTTGCATGGATTTCGCTGTGAGAGAAAACTCGTAATCAACTCCTTACAAATAATACACCGTGAAGAGAACACCCGTAATTGCGCGCCGGTTTTCTTGGAAACCACGAGCTACCATGCAAAATGTTGATTTAGTATTACAGTCAAAATAAAGTTATTTGAAAACTTGGAAAGGGTTTCGACTAATCTAGAATGTTAATGTGATTTAACACATTCCAAACATGCAGTCAACTATATCTGGTTCATAGAAACAGCTGCGTAATTTGGATTTCAAAAAGTTTACATGACGTCACATTTGACGTCACACAACGTAATGTCAAAACGCGGGAAAACACGCACGCCATTGTGGAACTATTCATGCGCACATCACAATTCATTGTTTTTAATCTAAAAAATAGACTAAATGTGCATATATATCCGCCGTGGAAGTGTAATAAATAGGATATTCCATCGTACATGTTTGAATACCGGAAATAATACACTCGTGTCCGTCGGCGTCCGTGCAAGCAACTCGTTCGCTACGCTCACTCGTTGCTTACGCGGAAGCCGACGCACACTCGTGTATTTTTTCCCGCTATTCAAAATGTACGATGGAATATCCTCTATAGGATCACTTATAGTGAGGCTGTTAAGCTCATTTTTACGGCAATATTGTGCACTTCTGGAAACAAGTGACACTTTGCATACACTTGGTGCATGGTGTGGGGAAGATTTTAAGATCGAGTGCCAATTGAATAGTGCCACCAAATGTCTTAAAATCCAAAATGGCCGCCATAATTTGGCTGTAAATGGGGAAACATATGTATGTATATTTACTTGTGACTTGAAGGGGTGCGCCGAAAATTCAGCGGTGGAATACAACAACAACAACAACTGAAGTTTTGTTTACAAACCACCACATGGTAAACACAAAAGACAGTCTGTAATCATACCTGTCAAGTCTCACGCATTGCGCGTGAGACACACACATTTGGTGCCCATATCACTGACTGACTGTAACTCACGCATGGTAAAACTTCCGGTTTAGCATACATAATTGGTCAAAGCGGCCTCCTTCATAGATTTTCAGTTGGCCAAAAAGCCCCCCCCCCCCCCCACCCCCCCCCCCCCCACCCACTAAAATGGTCCCATCTCATATTGTAAATGTGGGTTTTAGCTAATAATTTTCATGAAATATCGTTAACTTCTGGGGGGCTTTGCCCCTGGAACTTGACCAGGGTGCTACCGCCCCCTGGACCCCCAATCTCACCTTGGAATGCTCTATCCTTGACAAGTGTAATTTGTAATTCTGTCACACAAGAACATTTAGTTGTTCCGTTATTTAATATGTAATAGGTGCTACCTATGTTTCGAGCGCAGCAACATGTTCGTAAAGATGGACATGTATCACAAATTATTCCCAATGACAACACTATATTTACATATAGCATATGCAGGTATGCAGTAATCAATTGTATACGCACATATTTATATTAGATGCTTTAATTACATATGCTGCTTGTGTATGCTGCTTGTCTATGTGGTTGTTACTCCTGCTGGTGATGGTGGTCCAAAACGTCTAGCCCATTCACACGTCTCAAAGCTGTTTCATTTTCTCCCTACTAAACTGACACCACTAACTACGATTGTCCATTGTACATTTAAAGGCGACAACCAGCACATAAACAGTGTAGTTATAGCAACTTTTGTCAATATATTGTTTAGCTACTACTAGTACTAGCTGTCTGGACTGATGCCAGGTAGTGGCTGGACTGATGTACTGACACTGGCTGACGTTGCCACTTCAGGCAAAGCCGACTCATATCTCCACGTTTCCCATCTGAAACGCATGCGGCATGCCCACGAGGTTACTGCATCATGCATGTACATCCTGCAATACAAGGCATACAGTGTCTATGTTGATGGACTAGAGAATGAAGATGGTAGGCCTACTAACCAAATGACGTTTGCCACATGGTGTCAGCAAATGTCAGAGAAATACCCTCTATTCAAATATTGGTCTATTGTTCTGGAATTGGAACTGACAGTCTTAATGTTTGTAAGATCTCTAAGGACATCCAATTTCAAAATGTACGTTGACGTCCTAGTGAATTTCATGCCATGGTTCTTCGCCCTTGATCGTCCGAACTATTCACGTTGGCTCTCCGTGCATGTACGCGACATGCAAGAACTGTCTGTCAAGCAACCAGAAGTAGCGAAAGAGTTTGAAGCAGGTAAATTCACATTCCACAAGACACAGCATGTATTTTCCGCTATTCCACTAGACCAGTGCCACGAACAAAACAATGAGATGGTGAAAGGGGATGGTGGTGCCATCGGTTTGATGGAAAACCCACAAGAACTTCGGCGATGGATGACAGCAGGGCCACAAATTGCCAGCCTTGTTAACGAATTCGAACAAAATGAACACGGAATCGCCCCAGATCAGTTACGACATAATGAACAAACGCCAGCTGTACAATCTAAGTTTAAAAAAAACTCATGTGCAATCTATGGTTAACACTATCACAGAACTTGGCAACCCGTTCCTCGATGAAGGCGGCGAACTTATATCATTGTCCAGTAAGGTTGTTGCAAATGAATCGGTGATAAAAACTCTAACTGATATCAAGGAGATTGGCTCACAAAAGTACAACGAGTTAGTGACGGAGAGATTAGTCCATCGATCAAAGCCAATTGGTGACCCAATACCACAGAACAAGCTTCCAATGTTTAAAGATCGGCCAATAATGCATCAGAAACCCCAACTCAAACTGAAATCGGCAAAAACGGACTGTAATCTGTTCTCTCGATTATATATCGGTTGCCAAACACGTGGCGGTTCTCTAGATGAATTCTTTGAACACGAGAACCAAGCATGTCCCCCAGCTCTTTCGGATGGAGAGAAATTACGACAGGGTACAAAGTCAGACCTTCTGCAATGTTTTGAGAAACTGAATGAAACAGGAACAGATGAGCCGTCAGTAACAGCAATGATCATGGACGGAGCTACTATTGTACATATGCTGAATCCCGGGATAACCAAGACTTTCCAACAGTATGCTGATGAGTTGTTTGTGCCACATATAACGCGATGGCTTAAAAAGGTTGACATAGTTGATGTGGTGTGGGACGTCTATCAAAAACCGAGTTTGAAATCTTCAACTAGAGAAATGCGAGGTGTCGGGTGTCGACGCAAAGTTGTGGCTTCCGCACCTATGCCTCGTAAATGGGCGGAGTTTCTACAAGATGAGGAGAACAAAGTAGAACTGTTCAGCTTCCTAGCACAAAAGTTAGCACAAATTGATTATCCGGGAAAACTGGTAATCTCAACTGATGGCCAGCATGTCACCCGTGTACCAGACGGGGAGGATGTAGCCCAACTGTCTCCATGTGAACATGAAGAGGCTGATACACGTATTTTCGTCCATTGTGTGGATACAGTTAGTAAAGGACATACTCGAATCATGATTAGAACAGTAGATACTGACGTTGTTGTTCTGGCAATTGCATCATATCACCGTCTATCACTTGAAGAACTATGGATTGCCTTTGGCACTGGCAAAAACTTTCGTTACCTATCCGCACATGCATATTCATCAAAGTTAGGAGTGACAAAAGCAATGGCACTACCAATGTTTCATGCCATTACGGGATGTGACACTGTATCTGCATTTGCTGGCCGTGGTAAGAAGACCGCATGGGATGTATGGATGTCTCATGATGATGTCACGGATGTCTTCTCACAGTTGTCCACATCACCCGATGACCTGTCTGACGAACATCTCGCTGTCCTGGAACGATTTGTCGTGCTCCTGTTTGACCGCAACAGTGGATTGGACCAGGTATGCATGCGATTATACATGAAAACTAATGGCTGAGTCAACTTATTATGCAATACATACAGATGCCTGTATGTAGTACAGGAAATGAGCAGATGTAATTGATTGCGTCGTTGATCATTGATGCAAAATAGAGGAATAAATCCTAAGGGTAGTACTGAGCAGGAATCACTTGCGCGTTTTCAAGTACATGTATAATGTATGTGTGTTCATGTGTACGTTGAATAGCGCTTTGTCCGGTGCTATGTAGTGGATGTGTCACATGCTATGACTAATATTTTCTAGTAGTATGTGAATGCGATACGAGAACAGAATACATCATGCTCGCTATGTAGTTGTCTGATCGTTGTGCTCAGTGGTTTGTAGATCTTAACACCGACTTATTAGCTGACACATGAAACATGTACTAGTATTTGAATCGCTGTTGTCCGTAATTTCCAGGTGAACGACGCCAGGAAGTATCTATTCACGAAGAAGGGTCGATCGATAGAAGGTATCCCACCAACACATGCAGCGTTGGTCCAACATGTCAGGCGTGCCGTTTATCAGGGTGGACATATCTGGGGACAATGCATGATTCCGAAGCCGTCACTGCCCGATCCAGTTGACTGGGGATGGACTTTCGATGGGCGGAACTACAAGCCTCTGTGGACAATGCTTCCAGAGGCAGCAAAATGTTGTAAAGAACTTGTTTGTTGTGGCTGTAAGAAAGGTTGCTTCAGTCGGTGTAAATGTGTGAAATCTGCACTTCGCTGTACTGCACTTTGTGGCTGTGATGGACAGTGCACCAGGGATTAATAATGTACTTGTCGTATAAAGAACATACGCACTTAATATGTATATGACATACACACTGGTAGTCTAGTATGTATGACCTATACATATTGAATGCGTCGTTTGAAAGCCATATCTAGACCGAAGAATGAAACTTAAAAGTTGAAATTAAGTGATGTTTCTGGTGAAATACAGGACACTTTACACTATATCGGAATATTGTAAATTTACGTACATGCATTAGTTTGCATAGCATATGTGTACTGAGACCTTTAATCGAGATGTGCATATGTATCACAGAATGTGATATCTCATACATGTATATGTACACTGCGTTTGAAACCCTATTCCACTGTATTCGAAATGTTGGGGGCATATGTGGTTCACTAGGGCCATATTTCTTGTTTGATATAACATATCCACATGTTTCTATCGAAACAATATAATATTTGGCGGCCATTTTTAATTGATATGTATGGTGAGTGTCAGCACAAGTTTACGGTACCATGTCACGTGTTGTGGGTTAAATTCTCGATGGGAGTGGAGATCATCTCGAATCCAACCGCTGTTACATTTCAGACGTCATCATTATCATCATTACCACCGATTTTACATTAATCAAAATTTGAGTTGCAGTGCTGTACCTGACAATTCATCACCATCCTCATACCCCCGGCATACAAAGTATGCCGTGGGGTTTATAGTTTTCATAATTCCGTCCGTCCGTCCGTCCGTAGAATTTGCGACCTAGTTTTTTAAGTCATTATATCTCTCTAACCACAGGTGCGATTCACTTTATACTTTGCATACTTCGTTGTCATCATCCATATTTTCATTCTGCGCCCCACCTATGCGGCCCCTGTGCCCAAGGTCAAATAGAGAATATGAACACAGAGAAGACCGAAGAGCCAGATAAAATAACTATAAAATAACTAACAACACTTATATACCATAATTAATGAATATGGTGCACCACGTACATCGGTTTCAATTACTTTGAAATTGAAATTTGTGCCAAATGTTTTTTTTTATTTTTTTTTTTTTTTTTTTTTTTTTTTAGTGTCAATGCGGTGGCCGGGGGTATACGTGAGCCACTGCTCACTTTCTCTAGTTATTGTATTATTGTGTGTTTATGCATACATACATTAAATGCGTGCAAATAGATGCAAATTTATAGTTATCATAAGTGTTCTAGCCCCATTTTACATGTATTTTTCATCAAAATATTAGAACTTTTGGCGGCCATTTTGAATTTATGCTAATTTATCAATTATATTTTGATTTTATCACACACGGACAACTGCATACTAGATATATATATGCAAATAACATCATTTTAAGTCATATTGGCAAGTTTAAATGGGCATTGCTATATATGCTATTTTCGGTCAACTATTATGGCGGCCATCTTGGATTTTAGCCAATATTGAGCTCGGATCAATTGGCACTCGATCTTAAAATATTCAGTACCACATATACTAACAGTATGCAAAGTGTTTCACACTTGTTTCCAGAAGTGCACAATCATTGTGCTTAACGGCCTCACTATTACTCCTAAGAAATAACGATTTATTATATACCTACCCATGAAATACATAGTTATACGATGTAAATAAAAGTCATATGTTCTCATCGATGAAATAAACAACTTCCGGTGAGAATACGACTACTTCCGTCTATATTCATATTCTGTATTTTTTTCAAAACATCCGGCCGAAAAAAAAATTGTTCACTTTTTTTTGGTTTCACACAATTTTCAATAATTATCTGAAAACAATGTTTTTGAAATTTTAAAATATTTTTTTCAAAATATACGGTCGAACAAAAATGTTCTCTTTTTTTTGGTTTCACACAATTTTCAATAATTACTTAAAAAAATATGTTTTTCAAATTTTGAAAAAAAAATTTTTTTTCAAAATATCCGGCGGAAAAAAGATTTGTTCACTTTTTTTTAGTTTCTCACAATTTTCAATAATTATTTAAAACATTTTTGTTCAAAATATCCGGCCGAAAAAAGTTTGTTCACTTTTTTTTGGTTTCACACAATTTTCAATAATTATTGAAAACATTTTTTTTTTTAAATTTCAAAATATTTTAACGGCACTCGTGAAATATGGACATTTCACACCACTCGAAGAACATATGTCATATTCGTTGCAAAAATATGAATATCCTCTATTTAACCTTGTCGTGTCCCCTTATACTGTTTACATCACGTGACCAACAAATTCAGTGTTTTCTTTTAATTGCTGCAAATATTCTGAAAACTGATGTTAAACAACCCAACATGTTTCTCAAGTGTAATTTGGTATTAATGAACCATGATTCGCAAGCAGACGGTGTATGTGGCCTCAAAACATCCGGACTATATTTGTATACCAAACTACTTTTGCACCATTCAGTGGTTTCTTACCTGAACGGCTTTATACGAACTGGGATTTCCGTACACTTGCCGCGGCGCTCCGCCTCTCTGAACGCCCATAACCGCCTGTTGCCCAACGTATACACTTTTTCGCTGTCGTTGCCCACCACTACAGGCAAAGGCTCCATCTCTTCTGGTTGTATTTTCCCCTTCACAAGTTTGTCTGCCAACGTTTTTATAGGAAAACCTCTGTGTGGTTTGTTACTGAAGACGTTCGATATAGACTCCTGTGAGAACCTTATATTTGACGGCACCATATATTCAACGCTACCGTATTGAGTATCGTACCATTGACCGTAATCATCGAAATTATTGCTATGTGAGTGTCCCTCCGCGAACTGATGTTGTAACAACAAGGAGCCCACCATAGGTATAGGTCTATATCTCAGCTCGTTATATCTGCTTGATTTAATTGTTTCCATGATTGTTGTAAGTCAAGTAACAGTTTAGACAACACTACTGGTACGTGGTGTTTATCATACAAGCAAAAGCTTCAAAATACCCCGCGTTCTTAAAATAGATTCCTAGAAATGTATTTAGGCCATTGTTTATCATGTTTATATAGCAAAAGCTTCAAAATACCCCGCTTTCTTAAAATAGATTCCTAGAAATTTATTTACATCATGTATGAGATCAGTGATATTATTAGTTTATTTCTCAGTACAATACACAAATAGACTTACTTATTTAGTAACGTAGGTCACCAGCCCATAACATGCAATATGCATGTAATTATGTCACCATCTGAATTACACCTTCAGTGCAACCTCTCCGAGACGAACAAAGGAGTGGTTCTGCAATCATACTCTTACATGTATTACAGTGCAACCTCTCTACAACAGCCACCCTTGGGAAGACGCAAAACTGGCTGTTGTAGAGAGGTGGCTGTTGTACAGAGGTTAATGCTGAATTAAATTTGTCGTCTGCTGTATATTTAGTTTCTTCGATAATTCTCATCAAATACATGCCTTGACAGCATTTGAGAATAAGAAATTAGTAATTGAGAATTTTCACTCCATTTTTCCGAAGCAATTGGGTATTTCAAAATTGTAATTGGGTACAATAAAATCACACTACTGTTTACACATCAACATATAGCAAATACTGAATTGTTTGCTTCGAAATGAAAATACATGTATGTCTTGGCATTTCATTAGAATTGTCTCCTTGGAGACAATTCTAATGAATACCAAGATTTCTGTTCATGGAATATAAGAAAAATATGCTATATTTCTGGTCTGCTTATTGTTTTCTGCAGCATGATAAAGGTACCACAACATTGTTATTGCTTTTGCTACTCGCTACTTTTAATTTTAATTGGGGTTTTGGTAATTTTAACTGGGTATTTAAGCAAATGCGCACCTTACCTGGAGCCCAATTAGTATCTACATTAGGTTTATGTTTACCATGTTTACATAAATTAAATCGGCAAACCGAAACTGAAAGCACTGTCACGATTAGCGGTAGGTATACACAGTTGTACTCTTGAAAGAATTAAGCCAACAGCGGTTGTCGTTGCCTCACATTGTTTTAACCAGGATTAGCGCAGTGGAAATTATTTGCGCTGTCACGATTAGCGGTAGCTATACACAGTTGTACTCTTGAAAGAATTAAGCCAACAGCGGTTGTCGTTGCCTCACCTTGTTTTAACCAGGATAAGCGCAGTGGCAATTATTTGCGCAGTCACGATTAGCGGTAGCTATACACAGTTGTACTCTTGAAAGAATTAAGCCAACAGCGGTTGTCGTTGCCTCACCTTGTTTTAACCAGGATAAGCGCAGTGGCAATTATTTGCGCAGTCACGATTAGCGGTAGCTATGCACAGTTGTACTCTTGAAAGAATTAAGCCAACAGCGGTTGTCGTTGCCTCACCTTGTTTTAACCAGGATTAGCGCAGTGGAAATTATTTGCGCTGTCACGATTAGCGATACCTATACACTGCTATGCGCTTGAAACAATTAACCTGGATTTACATTTATTGTGCATAGGCTGCATAATATGCAGCCTATGCTCAATAAATGTAAATCAATCACAACATCGGTTGTCGTTGCCTCTCATTGTTTTAACCAGGATAAGCGCAGTGGTAATGGCAATTTCAATGGCTGATTGTTTTCTTGCTGACATGCGGCGAGTCCTTTTCAGCAAAACAAACAATTAACAAATATTCATTTGATGCGAGTATGGATCGGATTTATATATCCACAAGGGTCCCGTGTTACAAACCTGTTGTAGCATGACATCGCAGTTAATACCGATCTGAGAAATGTGTCGATTGGGGCGCAGCAGTTTTGTGACACCATGGGATGACTGCGTTTATCATATAACACGAGTATATCTGCATGTGCTTGTATAAACATGCATATGTGTATACATAGTGCCGTGTGTTTATGCATGCAGCTGCATACTATGCAACAAGTACATGTAATGTTTAGCTAGTCGTCTCCTGTAATTCTTGTAGAATGACAATTTTACGTGTGCCTGTGTTGTATTATTGTCCTGTATTTTATAAGTTGATAAGACGTAAATAAACAAATTAACTCAAACTAATATAATTAATTTAATGCATATAATACGTATGTAATCATACGTATGCAGTACATATATAAAACGGTAGAGGAAAAATGATAAATAAAACATTGAAAGATAAATATTTATTCATACAATGGCAGTGTACTCGTGAGTACGCATCTGATAATATGTGACCGGAACGCGCTAATCTTCGTCTCTTCTCCTTCTGGGGCGAAGGGACGAGGAGACAATAATTATCCAACAATCAGGACTGAATAATTATATAAACAATACATATTCATCCCAGAAAATAGAATTACTTGACCTGGTGCCTGGTACTCACAACACCAGAGTGAGTTAGACCCACTCCCTTAACGTCACATGATTAGTACTAACCTTAATACTTATATCATGATTCAACTCCCAAGTAACATATCAGATATATATAGATACATTTACTGAAGGCTGAACCCCATCGTTAGATTTACGATTCGCATGCTCCCGACTAGTTGCGAACGGTAACTCTTGCAATTACTTCCGTACTCTCCGTAGTTAAGGAAGGGACGGGACGGGAGTAGATTCCAATAGTTATCTTCGCAACTAGCTCCCAACCTGCAGCCTACTGGTTCGCGCTGTCTTTATTTATTAAATCACAGTGCACGAGCTACACTCTCCACAAATATCACTGACCCAATGCATTCAGTCACAGTTCAGGAGCAACACTCTACACAAATGTCATTGTCCGATCGCATTCAGTCACAGTTCAGGAACATCACACTCTCTACAAATGTCATTGACCCAATGTGTTCAGTCACAGTTCAGGAGCTACACTCTACACAAATGTCATTGACCCAATATATTCAATCACAGTTCAGGAGCTACACTCTCCACAAATGTCATTGACCCAATCTATTCAGTCACAGTTCAGGAGCTACACTCTCCACAAATATCACTGACCCAATCCATTCAGTCACAGTTCAGGAGCAACACTCTACACAAATGTCATTGTCCGATCGCATTCAGTCACAGTTCAGGAGCATAACACTCTCTACAAAAGTCATTGACCCAATGTGTTCAGTCACAGTTCAAGAGCTACACTCTACACAAATGTCATTGACCCAATCTATTCAATCACAGTTCAGGAGCTACACTCTCCACAAATGTCACTGACCCTATGTATTCAGTCACAGTTCAGGAGCTACAATCTACAAAAAATGTAATTGTCCGATTGCATTCAGTTCAGGAGCTGCACTCTCTACAAATGTCATTGACCAAAATGTGTTCAGTCAAAGTTCAGGAGCTACACTCTACACAAATGTCATTGACACAATCTATCTACTGCTCATCACAAAACAGCTGACCCAAATGTATCAGGTCACAGTTGCAGGAGCAAACTATCTACAAATGTCATTGACCTAATGTATTTAGTAACAGTTCAGGCGCACCACTCTCCACAAATGCCACTGACCCAATGAATTCAGTCACATTACAGTAGCTACACTCTCCACAAATGTCATTGACCCAATGTATTCAGTCACAGTGCATGAGCTACACTCTCCACAAATGTCATTGACACAATGTATTCAGTCACAGTTCAGTTGCTACACTCTCCAAAAATGTATTTGATCCAATGTATTCAGTCTCAGTTCAGGAGCTACACTCTCCACAAATGTAATTGACCAAATGTATTAATTTCAGGAGCTACATTCTCAGCAAATGTCATTGACCCAATGTGTTCAGTCACAGTGCAGGAGCTACACTCTCTACAAATGGCATTTACCTAATGTATTTAGTAACATTTCAGGCGCACCACTCTCCACAAATGTCACTGACCCAATGTATTCAGTCACAGTCCGGGAGCTGCACTCTCCACAAATGTCATTCACACAATGTATTCAGTCACAGTTCAGGAGCTACCCTCTCCAAAAATGTCATTGGTCCAATGTATTCAGTCTCAATTTAGGAGCTAGACTCTCCACAAATGTAATTTACCCAATGTATTCATTTCAGGAGCTACATTCTCAGCAAATGTCATTGACCCAATGTATTCTCAGGAGCCTAAAAACATTCCTCAGCATGTCATTGGACCCATTGTTATTTCAGTCACAGTACCCAGGAAGCTACCGGAATACTCCAAAATGTCATTGACATAATGTATTCAGTCACAGTTCAGGAGCTACATTCTCCACAAATGGCATTGACCCAATGTATTCAGTCACAGTACAGGAGCTACACTCTCCACAAATGTCACTGACCCAATGTATTCAGTAACAGTTGGAGAGCTACACTCTCCACAAATGTCACTGACCCAATGTATTTAGTCACAGTTCAGGAGCTATACTGTCAACAAATATCACTGACACAATGTATTCAGTCACAGTTCAGGAGCTATACTCTCCACAAATATCACTGACCCAATATATTCAGTCACAGTTCAGGAGCTATACTCTCCACAAATGTCACTGACCCAATGTATTCAGTAACAGTTGGAGAGCTACACTCTCCACAAATGTCACTGACCCAATGTATTTAGTCACAGTTCAGGAGCTATACTGTCAACAAATATCACTGACACAATGTATTCAGTCACAGTTCAGGAGCTATACTCTCCACAAATATCACTGACCCAATATATTCAGTCAAAGTTCAGGAGCTACACTCTCCACAAATGTCACTGACCCAATGTATTAAGTAACAGTACTGCCCTCTCAACAAGTGTCATTGATCCAATGTATTAAGTCGCAGCATACATTAGTAGCTACACTCTCCACAAATGTCACTGACCCAATGTATTCAGTCACAGTTCAGGAGCTACATTCTCCAAAAATGTCACTGAGTCAAAGTATTAAGTCACAGTACAGGAGATGCACTCTCCACAAATGTCATTTATCCAATGTATTCAGTCACAGTTCAGGAGCTACTCTCTCCACAAATGTAATTGACCCAATGTATTCAGTCACATTTCAGGAGCTACATTCTAAGAAAATGTCATTGACAAAATTTATTAAGTAACAGTTCAGGAGCTAAATTCTCCACAAATTTTTTGACCCAATGTATTCAGTCACAGTACAGGAGCTACACGCTCCACAAATGTCATTGAACTAATGTATTCAGTCACAGTTCAGGAACTACACTCCCCACAAATGTCATTGACCAAATGTATTCAGTCACAGTGCATGAGATACACTCTCTACATATGTCATTGACCTAATGCATTTAGTAACCGTTCAAGCACACCACTCTCCGGAAATGTCACTGACCCAATGTATTCAGTCACAGTCCGGGAGCTACACTCTCCACAAATGTCATTGACAAAATGTATTCAGTCACAGTTCAGGAGCTGCACTCTCTAAAAATGTCACTGAGCCAAAGTATTAAGTCACATTACAGGAGATACACTCTCCACAAATGTCATTGATTCAATGTATTCAGTCACATTTCAGGAGCTACACTCTACACAAATGCAATTGACCCAATGTATTCATTTCAGGAGCTACATTCTCAGATAATGTCATTGACCCAATGCATTCAGTCACAGTACAGGAGCTACACGCTCCACAAATGTAATTGACCTAATGTATTCAGTCACAGTTCAGGAGCTACACTCTCCACAAATGGCATTGACCCAATGTATTCAGTCACAGTACAGGAGCAACACTGTCAACAAATATCACTGACACAATGTATTAAGTAACAGTACATGAGCTACACTCTCCACAAATGTCACTGACCTAATGTATTCAGTAACAGTTGGACAGCAACACTCTCCACAAATGGCAATGACCCAATGTATTAAGTCACAGTACATGAGCTACACTCTCCACAAATGTCATTGATCAAATGTATTCAGTGACAGTGCAGGAACTGCCCTCTCCACAAGTGTCATTGATCCAATGTATTAAGTCGCAGCATAGTAGCTACACTCTCCACAAATGTAACTGACCCAATGTATTAAGTCACAGTTCAGGAGCTACATTCTCCAAAAATGTCACTGAGTCACAGTATTAAGTCACAGTACAGGAGATACACAATCCACAAATGTCATTGATCCAATGTATTCAGTCACAATGCAGGAGCTACTCTCTCCACAAATGTAATTGACCCAATGTATTCAGTCACATTTCAGGAGCTACATTCTAAGCAAATGTCATTGACAAAATGTATTAAGTAACAGTTCAGGAGCTACATTCTGCACAAAATTCATTACAGGAGCTACAAGCTCCACAAATGTCATTGAACTAATGTATTAAGTCACAGTTCAGGAGATACACTCTCTACAAATGTCATTGACCTAATGCATTTAGTAACAGTTCAGGCACACCACTCTCCGGAAATGTCACTGACCCAATGTATTCAGTCACAGTCCGAGAGCTACACTCTCCACAAATGTCATTGACACAATGTATTCAGTCACAGTTCAGGAGCTGCACTCTCCAAAAATGTCACTGAACCAAAGTATTAAGTCACATTTCAGGAGCTACACTCTACACAAATGTAATTGACCCAATGTATTCATTTCAAGAGCTACATTCTCAGCAAATGTCATTGACCCAATGCATTCAGTCACAGTACAGGAGCTACACGCTCCACAAATGTAATTGACCTAATGTATTCAGTCACATTTCTGGAGCCACACTCTCCACAAATGGCATTGACCCAATGTATTCAGTCACAGTACAGGAGCTACACTATCCACAAATGTCACTGACCTAATGTATTCAGTAACATTTGGAGAGCTACACTCGCCACAATTGTCACTGACCCAATGTATTTAGTCACAGTTCAGGAGCTACACTGTCCACAAGTATCACTGACACAATGTATTCAGTCACAGTTCAGAAGGTACACTCTCCACAAATATCACTGACCCAATTTATTCAGTCACAGTTCAGGAGCTACACTCTCCACAAATGTCACTGACCCAATGTATTTAGTCACAGTTCAGGAGCTACGCTCTCCACAAATGTCATTGCCCCAATGTATTCAGGAATAGTTCAGGAGCGACACTATCCACAAATGACATTGACCAAATTATGTATTAACAGTTCAGGAGCTACACTCTCCACAAATGTAACTGACCCAATGTATTCAGTCACAATTCAGGAGCTACACTCACCAAACATGTCACTGACCCAATGTACTTAGTCACAGTTCAGGACTCCAAAAATGTCACTGATCCAATGTATTCAGTCACAGTTCAGGAGCTACACTGTCCACCAATGTCACTGACCCAATGTATTCAGTCACACTTATGGAGCGACACTCTCCACAAATGTCATTGAAACAATGTATTCAGTCACAGTTGAAGAACTACACTCTCTACAAATGTAACTGTCCCAATGTATTCAGTGACATTTCAGGAGCTACACCATCAATCACAGTTCAGGAGCTATAGTCTCGACAAATGTCATTGACCCAATGTATTCAGTCACAGTTATGGAGCAACACTCTCCACAAATGTCATTGAAACAATGTATTCATACACAGTTGACGAACTACACTCTCTACAAATTTAACTGTCCCAATGTATTCGGTGACAGTTCAGGAGCTACACTTTCCACAAATTCACTTACCCAATGTATTTAGTCACATTTTAGGAGCTACACTGTCCACAAATATCACTGTCTCAATGTATTCAGTCACATTTCAGCAGGTACACTCTCCACAAATATCACTGACCCAATTTATTCAGTCACAGTGCAGGAGCTACACTCTCCACGAATGTCACTGACCCAATGTATTCAGTCACAGTTCAGGAGCTGCACACTCCACAAATGTCACTGACACAATCTATTTAGTCACAATTAAGGAGCTACTCTCTCCACAATTGTCACTGACCCAATGTATTTAGTCACAGTTCAGGAGCTACACTCTCCAAAAATGTCACTGATCCAATGTATTCAGTCACAGTTCATGAGCTACGCTCTCCACCAATGTCACTGACCCAATGTATTCAGTCACCGTTCTGGAGCAACCCTCTCCACAAATTTCATTGACACAATGTATTCAGTCACAGTTCAAGAGCTACACTCTCCACAAATGTCATTGATCCAATGTATTCAGTCACAGTTCGGGAGCTACATGTACACTCCCCACAAATGTCACTGACCCAATGTTTTCACTTTGTGAATTGTGTGGAATTTTACTGAAATATGGAATGGGTGATGATTAAGTAATTATACATGCGCGTACAGGGGAAAATGGGTGTGTAATTGCAGATCGGGTAGCTGATACATGTATGGATCCACCCTTCGCTATGTGGAACGACTGACAAATGTCAATATGTGAAGCCAATCCAGTCCTGCTTGATATGTGTGTATCAGTAGTAGGGTGATACAGAAAGCAGCAGAATCAGGATCGACCGCTGGATTACTGTTGGACTAAATATTGTATCCTTAAGTTAATTGATTTATAAACAAACTATGTATGTGGAGTGGTCACTGTATTTAGTTGGCATATAGTCAAAGTTGGTATAGGGTATCTAGGCGGGTATACATGGTAGAAGAACGTAGAAGAACATACGATTGCCGTAATAGAGACAATTAAAGACTATCAACAGTGTGATGTATGTGTTGGAAGAATTATAAGTGACGATATAATTTATTTTTATTTTTTTTAATATCGGTGACTCGGTGAATAAATGTTGAAGTGTTGTTGTTGTATAAATTTACCTGATAATTGCAGTGTTGATATCTGGAAATAATAATAGACAATTATTGACATTTGATAATTGTAAAATGGAGTTACTGGGGTACTAAAATAAATCTTTATTTCCTTGTCTTTTGTACATATTATACCTCTCGTCTATCAAATCGACATTACTATTCTACTCTATCTCCCATCATTGGGTAGATTGGGCATTTTCCCACAATGACATATATCCAACATTATCTTCTACGTTGTCATCATATTCCACGGGTTCCTCTTCCTCCAATTTCATCTTTTTAGCTGGAGGTTCATTTTTTTCCGGACACCAACCATGTTTTACGTGGCGTTGCACATCGTGTGCAGAATCAAATAAGAGTTCACAATCGTCACACGCATTTCCGTTTTCAGCCATTTTCTCAGATACAGTATTTTCTTGTCGAATAATATTTTCGATGTGAACACTTTGAGTTCCAGTTTAAGAATGATTGTTTTGACTGTGATCATTCGTTTGTATAGCTTCAAGTTAATCTGGCCACGTGAATTGGTGTTTTAGCCGTTCTTGCTTTGGTGTGAATGGTTTTAAGTCCACCAATAGAAACCCGTATTGGCACTTTGTTGCTTTTTCAAAAGATCTCATTAATTTTTCTGACTGTCCCAGATACATCTGCCGAGCCAGTGTGTAACCGACTGTCTTTCAATAGGATTGTTGAATAACATCATGTAATGACAGTTTCTCTTCTGTGTTGTGTCTTTAAATACAAAAATGTTCGGGTTAATGGAAATGATAGATAGTGATCTATGATGAGAGCCTTCGGTGAACAGATCCGTCATTCGTTGATCCTTGCCACAAACCGACATTAAGTCATCCATAACCAGTAAATTGTTAAGTCTTGGGCAGAAATAATCATAGTCAGCCAAATCTCCTGGGATGCCTTGAATAAACTCAACGATTGGTACCACTGTATCCTTAATGAGGTCATAGAGTGGTTGCCATCTTCTGTATAGCCATACTATTCTTTGTAGTGTTGGTTGGATCCTTGCAGATTGGTTTTGTAAGACGTCTTTAATCACTGTAGTTTTTCCGCAACCTGAAAATAACATTTTCCATGTATTTTCACAAAGTGCTTCTCGCGGTAAAGATGCATATGACAATCGATACACTATTCAACTAGTCCAAATAGATGAAACTAATCATTTTATCCAACTTGATTATAAGAACAATTAGTTTCATTGAAAAAGATAACATACCTGTTGGTCCGGATATAATCATGGTAAACGGATGGTGCAACAATGACGGCTGTATATTGTCCATTGGTGGCGGCGGCGCTCCCTGTGGCGCTCCCTGCGGCGCTCTCTGCCTCTCTGTCCTATCATTTCCGGATGTGTATTACATAGATGACGTTTCAAGTTATATCTGCTAATTAAAGTCGATATTACACCTTTGGCAGTCCATGGTCAACTGTAGTTTTTAGACAATCATGAAATTGTGTGAATACGTGTTGCTTGCTCGACCAGTAATGTTAGAATGAAGTTGAAATATCAGTTTATGCTGTATTATAGATGGTGTTTCCTAGTCCTCCAATCAAATTGCTTTATCAAGTTACGGCGCATTTAGAAAGCAATATAGTATGTATAACTTCTGAAAATATATTGTTATAAAAAAATAGCAAAATGTACTTTTTTCTTATAAAATGCTTTTTTCCACTGAAAGCACCTTCATAGAGGGCGTTTCATTCATGCGTATTGCTATTTAAGAAGAACGGCATCGCTATGTAGTTCTCCTTTTCTGTTCAACTTCTGTGGAATAAACACCGGATGTATACCTTTGGTATGTACGGTATGTACACGAAAGGCGAGACGATAACTCTATGTGAATATAGATGATGTACTGGTGTCTTTAACAAATTTAGTTTTGGCACCTTAATGTTGTCTCTAACCCCCTGGAAAAGAAGATGTAGAGCACTCCATATGCGCATGCGCGATAATCATACAAGAACATGCACACAACGTAAAGTTCGCAGTTGATAGTCGACTTTGGAGCAGATAACAGCGGGAAAAGAGTCCATTATATGTACATACAACCCCTTAAAACATGTTGCTTCACAAACCAGCAAAAACAATGTTGAATTCCCTTTATATATCAGACAGCCAACCAGTCAACATGGTTTTCAATTGTCCCGAATGAGCTTTTGTCGCAGAAAAGAAGAGTCTACTTCTTCAACACCAGCGATCAGCTAATCACTGGAGGCGTTTTCGATGCGATATATGCAGTGCCCTTTTCACTAGAAATACCAATTTGGAAAGACATCTGGAAAAACATAACAATGTGAACAGCCAGCACTGCACTGAATGCGGTAGAGCTTTCAGTCGAATTGACAAACTTCAAAGCCATTTGCTCGAGAAACATCAAAATTATGGAGCGAAAATACCCATTGCACGAGACGAAGACATTCAGGTAGCTAACAGACTTAAGAAAGATGACGATCCTCACCAATTCTACGACTTCACCAAGAACAAAGAACAACGCATACCTAAGCTTAGAACTACAAGGTATCGTTCAAACACATAGAGGTAACAGATGATGTGTTATCTACCCTAAAGAGAATGCTTGCGACCATAATTGAGGATCTCACTAAGGGAGCAAAACCTGAAGACTTAGTGCGGATGACAGTGCAAAGCCCTTCCCGGGATTATCCGATTGTGATACCATTTGTAAGGACACCAGAACTCACGGTTGCCCGATATAGGGCTGAAATCGAGCGTGTTCTTCAGTATAACGAGGATTTTGTGATCGACGAATCTCTCATTTTCGAGATGACTCTGGTGGACATGCCAAACGGCGGTGCACGGAAAAGATGCAAATTCGTGAACACAGACAAATTTCTGATGGACAAAAAGTGTATCATTCGCATTCAGAATGACGATGACTTGTGTTGCGCCAGAGCTATCGTGACAGCGAAAGCTAAACTAGATGGACATGAGAAGTGGAACAGTGTACGTTGCGGTAAAGGTTTACAATAACAATTAGCTAGACAACTTCACAAAGCAGCCTGTGTTGTTCCTGGAGAATGTGGGATTGAAGACATAAACAAGTTCCAAAATGTGTTATTTGATTATCAAATAAACGTCGTGTCCAAGGAACATTTCAATTCCATCATCTACGCAGGGCATGAGGCGGACAAGAAGCTACATCTGTACTACCATTATGCTGTCCTCACTTCCATGGCAGCATTCCTGACCGAAAGCTATTGTTGTACTCATACTCCAGTAAACTGGGCTGATAATTTGGAAAAGGTCGGCAAAAATAGTATTGAAATGAAACCTTTGTAGATAACATGTTTTGAGCCTTCTAAATAACATAGGCTGGTCTTCCAAACTGTCTGGGTTGAGCGTTCGCCAGAAAAGTGGAAAATCCAAGACGGCCGCCAACCGGGATATATTTTTTACAATATCACAAGAACTAAGCTAGATGAACACAATTCAGAGCTTACACCCACATTATCGGTGTCTGGCTATCGCATGATGATACACAGAAAATGTTTTTATGACTACCATCATGATTTGGCCGCCACCAATTACCTTTTTTTCTCTCAATAAATGGGTAAATATATTTATAAAATAGAGGCAAAACACCAAAAGAGTCACAGGAAAACAAGAAAAACACGAAACACCGCGCAAACGACGGCACGCGTACATCGGTAGTCGCAGAGCCTTCAACATGTTCAATATGGCACATATGTGTACTCCACGACTAGCGATGTACGACCAGCAAAACAAATTCGAAAGGACAATGGCTACGCATGGAAATAATACAACACAAGCCTCACAGAACACAAACACCAACTAAAATCCCATTCATTTCACATATTGTAGAGGACTGTGAAGTATATTTTAAATACACAATGTCGCGCAGTTCTGATGATTGTACTTTGTCCGCCATTTTGAAACTCAATCTGACAGTCACCAACTACACATTTCTGACAATATCTCAATCACGGAATCAGTTATAAGTTTATGTTTTCTGGCCCGCGACTTCGATATTCCGATTTGATGGCGAGTTTTATTCAATATTGTTTCAGTGTCATCTGCAATTTAAATGTTCAGTAGTATACGGTAATAATATAACCGCAACACACACAGGCACATACATTTCCCACCACTTCAGTTAAGTGTACACCTTATTCGGGTACTTTCCACTGCCAGCTTTGAACAAGTAGAGATTACCATTCGGACCGGCAAGTTGAATCATGAGGATGAGAAGTCAACATCAGTTCCAACAACTACCACGGCGTTGTCACCTGACAGAGACATTGCTGTACTGACTATTAAAGTATCAGCAACAGCTGTCGCCTGTTTCACCACTTTTCCCGCTTGTTCCAAGTGCCCTGTCAGAGCATGAATGAACCTGGCCTTGTTTTTACCATTTGACAAACACCTGTCTTGTCGGATGGTGATTGGCATTTCGTCATTGAATTGTATTTCGGTGTACTGGAATTTGGTGGCCTTTCGATTTTGTTCTGCACTTTTCAAGCTGGGAGCATCACTGTAGCCATCGAACACGACATGACAGTTTCTGGAAAAGTGCTACTGTACATATGCTACGTATGTTCTGTACAAATCACTGTATGTCTCGTTTTGTTGCCAAACGACTCGCCGCAGCAGATATCCACCATCTAACACATATGTGATGTCGGTCGGACAGCTTTCCTCACATTCCACCCCTGATGATGTATCTATTACCTTGTATATGATGGCTTTCTCCGTTTGTTTCATCGATACATTATCGAACAGCGATACAAGACGAGGAGCCAAGTCATACTTAAGACACGAGGCAAAATCTTCATCTGACTTCACCAGACAAATAAGTCTGTTGAACAGTTGCATGATATTGATTGGCATGATCTCCTCGTGCAACTTAACTGAGCTGCTGACTGCGGTCAGAGAAAGAACTCTGTCTTAACTGTGCAACTTGAATTTTCCAAACGTCATTCTCGTCATTTTCGTATTGGCATCTGTCCCTACTTTTACGTCTGAATCGCAGTTAAGAGTCTCGTCCGTCGCCTACTACGCCAGTACCAATGCACATTAACTCACTGGTATGTGGCAGTGGTGGGTGTAAGGTCAACCATTCTACTAGTTTGTTAACGTCCTGTCGATCACGTAACTGTCGAGATTTTCTGTGGTCGACATGCTGTTTTGACGACGTGATATCGGTGCCACAAAACTCTTCGAAGCGGTGACCAAGTTCGTAACAACCTGACATACCGAGAACCCATCGACTCAAAATACTATCCGTCATGCCATGACCGTGAACGAGACCCTCAGATGTGTTCATGGCTTTCATCAACACCTGCTCGATTGTCATATCAATCCACGCTCCAGCCCAAACTCTTTCACTGCGTCTGACCGTGAAGTAACCCGACGTGAACTGTCTAAACTGGTCTGCTGTTATCTTGTTTTCCTGTTCGGACATCTCCTGCAGATACAGGTGTGCATGATTTGCATATGCAAAGTGTCCGGCTGCATGGAAATGTGGCATAATTTCACGTACAGTTGTGAGGTGTAATGCCCAATCCCCACAGCGCTCGACAAATACAAAGCAAAGCGGTGCATTAGGGTTACCTGATCATAGCATTGCATGCACAGCTTAGCTGTGCGACTGATGCCTATGATATGCAACTTGCTAGCTTCCATTTTGCTCAATACTTTAGCAAGGAGTGTGCACTTTGTAATGTATTCCGGAGTTTCTGTTGCATTCATGGCCGCCTTGTCCTCGTTGAGTCCCAGTTAATGTAAGATAATGACCGCTAGAGCGAGCTGTGTAAGAAAGTAATCACGCAATGCTCGAGCAAACGCATGCCCAGTCATAATCTTTTCTATGGAATCTGTCTCATAAATGGTAGACCATACATCCTTTAGACCACTGCCACCCATTATGTAACCAACGGCACCCATGAATGACATCAGTAAATAGAACCCACCTAGTCGTACCACGATCGATGACAAGTCACTGTCACTGCTTGCAGCAGTCACCATGTCCACAGCTTTGGCGTAAAGAGGCTGATCGAATGTGACAAAACACGTTTTCTGACCGTGTCGTCTACACTCACGAGCAGCAAACACTAGCACCGTGTATATGACATCTAAGCTGGTTGGTTGCAAATTCACGAATGGCAGGATATCGACCTTGGAAGTCTGGTACTCCTTGCTTTCGTTTGTTACCAACTCCATATACACCCATATACCCACACCAGCTTGGAGTCTCCAAGATCCTTCACTGATATACCATCGATGCCTTATGTGATGTAGCTGTGTATGTTTGCAAATTCACTTTGTTCACCTGCGCTTGGGTAGCAGTCGTCGGCTGTACCTTTATGCGTTCAGTAACGTCAGTGTTCGTGATTGCGCTCTCAGGTGTGACACACATGATACCTCCCATGCTGTGGAAGGTACCATAACCATCCGGAGTTCTCACATTGAAATCCGCATTGTCGAATACGAACTGACTGAATGGATTTGCTTCCACAGAAGGCGTGTTTTGTAGCATCGCATGCTTCATAACGCCGTGCTTCATTGTAGGAGGCACACACACACATACCGTCCATTATGTCTGTAAGATGCCTGGATTGCACGTGCCTGTGCACATAGACTGATAGTCCTACCTGAATCATAGAAATAAACGACCGCAATCGAGTGGCAGTGATTATTGCATGGTTGATAACTGTGTCGCATTGTCCATGGATATATTCCGTGTTTCTGGGACAAGATAATTTGTATCGTCGTACGCACTATCTGTTTCGTATGCCATTGACCTAATGTCTTCCGTGACGATTGCCGCAGCTGTTTTGACAATTCGTAGCCGCTCTTGCTTTTGATCCTGTGATTTCTTTGTGTACCAAGCGTTACTCAGAATATTGCAACCGGTATTTCGGAAACATATTACCGACTTCTTGCCGGGCAAGCAGGTGATACTGATGTCATCACCAAAGTTATCGAGAAGCTTTCTCTTCATTGACCGTTCGGAGCATACACTGACAGAATCTTGGACATATTTAGCAAGTTTGTCAAACAACGAGTACTGACATTCATCGTTGTCCCTTAATTGACAGTCTGTATTCCTTTTTAAATCATCATCTGTGGGTCGCCCTTTCTTACGGTTATATGGCATTTTGAAGAATTTGCAATAGCATGGGGTGTGATATATAGCTTCCGCAGCCACCAAGTCGCTTATCACTGCTTCGACACAGGCACTGTATGTACGTCCCAACTCATCATTACGTGCTGCTGCCGCCTGTTGAATTGATTCTTTGTTTGATATTTTACGCATTTCGTACATGTTATGTTTGTCTACATGCTTGTTCTGATTTTCATCGCCACAAACAAACAATTGTTCGATGTTCGATTCGCGTGTATAATTGTTTCGACTTTCTGTGAGAACGCAGATAGACGAAACGTCTACTAACCTTTCAGCGATCTCACCGTAACGCGTCATACTGCAGTTTGGTATGGTATCTAGGCCCCTTGATACTACTAATGTGTCTCCTTCCGACAATGCCTGCTGGCATAGGAGACACATGTCCTGCGTATCCATAATACTGATATGACAGTCGTATGTCTACACACAACAATCACTATATGAAGAGTACTATATTTGTATATACAATATATAATTATCGATTTGGTACCACAGTAAAACGTGCTACATTCGCGACAGTCTCGATGAAACTGCGACGAATGCTGCTTGTGACGCGTATTTAACCATTGATTATGCATCCGATTGGCTAGCATCGTTTTAACAACGCTAACGTCAAAAGATCGATACAAGAGTGCGATTTATATATAGAAGAACAACTTGAGGCGTTTTCTAACCAAACCTGGCATATTGCATTTTAATTGCATGTTCGTATGTGGAACAATTTGGTGCTATAACCACAAGCGCAAAGTTGTTACAATGGCAATTATCGTGTTACTGTAAATGAGACCGATGCTAATGGGCGTCGTGGTGTAAGCTATCAGTGTTGAGAGCACATATTTTGAAATCCATGATGGTGACTTTTTTATCAATTAATGGTTATTAACCATCTTATAGGTAGACATCGGAAACATATGTGTAGCAACTGAAATTATGTTCATAACTGGCTTACTTCTCGAGATATTGCAAAAAATATATTCAGATTGGCGGTCATCTTGGATTTTCCGATTTTACGACGAACGCTCACCTCGGAATGTTTGGGGGATGATCCTATGTTATTTAGGAGGATCAAAACATGTTAGCTACATATGTTTCATTTCTTTACTATTTTTGCCGACCAAAAATGCTTTGCTTACTGGAGTATCAATGCAACAAAGGTTATCATCATACTGAAAAACACGTATGCAACAATGTGTGTCATAACTGCAGAAAAGTACATGAAGTGTGCGACGAAGCATGGATTGAATGCGACGCTTGCAATAGATTGTTTCGAGGTCATCAATATTTTGATCTCCACAAACTTATGATGCCTAAATGAAACTGTACGTGCAAAGCAATCTACAGGTGCATTAACTGTGGAAAAACTGTAAACAATAAATTGAACAAGAAACACAAGTGTGGACAAATATTTTGCTATGTATGCAAATACTTCTTTGAAGAGAGTCATCGTTGCCACATGATGCCAGAGAACCACACATTTGAAGTTGAACCCATGTCCCTTGAAGAGGAGCTTGCAGACGAGATCGAGAACACAAAAACATTAATTTTCTTTGACTTTGAATGTACTCAAGATGACCTGATTCAATTTACAAAAGGGTACACTCCAGACGTTTATGGAAAGTATCAACATTGCCTAAATTCTAGCTGCGGTAGCTACGAGCATAAACCAAATATATGTGTGGCTCAGATAGTGCGCACTGTATGTATGGACAACGACGAGGAATGTAAAAACTGTGATAAACGAGAACTTATCTTCAAGGGTGAAAGCACATTGAATTATTTGTGTGAGTGGCTTTTTTTCGGAGGAAAATTATGACTCAACGGTGTTATGCCATAATTTCCAAGGGTATGATTCATTTCCTACCTTGCAGTATCTCTACACAAATGCTATCCTTCCCACAGTCGTAACCAATGGTGCTAAAATCATGAGTCTCAACGTACCATCATGCAAAATCAAAATGATAGACTCTATTGATTTCTTACCCATGGGGCTAGCAAAGCTTCCAGCAATGTTTGGCTCCTCTGAACTTAAAAGAAAGATATGTATTTAACTGTAAGGAAAACCAGCATGTGGTACAAGATTGACTGCCTGACATCTATTATTACACCCCAGACGGCACGAAGCCTGAAAATAGGGATGCATTCCTACATTGGCACAATGCCCACAAACATGACTATTTAGACTTTCAAAAATAATTACTAGAGTATTGTAGATCAGTTGTGGACATTTTGAGACGTTGCTCTTTACTGTTTCGTGAAGATTGTATGGATATCACAAACATTGACCCGTTCGCACATTGCATTACTATCGCTTCCGCGTGTAATTTGGTGTTTCGATCCAACGTTCTGCAAGCCGAAACCATTGCCCTGATCCCTCATTATGGTTACTATCCAGAACAAAAGCAGTCCAGAAAGGCTATACAGTGGCTTAAATACATGTCATATAGTGCGGGTCTTGACATACAACATGCTAAAAATGGTGGTGAGAAATGTATAGGCCCTTATCTTCTGGATGGTTACTACGAAACACATAAAGGGGAGAAAGTAGTTTTAGAATTTCATGGTGATTTCTGGCATGCAAACCCAACTAAATATTCACGTTCTACTATGAATCCCGTGGCGCAAATCAGAATGGGAGACCTGTTTGACAGGACCTTAGAGGAAAGAAAGTACCTAGGCGACCTTGGATACACATATAAATGTATTTGGGAGGCTGACTTTGATAAACAGTGTCATGAAAATTCCACTATGAAGTCGTATATTGACAGGTTGGAATTGGATACACCTTTAGAACCACGTGACGAATTTTACGACGGACGAACATAAGCTTACACGCTGTACAAAGAGGCTTCTGTGGATGAAGACATAAATTATTATGACGTGACATCGCTCTATTCATGGGTCAATAAAACGGGGGAAATTCCAGTAGGCCATCCACAAATAATTACAGAAAGTTTAGCCATTTGGACAAACATGAGGGTCTCATAAAATGCAAAGTTATTCCACCAAAAGTTTTGTTTCAACCTGTTTTACCCTACAAAATGAATGGTAAATTGTTGTTTCATCTTTGTAAGATGTGTGCATCAACGAAATGCCAAGACCAATGTATTCACACTGACGAAGAACGCTCTTTCATAGGGACTTGGTTCACGGATGAGGTCAAGAAAGCAGTACAGAAAGGTTATCAAATATATAAGATATACGAGGTGTGGCATGTTGATCAAATATCTCGATACGATCCATTGTCAAAGACAGAAGGACTATTTACACATTCCTGAAACTAAAACCGGAAGCCAGCGGATGGCTTGGTTGATGACCGACATAAATACATTGAACTTTATCATCAGAAGGAGGGCATACTTTTAGAGTATAATACAATAAGAACGAATCCAGGTCTGAGGGCTTTGGCAAAGCTTATGCTAAACTCCTTCTGGGGCAAATTTGGGCAACGATCCAATATGGCACAGGTATACATGGTAGACGATCCATTAGTTTATTTCGACAAGCCAACGTCGGACAAAGAAGAAGTGACCTGTGTAAACTACGTTTCCGACAAATTCGTTGAAATGAGATGGAGATATAAAGAGAACTTTGTGGACTCGAACCCCAAAACCAATGTCGTCATTGCAACATATACCACTGCTCAAGCTAGATTGAAGTTGTATTCGTATCTAGAACAATTAGGATCCAGGGCATTATACGCAGACACAGACTCTGTCATATTCACCACAAAACATGGTGAACAGAAACCATCCCTAGGTGATTTGCTAGGTGACCTGACAGATTAAGTTTCAAAGAACCGCATCCTGACCTTTGTCACTGGGGGCCCAACAAAGTATGCCTATCGATTACAAAAACCGGCCAAAGATGGAAATATTACGCCTTGTAAAATAAGAGACATTACTGTTAACTGCAAGAACAAATTAAATGTGAATTTTGATGTTCTAACGAACTTTGTCACAAAGCGCCGCAATGCGACGGTATCTGTGGTGGATGCCCATAAAATCTCTAGAGTAAGATATACTGCACAGATAGTCACTAAGAGTGAGAGGAAGGACTACAAGTTAGTCTTTCATAAACGTGTTATTCAATTGAAGACGTATGTGTCGTATCCCTATGGGTATTAGGCTACTGTGTTGACCACTAGCCTGAACTAGGTTAAGCCAATGTACATAACTTGTATATTATTTTGTCTGATTGTATTGTGCTAAATCTATGTGTAATGTACATAATAAATCGACAAACTAGAAAGCAACACTGTCTTTGTTATTATGTACATTGAATAGCCTATCGCACCAATAACTCTACCGTGACTGAGTATAAGCACATTTGCGTCTGAAAGGGCGATACATGTACATTTAATTGTACTACCTGAATGACCATGTGACATTTATATAATCTACATAACAACTGAATACCATTGTGCAAAACTTATTTTGTGTGCTCTTGCGACCGTTAGAAACCGTTAGAAACACAATAACTATAAATAGACACATCGGTTCAGCAAGCAAAATAAGTCAAAACAAGTGATTAACTGTCACGGTATGGCGCAATAGATCGAAAAGCCTAATTCAGTCATGAACATATGTAGGAATTACAGACGACACACTGAGCTACCGGTTTTGATAGCACATTATAATATTGGATAGTAAAAGTACTCGTTCACCTACGCTAATACCTGAGGGTTACGCGCTACACGGCGTATCGGTATAGAACCTCAGAAATTGACACCTCAAAACAAGATGGCGGTAATGATTAAACATATAGCATGACCTAGATCTATAGAGCCGTCCCTAACTACTATTCGTTTTTACTCGTAGAGACAAACATTCAACCTCAACTGTCGTTCAATCGTTTTTACTCCGAGTAGAGACGAACATTCAACCTCAACCGTCGTGCATTCGTTTTTACTCCGAGTAGAGACGAACATTCAACCTCAACTGTCCTTCATTCATTTTTACTCCGCGTAGAGACGAACATTCAACCTCAACAACCTTAGCTGTTGATAGGCCGTTATATACAGCACTCAATTATAAGAGAGTGCATATATTAGAAAGTTATCATTTATATCGATTGCCATGCTGAAATTAGTGGGTACCCATTTGTAACAAAAAATGCCATCAACACTTTATTTTAGGCCTTTTATTGGCTTTGTCGGGCCGTCTATAACCGCTTATTGAAGTAATGCTATCGCCCTTTGTATCAAGCGTGACAATTCACGTTTGATATATTAAAAATACACCAACGTAATGACAATTAATACCGGTAATGGTAAGTGAATGTTTATTTTTGCCGGAAAATGTCATATCTAAAGAATGGATACAACAATATGTCTTCCTATATTGCAACCTGAAATGCGACCTATTAATAGTAGCCTATTTCACCAAAATTGCAAAGTATACATTTCTTTCTAAATACACTTTGAGGGAGAACTATTCAATTTAAGGGTAAATGTATTCATTTTTATTATACTGAATGTATTACATTATCACAGCCATTTTGGCTGTGATAATGCAATACTCTCAGTATAATAATTCTGCATTCTGTTTTACATATTAGTATCAAGGGGCAAGGACCATGTGTCACGTGCAATATGGGGCTTACAAACAGCAAATATCGTGTATCGTAATTATGTATGTGAATATTTTATTTAAATATACAATTGGAATGCTACAGGCTTGAATTCACTATCGTATATGTCTGATTGTAAGCTGAGACACAGCTTATTATTTTTCTCTCATAACGAAAACTCTTGTTCTGTCACCGCATTCTCGATGAGACGTCGTTTTCGGTTGCCTCTGTTGTTCGTGTGGTTTCTTCTGGTATATTTATCGGGATTCACATGTTTAGGTCCACTCCAGCTTTGTGCGTCTGAGCCCGATTTCCAAATTCGGACGGATCGTCCATCATTTCTTGTAGTAAACATCGCCTTAGGCATTCTCCTGAAGGGTAGAAACACAACAAATCTAAAATTTTGCTATTTATCCCGTCAACATAGCGCGTATGTGCCGTGAAACACGGTGCCGTGAAACAGTTTTGATATCCTGTCAATACGACCTAATCACTGCGTATGAATATGTGAGGTGACTTGGGTTATATTTTGGGATTTTAAAGCCATGTGTAGGTGTTGGCGGGATAAATATAATAGTAGGTTAGTGCCGTGAATTGGAAAAATATATGGCGCGGCACGGAAACGGGATGTGCTCGGCAGAGCCTCGCCCATCCCGTTTCCTGTGCCTTGCCAGATATGTGTACCCATTCACGGCACTATCCTACTATTCTATATATAACTGGCCGGTCAGACTCTCCTACTTTCACTATACGTAATGGGGCCTACTTTTCACTGGCCTCAAACCTGTTTGTACTGGATATGCATGAATAAAGCAATATGATCACTTACTCCTAGGACATAGGAAATAGGTCGTGTCCACTTATACTGTTTACATCACGTGACCAACAAGTTCAGTGTTTTCCTTTAATTGCTACAAATATTCTGAAAACTGATTTTAAAAACAACCCAACATGTTTCTCAAGTGGAATTTGGTATTAATGGACCACGATTCGCAAGCAAACGGTGTCTGTGACCTCAAAACATCCGGATTACTAGTATATTTTTTATACGGAACTACTTTTACACCATTCAGTGTTTTCTTACCTGAACGGCAATATACGAACGGGGATTTCCGTACACTTGCCGCGGCGCTCCGCCTCTCTGAACGCCCATAACCGCCTGTTGCCCAGCGTATACACTTTGTCACTGTCGTTGTCCACCACCACAGGCAAAATTAGTTCCATGTCATCATGTTTTCGGTTCCCCTTCACAAGTTTGTTTGTCAACGTTTTAATAGGACAACCTATGTGTGGTTTGCTACTAAATACTTTCGATATATGCTCCTGTGAGAACCTTATCTTTGACGGCACCATATATTCAACGATACAATATTTATTATCGTACAATTCACAGTCATCTAGGTAATCATCGAAAGTATTGCTATTTGAGTGTTTCTCCGCGAACTTATATCTGCTTGATTCAATTGTTTCCATGATTTTTGTAAGTCAATAAACAGTTTAGACAACATTACCGGTACGTGGTGTTTATATAGTGCCAAAGCTTCAAAATACCCCGCGTTCTTAAAATAGATTCCTAGAAATGTATTTAGATCATGTATCAGATCAGTGATAGTATTATTTTATCACTCAGTACAATACAACAATGCACTTGCTTATTTAGTAACGAAGGTCACCAGCTCATTATTATTATTATCTTCTTTGGGTTTCTGTTAACATGTTTACATAAATTAAATCGCCAAACCGAAACCGACAGTAGAATTGTTCGCGCTGTCAAGATTAGCGGTAGCTATACACTGTTGTACGCTTGAAAAAATTAAGCTGGATTTACATTTATTGAGCATAGGCAGCCTATGCTCAATACATGTAAATCAATCACAACAACGGTTGTGAGTCCTTTTCAGTAACACAAACTATCCACAAGGGTCCCGTGTTACAAACCTGCTGTAGCATGACGTCGTAGTTAATACCGATCATGTGAAATGTGTCGATTGGGGCGCAGCAGTTTTGTGACACCATGGGATGTCTGTGTTTATCATATAACACGAGTATATATGCATGTTCTTGTTTAAACATGCATATGTGTATACATAGTGCGGGGTGTTTATGCATGCAGCTGCATACTATGCAACAAGTACATGCAATGTTTAGCAAGCCGTCTCCTGTAATTCTTGTAGAATGGCATTTATACGTGTGCTTGTATTGTATTATTGTCCAGTGTGTTATGATGTACAGTTGATGAGACGTAAGTAAACAATTTAACTCAAACTAATATAATTAATTTAATGCATATGCCATTTGATATATGATTCTTGTAATCATACGCATCTGAGAATATGTGACTGGAACGCGCTAATCTTCGTCTCTTCTCCGGGGCGAACGGACGAAGAGACGATAATTATCCAAAAGTCAGAACTGAATAATTATATAAACAATGCTCCGCACCCTAATAAGTCGGATCCGCGAAACAATCTCGAGGGTCCTGCACGAGGACATGACCTTACGGTGAGCGTCTTCGCACTTTGTTCAGAGAGCAGAGCGTCACGATAGTAAGCATCCTCACAGCTCTCGGCATGACTATATCGACCCTAGTTCTAGCTATCACGGGTGGTGGTGGTGCGGCGCCGGCTGCGCCCGCGCCAGCACCCACACCATCCGGCGGAGCCAAAGAGTGGGTAAAAAAGCATATAAAAGCCCTCACCAGTCTCCGGCTAAATTAGCCAGAAAGGCGGCTGCCGCGCTGCCTGGATTGATCGGGGGTCTCGTCTCCTTCCAGCAATCTATGTTATCAAAAACGGCCGGATGGCTTGCCGAAAATGCTTGGGCTTTATTCGTCACCCGAGAGTTCCTAAAACCAAAGCGCGAATAGTCCGACCGCCACGAGGGCGACGACGAGACCTAATTGTTCAGCCTCGTGGGCTGTGACACTAGTTGGAACAACGGTGGAACTTGATGTGACACAAGCTCCGAAGGAACTTGATGGGGTGCTTTGTGCTGGGGTGGGTGCTTGCGGTCTTAGGAAATCGGTTCTATGCGCGGTGCGCTTGATGATATCGGCGTTCACGTTCCCGCTATGGCCGATCTTTTGTTTGACGGTGGCGATTACGATCTGATTATTGTAACCGTCAACCCGGTCGTCTCATAGTATCATATTGCTCTGCGCCATATACAGACCTATTCCAAATACATAGTCTACTGGGGTGCCGGCATACTGCATAACGTCTTGATACCGCTGGATCGCCGCCGGGAGGTCCACCAGAGATGAGATGGTGTCCTCGATGAGATTTGCCAATAACTTTTTCTGGATATCGAACGCCGTCCCAGTTCCTATTATAGAACTGCGCGCTTTCACCTGTGCGCCGAGGATGGCCCAGACGTATGTGCGAATAGAGTTGTTGAGGCGAGTAACCCCGGCCTGCGTGAACACCAGACCCTTATCTAACATAAATGTACCCAACGCGTCCTGGACCGCAGTAGCCTACTGTATGTAATCGACGTGAGCTCGTTTCGGAGGTAGCCAATTGTAGGATGAGACGCCGCAGTGCCGACCTCCAGACACTTCCGGCCCGAAGGTCATCGTCGCGGGGTCAAAATTCCCGGCCTTCCGACTGACGATGTGGTCGCCGGAGTGATCTTGTCTAAAATCAGTCTGTGTCCAATTCCCGGACTGGCCCCGAATGAGAACGTCCCCGTGGCCAGTAGTGCTAGGAAATGATTTCTGGCGCCAGTCCGCGTCATTTGGGACCCCAAATTCGCTACAAAGTATTTCGAACGCCCTTCGGTCGCATGCGCTGAAATGTGATTCCAGCCATCGTCCTGCTGCAGAGAGATTTTCTGTTCATTGAGAATCAGCATAATAGTGTAGTACGCGTAAAAGTTGTAAACTAACCTCAAGAAGGGATCCTCCGTGGCCAGATGATCCTGAGAGGAAACCCCGCATCCGGCTGTTGCGCACCATACGGCAAAATTGAGCTGATTCTGCCAAAACTGCATCGGTGTTGCTTTCCACCCGACGGCCTCCATGGTAATAATCTTGGGCAGCCTATATTGTTCAAAGATGTCGGGGAAGTTGGTTTGAAAGCCTGTTCCGCCGCGAACTTGGATAGTGGGGTGCACCAGCCGGGGAGCGCCCTCCTTAGTGTCGTAGACCCCACCGACCGCGTACTTTGCATCAGAACTAAAGCCAAAACGCCTTGGTATCCATGAATATCAAAAATATATTATCATGTTTACTACTATCACTAATGTTCAAAGGGATACTTGCACGCTTCAGAATTCAATCGACAACTGCCGCGGGAAACGGCGGGCCGGCCTCAGATCTATCACATTCACGGTCGGATGGCGAAACGTGTCGGAGAACGAAGGGTTCGGCTACATGAAGAACGGACCAACGGTATTAGCAAAGCTGACCACCGGTCTTTGGAGTTTGAGAGAGCTCCAAGCTTTTGTCGCGTCGGAGCTTGGTGGTTGAGCCAGCCTCGGAATCTCGAAAGCCACCGGACTCGCAACCTTAACCGTCGAGCGCGGCAGCCGGGTAAAGGTCACCCCGGCGTTGGCCGTGCGACTCGGTTTTACAGTAAAATGGTTTGACCCAGGCAAGCACGTCGGCAACGATCCAGTGGGGTTAGCCTTCATGAAAAATATCAGGGTACACCTAGATCAGCTGAACACATCGTACAACACGTTAGACGGAGCCCCCACATCACTCTCCTTAAGACCGTGCATGCCAGTGATTGTTTCCATGGTGAGACCCTGACCTTAGACTTCCCAACCCCCGAGATGAAACGTTTGGAATCTGGTCACATCCTCGAATTGAAGATCTCTATTTTAGATGATAAAGCGCTAGAGTTAAAGAACAATTACCCGATTTCGATCGTTCTCGAAATAACCGATTAAACATAACATATATGTTTACATATTAATCATGAGCATATACGGCCCAGGTAGTTCCAGCGCAAAACAGGACGTTCCCGTCGCGGGCGCAGCATATGATGAGAAGGCTGGAGGGAAGGATAGGATAGCGCAGGCCCGCACAGAGGCGGCTACGGCGATTGCACACGTTCAGCGAGTGCAAGCTCGAAAACCCGTCATAACAGTTTGGGCCGTGGAGCGGGGTACACTGAACGAGGGAGCCTACGAATATTCATTCGGTGACAACGCGAGCAACATATATGGGGGATACACCATGTCAGCGTCCGGGACGATTCTGCGAATGTCGGTCTGCTCGGTCACCTTTAGGGAGCACGCTCTACCGAAGTCCGAGTGAATCTCGTCCTGAACGGGGTAGAGCAGAAGTCTGGCATCACCAAGTATGCGGGGCAGAGGTCAGGGTTTACGATATTCGATGATGACACTGCAATTAAAGTTTCCTCCGGTAGTGTTATTAACTTTGTTACAAAAATCGCTGACCAAGCGAGTTCAGCTACAGTAGTAACACTGTTAATTGAACTTTATTTATGATGAATGACGAGAAACTATATCCACACTTATCTTCAGGGACGGCTTCCTTTAGGATGACCATGATCGTCGAGATACAACAGATTCTCCAGCACGAGGGAGAGACGCGGACGGGTCATGCGAAGAAATATAGGCGAGCAGTCAATATAGTCGAGGGGGTGAGCACCACGTTAGCCTCAGCTTCCGTTGTAAGCGGTGTGGGTGATGTGTCTTTATTATCAACAATCGTCGCCGCGCCGGTCGCGGTGGCATTGAGTGCGATAGCGGCGGGGCCGGGACTGCATTGCATGACGGCCAGACTCGTGGGCCGAAAACTAGAGGCCAAGAGTGGAAAGTACCATCAAATAGCGGTTCTCGCGAGGTCTAAGAAAAACAGTATCGACGTTATCGTGACGAAAGCGATAGCCGACAACGATATATCAGATAGCGAGTTCAAACTGGTCGTCGAAGAGATGGCCAGGTACCAGAAGTTAAAGGGCACGATCCGGTCCAAGGTCCGACAACAAATTATCGTGGTCGAAGACGTAAAAAAGCTCGTCATGGAGGGGAGGGCCGACGAGAGAAAAAGTCTCCTCGCCCGTCTCGGGACGTGATATGCTTATTCGCGTGTCTGCAGCGGCACCTCCACCATACAGTCCAGCTGTTCCGACGGCCCCGCCATATAGAACATAAAACGTGTTCGGGCCCCGTTACGACACCCTCTGACCACCATACATTTATATAACCACAACTGTCCGTACCAGGAAGTAATCGTGTTACCATGCGCCGCAGTCATCGCTATATATATAGCATGTCTATATATTTTGGCGCATCGGATAAGGTAGATACATCACAGCGGCGGTTTGTGAACAGTTATTGTTTATCTCCAGGTATATGTTTCATAACTGCCTTGGTGGTTGTGTGTGTACTAAGGAGCGTTCCTATCCGACCACCGCTAAACTGTGCCATAAATCAGCCGAATGCCGATATAACGAGCGGTGGTGTAGTGTCAATGTCCGACACATAACCTCGCCAGAATAGTCTTAAGTGACTTATCAAAACTACACATCAGACCGGTTCTATTTTTCTATCTGACTTTCTGATTTGAATTATTACTAAACGATAATACTTGCGAGCACGTAATTCCTTGCTAACCAGTCGATGTATAGCGCGAGTGCCACCGCATGGTGGATATAGTAGTGATTCGGATCTGGTCCCTACCCCACAATGCATACATGGGCGAGGCGAAACGGAACCTCTTCTCAGCCATGCCCGGTGATGCTTGCAATACTCGTAAATACCGGTACGATGACATCTCTCGTGACTACCTGTCTTCAACCACGCACAATTAACGCGAACCATTGTGTGATTGCATATACTGAGCATAACATAGGGAGGGCTTATATCTAACATGCTATCACAGGTGGTGACGTCACCATCTCATTTATAAATTCCAGTCGAGGAAGTATATTGGCTCGGGGTTGATGAAATTTGTTTCCTCTCTTCTCATCCATACCGTGCGAACAAGTAGTATATGGGAGTCAACAATGATACGAGTTCCTGATGGGAGCCACCGCTTCCAGAGGGAACTCGTATGATTTTGACTCCCATATACTACTAGCGGTAACAATAGCTCACTTGAGCCTTTGGCTCTGGTCAGCTAAACACATTCATATTTTGTTATTAAAACTAGATAATAAATTGTTACTTTTTTATTGCGGTGTGTTGATTCTTTATTATTGTTGTTTTATTAGCATTAATTTTTTATTAATATGAATTCTTTATTATTGTTATGTGTTACTATTAGTATTAATATTCATATTATATTATATTATATTATTCATAAATTCATATTATTCATATTATTTGTATTATTATTATTATTATTCAGTAAAATCACTTACTGTATACTTACTTTACAATCAATAGACGTCATAATATAATCCACTCGAAAAAGGCCAGCCATTAAAATATGACACATATTGAGTTAGCGACTCGATGACACCAAGATTAACCTGCGCATCCGCGCAGTCTGATCTGGGCGAGCGCATTTTGCTAATTGAGACGAGCAACACGCCTGATGGAATTAAGAGATAAACGTTACACCAGTCCCAATATGAACGAGAGTGGGTGGTAATCAGTAGGTACACGTTAACCCTTTCACCCCTCAGTAACTGGAATGGGTGTTATTTGTGCAACCAAAGCAATCGTCACAAAATGATTTTCAGACTGGTTTATTTAGCATGTATATGCAAAGGGGGTGTTTTGCTCTCCAAAATATGAACATTTCTTGACAAAAAGTGCAGATCCGAATGAGACGGCTCATCTGGATTTACACTGTTTGCCAATACCACTGTACAGTCCTGTGGTGTTAAATTGGCTAATATCAAACACGCAATAAGCCCTTTTTTCGTGGCGGGTAGTCATTATCATTATACAAGCGTCAGGTGAAAGTGACAAGGGCCGAATCTCAGTATTGCTGCATTCACAACAAATAAACAATTATGCACATATATGAACAACCTGTGGACCGTTTCACCAAACTTTGTACGATAAAATGTTCGTATGAAGATCTTTACCACTTTCCTTTTCAAATTTACGAGACTCTCTAAAGGTACAATTGCACTCCTATGTTTACCTCCTGCACTGTGACTGAATACATTGTGTCAATGACATTTGTGGAAAGTGTAACTCCTGAACTGTGACTGAATACATGGGGTCAATGGCATTTATGGGTGTAGCTCCCGAACTGTGACTCAATACATTGGGTCAATGACATGTATGGAGAGTGTAGCTCCTGAACTGTTACTAAACACATTGGGTCAATGATATTTGTTGAGAGTGTAGTTCCTGAACTGTGACTGAATACATTGGGTCAGTGACATTTGTGGGGAATGTAGCTCCTGGACAATGACTGAATACATTGGGTCAGTGACATTTCTGGAGAGTGTAGCTCCTGAACTGTGACTAAATACACTGGGTCAATGACATTTGTGGAGAGTGTAGCTCATGAACTGTGACTGAATACACTGGGTCAATGACATTTGTGGAGAGTGTAGCTCCTGCACTGTGACTGAATACATTGGGTCAGTGACATTTGTGGAGAGTGTAGCTCCTGAACTGTGACTGAATACATTGGGTCAGTGACATTTGTGGAGAGTGTAGCTCCTGAACTGTGACTAAATGCTCTGGGTCAATGACACTTGTGGATAGTGTAGCTCCTGAACTGTGACTGAATACACTGGGTCAATGACATTTGTGGAGAATGTAGCTCCTGAACTGTGACTGAATGCATGGGGTCAATGGCATTTCTGGGGAGTGTAGCTCCTGAACTGTGACTGAATATATTGGGTCAATTACATTTGTTGAGAGTGTAGCTCCTGGACTATGACTGAATACATTGGGTCATTGACATTTGTGGAGATTGTAGCTCCTGCACTGTGACTGAATAAATGAAGACGGCGCGAACCAGTGGGCAGCAGGTTGGTAGCTAGTTGCGAAGGTAACTCTTGGGATCTACTCCCGTCCCGTCCCGTCCCGTCCGTAACTACGGAATTACCGGAGACGGCTCGCTAAACATTACATGTACTTGTTGCATAGTATACAGCTGCATACATATATACACTCCGGACTATGTATACACATATGCATGTTTATTATGCATGCACATGCAAGTATACTCGTGTTATATGATAAACGCAGTCATCCCATGGTGTCACAAAACTGCTGCGCCCCAATCGACACATTTCACATGATTTTGAAGGTAATGCAAGTATTTTCTTAGACGTCCAACGCTACATTAAACTTACTCATCGTTTCAATAAATAAGGCACGCTCATTCACATGTTCCGTGTTTTATATTTGAAAACTGGACTTACTCAGTGGCCATATCTTTGGATGTCAATTGGTCTGTATTCACCGGACATTACAACAAGATTATATTGAACAGTATTGTTTCAAACTCTAGTTCTACATGTATTTGCTCTATACAAACTTGTAATATATATATTAACAGTTATATCTACCGCTATTATACCACATTGTATATTACATGCAACAAGCAATTGGGAAGGGCTGTACCTAATGTTGTTAAAACGTGTAGCCCAACACGTTTGCTCTTATTATAGTCAATTGTATATATTGAAACTACTGTATACTGTCTAAATAGAGCAATACAATATGTTTAAATCAATTGAAATTGGCATTGACACTGCGCTTATCCTGGTTAAAACAAAGACAGGCAACGCCAACTGTTGGCTTAATTATTTCTAGCGTACAGCAGTGTATAGGTACAGTAGCGCTTTTCTGCATGTCAACTATACGTACTATACCAATACTCTACGTATACTATACCAATACGATATGTTTTCTATACGATATGCATATAATATAAACGTACGGTATGTTTGTACCGTACATACCAACCAATATCGTATATATATACTATTCAAATCGTACGTTTATACGATTGTTATACATATGTATAATTCTTGTACGTTTGTATCGTACAAACATACCAGATTATGGTATATTCATACCATATCCGTACGGATGTATCGTATATACGTATGATACGGTACAAACATACCAATATTATATGATCATACGATATGCTCATTAAATATACCAATACTATGCGATTACGATACGCATACGATATTAGTATATACAAATAGGTAAGGAGCAGAAAAGCGCTACTGTACAGCTAATCGTGACAGCGCAAATAATTATACTGTCGGTGTCGGTTTGCCGATATAACCCTTAGCCTGCTGAGCGCGAAAACTGTCGTCTGCTGTTGCTTTATATTTTGCCCTGTTTCTCGATAAAAACATGGTTTGAAAGCACTTTTCCTTTGGAAATGATTCTAAAATGCTGTCAAACATGTTTTTGATGAAAAAAATCGAAAATAAAACATAAACAGCAGACGACAACATTTCATTCAGCAGTGTAAGGGTTAATTTATGTAAATATGGTAAACAGGAAGTTCAACCTAAAGTAGATACTAATAGGCTTACATGTAATTTAATCGACATGCACTTGGATATTCTGGACACGGTTGTAGGTTAATTTCGAATAAATCCACTATACGATCGAGTGAGTGTTAATAAGAGTATGATTGCAGAACGACATGTACACTTCGTTGTTCGTCTTGAAGAGGTTCCACTGGAGGTGTAATTCAGATGGTGATCACAACGGGCGCTGTGGACATAATTACATGCATGTTGCGTGTTATGCGCTGTGACCTACGTTACTAAATAAGCAAGTTTATTGTTGTATTGTCCTGAGAGATAATACTATCAATGATCTCGTAAATACATTTCTAGAAATCTATTTTAAGAACGCGGGTTATTTTGAATCACAATAACGTTATATTACAACAGGCGCTGTTGACATACAGTCTAACCTCCCCGAACGGCCACCTCTCTACAACAACACAATCTCTATAACAACCACTATTTTATATCCTAAATGGATGGTTTCCTCTATATCTAACCTTCTGAACTGAGACGAAAACTGTCGTCTGATGTTGCTTTTGCCTTATTTCTCAACAAAATCAGGTTTTGACAGCACTTTAGAATCATTTTCAATGGAAATGATTCTAAGATGCTGTCAAAACATATATTTGATGTGAATTATCGAAGAAAATAAATAAACAGCAGACGACTAAATTTACTTCAGCGTTAACCTGCCTACAACCGCCGTCTCTCTACAACAGCCAGTTTTGCGTCGTCCCATGGGTGGCTGTTATAAAGAGGTTGCACTGTAATTTCATGAATGTTGCGTGTTATGGGCGGGTGACATATGTTACTAAATATGCTATGTTCTTGTTGTATTGTACTGAAAGAGAACATAATAATATCACTGATCTCATAAATACATTTCTAGGAATCTATTTTAAGAACGCGGGGGGTATTTTGAAGCTTTTGCACTATATAGCACGTATAAACACGTACCGACCATTTTTTCTAAACTGTTACTTGACTTACAACAACCATAGGCAAAATGTAATCAAGCAGATATAACAAACAGACATATAAAGATATGGCGGGAGCTTTGTTGTTACGACATCAGTTCGTGGAAGGGCACTCACATAATGTAGCAATCATTTCGATGATTACGGTGAATGGTACGATAATAAATACTGTATCGTTGAATATATGGTGCCGTCAAAGATAAGGTTCTCACAGGAGTATATATCAAACGTCTTTAGTCACGAACCACACAGAGGTTTTCCTATGAAAACGTTGGCAGACAAACTTGTGAAGGGGAAAATACAACTAGAAGACATGGAGCCTTTGCCTGTAGTGGTGGACAACGATAGTGACAAGGTGTATACGCTGGACAATAGGCGGCTATCGGCGTTCAGAGAGGCGGAGCGCCGCGGCAAGTGTACGGAAATCCCAGTTCTTATATTGCTGTTCAGGTAAGAAAACACTGAATTGATGGTGCAAAAGTAGTTCTGTATAAAATAAGTAGTCCACCTATTATTTTCACAATGAAACATGGAAGAAACTATATTTATGGACGCATATCAAAAATAATACACAACTCTAAAATGGTTCCAGTGCCGAATAAACCACAATATTCTGGCCACAAATGATTTCCTTAATAAGATAAAAATCGTACGTAGTCAATTATGTACATTCTGTAAGAACTTTTCGGAAACAATAAAACATTTGTTTTGGGATTGTGAGGTTAAACAAACTTATGTATGAAACTTCACGAATGGTTAGCGACAACAAATATAACTATTACAATTAACAAGATTAACGAAAATCATACTATCTCTATTATTGCCGGTGTTAAAAAGTAGTTCCAAGTCTCAGCGTACTAAAGAATCGAATTCAACTATTTTATGAAATATCCAGGAAGGCAGCAATAATGGACAAAAAACTTGAAAATTTTACAAAAAAATGGGAAGAATTTATAATTACACAAGTTTAATTTATGTAACAAAAATACCAAAAAAGATTTCTTCTTCAGTTTAGCTATTTGCGGGTGCTATAATAAATCTCTGCTTTTGTGCTTATTTTTTCTTTGTTTAACCCCTCCACCACCCCACCCGACCCCGACCCCCATTCCACCTAATAGTATAGGTTTGGGAAATAAAGCCATTATAACAAATAATCTAGTAGAAGAATATAATATATATTGAGTAATACAGATTCAAGCAAAGACCATGATCTGACGGAACCAGTCGTGTTTTATTTTATAACCAGTTTGGTGATGAGAACATATTGTTTATTGGCTCGTCAATACAACTTGTAAACAGTTAACCCTTTCAGTCCTAAATAACTGGAATGGATAATGATATGTTAATTTTCGGCCAATTCCATTCATCACACAATATTTGTTAAATTGTCCATTTATAAAATGTTTATTTTTTTAAAAACATATGAAAATTACTTGCAAAAAGTGCAGATCCTGATGATACGGCTCGCCATGAGCCGGCTCGTCTGGATTTACACTATTGGCAAAACACTTAAATAAATGGCTGTTGTGTTGAAAGTGTTAAAGGTACATGCCCACATGCCAGGTTAGAATAAAGGGAGGCATATTTGTTCGTCCATTCATTAGATATGACATTGTTCGGGCAAAATAAACAGTCATTAACCATTTCCCGACGATATAATTGACATTATTATTCTTCATATAAAACAAATAAATTTCCACACTGATATCAGGGGCCATAACTGTGTCTCTTTAAATGTTAAGAGACATTACCATTTATTCTCTGTATTTATTTTTTGATTGCAATGATCATACACCATAATATGATGAAAATATTTGTTTTTCAGGTGACGCATTTAATTTTTAAAATATTTTTTTCAGGAGCTACACTCTCCACAAATGTCTTTGACCCAATATATTCAGTCACAGTGCAGGAGTTACACTCTCCACAAATGCCATTGATCCAATGTATTCAGTCACAGTGCAGGAGCTACACTATTCACAAATGTCATTGACCCAATGTATTCTGTCACAGTGCTGGAGCTACACTCTCCACAAATGTCATGACCCAATTTAGTATGTCTCAGTGAAGGAGCTACACCCTCCAAAAATGTCATTGACCCAATGTATTATGTCACAGTGCAGGAGCTACACTCTCCACAAATGTCATTGACCCAATGTACTTAGTAACAGTTCAGGAGTTACACTCTCCACAAATGTCATTGACCCAATGTATTCAGTCACAATTCAGGAGCTACACTCCCCATAAATGCCATTGACCCCATCTATTCAGTCACAGTTCAGGAGCTACAGTTTCCACAAATGTCATTTACCCAATGTATTCAGTCACATTTAAAGTGTCATTGACCCAATGCATTCAGTCACAGTTCAGGAGCTACACTCTCCACAAATGTTATTGACCCAATGTATTATGTCACAGTGCAGGAGCTACACTCTCCACAAATGTCACTAACCCAATTTAGTCTATCACAGTGCAGGAGCTACGCTCTCCACAAATGTCACTGACCAAATGTATTCTGTCACAGTGCAGGAGCTACAGTCTCCACAAATGTCACTGACCCAATGTAGTATGTCACATTGCAGGAGCTACACTCTCCACAAATGTCACTGACCCAATATATTCGGTCACAATGCAGGAGCTACTCTCTCCACAAATGTCACTGACCCAATGTATTCTGTCACAGTTCAGGAGCTACACTCTCCACAAATGTCACTGACACAATGTATTATGTCACAGTTCAGGAGCTACACTCTCCACTAATGTCATTCACCCTATGTATTCAGTAACAGTGCAGGAGCTACACTTTACACAATTGTCAGTGACGCAATGTATTTAATCACAGTTCAGTAGCTTCACTCTCCACAAAGGCATTGACCCAATGCATTCAGTCACAGTGCAGGAGCGACTCTTTCCACAAATGTCACTGACACAATGTATTCAGTCACAGTTCAGGAGCTACACTCTCCTTAAATGTTACTGACGCAATGTATTCAGTCACAGTTCAGGAGCTTCACATTCCTTAAATGTCACTGACACAATGTATTCAGTCACAGTACAGGAGCTATACTCTCCAAAAATGTCACTGACCCAATGTGTTCAGTCACAGTTCAGGAGATACACTCTCCACAAATGGAAATGACATAATGTATCCATTCACAGTCCAGGAGATACACTCTCAAAAAATGTCAATGACCCAATGTATTCATTCACAGTCCAGGAGCTACACTCTCCAAAAATAGCATTGACCCAATGTATTCAGTCACAGTGCAGGAGCTACGCTCTCCACAAATGTCACGGACCCAATGTATTCAGTCACAAAGCAGAAGCTACACTATCCACAACTCTCATTTACCCACTGTATTATGTCACAGTCCCTGAGCTACACTCTCCACAAATAGTGTTGACCCAATATATTCAGTCACAGTGCAGGAGCTACACTCTCCACAAATGTCACGGACCCAATGTATTCAGTCATAAAGCAGTAGCTACACTATCCACAAATGTCATTTACCCACTGTATTCTGTCACAGTCCCTGAGCTACACTCTCAACAAATAGCATTGACCCAATATATTCAGTCACAGAGCAGAAGCTACACTCTCCACAAATGTCATTGACCCAATGTATGCAGTCACAGGGCAGGAGCTACACACTCCACAAATGAGCCGCGTCACGAGAAAACCTGTATTCGGGAAAGTTTTGGTCAATGTCAAATTTTGTTTCTATAACAATGATATTTGTATGATGAATTGAATGCTTTTTATTTGATCATGATATCTGCAATATTCATTAAGATATAATAGTTTATACAACACCACTATGCAGGTCGTTTGAGCAAAAGAGACGTCACACAAAAGCGACGTCAAGCGACGTAAAATGACGTTCCAGTATGTACCGTTACACATAGAGTATACGTCAACATTTACAACAGTTTGCAAGTTGACATAATCGAACTAGAGGCATGTTTGGCATTGAATAATGAATGTAAAGACGGATGAGCTTTTGGTAACACATGAATGTGCAAAGCGAAAAAGTCAAACAGGCATGTTCATGTACCAGCAAGTATGAACGTGAGCGGGTACGCGAATTAGGTATGCTGATTTGTTCTTCCTTTTGACGTGTTTACTGAGCGTTTTAACAATTTATAATTGTAGAAAACCACGGAAGTATATTGATTAACTGATTGGTTTAGTTCAACATATACGACCGTTTAGTTCAACATTCACAAATGGAAATACACATGCATACGGGGAGAACAATACGTTCAACATTAAATTACATTAAAACTAGAGCACAGTCGATGGTGCACCATCGCAATATACCCACGTTTCCCAAATGCGAAGTTGAAAAGGATGAGATAAGTAATGACCGGTGGTCGAATCAAAAATCGAAATTCACTGCGCATCTACACACCACAAGGAAGGCACACACCAAGTTTCAAGTCCCTACCTATTACCAGATTACGGTTAAAAAGTTGTACTGCTTACAAGAAACGTGATAGCCGGACAACTGTTTGCTCTGAAAGGCAGTGTTCATGTCTGATGACAGGCACCCTTACTTCCATGTGTTACGCACTATGTACAGTTCACAGTCGCTCGAATAGCGTGAGAGCAAAAGTCTGTATCGCTTACATGTAGTTTCTACTCCATCGCAGTCTCTCACTCGCCTAGTGGGAGACCACCTTCAAGGGTAGCGCGTGGAAGACTGTCACATGGACAAAATGGCTATGTTAACATATTTGAGACATTTGTTACCACAGCTGGTGATCAGCTTGTCCTACCACCGACTTGTGTTTGTTTTGGTAGTGTTACGGTAACAGTTTGTCTTTTGGAGACTCAACTGAAAATGCGAGGGTCCCAAAGTACGAAGAAATAAGATATAAAATAATAACAATACCCCAAGTCAAGAGATCCTTGATAATCGTTGAACAGTACTATATACAAGAACCATATAAATTGATAGTGCGCACAGTCTTATTGTATTTGCGTCACGACTTAACAATATTTTCACTCCAAGTAAATGACTCTAATATCCCCAACATATGTTGCCTTGAAATATAATCCCACAGCATCTATTTCTTGATTGTTTGTATTATTTCATTTTTCACGACTTGACAGATCGTCACTCACGGTCCATGATACTAACGTCTCCAACATATGTTGCCTTGAAATAACATCCCACCGTATCTATTTCTTATGTTAACAATGACACACACGTCAGTGTGCATTCAGATTTAAGTTTTTGTACTTGCACCACCTGGTGAAAAAACCGGACCTTACAATATCTGCAATAAATGTAAGACCCATATCCTGTCGGTAATTGAGAAAGGATTCCCTAGTGACTGAATGGCGGACATCGTATGTTCTGATCAGATGATGTATATGCATCTATACTAGTTGTATCATCCATGTCTTTGTTGTTTTTGCAGGAGATGTTTTTCTTCTTAAAATCGGTAAAGGTTGCTCTAAATTTTAATGTTATACATTACATGTATATTAGAAAGAAAAAATTGAGCAATAAACTGAAAATTCGCGTCGAGTTAACCAGATCTGAAACATATAATTGTGTAGGAAACCGGGCCCAGACTACATCGGTCTACAAATACATGTATGCTGCCGATCATCTGTATGCAAATAAAAAATGTAGCTTACACAGAGTTTTCACCTGTAAATGGTGGCCGATAACAAGTTAATGTGGACAGTTAGGCTATCTGTAAACTGTGTCAAAGAAAATATTATGTCAAAATAACGGAACATAAAAAACTATCAATAACAGACAATCATTTTTATATGTGATATCAGCAGCAGACTAATACAATAAACTTATCCTTACGCCATTATTGTTAATCAAAACATAAGATAAGATGTGCCCGTTTAGAATAAAAATGGTGGATTTCGATCGTACGACCGTTAGTACGGCAGTTTAACGTTCATCCAATACATTCTCAGACGGCAGGACCCAGTACAGATCGAAGACTGTTTTTTTTCACACACATACGCCCGATTATAGATATATTCCGTTCGTTAGATAACTTTAACACAACGGAACAAACCTAACATAGCGGTCTGGCAAACGTCGATAATTGTAAATCTCGGCTAAAATTACGTCAGCTGAGTTCACGACGTCACATCTTGTGACCTCGTCAGACTCCCGAAGACAGGTTTTCTCGCGACGCGGCTCAAATGTCACTGACCCAATGTATTCAGTCGCAGTGCATGAGCTACGCTCTACACAAATGGCATTGACCCAATGTATGAAGTCACAGGGCAGGAGCTACCCTCTCCACAAATGTCACTGACCCAATGTATTCACTCACAATGCAGAAGCTACACTCTCTACAAATGTCATTGACCCAATGTGTTCTGTCACAGTTCAGGAGCTACATGTACACTCTCCACAAATGTAATTGACCCAATGTATTCAGTCACTGTCCATGAGCTACACTCTCCACAAATAGCATTGACCCAATATATTCAGTCACAGTACAGGAGCTACATGTACACTCGCCACAAATTCCACTGACCCAATGTATTAAGTCACGGTACAGGAGCTACACTCTCCACAAATGTCACTGACCCAATGTATTCAGTCACAGTGCAGGAGCTACATTATCCACAAATTCATTGACCCAATGTATTAAGTCACAGTGCAGGAGCTACACTCGCCACAAATGTTCACTGACCAATATTATCAAATGTCACTGACCAAATGTATTCAGTCACAGTGCAGGAGCTACACTTTCCACACATGTCATTTACCCAATGTATTAAGTCACAGTGCAGGAGCTAAGCTGCACACACATGTCATTAGCCCCATTACGGCAGCCACAGATCAGGGGCGTATTTCACTTAGCTTCGTATGTTTTACAAATTTCGTAGATACGTTGTGGAAAAGTAGGGGTGCAATTGTACCTTTAGAGAGACGCGTTACTTTGGAAAGCAAAGTTCTAAAGATCGTCATAGGAACGTTTTATCTTACGAAGTTTAGTTAAACGGTCCCCAGATTGTTCATGTACATGTATGTGCATAATTGTTTATTTGTTGTCAATGCAGCAATAATCATATAGGGCCCTTGTCACTTTCACCTGATGTTTATATAATGATAATGCCTTCCCGGCACGACACAAACGGGCGTACATGTATGGCGTGTTTGATATTAACTCTTTCACCAGTACAGACCTGTATAGTGGTTGGCAAACAGTGTAGATCCAGATAAGCCGGCTCGTGACGAGCCGTCTCATCAGGATCTGCACATTTTTCAAGATTTTGTCATATTTTTGAGAGCAAAACACCCCCTTTTCATAAATGGACTAGTCTGAAAATCATTTTTTGACGATTACTTCGGTTACACAATTAACACTCATTCCAGTTACTGAGGGATGAAAGGGTTAAAGTGTACCTACTGGCTACCACCTACTCTCATTCATACTGGGACTGGTGTAACGTTTATCTCTTAATTGCATCAGGCGTGTTTGCTCGTCTCAATTAGCAAAACGCGCCCAGATCAGACGGCGCAGGTGCGCAGGTTGATTTTGGTATCCTCTAGTTGTATTTTCCCCTTCACAAGTTTGTCTGCCAACGTTTTCATAGGAAAACCTCTGTGTGGTTCGTGACTAAAGACGTTCGATATATACTCGTGTGAGAACCGTATCTTTGACGGTATCATTGACCGTAATCATTGAAATGGTTGCTATGGCTATACCCCTCCGCGAACTGATGGCGTAACAACCAGGCGTCCACCACATCTGTATATGTCTGCTGGCTATATCTGCTTGATTCATTTCAGGGTATGGGATCACGTGGTCTATTGTTTACACTGCAGAATTGTCGGCGCCCATAATGGTATCAGGTAAATCTTATTTTTCATCAATACGACTGCCGATTCTTTCTTTTAATGATGACCTACGAGTCCGCCAATACCGAATTTAGCAGCATTACTTAGTAATACGTAGTTCTGCAGAGAAATATTAATCGGATCAAGTTTAAACAACGTTTGATTATCTGAGAATGTTCAGAAAAACTACATAAGTAAATTAAATGCTACTGAATTTGGTATTTGGCCAACACTTAGTGCTAACGCCTGGAACATGGTCATTATTAAAAGGAAGAAACCGCATTCGTATTTATTAAAAATATGATTTACCTGTGACCTCATGGGCGCCGCCATTACCACGTGATCCAATACCCTGCAGTTGTGTTCATGGTTGTTGTAAATCAAGTAACGGTTTAGACACCATTAGCGGTATGTGGTGTTTATATAGTCACAAACTCCAAACTAACCCGCTTTCTTAAAATAGATTCCTACAAATTCATATATGATGTCACTGATAGTCTTGTTATCTCACAGTACAATACAACAATACATTGTTTATATAGTCTCTATCTTGAGATCGCATATTGTGTCACAAAAATTCCTATGGGTGCAGCCATTGATCGTGCTACGCGTAAATGGATAGTACAAGCAAGAAAATAGTGCCCCATGTCAACTTATCCTATTGCGTTTTGGTATGTCTTGCTTTTTATCTAAAACTCTACATATTATATTCTTTATTATAATAGTTTTCACAGTTTTGTGCTGACTTTATCAGTTAAATTCTGGAAGATAATAATAACCAAGACAGTTCGTGCGTATGAATACATCAGCTATTATCGTTAGGTCTCACGGGACAGTACGGAGCTAGACGATTTTCTATATATTGTACTAATGATCCTGCAAGTTACACCAGTGTGTTTTACAAACTGAACTTACCCATGCACCATCCGTTTTGTGGCGATAACATATTTCAGTACTTTTATTTATTTAGTAATGTAGGCCATCAGCCCATAACACGCAACATGCATGAATATGTACATGTAATTATGTCAACAGCGCCTGTGCATATATTATATGATGCCAGCAAGTGTTTTACACATTTGAACCAATCACAGAATCCCGTGTGGTGTAAAGTTTATTTTCAGCCAAACACTCGCTCGCATTATCAGTCTTAATTATTTGCATGCTGGGAAACTGTGAGCTAATAATAGTTAAAAAATAGCAGATGACGATTAAATATATTTTCATTTAATTAATATATATTCTAATGCACTTTATAAATATCACGCAATCTGATTGGCTGATGGTCATACATTACAGGTATGTCATTGTTGATGAACGGTCGCACATTATTTCAATATGTATTCCTACGCCAGTAGTAAAGGAGTGCATTAGAAATAGGTTAACCACATTGTAATTTTGAAATTTGCGGCGTATATAAGAAAATGATAGGTCGGAAAATCTGTTTAATGGCGACGCGCTAGCGGAGCCATTAAACATGTTTTGCGACCTATCATTTTCTGATATACGCCGCAAATTTCAAAATTACAATTCAGTTAACCTTCTAGTTTACCCAGTTTACAAACAGGTATGGTGGGTGGTTGGTCGGGTGAACGCGACGGCGTAAATTAACGGTAGGGGTTCCTCCTTATAGGAATCACGATTTGCCTGGTTTGGCCCTCAGGTACGTTTTTATCTTTGGGTCTTTCGTTACCTGGTAGTTGAATTGGGTTATTGCCCATTATCAAAATAGTAACATTATTACTGACCCTACTGCTTTTGAGGATTTCATTATAATAAAATAAAGTTAACCCTATATTACAATACAGTTAACCCTATAGTACAATACAGTTAACCCTATATTACAATATAATTGTCCATATATTACAATACAGTTTACCATATAGTACATGTACAATATAGTTAAACCTATATTACAATACACTTAACTTAAACCCTGTACTACAATAGAGTTAACCCTATATTACAATACAGTTAACTTAACTCTATATTACAATACAGTTAACCCTTTATTACAACACAGTTTACCCTATATTACAATATGGTTAACCCTGTATTACAATACATTTAACCTATATTACAATACAGTTTACCCATATTACAATACAGTGAACCCATATTACAATATAGTTAACCCTACATTGCAATTCAGCAAACCTAACCGTATATTACGATAAATTTAACCTACATTACAATATGGTTAACCATACATTACAATACAGATAGCTTAGCCCTATGTTACAATACAGTTAACCTTATATTACAATACATTTAATATAACCCTATATTACAATACAGTTAACCCATATTACAATACAGTTACCCTATATTACAATACAGTTAACCCTACATTACAATTCAGTTAACTTAACCGTATATTACAATACAGTTAACCCTACTTTGCAATATAGTTAACCCTATATTACAATACAGTTAACCTATATTACAATACAGTTAACCCTACATTACAATTCAGCTAACTTAACCGTATATTACAATACCGTTAACCCTGCATTGCAATACAGTTAACCATATATTACAATAAAGTTAACTTATCCCTATATTACAATACAGTTAACCCTATATTACAATGCATTTAACATAACCCTATATTACAATACAGTTAACCATATATTACAATACAGTTAACCCTACATTACAATTCAGTTACTTAACCGTATAGTTAATCCAACATTAAAATACAGTTAACCCTATATTACAATACAGTTAACTTAGCATACAGTTAACCCTGTATTACAATACATTTAACATACTCATATATTACAATACATTTAACCCTATATTAAAATACAGTTAACCCTACATTACAATTCAGTTACTTAACCGTATATTACAATACAGTTAACCCTACATTACAATACAGTTAACACTGTATTGCAATACAGTTAACTTAACCCTATATTACAATACAGTTAACCCTATATTACAATACAGTTAACCCTATATTACAATTCAGTTACTTAACCGTATAGTTAATCCTACATTAAAATACAGTTAACCCTATATTACAATACAGTTAACTTAGCCCTGTATTACAATACAGTTAACCCTGTATTACAATACATTTAACATACTCATATATTACAATACATTTAACCCTATAGTACAATACAGTTAACCCTACATTACAATTCAGTTACTTAACCGTATATTACAGTACAGTTAACCCTACATTACAATACAGTTAACCCTATATTGCAATACAGTTAACTTAACCCTATTTTACAATACAGTTAGCCCTGTATTGCAATACATTTAACATAACCCTATATTACAATACAGTTAACCCTATATTACAAAACAATTAACCCTTTATTACAATACAGTTAACCCATATTGCAATACATTTAACCCTATATAGCAATACAGTTAACCCTATATTACAATACAGTTAACGCTATAGTGAATACGTTTGTGGAGTTCATTAGAATTTAGTCCGGAGCATTTTTAGAACCATGACCATTTCATTGATGCGAACACTGCACACCCTGATCAGACTGTGCGCATGCACAGACTGATCTGGCTCTACACTGGTGACAAGAACCATAAGGCCCATCTCTTCAGTCACAGCCACACATTATGATTTGAACATCTGACGTTTTGTTGTTTCAATTTTTACCGATACAGGTACGTAAGTATCCGATTTTCTATAGTGTTGAAAGCAGCAGGATAGGAACTCCGATATGTACATGTATGTACCTATATGGGGGAAGTAGAAACACCCCAGCGGTGCTAGTATCGTTACCAAAATCATGATATGCCCCTTTAATCAATGGTTGTGACCACCCGTGTTAAACTTATCACATGCTGTGTGTTGTACATGTACATCCATTGTTTCGTATCTTCAATAACCCATTGTCTGAAATACGCTAGCGCGTCGCCATTAAACAGATTTTCCGACCTATCATTTTCTGATATACGCCGCAAATTTGAAAATTACAATTCATTTAACCCTTATAGTTTACCCCGTGTATAAACAGGTATGGTGGGTGGTTGGTCGGGTGAACGCGACGGCGTAAATTAACGGTAGGGGTTCCTCCTTATAGGAATCACGATTTGCCTGCTTTGGCCCTCAGGTACGTTTTTATCTTTGGATCTTTCGTTACCTGGGAGTTGAATTGGATTATTGCCCATTATAAAAGTAGAAACATTATTACTGACCCTACTGCTTTTGAGGATTTCATTAGAATTGTTAAAGCTATAATAAAATAAAGTTAACCCTATATTACAATACAGTTAACCCTAATATACAATACAGTTAACCCTATATTACAATATACTTAATTTAACCCTATGCTACAATACAGTTAACCTTGTATTACAATACAGTTAACTTAGCCCTATATTACAATACAGTTAACCCTATAGTACAACACAGTGTACCCTATATTACGATATAGTAAACCATATATTACAATACATTTAACCTATGTAACAATACAGTTAACCCATATTACAATACAGTTAACCCTATACTGCAATACAGTTATCCCTATAGTATGATACACTTAGCTTAACCCTATAATACAATACAGTTGACATTGTTTTACAATACAGTTAACCCTAGTTACAATTAACACTATATTACAATACATTTAAGTTAACCCTATATTACGATACAGTTAACCCTATATTACAATACACTTAACTTAACCCTATACTACAATACAGTTGACATTGTATTACAATACAGTTAACCCTAAATTACAATACAGTTACCCATATGTTACAATACAGTTAACCTAACCCTGTATTACAATACAATTAACCCTATATTACAACACAGTTTACCCTATATTACAATATAGTTAACCTCATTTTACAATACAATTAACTTAACCCTATACTACAATACAGTTGACATTGTATTTCAATACAGTTAACCCTAAATTACAATACAGTTAACCATATATTACAATACAGTTAACTTAACCCTATATTACAATACAGTTATTCCTATATTACAACACAGTTTACCCTATATTGCAATATAGTTAACCATCTGTTACAATACATTTAACCGATACAGCAATACAGTTAACCCATATTACAATACAGTTAACCCTATATTACAATATAGTTAACCCTATATTACAACATACTTAACTTAACCCTATACTACAATACAGTTGACCTTGAATTATAATACATATAACCCTAAATTATAATACAGTTAACCCTATATTACAATATACTTAACTTAACGCTGTATTACAATGCATTACAATACAGTTTACCCTATATTGCAATATAGTTAACCCTATATTACAATACATAACATGCATTACAATACAGCTAACTCATATTACAATACAGTTAGCCCTATATTACAAACAGTTAACCCTGCATTACAATTCAGTTAACTTAGCCGTATATTACAATACAGTTAACCCTATATTACAACACAGTTTACCCTATTTTGCAATATAGTTAACCCTATACTACAATACATTTAAAATAACATTACAATTCAGTTTACCCAAAATATTACAATTTACAGTTTAAACCTTTATTATTTACAAAAAACAGTTAACCCTACATTACAATTCAGTTAACTTAACGTTATTATTTTACAATCAGTTAACCCTACATTACAATATAGTTAGCCCTAATATTACATACAGTTAACCCTATATTACAACACAGTTAACTTAGCCCTATATTACAATACAGTTAACCCTATATTACAATACATTTAACATAACCCTATATTACAATACAGTTAACCCTATATTGCAATACAGTTAACCCTATACTACAATACAGTTAACCCTATATTACAATATATTTAACCCATATTGCAACACAGTTAACCCTATATTACAATACAGTTAACCCTATAGCGAATACGTCTGTGGAGTTCATTATAATTGAGTCCGGAGCATTGTTAGAAGCATGACGGATATTTAATTGATGCGAACATTGCAGACCCTGATCAGACTGTGCGCATGCACAGACTGATCTGGCTCTACACTGGTGATAAGAACCATAAGGCCCATCTCTTCAGTCACAGCCACACATTATGATTTGAACATCTGAAGTTTTGTTGTTTCAATTTTCACCGATACAGGTGCATGTACATACGTATCCGATTGTTTATATTGTTGAAAGCAGCAGGATAGGAACTCCGATATGTATGTACATTGTACATGTACCTATATGGTGGAAATAGAAACACCCCAGCGGTCCTAGTATCGTTATATATCGATGGTCTAGTAACATAAGGTCGTAAGTGCTATGCTTTAGCATGGCAGTTACGACCTTATGTTACTAGACCATCGATAGCTTCAATTAAACCACTTTACACAGAGTCATGATGAAAACACGTTTTTAATTGTATACATATAGTATGTTTAAAAAAAATCCTGATATGCCCCTTTAATCAATGGAAGTGGTGACCACCCGTGTTAAACTTTATCACATGCTGTGTGTTGTGCATGTACATCCATTGTTTCGTATCTTAAAATAACCCATTGTCTGAAATACGCTTTTAGGCGTATGGAAATTTTGTACATAAAGTCGCCACTTTGTCCGTCCGTACGTCTGTCCGAGATTTCGTGAGTAGGATTTGCTTGAAACTTCGCATGTATTTTTTAGTACTCGTGATCCATAGTTTCCTTCCGTGGTCCACGGCTGCGGCCTTAGTGCTCAAATTCAAGGTCAAATAAGAGTTGTTTTGTTGGCGTCAATGTTTTTGCGGTGTACATACAGTGTTACTGATTTCTAGTATTCTTATTTCTCAAATAAAGTATATTTATTTACAAATTATATTTGAACGTTGACATTTTTCACCACACGTCCATATTGTATCACATACCGTGTGTTAAACATATACAGGCATTTCGTTTATTTCCTGCAAACCAATTTGAGGCCTAGGTATTTCCATATTTAGATTTGTGTCTGTTTTCATATTTCTCTCCAAAGTATGTGTCGTAACCACTCGCTTGAACCGTCCCGGCGAGACTGTTCAAATGGTGAGCATAACATATACACATGATAAAGAAATTACTTACAATTGTCCATGGATCATCTTCAGAATTTATCCCGTCAACACAGTGCGTATGTGCCGTGAAACACGGTGCCGTGAAACATTTTTGATATCCAGTCAATACCATTTTTGCATTTTACAGCCATTTGTAGGTGTTGACGGGATAAATAGAATAGTAGGTTAGTGCCGTGAATGGGAAAAAATATCTGGCGCGGCACGGAAACGGGATGTGCTCGGCAGAGCCTCGCCCATCCCGTTTCCTGAGACTTGCCAGATATTTTTTCCCATTCACGGCACTAACCTACTATTCTCTATCTATTTTCCTTATTTCTGAATCAAAGTATATGTTGTGACCACTCATTTGAACCGTCTCGGCGAGACGGTTCAAATGAGTGGTCACAACATATACTTCTGATGAGAAATAAAGAAATTCTTGAGCCTTGCCGGATATTTTTTAGTGGGAGTACTCTAAAGGAACACGGACACCAAAGTATCGCTCATGTTTATTACAGTTTCTGATCGTATGTACTTTAATATACTGCATGCAATATGATAGTGATATTGCTTGATATACATATATATCATTTACTTTGCTGGAAGGGAAAATCTACATAATTATTGTACATGTATATTATGTGAAACATATGGAAGCGTCCTGGTGCAAATTCTAAAATATTGTATCTCCTAGTTAGGAGATACTATCTCCTAATTAGGAGATAATAAGTCCTAATTAGGAGATGATACGTCATAAATAGGAGATAGTATCCCCTAATTAGGAGTTAGTGTCAGGACTACAATCTGTGTCAATGCTGAAATATATTTTTCTTCCATCTCATAATTAAGAGATACTTACTCCAAATTAGGAGAAACTAAGTCCTAATTAGCGGATAATAAGTCATAATTAGGAGATACTATCCCCTAATTAGGAGTTATTATCCCCTAATTATGACTTAGCATCTCCTAATCAGGACTACTATCTGTGTCAATGCTAAAATATATTGTACTTCCAACTACTAATTAAGAGATACTAACTCCTAATTAGGAGACACTAAGTCGTATTTAGGAGATACTAAGTGCTAATTATGAGATAGTAAATCCTAATTAGGAAAGACTAACTCCTAATTAGGATTTAATATATCCTAATTAGGGGATACCATATCCTAGCAAGGACTTATTATCTCCTAATTAGAATATACAAATTCCTAATTAGGAGATACAGAGTGGCCTGCGATTCTCTTACCAGGCGAATTGCAATTCCTGGAGCGCAGGATTGCAATTCGCGTTCCCATTAATTGCAATTGGACCGCAATCGGACCGCAATCGGACTGCAATCATGTGACCGCGGTCCAAAGAGTTGGTTGCGGAATTGCAATACTTATAGCGCAGTTCGCGCTGCGCTCCGCTTTTGATTGCAATTTACGCTCCTTTGTTTCTGTAAACTGCGAAAGAATGACCGCTTTACGCTGCGCTCTGCGGTAAAATCAGCGGACCGCTCTGCTTAACCAATGCGGCAATAAAATCGAAATAGTTGACAAACGTATCCGTGTTCCAATCCAAAATTTTATCCCATCTATCTAATTCAAAGTGACTACCCTAGAAAGTCAGCGGTATTTGTGATCTGTTTTTTTGGTGCGCAAATATAAATCGGCGGGTTACTGCGAGACATACAGTGAAACATTGACCTTGACAATTTCTTGGACAAAACAAAATGTCGTCACTCACTCACTGCCGTTCCGAATATCAAGAACACATTAATAGACACCATCATGCTGACAATATATTTATTTTCATATAAAATCAAATGATAATGTGTGGTCTACGGTATAATATAGCAAAACAAAGCATCAATTTTGCGTTTTGTTTACTTTTTCGTCGGTATCAAATTACGTTTTCCTATTATGTTGACATTATTTCGACGCGATCCTATAGTCGACATGACAATTTCTGAGATCAATACAACTTTTCATAATGTCTTTCAATTTCAAACTGCAAGGAGACTGTGAATTGCATATTAACCATAATAACATGGTGAACATATTGATAATAATTTTAAAAGAAAAGCATATTTTAATTTTCGAAACCTGATCATAAAAATTAAAATATTAAAAATTTATTTTGGAATAAGATTTATATTACTGCAAACGTTCTGTTCTAGCTGTTGATTTCTATTGGCCCGATTCAAATTTTGTGAAGATAATATTTATTCCGGTGATAGCCATTTATTTAAAATAAAACGGTTTACTTGTGTCACAGAGTGAGAAAGATAAATAACGGCCCGGAATCGAACCAGGGACCTCATGTTTACCGTACCATGCCCATGACTCTACCGAGCAAGCTAACAAGGCACAGATCATACACACTTCATCCCCATGGTCAGTTGCATACTGTGACATTCTTCTCCGCCAAATTGAAATTCGTCCTCAAATTCTTTGTTTAATTTTTGTCTCCGAATTCCATATGTTTGGGTACAATTTGGGAGTATTTATCAGTCGCGGTCCTTTGTTGGGCAACAGAATACTCAATTATCGTCCGTACCCAGAGTTCCGGTGCTCCATAGGTTTTTCCTGCAGAGTACCGAATCGGATCTCATTCGCGCTTTAGCTGTTAATTGTGACATATTTTTCTGTACTTATTACACAGAAATGAATAAGTATAATACTGACATTTCTTTCAATTGAAAAATACAGAAAATATGTCGCAATTAACAGTTGAAGTGCAAATCAGATGTGATTTGGTACTTTGCAGGGGAAACCTACGGAGAGCACCATTATAAACTCTCGGTACGGACGATGCGGGAGTATTCTGCAGAGTTACTTCCCGCAACTACGTTGGGCGCTAAATGTCACAGGGTGAGAAAGATGTGCACCAGCCCGGAATCGAACCGGGGATCTCTGGTTTACCACACCATCGCTCTACCTGCTGAGCAAACCGGGCACAAATACACACTTATTCACCATAGTGATCACTTCATTCAACCAAAAATTCACAAGCTAGAAGTTATGCCAAATTATTACAGTCAACGTCACAGATTATGCTCTTGGCGACATTAGCGGACACAAATTTGTCCATCAATTTGATCAAATAAACAACGGAATCTGACACATAACACTACGACGGCGCATGGAAACATCATTATTCTGGTACTTGGAATCAAAATGGTGGATATTAAGATCAATATGTGAGGCGCTGACGGAACCTTTAACATTTGTTATCACGATAGCAGCTACAGGGATTGTTGGACGCATTTATTTAGAGAAACAAGAGATTACAATGGATTGGATAATATACTAAGTGACATTTTGTTCTAACGTACACCAACATAGAGGATTAAATTTGCGACAAAGTTGGATTCTGGATTTTGTGGACAGGTGACAGAAATCGGAGCTGGATAAGAACCGACAGACGTGATTCTGAATATGCGTGCTTGGTCTGTGGTTTTTCTTCCAGATCATGTCATGCATGTTTTAATTTCACGTCATGTCAAAGCAGCACTATTGAATATAATGAATAACTTTAATATTCTACACCAGAATTAAAGTTCATTCATCGTCTGATGTGTAACTGATAAATTAAGGTAAGTTACTTGTATATGACAACTTTTGCCTCACCAGGATAGAGGAGGGGGCATTTAGTGTTACCCTTGACCTTGTCCGTTCTTCCGTCCGTCACCAACCTAGTAACTCGAAAAACTTTTAAACCGTAATAGCTACATACCTGAAACTTGTTACATGTATGTTTGATTCGACCCCATGGTCATGGATTATCTCCCCCTTTTCAAGTTAGAATTTTCCAATTTTGTCTTGTAGCTCGTAAAACTGTTAAACCCTAATAGCTACACACCTGAAACTTGGTATGTCTTTATGATGAGTAGATTTGCAAAGTTTATTTTCATTCGACCCCCGAGTCATGGATTATCTCCCTCTTTTTTAATTAGAATTTGAAAATTTTGCCTTGTAGCTCTTAAAACTTTTGTAATAGCTACAGCACTGAAATTTGATATGTAGCTTCCTTCTGATGAGTAGATGCGGAAAGTTTATTTCGATTTTTGATTCGAACCCCGTGTCATGGATTATCTCTCCCTTTTGGACACTGGAATTTTGCCTTGTTTACTATCAAAGCGATATGTGGGGTATCCGTGTTCTATGAACACATTTTCTAGTTTAGTTATCTCCCTTTGTTTTTTCGCGCACTATTTGTCCGGAGCATAACGCGAACACCCTTTGCAATATTTTTTATGAAACTTAACAAATGCATAGGTCTCACTGGACAGGGCGGAGCTAGCGTTAAAGGTACATGCCCACTCAGTAGGCACAAAATGTTCTTTATGTCAGAGACATCATCGGAGACATTTTCTGGCCAGATAAACAATCATTTACCATTACCCACGTATTGTTTGGCATTATTATCATTTTATATCAGAAGAAAATTTCCACATTGATATCAGGGACGATAACCGTATTTCCTTAAAATGTTAACGGACATTACTATTTATTCTCTGTATTTATTTTTTGATGTGCAATGATCATACTTTATAATCTGTCAAATTTTTTTTCAGTTGATGCATTTAATTTAATAGTATAAATAATTATAAAATATCATGCCCCATTTGCACATGAAAATAGCGATACCACCGCGCGTCACTATCAGTAAAATAAATATTACCAAATGATTATATCTGTATAGCGGGCACTCGTAATGTTTATATTAAAGTAGTGGAATAGTGACAATTATACACTTATTTAATTCCCATAAAGAGCATTTTTAGCCTACTGAGTGGGCTTGCACCTTTAAAAAGGGGTTGGACAATTGTTGTCGCGACCGCCTGCGGACAGTGCGATATAGTCTGCACATTGACGTCCATCTGTATTTGTTTTGCCGAGCCTGCTTGCGGAAAGCGAGACTTAGTGATCACAATGACGTCCGTGCGTCAGTCCGTCCGAAATCGGTGTATGTTTTTAAATACCATATCCTAAGTCACATTGACTTGAAACATCAAATGCTTATTAGTCATAATCCATATATTCATTCTGTCTCCCACTCATGCGGCCCCTGTGCCCCAAGGTCAAGGTCAAATGACTTTGAAATATTTGTTAAAGTTTTTGCATACCTTATATCTCCACAACACTTACCCAGATTTGCTTCAAACTTCAGATAATTCTTTATTATCATCCATATTTTCATATTATAGCCCACGCATGCGACCCACATGCCCAAGATCAAGGTCAAATGACTTTCAAATTTGCGTTAAAGCTTTTACATACGTTAATTCAAACTTCAAATAAATATACTCGGACACCATCAAATGCCTCGGTGTGCTCAACATGCGGGCCATGGCCATCTGATTTTTATTTACCGTAGGTTAAAGTTTTTAAGAACACTATATCTCAGAAACAGCTTCGCCAATTCACTCGAAGCTTCACATGTATGTTTATCATCATCCATATTTTCATTCTATGCTCAACTCCTGCAACCCCTGTGCCCAATATCAAGGTAAAATTACTTTCAAATTTACCTCAAAGTTTTTGACATGCCTGCATGTGGACAGTGCGATATAGTTGTCACATTGGCCTACATACGTACGTACGTACATCCGTCCGGTTAAATTTTTTTGATTTAAGGTTAAAGTTTTTAAAGGTACATGCCCACTCAGTAGGCACAAACTGTTCTTTATAGCAATTAAATAAGTGTATAATTGTGTCACTATTCCACCAGTTCTAAAAATTATGTGTGCCCGCTATCCATATATAATCATTTAGTAATATTTATTTTACTGATAATGACTAGCAGTGGTATCAAGCTATTTTCATATTCAAAAGAGGCATGATATTTTTATGCCACCGGGTTTCGAAGAAACGGGTGGCATATAGTGTTTGGACCGCCCGTCCGTCTGTCCGTCCGTCACACTTTTCGGTTAACCACTTTGTCACAGTTTCTCAAATATGCTGCAGGTGGCATCCGCGTTCGACAGACGCATTTCTTGTTTTTAATAATTTATGCTAATTAAAGGTACATACCCACTCAGTAGGCACAACAATTAAAGTTATGTGTATTCTCAGTTATTTGTAGGAATTAAATAAGTGTATAATTTTGTCACTATTCCACCAGTTCTAAACATTACGAGTGCCCGTTATATGGATATAATCATTTAGTAATGTTTATTTCACTGATAGTGACACGCGGTGATATCAGGCTATTTTCATAGGCAAATGGGGCATGATATTTTTTAATTTACTTATACTAATTAAATGTGTTTCCCTGAAAAAATAATGTTTTCGACAGATTATAAAGTATGATCATTGCACATCAAAAAATAAATAGTAATGTCTTGGTATCATTTTCAGGAAACACGGTTATCGCCCCTGATAGCAGTGTGGAAATTTACGTCTGATATAAAATGTATAATAATGCCAATAAATATGTGTATTAATGGTGAATTAATGTTTATTTTGCCAGAAAATGTCTCAGATGATGTCTCTGATATAAAGAACATTTTGTGCCTACTGAGTGGGCATGTACCTTTAAGAACACTATATCTCTGAAACCGCTTCACCAATTCACTCGAAACTTCACATACGGTGTATTTGTCACCCACATTTTCATTATTATTTATATGTGCCCAATGTCACGGTCAAATTACTTTGAAATTTCCCTTAAAGTTTTTGTTGGGCCCGCTTGCAGACAGAGCGATAGAGTTGGCACATTGGTGTGCATTCAGGATAAAGGTTTTGGTTAAAGTGTATAGTTAAAGTTTTTGGGTATACTATCAAAGCCTCGGCGGGTGCGGCATGTTTTTACGTCAACGGGCTAAAGCTTTGTTGCAATAAAAAAAATTGTTTGTACTATCAAATGCCTCGGCGGGAACGACATGCAGGCCATGGCCATCTAGTTATTATGGCATGCGATTTGATCAGTCGGCCATCGCACCATGACTAGTTTAGCACTTGATCAGTCGGCCATCGCACCAGGACTAGTTTAGCACTTGATCAGTCGGCCATCACACCAGGACTAGATTAGCACTTGATCAGTCGGACATCGCTCCAGGACTAGTTTAGAACTTGATCAGATTCCCATCTCACCAGGACTAGTATAGCACTTGATCAGTCGGCCATCGCACCAGGACTAGTTTAGAACTTGTTCAGTCGGCCATCACACCAGGACTAGTATAGCACTTGATCAGTCGGCTATCGCACCGGGACTAGTTTAGCCCTTGATCAGTCGGCCATCGCACCAGGACAAGTATAGCACTCAATCAGTCGGCCATCGCACCAGGACTAGTTTAGAACTTCATCAGTCGGCCAGCGCTCCAGGACTAGTTTAGCACTTGATCTGTCGGCAATCTCACCATGACTAGTATAGAACTAGATCAGTCGGCCATCGCTCCAGGACTAGTTTAGCCCTTGGTCAGTCGGCCATCCACCAGTTCTAAACATTACGAGTGCCCGTTATATGGATATAATCATTTAGTAATGTTTATTTCACTGATAGTGACACGCGGTGATATCAGGCTATTTTCATGGGCAAATGGGGCATGATATTTTTTAATTACTTATACTAATTAAATGTGTTTCCCTGAAAAAATAATGTTTTCGACAGATTATAAAGTATGATCATTGCACATCAAAAAATAAATAGTAATGTCTTGGTAACATTTTCAGGAAACACTGTTATCGCCCCTGATAGCAGTGTGGAAATTTACGTCTGATATAAAATGTATAATAATGCCAATAAATATGTGTATTAATGGTGAATTAATGTTTATTTTGCCAGAAAATGTCTCAGATGATGTCTCTGATATAAAGAACATGTTGTGCCTACTGAGTGGGCATGTACCTTTAAGAACACTATATCTCTGAAACCGCTTCACCAATTCACTCGAAACTTCACATACGGTGTATTTGTCACCCACATTTTCATTATAATTTATATGTGCCCAATGTCACGGTCAAATTACTTTGAAATTTCCCTTAAAGTTTTTGTTGGGCCCGCTTGCAGACAGAGCGATATAGTTGGCACATTGGTATGAATTCAGGATAAAGTTTTTGGTTAAAGTGTTTTTTAGTTAAAGTTTTTGGGTATACTATCAAAGCCTCGGCGGGTGCGGCATGTTTTTACGTCAACGGGCTAAAGCTTTGTAGCAATAAAAAAAATTGTTTGTACTATCAAATGCCTCGGCGGGCACGACATGCAGGCCGTGGCCATCTAGTTATTATGGCATGCGATTTGATCAGTCGGCCATCGCACCAGGACTAGTTTAGCACTTGATCAATCGGCCATCGCACCAGGACTAGTTTAGAACTTGATCAGTCGGCCATCGCACCAGGACTAGTTTAAAACTTGATCAGTTTCCCATCTCACCAGGACTAGTGTAGCACTTGATCAGTCGGCCATCGCACCAGGACTAGTTTAGAACTTGTTCAGTCGGCCATCACACCAGGACTAGTATAGCACTTGATCAGTCGGCTATCGCACCGGGACTAGTTTAGCCCTTGATCAGTCGGCCATCGCACCAGGACAAGTATAGTACTCGATCAGTCGGCCATCGCACCAGGACTAGTTTAGAACTTCATCAGTCGGCCAGCGCTCCAGGACTAGTTTAGCACTTGATCTGTCGGCAATCTCACCATGACTAGTATAGAACTAGATCAGTCGGCCATCACTCCAGGACTAGTTTAGCCCTTGGTCAGTCGGCCATCATACCAGGACTAGTTTAGCCCTTGATCAGTTGGCCATCGCACCAGGACTAGTGTAGTCCTTGATCAGTCGGCCATCGCACCAGGTCTAGTATAGAACTTGATCAGTCGGCCATCACTTGATTAGTTGGCCATCTCACCATGCCCAGTATAGCACGTGATCAGTCGGCCATGCCGAGTATAGCATCTTGATCAGTCGGCCATCGCACCGATAGACACAGGTGCACTTGATCAGTCTGCCATCGCACCATAACTAGTATAGCGCTTGATCAGTCGCTCATTGCACCATGCCCAGTATAGCACTTGATCAGTTGGCCATCTCACCATGCCCAGTATAGCACGTGATCAGTCGGCCATGCCGAGTATAGCACTAGATCATTCGGCCATCACACCAGGACTACTTTAGCACTTGATCAGTAGGCCATCGCACCAGGAGGACTAGTATAGCACTCAATCAGTCGGCCATCACACCAGGACTAGTTTAGAACTTGATCAGTCGGTCATCACACCAGTACTACTTTAGCACTTGATCAGTCGGCCATCGCACCAGGACTAGTATAGCACTCGATCAATCGGCCATCGCACCAGGACTAGTTTAGCCCTTGATCAGTCGGCCAATCGCACTGAGACTATTTAGTTTTAGCCCTTGATTAGTCGGCCATCCGCACCAGGACGACTAGTATAGCACTCGATCAGTCGGCCATCGCACCAGGACTAGTTTAGTGGTGGTCGGGGGTGGGGGGTGTTGTGTAGTCATAGACAAAAACTGGTGGTGGTGGTGATACACATTGTTCCCACTGTGGGATATAGACCGGAACTTTTAGGACGCCAAATGTAGATGGCTGGTGTGTGTGGGGGATCATTGTTTTGTGTCTCCGGCGGTGGTGCGGAGTACAGTGATGAATTACTGTATATTGAACACACATGTATATGTACAGTGATACCGTACTTCACAATCCTCAGTTTTTAATATTGTTTCTGTATCGTAAAACTGAACATTTATTCATTTTGAAAAACTTCAAATTATGGCCGATGATCGAAATGAAAACCGGATGTTTACATTCGAAATGAACCGGTGCATCGGTATATTTTAACCACAGGATGACCCACTTTATATTCATACCATATCCGTACGGATATATCGTATATACGAACGGATATCGTATGTTTGTATAATATTCGTATAGTACGTTTGTATAATCACTGATAATGTAAACAAACTGTACTATACGATGATACGGTAAGTTTTTACCGGAAATAGCGAAAGAATGACCGCACAAACGGTATCGCGAAAGAATGACCGCACAAACTGGACCGCGAAAGAATGACCGCACAAACGGTATCGCGAAAGAATGACCGCAAAAACGGGACCGCGTTTGGACCGCAATTAGACTGCAATTAGACTGCAATTCCAGAGGGGAAGAATTGCAATTCAAGGACCGCTGGATTGCAATTCTTGGTAAGCGAATCGCAGGCGGGAGTGTAGTATCTAATTATGAGATAAATATATTTTAGCATTGGCACCAAGGCGCTTCCATAGAATCATCATCTGAGACACAATCATTTTAATACACTAGTACGGTGTCGTTACATATTACTAGAAGAAAGCGCATGGATACAATAAACCCATGCAATAAACTTTACTTGAGACATCGAGATTGTATCCGAAAAACCGCAACGGTCAAAAGCACGAACTTATTACGAGTTGATCAAGTAAAAACAGACCATTTGACTGGGCAAAGTCAGCACATATAGTTATTAATAAGGTGTGAAACATATTGTCATATGAACAACGGCCCGGAATGTACTTTATAATGTCTGAATTTTTTTAAAAATAATTATTGTTTTGTAATATAACAAGCCAGTTTTATATTGCAGTACGACATATTATTGATTTAAGACGAAATTCGATGGTTATAATATATATACAAGGTGATGGACAAAAATATCTGGAGCGGCACGGAAACGGGATGTGCTCGCCCATCCCGTTTCCTGAGCCTTGCCAGTTTTTTTTCCCAGTCACGGCACTAACCTACTATTCTATTACCAAAGTATATGTTGTGACCACTCATTTTAACCGTCTCGGAGAGACGGTTCAAATGGTGGTCACTACATATACTTCTGATGAGAAATAAAGAAATTATTGAGCCTTGCCAGATATTTTTCCCATTCACGGCAATATTTGGAAATTATATAAAAGGCGATCGCCGGTGTGTGTCTCACCCACGAAGGGCAATGTCACGATCACCCGAATGACACAGGGTGAACAGCCACCAATGTGAGGAAGTTATTGGTGCAGTTTGGTAAAGAACGGACTAACATATCAGCAATTTGGACGTACATGTACGTACGTTCACGGCCCCTACGCCTACGCCGGAACTGTAACCGAATTGTAACCGTCATTTTCCACAATCGTTTTTGAGACGAAAACGAAGGAATCTGAAAATTACAGTAACAATGAGTAAACGGTAGACAAATATAGCATAAACATGTGGTGAAATGATTCAGTAAGAAATATACCAGGGTGTGTAACACATGTCATAAGCAGGTATTTGAGATATGCACCGACGACACAAACTCTATAAACACACGTCGATAGCATTTGTGGCCACCATGTGCAAACTGAAAGTGAATCTCGAAGAAACATATTTAACGTATTCGAATAACATTGTATTGGCTGTTAATGATGGAATACGTTTAGGTTATATAAAAATAAAGGTTTAGCTCACCAAAAGCTTAATATCCATTGCTCATGGCAAGGAACGTTCGTATAACAACACGGTAATCCAAACTATTTGAAAGAAAAATATAATAATACACAGCATATGTTTTACTTCCGTGCTTGAATTAGCGGTTTCAACTTATAGAAATATATATTTTATTTAGACAATACCATTCAAGCGTAAGAATGAAAAATAAATTGAATCTTAAACCCGGACTCCCATATAGGGAGACGTATTGTTTTCTGTAGATATGACATTTTCGGGAAAAATAAACATTACATTATCATTACCGGACGTGTTAATTGCCATTGTATACTTATTGTATCAGAAGTAAATTGCCCCTCTTGATATCAGGGGCGATAACCGTGTTTTCTTTTAAAAAATAAGGTAATTATGTCAACTTATATTTTGGTGTGCACTAATTATACCTTATAAACTATCGATACAACTTGTTATTTCATGTGACGCATATAATTGATATAAATAATTTTAAAATGTCCTGCCTCATTTGCATATCACAATAGCCTGTTATTCTTTATCAGTAAATTAAAGATTACTAAATGATTATATCTGTAACGGGCACTCGTGTCTTTTTTTAAACTTGTGGAATAGTTACACAGTTATACACTTAATGTATTCCTATAAATAACATGTGCCTTTCAATGGGAACCCAGCCTTAAATTATAACTGGGTCACGATATGACGTGGGAGTCAACGTATCGTGTGTTATTGCTACCATTGAAGATCTAGATCTACCTGCGCATCAGCGCAGTCTGATCAGGATCTTCACTGTTCGCCAGTCGGTGCTTGAAACATCCAGTATGTACATGTACATATACCCCGTGGTCAGTGTAGAGATGTGAACTGTTTCTATTGGTACATGGTCAATTGATATTGACACCAATTGGTACCCATACCAGTTCGTGCATGTACTATCTGTTTTGTTAAATTTGGCCAAACCGGGTACGAAATCGCATGCGTAAAAATGGTATGGGTAAGACTGACCTGGAACCACATCATGCAGTTTGCTTAGCTCTACATATAACTACTATAATAATAATACCACTTTGTCGTGGCGTTGTTTACATAACATTCAGTTATAAATACTAAAGGGAATTCCTTCTGGATTTCCCACGTCTGTTCAAGACCGACGACTAATTATATATTTAGTATTGATATACGTAGTCATATCTTTCCGTAGCGCAGTTTGTAAGGACTTGAACACCTTCTGTCACTGAGTATGTTATCCCAGGTCCGAATCCCACAACTCGCTTATGTATTTTTATATACCTACTTTATGAAAAAGTATATTGTTGTTGTTTTTTTGTCGCTGGTGTCCGTTCGTCTGTTAGTTCTTACTTCTGTACGGTCGTCCGTCACGTTTCTTGTGAGAAGTAAACTTTAGTAAACCGTAATTGATGGAGACTAGATAGTACCGTAATTGATGGAGACTAGATAGTACCGTAATTGCTGGAGACTAGATAGTTCGTATGTGGCTTCCATGGGTATGAGGAAAACTACCATTGATATCCAAAATTGTACATGTTGCTAAGGTGAGCTCAGAGTGAATTTAAAGATTATGTTGCATTTTAATAATCAAAGTTTCGAGGCGCCCGCAGTTTTCTTTCTTGTTTTTATTAAATGCTATAGAAAAAACAATAATAATAATGTCCCGATGTGGGAATCGAACTCGGAACCAGCTGTTTCGAAGGCGGCATGTGTATCCATTATACTACTGTCTGTTTCACGAAAGCTGCCCACATTTTACAGCTATATAGACAATGCAAAGACTATATTTTTTTGATAATATCAAATTAAAGGAAAATTTAAGAATGAGCCTTCTTTTTATTTCGTGAAAATTGGTCAAATATTGATTTTATTACGAACAATTTATTTGTCTATGGGAATTTAACACGGGGGACAAAGAGGTAGAGAAGTGTGGGAGGAGTTTAAAAAACGAAAGATTTTGGAAATCTAGCTCGATAGCTTGGAAATGATCTAACTAAGAAAAGTTAAATTTTAAAAATCGGTCCAGTATTTCTGAAATTCTAAAAACTTTCCCCATGTTAAATCGCCATAGAAATCTTCACTCTGTGAATATGTCTATGGGGATTTAACATGGGGAAATTGTTTTTTCGCAATAAAATCAATATTTTACCAAATTTCACGAAATAAAAAGAAGGCTCATTCTTAATTTTTTCTTTATTTTAATACTATCGAAAAACATATTGTTTTTTAATTGTTTATATGGCCGTAACATTTGGGCAGCTTTCGTGAAACAGACTATAGTGAGTCATATGTACATGTATACACTCGTCAGCACGGTATTATCACAGGTGGAAGACTCGGACCTATGACACTAACAAAATGCCTATTAACAAATCCCATTACCCCACCCACTTGGTCTCGGACAGTACCACATTCTGTATATAAATGAGACAAACAATATGGCTATTATAGAAAGAGCCCTCTCTTATCCAACTCGCACAAACACAATAAACTTCGATTAAATGTATGACTTCTGTCTCTGGCAATCGAAAAAGGTAATAGGCGTGTGAAAGTACTCACTTCAAATCGCCGTTTCCATCATTTATGCAGTTATTCTCATTTTTCATACCCCATCCAAAGTGAAATTTGCGTGTACGGAATAATCTCACACAGAACTTGAGGCTGTAGGGCGTGGATTATCGGTCATATTTGGCCGATAGCTGATCGCCAGCTCAAACTAATGGCGTGCACCATGACCATATACATTAGAAACTCCAACCATACAAAGTTCGTCCAATTGTGATCGTTCACCTATTCCGATTTTGAATATAATGAATAGCTATTGTGTAACTATATGAGTTGTCGGTTTCGGTCACGTTTTTAAAAACAAGAATGTCATTGTGGCCCTATATCGCTCAACTGTTTATTATAAATATATATGCAAATCTGAGAGAGCTCATTGTTCTTATGAAGTTTTGTCGAAACCAGTCTGCTGAAAAGAATGGGAAGACATTATGTGACGATCTCCAATTTAAAAAAATATGAAAATATTTCACTGAAATACAATAACTATGATGTTTGGTCAGCATCGGCCAATCAGTTTAGACGTTTGAACTCTCTAATATTCAAGAATGACATGTTGGCCTTTCGATTTCCACAAAACATGATCCTGAGTGATCGTCTCATTATACATTCGATTTGATATATGTTACATGACCACATTCGGTCAAATGTGAAATTTGTTCCATACATGACACCCCCCCCCCCCCGCCCTGGCCCCGTCCATTTTTGACCCCTGGGCCAGCATTGCAACAAATCTGAAACAGCATTGACTATGGATCATTCCTGCCATGCTTCGCTAAAATTGGACAGGCGGTTCGTGAGAAGAAGAGTTGTTAACAATTTGACCTACGGAATTTACAAATCTAACATGCCTCCATCCATAGACTATCCATGTGAAGTTTGACCAACATTGGCCAAGAGGTTCATAAGAAGAAGACGTTTGAACTCTGTAATTAAAGAGCGACCTTTTGACCTTCATAGACTATCCATGTGAAGTTTGACCAACATTGGCCAAGAGGTTCATAAGAAGAAGACGTTTGAACTCTGTAATTAAAGAGCGACCTTTTGACCTTTCGGCGGCCATCTTGGATGATGTAGTCATCCAATGTCGACAAAAAAATACTCCAGAGTGATCGTCTTGTCGATACCTTCGATTTGATATATGATATGTCCATATGCGGTCAAATGTTAAATTTTACACATACTTGACCCCGGGGCCACTATTCTAACAAATCTGAAACAGAATTTAATATCGATCATTCCTGCCAAGTTTCGTTAGATTTGCTCCCGGCGGTTCGTGAGAAGAAGAGTTTTTTAAGAATGTGATCTACTTTTCCACGGCGGCCATCTTGGATTATGCGACGACCTCCTATTTTACAAATCTGACGAGCCCCCAACCATTACTGTAAAGTTTTACCAACATAGACTGGCCCAGCGTTTCGTGAGAAGAGGACGTTTGAAAGTGTGGACGGACAGACGACGGACGAAAAGCGGCAACAACAGCTCACTTGAGCCTTTGGCTCATGTGAGCTAAAAAAAGCATTCATATTTCGTAATTATAGAGTGAAACGCACACACACGTCATCATCATATTACTATTATTATATTACAATGTTTTATTGTTATTGTTTTATTTTCATTATTATTATTATTATTATTAGTATTATTATTATATGTCGAATATGCCGGTGACCAATATTCAATGTAGATACACAATAGTTACTTTTCTTTTGCGGTGTCTTGACTCTTTATTATCAGATAATTGTTGGTTATTATCTTTATTTCTTTATTAATAGTATTTCTTTATAATTATTATTATGTGTTACTGTTAGTATTCATATTATTCATAGTATTACTATTATTATCAGTAACATCACTTACTGTACAATCCATAGACGTCATTATATAATCCACTCGAATTGAGGCCAGCCATTAAAATATGACACATATTGAGTTAGCGACTCCATGACACCAAGATCAACCTGCGCATCTGCGCCGTCTGATCTGGGCGCTCGCGTTTTGCTGATTGAGACGAGCAAACACGCCTGATGCAATTAAGAGATAAACGTTACACCAGTCCCAATATGAATGAGAGTAGGTGGTAATCAGTAGGTACACTTTAACCCCTCAGTAACTGGAATGGGTTTCAGACTAGTCCATTTATGAAAAGGGGGTGTTTTGCTCTCAAAAGTATGAACATTTCTTGCAAAAGTGCAGATCCTGATGAGACGGCTCGTCACGAGCCGGTTCATATGGATCTACACTGGTTGCCAACCACTATACATGCCTGTGCTGGTGAAAGGGTTAATATCAAACACGCCATACATGTACACCCGTTTAGGCATTATCATTATATAAACGTCAGGTGAAAATGACAAGGGTCCAATCTGATTATTGCTGCATTGACAACAAATAAACAATTATGCACATACATGAACAACCTGGGGCCAGTTTCTCTAAACGTCGTATGATAACACGTTCGTATGACGATCTTTAGAACGTTGCTTTCCAAAGTAACGCGTCTCTCTGAACGTACAATTTCACCCCTACTTTTCCACAACGAATCTATGAAATGTTGCAAACATTGGCTCTCCGTGTAAATGTTATTGTAAAGAGCAATTGCACACTTACTAACGTCTAATTCGAACGAAGTTAAGCGAAAGATGCCCCTGATATGTGGCTGCTGTAATAGGGCTAATGACATGTGTGTGAAGCTTAGCTCCTGCACTGTGACTGAATACATTGGGTCAATGACATTTGTGGAGAGTGTAGCGCCTCCACTGTGACTGAATACATTGGGTCAATGACATTTGTGGACAGTGAAGCTCCTGCACTGTGACTGAATACATTTGGTAAATGACATTTGTGGAGAGTGTAGCTCCTGCACTGTGACTGAATACATTGGGTCAGTGACATTTGTGGAGAGTGTTGCTCCTACATGTATACAGTGACTGAATGTATTGGGTCAATGACATTTGTGGAGAGTGTAGCTCTTAAACTGTGACTGAATACATTGGGTCAGTGACATTTTTGGAGAGTGTAGCTCTTTCACTGTGACTGAATACATTGGTTCAGTGACATGTGTGGAGAGTGTAGCTCCTGCACTGTGACTGAATACATTGGGTCAGTGACATTTCAGGAGAAAGTAGCTTCTGCATTGTGACGGAATACATTGGGTAACTGACATTTGTGTAGAGTGTAGCTCCTGCACTGTGACTGAAGACATTGGGTCAGTGACATTTGCGGAGAGTGTGGCTCCTGCACTGTGACTGCATACATTGAGACAATGACATTCTTACAGAGTGTAGCTCCTGAAATGTGACTGAATACATTGGGTAAATGACATTTCTGGAGAGTGTAGCTCAAGTATTGTGACTGAATAAATTGGGTCAGTGACATTTGCGGATAGTGTAACTCCTGAACTGTGACTGAATACAGTGGATGAATGACATTTCTGAAGAGGATAACTCCTGTACTGTGACATAATATATTGGGTCAGTGACATTTGTGGAGAGTGAAGCTATTGAACTGTGACTGAATACATTGTGGAGAGTGTAGCTCCAGACCAGTGACTGGGTCAGTGACATTTTTGGAGAGTGTAGCTCCTTCACTGTGACTGAATACATTGGGTCAGTGACATTTGTGTAGAGTGTAGCTCATGCACTGTGACTGTATACATAGGGTCAATGATATTTGTCGAGAGTGTAGCTCCTAAACTGTGACTGAATACATTGGGTCAACGACATCTGTTGAGAGTGTAGCTCCTTCACTGTGACTGAATACATAGGGTCAATGAAATGTGTGGAGAGTGTAGCTCATGCACTGTGACTGAATACATAGGGTCAATCACATTTGAGGAGAGAGTTGCTTCTGAAATGTGACTGAATACATTGGGCCAATAACAGTTGCGGAGAGTGTAGCTCCTGCACTGCGACAGATTATATTGCGTCAATGACCTTTGTCGAGATTGTCGCTCCTAAACCGTGAGTGAATACATTGGGTCAATGACAGTTGTGGAGAGCGTTGCTCCCAAACTGTGAGATAATACATTGGGTCAGTGACATTTATAGAGACTGTAGCTCCTGAACTGTGACTGAATAAATGGAGCTTAATCTATGTATTCAGTGAAAGTTTACGAGCTACATTCTCCACAAATGTCACTGACCCAATGTATTCTGTCTCAGTTGAGGAGCTACATTCTCCAAAAATTACACTTGTGGATCGTGTAGCTCCAGCACTGTGACGGAAGACATTGGGTCCGTGACATTTGAGGAGAGAAATTAGCACCTTTACTATGACTGAATACATTGGGTCAACGACATTTGTTGAGAGTGTAGCTCCTAAACTGTGACTGAATACATTCGGTCAATGACGTTTGTGGAGAGTGTAGCTCCTGAACTGTGAGGGAATACATTGGGTCAGTGACATTTGTTGAGAGTGTAGCTCCTGAACTGTGACTGAATACATTGGTTAAGTGACATTAGTTGAGAGTGTAGCTCCTGAACTGTGACTGAATACATTCCGTCAATGACGTTTGTGGAGAGTGTAGCTCATGAACTGTGAGGGAATACATTGGATCAACGACATTTGTGAATTGTGTAGCTGCTGAACTGTGACTGAATACATTGGGTCAGTGACATTTGTGGAGATTGTAGCTCCTGAACTGAGACTGAATAAATGGAGCTTACTCCATGTATTCAGTGACAGTCTAAGAGCTACATTCTCCACAAATGTCACTGACCCAATGTATTCAGTCACAGTTCAGGAGCTACAATCTGAACTGTGACTTAGTACATTGGTTCAGTGACATTTGTGGAGAATGTAGTTCCTGAACTGTGACTGAATATATTGGGTCAGTGACATTTGTGGAGATTGTCGCTCCTACAATTTGACTGAATACATTGGGTCAATGACATTTGTGGCGAGTGTAGCTCCTGAACTTTGACTTGATACATTGGATCAGTGACATTTGTGGAGAGTGTAGCTCCTGACCTGTGATTAAATACATTGCGTCTATGACATTTATGGAGAGTGTAGCTCCTTCACTGTGACTGCATACATTGGGTCAGTGACATGTGTGGAGAGAGCAGCTCCCGAATCTTGAATATATTGGGCCAATTACATTTGTGGAGAGTGTAGCTCCCGTACAGTGACAACATTCATTGGATCAATTACATTTGTGGAGTGTGTAGCTCCTGAACTGTGACTGAATACATTGGGTCCGTGACATTTGTTGAGAGTGTAGCTCATGCACTGTTACTGAATACATTGGGTCAGTGACATGTTTAGAGAGTGTAGCTCCTGCACTGTGACATAATACATTGGGTCAGTGACATGTTTAGAGAGTGTAGCACTTGCACTGTGACTGGATAAATGGAGCTTAATCCATGTATTCAGTCACAGTTCAGGAGCAACACTCTCCACAAATTACACTTGTGGAGCGTGTATCTCCTGCACTGTGACGGAAGACATTGGTTCAGTGTCATTTGTGGAGAGTTTACCTCCTGCACTGTCACTGTATATATTGGGTCAATGACATTGCTGGAGGATGTAGCTCCTGCACTGTGACTGTATATATTGCGTCAATGACATTGCTGGAGGGTGTAGCTCCTGCACTGTGACTGTATATATTGCGTCAATGACATTGCTGGAGGGTGTAGCTCCTGCACTGTGACTGTATATATTGGGTCAATGACATTGCTGGAGGGTGTAGCCTCCCTGAACTGTGACTGTATATATTGCGTCAATGACATTGCTGGAGGTGTAGCTCCTGCACTGTGACTGTATATATTGCGTCAATGACATTTGTGGGGTGTACTCATGGCACTGGGTGACTTATATAGCTCAATGAACTTTACGGAGGTGTAGCTCCTGCAATATGAATTATATTACGTCAATGACATTGCTGGAGGGTGTAGCTCCTAACGTGACCTTGTATAATTGCGTCAATGACTTTGCTGGTGGAGTATCCTGCAACTGGGACTGTATATTGCGTCAATGACATTGCTGGAGGGTGTAGCTCCTGCACCTGTGAACTGTGATTAATGGGTCAATACTTGCTGGGAGGTAGCCTCCTGACTGTGACGTATATTTGCTCAATGACATTGCTGGAGGAATGTAGCTCCTGCACTGTGACTGTATATTATTGCGTCAATACATTGCTGGAGGGATGTACTCCTGCACTGTGACTGTATATATTTGCGTCAATGACATTGCTGGAGGATGTAGCTGCTGCACTGTGACTGTATATATTGCGTCAATGAAATTGCGGAGGAGGGTTAGCTTCTGCACTGTGACTGAATATTGCGTCCAATGACATTGCTGGAGGAAAGTAGCTCCTGAACTTGTGACTATATAATTGCGTCAATGACATTGCTGGAGGATGTAGCTCCTGCACTGTGACTGTATATATTGCGTCAATGACATTGCTGGGAGGATGTCCCCTCCCCTTAACTGTGGACTGTATATTGCGTCAATGACTGCTGGAGGGTGTAGCTGAACTGTAACTGGTATATATTGCGTCAATGAAATTGCTGGAGGATGTAGCTCCTGCACTGTGACTGTATATATTGCGTCAATGACATTGCTGGAGGAAGTAGCTCCTGAACCTTGTGACTGTATATATTGCGTCAATGACATTGCTGGAGGATGTAGCTCCCTGCACTGTGACTGTAATATATTGCGTCAATGACATTGCTGGAGGATGTAGCTCCTGCACCTGTGACTGTATATATTGCGTCAATGACATTGCTGGAGGATGTAGATCCTGAACTGTGACTGTATATATTGCGTCAATGACTTGCTGGAGGTGTAGCTCCTGCACTGTGACTGTATATAATTGCGTCAATGACATTGCTGGGAGTAGCTCCTGCACTGTGACTGTATATATTGCGTCAAATGACATTGCTGGAGGGTGTAGCTCCTGAACTGTGACTGTATATATTGCGTCAATGACATTGCTGGAGGATCGCTCCTGCCACGGTGACCTGTAAAATACCAGGCTAATGACATGCTATATAGCTCCGAACTGAATCGGTAATATTGCTTCAATTACATTGCTGGAGGGATGTAGATTTCCTGAACTGTGACTGTATATTGCGTCAATGACATTGCTGGAGGATGTAGCTCCTGCAACTGTGACTGTATATATTGCGTCAATGACAATGCTGTTGAGTAGCTCCTGCACTGTGACTGTATATATTGCGTCCAATGACATGCTGGAGGGATGTAGCTCCTGAACTGTGACGTATATGCGTCAATGACATTGCTGGAGGGATGTAGCTCCTGCACTGTGACTGTATAGTAGTTGCGTCTTATGACATTGCGTGGAACTGGATGTAGCCTCCTGAACTGTGACTGTATATTGCGTCAATGACATTGCTGGAGGATGTAGCTCCTGCACTGTGACTGTATATATTGCGTCAATGACATTGCTGGAGGATGTAGCTCCTGAACTGTGACTGTATATATTGCGTCAATGACATTGCTGGAGGATGTAGCTCCTGAACTGTGACTGTATATATTGCGTCAATGACATTGCTGGAGGATGTATAGCTCCTGCACTGTGACTGTATATATTGCGTCAATGCATTGTGGAGGAATGTAGCTATGAACTGTGACTGTATATAGTCAATGACATTGCTGGAGGATGTACTCTGCTGTGACTTATATTGCGTCAATGACATTGCTGGAGTAGCGTCACTGACATGCGAGGTACTTCCTGCCAACTGTGACTGTATATATTGCGTCAATGACATTGCTGGAGTAGCTCCTGACTGACTGTATATTCGTCAATGCATTGTGGAGGGTGTAGCTCCTGCACTGTGATGTATATATTGCGTCAACATTGCTGGAGGATAGCTCTGCTGTGTGTATATATGCGTCAATGACATTGCTGGAGGATGTAGCTCTGAACTGTGACTGTATATATTGCGTCAATGACATTGCTGGAGGTGTAGCTCCTGACTGTGACTGTATATATTGCGTCAATGACATTGCTGGAGGATGTTAGCTCTGACTTGTGTTAGCTCACTGCATTCTAGCTCCTGAACTTGTCAATATTGCGCTCTAATACTGTTTTTTTTTTTTTTTTTTTTTTTTTTTTTATTTCATGCTGGAGGGTGTAGCTCCTGCACTGTGACTGTATATATTGCGTCAATGACATTGCTGGAGGGTGTAGCTCCTGCACTGTGACGTATATTGCGTCAAGACATTGCAGGGTGTAGCTCCTGCACTGTGACTGTATATATTGCGTCAATGACATTGCTGGAGGGTGTAGCTCCTGCACTGTGACTGTATATATTGCGTCAATGACATTGCTGGAGGGTGTAGCTCCTGCACTGTGACTGTATATTATTTGCGTCAATGACATTGCTGGAGGGTGTAGCTGCTGAACTGTGACTGCATACATTGGGTCAATGACATGCATAGAGAGAGTAGCTCCTGAACTGTGACTGCATACAATGGGTCAATGACATGTATAGAGAGAGTAGCTCCTGAACTGTGACTGTATATATTGCGTCAATGACATTGATGGAGGTTTAGCTCCTGCATGAGACGGTAATATTGGGCCGTCAATGCATTTGCTGGAGAGTGTAGCCTCCTGCACTGTGACTGTATATAATGCGGTCATGACGTTTATATTGGCGTCTTGCATTGCTGGATGGTGTAGGCTCTGCACTGTGACTGTCTATATGGCGTCAAATGACAATGTGGAGGATGTCGCTCCTGCACTGTGACTGGATATATTGCGTCAATGACATTGCTGGAGGGATGTAGCTCCTGCTCTGTGACTGTAATATTTGCGTCAATGACATTGCTGGAGGACGTAGTCCTGAACTGTGACTGTATTATATGCGTCAATGAAATTGTGGGGATGTAGCTCCTGCACTGTGACTTTATATATTGCGTCAATGAATTGCTGGAGGGTGTAGCTCCTGCATGTGATGTATATATTGCGTCAAAGACATTGCTTTTTTTTTTTTTTTTGTATTTTTTTTGGGGGAGGGTTGTTGTTGCTCCTGAAAAATGTGACTGTATCTATGCGTCAATGCATTGCTGGAGGATGTAGCTCCTGCACTGTGACTGCTATATATTGGGTCAATGACATTGCTGGAGGGTGTAGCTCCTGGCACTGTGATGTTATATTAATTGAGTCAATGACATTGCTGGAGGATGTAGCTCCTGAACTGTGACTGTATTATATGCGTCCAATGACATTGCTGGGAGGGTGTAGCTCGCTGAAAATGGGACTGCATATATTTGGGTCAATGACATTGGCTGGGATGATGTTAGCTCCTGCACTGTGACCTGCATTTATTGCGTCAATGACATTGCTGGAGAGTGTAGCTCCTGCACTGTGTGACTGTATATATGCGTCCATGACATTGCTGGAGGGGTGTAGCTCCTGAACTGTGAATGTATATATTGCGTCAATTGACATTGCTGGGGATGTAGCTCCTGAAACTGTGGAATGTATATATTGCGTCATGACATTTGCTGGAGGGGTGTTGCTTCCAGAACTGTGACTGTATATATTGCGTCAATGACCTTGCAGGAGGGTGTAGGCTCACTGAACTGGAACTGTATATATTGCGTCAATGACATGGTGGAGGATGTAGCTCATGAAATGAGACTGTGGGATATATTGCGACATGGACATTGCTGGAGGAACTTCTGTAGATCATGAACTGTGACGTATATATTGCGTCAATGACATTGCTGGAGGATGTGTGCTACCTGAAACTGTGAATGTATTTATTGCGTCAATGACATTGTTGGAGGAATGTGATCCTGCACTGTGATGTATATATTGCGTCAATGGACATTGCTGGAGGATTTGTAGCTCCTGAACTGGTGACTGTATAATTATTGCGTTCCAATGGACATTGCTGGAGGATGTAGCTCCTGAACTCGTTTACTGTATTATATTGCGTCAATGACATTGCGGAGGATGTAGATCCTGCACTGTGACTGTATATTATTGGGTCATGACATTGCTGGGAGGATGTAGCTCCTGAACTGTGACTGTAATATATTGCGTCAAATGGAAATGCATTGCTCGGAGGGTGTAGGCTCCTTGACATGTGACTGTATATATTGCGTTCACAATGACATTGGCTGGAGGGTTTGTAGTCCTGAACTGTGACTGTGATATATTGCGTCAATGACCTTGCTGGAGGATTGTAGTCCTGAACTGTGACTGTTTATTATTGCGTCATTGACATTGCTGGAGGTTGTTAGCTCCTGAACTGTGAATGAATATCTTGCGTCAATGACATTGCTGGAGGATGTAGCTCCAGACTGTGACTGATATATATTGCGTCAATGACATTGCTGGAGGATGTAGCTTTCTGAACTGTGACTGTATATATTGCCGTCAATGACATTTGCTGGAGGAGTAGCTCCTGAACTGTGATTGTATATATTGCGTCAATTGACATTGTGGAAGGGTGTAGCTCCTTGCACTGAGGGGACAGTTATATATTGCGTCAATGAATGCTGGGAGGGTGTAGCTCCGAACTGTTGACTGTATAATATTGCGTCAATGTACATTGCTGGGGATGTAGCTCCTGAAACTGTTGACTGTATCTCTGCGTCATTGACATTGTGGAGGATGTAGCTCCTGAAACTGTGATGTATATATTGCGTTCAATGACATTGCTGGAGTGGTGTAGCTCCATGCACTTTGACTGTATATATTGCGTCATGACATTGCTGGGGGGTGTAGCTCCTTGAAACTGTGACTGTATTATATTGCGTCATGACATTGCTGGAGGTGTAGTCTGAACTGTGACTGTCTTTATTGCGTCATGGACATTGGGATGGGTGTAGCTCCTGCAACTGTGACTGTATATATTGCGTCAATGACATTGCTGGAGGGTGTAGTCTCCTGAAACTGTGACTGTATAATATTGCGTCAATATTGGGACATTGCTGCAGGATGTCAGCTCCTGAACTGTGAATGAATATATTGCGTCAGATGACATTGCTGGAGGAGGTGTAGCTCTGCACTGTGACTGTTAATATTGCGTCACTGACATTGCTGGAGGGTGTAGGCTCATGCATTGTGACTGTATATATTCCGTCCATGACATTGTGGGGGTGTTAGCTCCTGAATGTGACTTGTATTATATTGCGTCAATGACATTGCTGGAGGATGTACCTCCTGAACTGTGACTGTATATATTGCGTCAATGACATTATATATTGCGTCAATGACATTGCTGGAGAGTGTAGCTCCTGCACTGTGACTGTATATATTGGGTCAATGACATTGCTGGAGGATGTAGCTCGTGCACTGTGACTGTATATATTGGGTCAATGACATTGCTGGAGAGTGTAGACTCCTGCTCTGTGACTGTTTATATGCGTCAAATGACATTGCTGGAGGGTGTAAGCACTGCCCACTGTGATGTATATATTGGGTCAATGACATTGCTGGAGGGTGTAGCTCCTGAACTGTGACTGTATATATTGCGTCAATGACATTGCTGGAGAGTGTAGCTCCTGCACTGTGACTGTATATATTGCGTCAATGACATTGCTGGAGGGTGTAAGCTCCTGCACTGTGCCTGTTATATAGGGTCAATGAATTGCTGGAGGGTGTAGTTCCTGAACTGTGACTGTATATATTGTCGTCAATGACATGCTGGAGGTGTAGCTCCTGACTGTGACTGTAAATATTGCGTTCAATGACATAAGCGGGAGGGTGTAGCTCTGCACTGTGACTGTATATATTGGTCAATGAACATTGCTGGCGGATGTAGCTCCTGAACTGTGCTGTTTTTGTATAATTGCGTCAATTGACATTGCTGGAGGATGTAGCTCCTGAATGTGATGTATATTTTGCGTCAATGACATTGCTGGAGGATGTCGCTCCTGAATGTGACTGTATTTATTGCGTCAATGGGACATTGCTGGAGATGTTGCTCCTGAATGTGACTGTATATATTGCGTCAATGAATTGCTGGAAGGATGTAGCTCCTGAACTGGACTGAATATATTGCGTCAATGGACATTGCTGGCGGGTGTCGCTCTGCACGTGACTGTATTATTGCGTCAAGGACATTGCTGGAGGGTGTAGTTCTGAACTGTGACTGTAGATATTGCGTCATAACATTGTGGAGGATGTAGTCTCTGAACTGTTGACTGTATATATTGCGTCAATGACATTGTTGGAGGAATGTAGCTCCTGAACTGTGACTTTATATATTGCGTCAATGACATTGCTGGGGGGTGTAGCTCCTGAAATTGTGGCCTGTATATATTGCGTCAATGACATTGCTGGCGGATGTAGCCTGAAACTGTGACTGTATTATTTTGCGTCAAAGCATGAGGAGGAATGTAGCTCTGAACTGTGACTGTATAATTGCCGTCAATGGGACATTGTGGAGGGGTTGTAGCTCCTGCACTTGACTGTAATATTGAGTCAATCACCATTGCTGGAGGGTGTAGACTCCTGAACTGTGACTGTTATGTATTTGCGTCAATGACATTTGCTGGAGGATGTAGCTCCTGAAACGGTGATGTATTTATTGCGTCATGACATTGCTGGAGGATGTAGCTCCTGCACTGTGACTGTATATATTGCGTCAATGACATTGCTGGAGGGTGTAGCTGCTGCACTGTGACTGTATATATTGGGTCAATGACATTGCTGGAGGGTGTAGCTCCTGAACTGTGACTGTATATATTGCGTCAATGACATTGCTGGAGGATGTACCTCCTGAACTGTGACTGTATATATTGCGTCAATGACATTATATATTGCGTCAATGACATTGCTGGAGAGTGTAGCTCCTGCATTGTGACTGTATATATTGGGTCAATGACATTGCTGGAGGGTGTAGCTCCTGAACGTGACTGTAATATATTGCGTCATGACATTGCTGGAGGAGGTAAGCTCCTGAACGTGACTGTATATATTGCGTCATTGACATTGCTGGGGATTGTTAGCTCCTGAACTGTGATGTATATATTGCGTCAATGCATTGCTGGAGGGTGTAGCTCCTGAACTGTGACTGTATTATTATTGCGCAATTGACATTGCGGAGGATGTAGCACTGAATGTGACTGTATATATTGCGTCCAATGACATTGTTGGAGGATGTAGCTCCTGAACTGTGACTGTATATTTTGCGTCAATTGGACATTGCTGGAGGATTTAGCTCGTGCACTGTTGGACTGTATATTATTGCGTCAATGACTTTGCTGGCGGGTTGTAGTCCTGCACTGTGACGTATATATGCGTCTATGACATTGCTGGAGGGTGTAGCTCTGCACTGTGGACTGTATATATTGCGTAATGGACAGTGCTGGAGGAAGTAGCTCTGCACTGTGACTGTATATATTGGTCAATGACATTGCTGGAGGATGTAGCTCCTGACTGTGACTGTATATATTGGTCATGAATTTTGCTGGAGGATGTAGCTCAGCACTGTGACTGTTTTTTAAAAATTTAATTTTATTGCGTCAATGACATTGCTGGAGGATGTAGATCCTTGCTCTGTGACTGGATATATTTCGTCAATGACATTGCTGGAGAGTGTAGCTCCTGCACTGTGACTGTATATATAAGCGTCAATGACGATTGCTGGGGTGTAGTCTGCATGTGCCTGTACTATATTGGGTCAATGACATTGCTGGAGGGTGTAGCTCCTGCACTGGACTGTATATATTAGCGTCAGTTGACATTGCTGGAGGGTGTTAGCTCCTGCACTGTGGACTGTATTTATAGGGTCAATGACATTGCTGGTGGGTGTAGATCCTGGCACTGTGACTGTATATATGGAGTCAATGACATTGTGGGAGGATGTAGCTCTGGAAACTGTGACTGAATATATTGCGTTCAATGCATTGCTGGAGGATGTAGCTCCTGAACTGTGACTGTATATATTGCGTCAATGACATTATATATTGCGTCAATGAATTGCTGGAGAGTGTAGCTCATGCTCTGTGACTGTATATCATTGGGTCAATAGGTCTTGCTGGTGAGGATGTAGCTCCTGCACTGATGACTTTATATATTGGGTCAATGACATGCTGGAGAGTGTAGTCTGCACTGTGGACTGTATATATTGCGTGAATGACATTGCTGGTGGGTGTAGCTCCTGCACTGTGATGTTCTATTGGGGTCAATGACATTGCTGGAGGGTTGTAGCTCCTGAACTGTGGACTGTATATTATTGCGTCAATGACATTGCTGGAGGGTGTAGCTCCTGCACTGTGACTGTATATATTGCGTCTATGACTTGTGGAGTGTGTAGATCCTGCACTGTGGAATGTATTTATTGGGGTCAATGACATTGCTGGAGGGTTGTTAGCTCCTGAACTGTGACTGTATATATTGGTCAATGACATTGCTGGTGGTGTAGTCCTGCACTGTGACTGTATATATTGCGTCAATGACTTGCTGGAGGGATGTTGTAGCTCCTGCACTGTGACTGTATATATTGCGTAATGCATTGCGGAGGGTGTAGCTCCTGACACTGTGACTGTATATAATGGGTCAATGACATTGCTGGAGGGTGTAGTCCTGACTGTGACTGATATATTGCGTCAATGACATTGCTGGCGGATGTAGCTCCTGCACTGTTGACTGTATATATTGCGTCAATGACATTGCTGGAGGCTGGAAGCTCCTTGTACTGTGACTGTATATATTGCGTCAATGCCATTGCTGGAGGATGTAGCTCTGAAATCTGTGACTGTATATATTGCGTCAATGGACAGTGCTGGAGGAAGTAGCTCCTGCACTGTGGACTGTCTATATTGGTCCATGACTTGCTGGAGGATGTCGTCCTGCACTGGACTGGTATATATTGCTTCAATCCATTGCTGGAGGGCGTCAGCTCCTGCACTGTGACTGTATATATAGCTGTCAAATGACATTGCTGTGAGGGTGTAGCTCTGCACTGTGACTGTATTTATTGGGTCAATGACATTGCTGGAGGTGTTGCTCCTGCATGTGATGTATATATTGCATAATGACATTGCTGGAGGGTGGAGCTCTGCACTGTGACAGTATATATGGTCAATGACATTGCTGTGAGGGTGTAGCTCCTGCACTGTGTGATGTATATATTGCGTCAATGACATTTGCTGGAGGATGTTGCTCCTGAACTTGAGACTGTTTATATTGGTCAATGACATTGCTGGAGGATGTAGCTCCAGAACTGTGACTGTTTTATTGCGTCAATGCTTTGTGGAGGGTGTAGCTCCTGGAACTGTGACTGTATATATTGCGTCAATGAAATTGCTGGAGGATGTAGCTCCTGAATAACTGTGACAGTATAGATTGCGTCAATGACTGCTGGAGGATGTAGCTCTGAACTGTGACTGTATATATGCGTCATTGTCATTGCTGGGGAGGATGTAGCTCCTGCACTGTGATGTATATATTGCGTAACAATGACATTGCTGGAGGGGTGTAGATCCTGCACTGTGACTGTATTATATTGCTGTTCAATGAATTGCTGGAGGTTGTAGCTCTGCACTCGTGACTGTATATATTGCGTCAGATGACTTGTGGAGGGTGTAGCTCCTGCCTGTGACTGTATATATTGGGTCAATGATTATTTGCTGGAGGATGTAGCCCTGCACTGTGTCTGTATATATTGGCGTCAATGACATTGCTGGAGGATGTAGCTCCTGCACTGGACTATATCTATTGGTTCAATGACATTGTGGAGGCTGTAGCTCCTGCACTGTGACTGTTTATATTGCGTCAAGTGACATTGCTGTGAGGATCGGGTTGTAGCTCCTGCACTGTGACTGTATATAATTGCGTCAATGACTTTGCTGGAGAGTGTAGCTTCCTGCATGGGACGTATTATATTGCGTCAATGACATTGTGGAGGGTGTTTAGCTCTGCACTGTGACTGTATATATGGGTCAATGACATTGCTGGATGGTGGTAGCTCCTGCACTGTGACTGTACTATATTGCGTCTATGACATTGCTGGAGGTGTAGCTCTGAAACTGTGACTTATTATATTGCGTCATGTCATTGCTGGAGGATGTAGCTCCATGAAATGTGACTGTATATATTGCGTCAATGCATTGCTGGTGGGGGTGTAGTCTGTGAACTGTGACTGTATATATTGCGTCAATGACATTGCTGGAGGATGTAGCTCCTGAACGGACTGTAGTATATTGCGTCAATTGACATTGCTGGAGGATGTAGCTCCTGAACTGTGATGTATATATGCGTCAATGACATTGCTGGAGGAAGTGCTCCTGCAATGTGACTGTATATATTGCGTCAATGAAATGCTGGAGGGGGTTGTGCTCCGGCACGGTGACTGTATATATTGCGTTCAATGACAATTGCTGGAGGGTGTAGCTCCTGCTCTGTGGTCTGTATATATTGCGTCAATGACATTGTGTGAGGATTGTAGTCCTGCACTGTGACTGTATATATTGCGTCAATGACATTGCTGGAGGATTGTAGGCTCCTAAACTGTGTCTGTAAATATTTGCGTCAATGACATTGCTGGAGGATGTAGCTCTGACACTGTGACTGTTATATTGCGTCAATGACATTGTGGAGGATGTAGGAGCTCGCACTGTGACTGTATTTATTGCGTCAATGACATTGCTGGAGAGTGTAGTCCTGCACTGTGACTGTTAGATTGCGTAATGACATGGCTGGAGGGGGTAGCTCTGCACTTGTGATGTATATATTGGGTCAATGACATTGCTGGAGAGGTGTAGCTCCGCACTGTGATGTATATCTATTGCGTCTATGACATTGTGGAGGGTTGTAGCTCCTGCACTGTGACTGTTATATATTGGGTCAATGTCATTGCTGGAGGTGTAGCTCATGCACTGTGACTGTATATATTGTGCGTAAATGACATTCTGGTGGATGTAGCTCCTGAACTGTGAATGATATATTGCGTCATGAACATTGCTGGAGGAGTCGCTCCTGAACTGTTGACTGTATATATTGCGTCAATGGCATTGCTGGAGGATGTAGCTACTGCACTGTGACTGTATAGATTGCGTCAATGACATTGCTGGAGGTGTAGCTCTGCACTTTAGGACTGTATATATATTGCGTCAAGACTTTGCTGGCGGGTGTTGCTCCTGCACTGTGACTGTATATATTGCGGCAATGGACATTGCTGGAGGGTGTAGCTCTGCACTGTGACTGTATATTGGTCAATGACATTGCTGAAGTGTGTAGCTCCTGCACTGTGACTGTATATATTGCGTCAATGACATTGTGGAGGGTGTAGCTCCTGAACTGTGGACTGTATTTATTGCGTCGAAATGACATTGGCTGGAGGTATGTGCTCCTGAAAAACTGTGGACTGTATATATTGCGTCAAAGACATTGCTGGAGGGTGTAGCTCCTGCACTGTGACTGTATATATGGCGTCAATGACATTGCTGGAGGGTGTAGCTCTGAACTGTGATGGGTATATTATTGCGTCAATGACATTGCAGGAGGATGTGTAGCTCATGAACTGTGGACTGTATATATTGCGGGTCAATGACTTTGCTGGAGGGTGTAGCTCTGATCTGTGTCCTTGTATATATCGCGTCAATACATTGTGGAGGGTGTAGTCATGCACTGTGACTGTATATATTGCGTCAATGACATTGCTGGAGGATGTTGCTCCTGAACTGTGACTGTATATTATTGCGTCAATGGACATTGCTGGAGGAAATGTAGCTCATGACTGTGGACTGATATATTGCGTCAATGACATTGATGGGGGTGTAGCTCCTGAACTGTGGACGTATATATTGAGTCAATGATTGCTGGGAGGGTTGTAGCTCCGGGCAATTGTGACTGTATATATTGCGTCAATGCATTGCTGGAGGATGTAGCTCCTGCATTGTGACTGTGATATATTGCGTCAATGACATTGCTGGAGGATGTAGTCCTGAACTGTGACTGTATATATTGCGTCAATGTCATTGATGAGGGTGTAGCTCTGAACTGTGGACTGTATAATATTGCGTCAATGACATGCTGGAGGGTTGTAAGCTCGCTGAATGTGACTGTATATTAATTTTTTTTTTTTTTTACGTCAATGACATGGCTGAGAGGATGTAGCTCCTGAAACTGTGACTGATATATTGCGTCATATGCTACATTGCTGGAGGGTGTAGCTCCTGCACTGTGATTGTATATATTGCGTCAATGACATTGATGGAGGGTGTAGCTCCTGCACTGTGACTGTTATACTTGCGTTCTAATGACATGCTGGAGGGTGTAGCTCCTGAACTGTGACTGTTATATATTGCAGTCAATGACATTGCTGGAGGGTGTAGCTCCTGAACTTTGACTGTATATATTGGGTCATGGACATTGCTTGAGGATGTAGTAGCTCCTGCACTCTGTGATGTATATTATTGAGTCAATGAATTGCTGGAGGGTTAGCACCTGCACTGTGACTGTATATATTGCGTCAATGACATTGCTGGAGGGTGTAGCGCCTGCACTGTGACTGTATATATTGGCTTCAATGACATTGCTGGGAGGATGTAGCTCCATGCACTGTGACTGTATATATTGCTGTCAAGGACAATGCTGGAGGGTGTAGCTTCCTGCACTGTGACTGTATATATTGGTCAATGACATTGCTGGAGGGGTGTAGCTCCTGCACTGTGAATGTATATATTACGTCAATGACATTGCTGGAGGGTGTAGCTCCTGGAACTGTGATGTATATATTGGGTCAATGACATTGCTGGAGGTGTAGTCCTGCACTGTGAGGTATATATTGCGTCAATGACATTGCTGGAGGATGTAGATCCTGACAATGAGACTGTATATATTGGTCAATGAATTGCTGGAGGATGTAGCTCTGCACTGTGACTGTATATATTGCGTCAATGACATTGCTGGAGGGTGTAGCGCCTGCACTGTGACTGTATATATTGCGTTCAATGACATTGCTGGAGGTGTGCTACTGAACTGTGACTGTATATATTGCGTCAATGACATTGCTGGAGGGTGTAGCTATGCACTGAGACTTTATATATTGCAGTAATGACATTGCTGGAGGTTGTAGCTCTGAAATGTGACTGTATATATTGGGTCATGAACATAGCTGGAGGGTGTAGTGATGACTGTGAACTGTATTACATTGAGTAGTTTCATTTGTGGAGAATTTACGCCCTGCACTGTGACAGAATGGCATTAGGTCTAGATGATATTTGTGGATGTGTATTCGATGAACTGTGACTGATACATTGGGTCAGTGAAAGTTGTGGAGAGTGTAGCTCGCTGCATGTGGGGGACTGTATATATTGCGGGGGGTCCTTTTCCCTCACAATGACATTGCTGAGGGTGTAGCTCTTGAACTGTGACTGGATACACTGGTCGTGTCATTTGTGGAGAGTTTACCTCCTGCACTGTGACAGGAATGCATTAAGGTCAAGTGACATTTGTGGAGAGTGTAGCTCCTTCACTGTGGACTGTATATATTGGCGTCAATGACATTGCTGGAGGATGTAGCTCTGACTGTGGAATGGTTAACTGAGGCAGTGTCATTTGTGGAGAGTTTACCTCCTGCACTGTGACAGAATGCATTAGGTCAGTGACATTTGTGGAGAGTATAGCTCATGAATTGTGACTGAATACATTGGGTCAGTGAAATTTGTGGAGAGTGTAGCTCCTGCACTGTGACTAAATACATTTAGTTAATGACATTTGTGGAGAGTGAAGCTCCTGAACTGTGACTAAATACATTGAGTCAATGACATTTGTGGAGTGTGTAGCTCCTGAAGTGTGACTGAATACATTGGATCAGTGCCATTTGTGGAGAGTATAGCTCATGAACTGTGACTGAATACATTGGGTCAGTGAAATTTGTGGACAGTGTAGCTCCTGCACTGTGACTAAATACATTGGGTCAATGACATTTTTGGAATGTATTGCTCCTGAACTGTGACTGAATACATTGGTTGAATGACATTTTTGGAGAGTTTACCTCCTGCACTGTGATGAATATATTTGCGTCAGTGACATGCTGGAGGTTATTAGCTCCCTAACTGTGACTGTAATAAAATTGCGTTCAATGACTTGGCTGGGAGGGTGGTAGCTTCCTGAACTGGACTTGTATATAATTGCGTCAATGACTTGCGGAGGGTGAAGCACCTGAACTGAGACTGTAATAAGAGGCGGACAATGGACAATTGCTGGAGGATGTACGCCGCACTGTGGACTGTAGATATTGCGTCAATGACATTGCAGGGAGGATTAGCCCTAACTGACTGTAAAATTTATTGCGTCAATGAATTCTGGAGGATGTACCACCTGAAACTGTGACTGTTAATATTTTGCGTCAATGACATTGCTGGAGGATGTAGCTCCCTGGAACTGTGACTGTAAATATTGCTCAAGGACATTGCTGAGGATTTAGCTCCTGAACTTGTTGACTGTATAATATTGCTCAAGGCCATTGCTGGAGGGTGTAGCTCCCTGAACTTGAAAGTATATATTGCGTCAATGAACATTGCGGAGGGTGTAAGCTCCTGCACTGTGACTGTATATATTGCTCAATGACATTGCTGCAGGGTTGTAGCTCCGCACTGGTGACTGTATATATTGCGTCAATGACATTGCTGGAGGGTGTAGCTCCTGAAACTGTGACTGTATAATTGCGTCAATAATAACATTTCTGGAGGGTGTTGCTCCTGAACTGTGACTGTAAATATTATTCCAATGACATTGGCGGAGGTGTAGTTCCTGCACTGTGACGATATATTGCGTCAAATGACATTGCTTGGAGGGTGTAGCCCTGAACGTGACTGTATATATTTGCGGTCAATGAACATTGCTGGAGGGTGTATCACCTTGAACTGTGACTGTATATATTGCGTCAAGGAATTGCTGGAGGGTGTAGCTCCTGAACCTGTGACCTGTAATTTTGCCGTCAATGACTTTGCTGGAGGGTGTACACCTGAACTGTGACTGTAAATATTTGCGGTTCAATACATTGCTGGAGGGTGTAGCCTTTTCCCAAATGTGCTGTACAATTGCGTCCAATGACATTGCTGGAGGATTAGCCCCACCTGAACTGTGAACTGATATATTGGGTCAATGAAATTGCTGGAGGTTGTAGCCCTGAACAGTAATATAATTGCTCAATGACATTGCTGGAGGGGTAGCTCCTTGCCAACTGAGACTGTATATATTGCGTCAATGACAATTGCGGAAGGGTGTAGCTCCTGCACTGTGACTGTATATATTGCGTCAATGAACATTGCCAGGAGGATTAGCCTCCCTGCACTGTGGCTGTATAATTCTCAATGCCATTGCTGGAGGGAGGTAGCCCTGCACTGGGCTTGTATATATTGCGTCAATTGACATTGCTGGAGGTTTGTAGCTCCTAACCTGTGGACTGTATAAATTGCTCAATGACATTGCTGGGAGGATGTAGCTCCTGCACTTTGACTGTATATTATTGCGCAAGAACCATTCGGAGGGTTGTAAGCTCCTTAACTGTGACTGTTATATATTCGCAATGACATTGCTGGAAGGTTAGCTTCCCTGCACGTGACTGTAATATTATTGCGTCAATGACATTGCGGAGGGTGTAGCCCTGCACGTGGCTTGTAATTATTGCGTCAATACATTGCTGAGGGTGTACTCCCTGAACAGTGACTTATATTATTGCTTCAATACATTGCTGGAGGGTGTAGCTCCTGAACTGTTACTGGTATAATATTTGCGTCAATGAACATTGCAGGAGGGTGTAGCTCATGCACGTGACGTATATATTGCGTCAATGACATTGCTTGGAGGGGTAGCACCTGCACTGTGACAGTATATATTGCTCAATGACATTGCTGGAGGATGTAAGCCCTGAACTGTACTGGTTATAATTGCGACAATGACAAGCTGGAGGGTGTAGCTCCTGCACTGTGACTGTATATATTGGGTCCAATTGACATTGCTGGAGGGTGTAAGCTCCTGAACTGTGGACTGTAATAAATTGCGTCCAATGACATTGGCCTGGAAGGGTTACTCCTGCACTGTGACTGTATAAATTGCTTCAATGACAATTGCTGGAGGGTGTAGCCCTGAAACTGAGACTGTATATATTGCGACATTGACATTTGTGGAAGGGTGTAGCTCCTGCACTGTGACTGGATAATATTGCGTCAATGAACATTGCTGGAGGATGTAGCCTCCTTCCAACTGTGCCTGTATTTATTGCGTCAATGCCATTGCTGGAGGGTTGGTAGCTCCTGAACTTGGACTTATATATTGCTCAATGACATTGCTGGAGGATGAAGCTCCTAAACTGTGACTGTATAATATTTGCGTCAAGACATTGCTGGAGGATATAGGCTGGCTGAACTTTGGACTGTATAGAATTGGGTCAAATGACATTGCTGGAGGGTGGTAGCTCCTGCACTGTGACCTGATATATTGCGACAATGACATTGCTGGAGGAATGTAGCTCCTGCACTGTGACTTTATATATTGGCGTCAATGACATTGCTTGGAGGTTTAGCTCCTGAACTGTGACCTGTATATATTGCCGTCAATAACATTGCTGGAGGTATGTAGCTCCTGAACTGTGCCTTTATATATAGCGTCAATGAACATTTGCAGAGGATTAGCTCCTGCACAGTGAACTGTATATATTTGCTCAATGACATTGCTGGAGGAGTAGCTCCTGAACTGTGACTGTATATATGGCGTCAATACAGGCTGAGGATGTTAGCTCCTGAAACTGTGACCGAAGAATAATTTGGTCAATGACATTGGCTGGAGGAATGTAGCTCCTCACTGTTGGACTTTATATAATTTGCGTCCAATGACCTTGCTGGAGGGTAGCTTCCTGAACTGTGACTGAATATATTGCGTCCAATGACATTTGCTGGAGGGTGTAGCCTTCCTGCACTGTTACTGATACAATTGCCTCCAATGACCATTGCTGGAGGGTTTGCTCCTGCACTGTGACTGTATATAATTGCGTTCAATGAACATTTGCCTGGAGGGTGTAGCTCCTGCACTGTGACTGTATATATTGGGGTTCAATGACATTCTGAGGATTAGCCCAGAACTTTACTGTATATATTTGCGTCAATGACATTGCTGAGGATGTAGATCCTGCACTGTGACCTGTATATATTTTCGTCAAAGGACATTGCTGGAGGGTGTAGCTCCTCACTGTGACTATATAAATTGCGTCAAATACAATTGCTGGAGGGTGTAGCACCTGCACTGTTAAACCTATATATTGCGTCAATGAACATTGCTGGAGGATGTAGCTCCTGCAACTGTACTGTATATATTGCGTCCAATGACATTTCTGGAGGATGTAGCTCCTCACTGTGATTGTAAATATATTGCTCAATGACATTGCGGAGGAGAAGCCTCCTGAACAGTGACTGATAAATTTGCGTCAATGCCATTGCTGGAGGGTGTAGCCTCCTGCACTATGACTGTATATATTGCTCAATGAAGTCTGGAGGATGTAGCACCTGCACTGTGACTGTATAGATTGCGTCAATGACATTGCTGGAGGGTGTAGTCCTGCACTGTGACTGTAAATATTGCTCAATGACATTGCTGGGAGGGTGAGGCTCCTGAACTGTGACTGATTATATTGCGTCAATGACATTTGCTGGAGATGTAGCTTCCTGAACTGACTGTAAATATTTGGGTTCAAAGACATTGCTGGAGGATGTAGCTCCTGCACTGTGACTTATATTGCTTCAATGAACATTTGCTGGAGGATAAGCTTCCTGCCCTGACTGTAATAATTGGGTCAATGACATTGCTGGAGGATGTTAGCACCTGCACTGGTGACTGTATAATTATTGCGTCAATGACATTGGCTGGAGGTTTTGTAGCTCCTCACTGTGACTGTATATATGCGTCAATGACATTGCTGGAGGATGTACTCCTGCACTGTGACTGTAAATATATTTGCGTTCAATGGCATTGCTGGAGGATGTACTCCTGCACTGTGACTGTATATTTGGCGGTCAATGACATTGCTGGAAGGAAGTAGCTTCCAACTGAGACAGTTATATATTGCGTCAATGACATTGCTGGAGGGTGTAGCTCCTGAACAAGTGAATTATTATTGGCGCCAATGACATTTGCGGAGGGTGTAGCTCCTGCACTGTACTGTATATATTCGTCAATGACATTGCTGGAGGATGTAGCTCCGAACGTGACGGTAATATATTGCGTCCAAAAGACATTTGCTGGAGTATTAGATCCTGAACTGTGACGTATATATTGCGTCCCAATGACAGCTGGAGGATGTAGCTCCAGAACTGTGACGTATTTGCGTCAATGACATTGCTTGGAGGTGTACTTCCTGAACTGTGACTGTATATATTGCGTCAATGACATTGCTGGAGGGTGTGCTCCTGCACTGTGACAGTATATATTGCGCAATGACAATGGCCTGGAGGAATTTGGCTCCAGAACTGACTGTATCCATTGCGTCAATGACATTTCTGGAGGTGAGCTCCTGCACTGTGAACTGTATAATATTGCGTCAATGACATTGCTGGAGGATTGTTTGCTCCTGCACTGTACTGTAATATATTTGCGTTCAATTGACATTGCGGAGGGTGTAGCCCTCACTGTGACTGTATATGCGTCAATCAATGCTGGAGAGTAGCTCCTGAACTGTGACTTAAATTATTTGGGTCAATGACATTGCTGGAGGGTGTACTCCTGAACTGTGACTGTAATATTTGCGTCAATGACATTGGCTGGAGGATGTAGCTCCTAACTGTGGACTGTATATTATTTGGGTTCAATGACATTGCTGGAAGGATAATACTCCTGCACTGTGACTGAATATTATTGCGTCAAGACATTGCTGGAAGGGATGTAGCTCCTGCAACTGTGACTGTAAATATTTGGGTCAATGACATTGCTGGAGGTGTACTCCTTTGCACTGTACTGTAATATTGCGTCAATGAACATTGCTGGAGGATGAGCCTCCTGAACAGTGACTGTAATTTATTGGGTCAATGACATTGCGGAGGGTGTATCCTTAACTGTGACTGTAATATATTGCGTCAATGACCATTGCTGGAGTTAGCTCCTGAACTGGGACTGTAAAATATTGCCGTCAATGAGATGCTGGAGGATGTAGCTCCTGAACTGTGACTGTATATTCGCTTCAAGACATGCAGGAGGTGTAGCTCCTGCACCTGTGACTGTATATTATTGCTCAATGACATTTCTGGAGGGTGAGCTCCTGCAATGGACTGTAGATATTCGTCCCAATGACATTGCTGGAGGGTGTAGCTCCTGCACTGACTGTAATATTGCGTCAATGAACATTGCTGGAAGTGTAGCTCCGAACTGTGACTGTATTATTGCGTCAATGACCATTGCGGGGGATGTAGCTCCTGCACGTTAAACTGTATTATTGCGTAATGACATTGCTGGAGGGTGTAGCTTCCTGCACTGTGACTGTATATAATTGCTCAATGACATTGCTGAGATGTAGCTCCTGCACTGTGACTGAAATATTGCGTCAATGACATTGCTGGAGGGGTGAGCTCCTCACTGTGGACTGGAATATATTCTCAATGACATTGCTGAGGGTGTAGCTCCGCACTGTGACTGTATAGAATTGGCGTCCAATGACATTGCTGGAGGATGTAGCCTGCAATGTGACTGTAATATTAGCCGTCAATGACATTGCTGGAGGTTAGCGCCTGCACTGGACTGTAAATATTTCGCGGTCAATGACCTTGCTGGAGGATGTAGCCCTGCACTGTGACTGTATATATGCGTCAATGACATTGCTGGAGGATTTAGCTCCTGAACTGTGACCGTATAAAATTGCGTCAATACATTGCTGAAGTACGTAGCTCCTGCACGTGACTGTAAATATTCGTCAATGACATTGCTGGAGGTTGTAGCTCCTGCACTGTGGACTGTATTATTGCGTCAATGACAATGCGGAGGATGTACTCCTGCACTATGACTGTTATATTTTCGTCAATGACATTGCTGGAGGGTGTAAGCTCCGCACTGTGACTGTTTATATATTGCGTCAATGACATTTTCTTAGGATGTAGCTCCTACTATGACTGTATAAATATTGCGTCAATGACATTGCTGGAGGTTAGCTCCTGCACTGTGACAGTATATATTGCGTCAATGAAATTGCTGGAGGAATGTAGCTCCTGAACCTGACTGTAATTTATTGCGTCAAGATGCAGAAGGATGTACTCCTGCAACTGTGACTGTATAATTTGGGTCAATGACATTGCTGGAGGGTTGTAGCTTCCTGCACGGTGACTTAATAATATTGCGTCAATGACATTGCTGGAGGGTGTAGCTCCTGAACTGTGACTGTATATATTCGTCCAATGACATTCTGGAGGGTGAAAGCTCCTGAACTGACTGTAAATATTGCGTCAATGACATTGCCTGAGGATGACTCCTGCACGTGACTGTATAATTATTGCGTCAATGACTTGCTGGAGGGTGTAGCTCCTGCACTGACGTATATATTGCGTCAATACATTCGGAGGGTAGCACCTGCACTGAGACTGTATATATTGCGTCAATGACATTGCTGGAGGATGTAATCCTCCGCCCTGCATGTGACTGTTATATTGGGTAATGACATTGCTGGAGGGTGTAGCTCCTACACAGTGACTGTATATATTGCGTCAATGACTTTGCTGGAGATGTACCACCTGCGCCTGTGACTGTATATTGCTCCAATGAACATTGCTGGAGTGTACTCCTGACTGTGACGTATATATTGCGTCAATGACATTGCAGGAATGGTAGCTCCTGCACTTGTGACTGGTATATAATTTGGGTCAATGACATTGCGGAGGGTGTAGCCCTCACTGGGGACTGTATATATTTGCGTCAATGACATTGCTGGAGGGTGGAAAGCTCCTGCACTGTGACTGTAAATATATTCGTCCAATACATTGCGGAGGTTAGTCCTGCACTGACGTAAATATTGCGTCAAATGACTTGCTGGAGGGTGAGCTCCTCACTGTGACTGTATATATTGCGTTAATGACATGCTGGACGATGTAGCTCCTGCACTGTGACTGTATATATTGCGTCAATGACATTGCTGGAGATGTAGCTCCTGCACTGTGACTGTATATATTGCGTCAATGACATTGCTGGAGGATGTAGCTCCTGCACTGTGACTGTATATATTGGGTCAATGACATTGCTGGAGGATGTAGCTCCTGCACTGTGACTGTATATATTGGGTCAATGACATTGCTGGAGGGTGTAGCTCCTGCACTGTGACTGTATATATTGCGTCAATGACATTGCTGGAGGGTGTAGCTCCTGCACTGTGACTGTATATTGCGTCAATGACATTGCTGGAGGGTGTAGCTCCTGCACTGTGACTGTATATATTGCGTCCAATGACATTGCTGGAGGGTGTAGCTCCTGCACTGTGACTGTATATATTGCGTCAATGACATTGCTGGAGGGTGTAGCTCCTGCACTGTGACTGTATATATTGCGTCAATGACATTGCTGGAGGGTGTAGCTCCTGAACTGTGACTGTATATATTGCGTCAATGACATTGCTGGAGGATGTAGCTCCTGAACTGTGACTGTATATATTGCGTCAATGACATTGCTGGAGGATGTAGCTCCTGCACTGTGACTGTATATATTGCGTCAATGACATTGCTGGAGGATGTAGCTCCTGAACTGTGACTGTATATATTGCGTCAATGACATTGCTGGAGGGTGTAGCTCCTGCACTGTGACTGTATATATTGCGTCAATGACATTGCTGGAGGGTGTAGCTCCCTCACTGTGACAGTATATATTGCGTCAATGACATTGCTGGAGGGTGTAGCTCCTGCACTGTGACTGTATATATTGGGTCAATGACATTGCTGGAGGGTGTAGCTCCTGCACTGTGACTGTATATATTGCGTCAATGACATTGCTGGAGGATGTAGCTCCTGAACTGTTACTGTATATATTGCGTCAATGACATTGCTGGAGGGTGTAGCTCCTGCACTGTGACTGTATATATTGCGTCAATGACATTGCTGGAGGGTGTAGCTCCTGCACTGTGACTGTATATATTGCGTCAATGACATTGCTGGAGGGTGTAGCTCCTGCACTGTGACTGTATATATTGGGTCAATGACATTGCTGGAGGGTGTAGCTCCTGCACTGTGACTGTATATATTGCGTCAATGACATCGCTGGAGGATGTAGCTCCTGAACTGTGACTGTATATATTGCGTCAATGACATTGCTGGAGGGTGTAGCTCCTGAACTGTGACTGTATATATTGCGTCAATGACATTGCTGGAGGGTGTAGCTCCTGCACTGTGACTGTATATTGCGTCAATGACATTGCTGGAGGATGTAGCTCCTGCACTGTGACTGTATATATTGCGTCAATGACATTGCTGGAGGGTGTAGCTCCTGCACTATGACTGTATATATTGCGTCAATGACATTGCTGGAGGGTGTAGCTCCTGAACTGTGACTGTATATATTGCGTCAATGACATTGCTGGAGGATGTAGCTCCTGAACTGTGACTGTATATATTGCGTCAATGACATTGCTGGAGGGTGTAGCTCCTGCACTGTGACTGTATATATTGCGTCAATGACATTGCTGGAGGGTGTAGCTCCTGCACTGTGACTGTATATATTGCGTCAATGACATTGCTGGAGGGTGTAGCTCCTGCACTGTGACTGTATATATTGCGTCAATGACATTGCTGGAGGGTGTAGCTCCTGCACTGTGACTGTATATATTGCGTCAATGACATTGCTGGAGGATGTAGCTCCTGCACTGTGACCTCCTGAACTGTGACTGTATATATTGCGTGAATGACATTGCTGGAGAGTGCAGCTCCTGAACTGTGACTGTATATATTGCGTCAATGACATTGCTGGAGAGTGCAGCTCCTGCACTGTGACTGTATATATTGCGTCAATGACATTGCTGGAGGGTGTAGCTCCTGCACTGTGACTGTATATATTGCGTCAATGACATTGCTGGAGAGTGCAGCTCCTGAACTGTGACTGTATATATTGCGTCAATGACATTGCTGGAGGGTGTAGCTCCTGCACTATATATTGCGTCAATGACATTGCTGAAGAGTGTAGCTCCTGAACTGTGACTGTATATATTGCGTCAATGACATTGCTGGAGGATGTAGCTCCTGCACTGTGACTGTATATATTGCGTCAATGACATTGCTGGAGGGTGTAGCTCCTGAACTGTGACTGTATATATTGCGTCAATGACATTGCTGGAGAGTGTAGCTCCTGCACTGTGACTGTATATATTGCGTCAATGACATTGCTGGAGGATGTAGCTCCTGAACTGTGACTTTATATATTGCGTCAATGACATTGCTGGAGGGTGTAGCTCCTGCACTGTGACTGTATATATTGCGTCAATGACATTGCTGGAGGTGTAGCTCCTGAACTGTGACTGTATATATTGGGTCAATGACATTGCTGGAGGATGTAGCTCCTGCACTGTGACTGTATATATTGCGTCAATGACATTGCTGGAGGATGTAGCTCATGAACTGTGACTGTATATATTGCGTCAATGACATTGCTGGAGGGTGTAGCTCCTGAACTGTGACTGTATATATTGCGTCAATGACATTGCTGGAGGGTGTAGCTCCTGCACTGTGACTGTATATATTGCGTCAATGACATTGCTGGAGGGTGTAGCTCCTGCACTGTGACTGTATATATTGCGTCAATGACATTGCTGGAGGATGTAGCTCCTGAACTGTGACTGTATATATTGCGTCAATGACATTGCTGGAGGGTGTAGCTCCTGCACTGTGACTGTATATATTGCGTCAATGACATTGCTGGAGGGTGTAGCTCCTGCACTGTGACTGTATATATTGCGTCAATGACATTGCTGGAGGGTGTAGCTCCTGAACTGTGACTGTATATATTGCGTCAATGACATTGCTGGAGGGTGTAGCTCCTGCACTGTGACTGTATATATTGCGTCAAGGACATTGCTGGAGGGTGTAGCACCTGCATTGTGACTGTATATATTGCGTCAATGACATTGCTGGAGGGTGTAGCTCCTGAACTGTGACTGTATATATTGCGTCAATGACATTGCTGGAGGATATAGCTCCTGAACTGTGACTGTATATATTGCGTCAATGACATTGCTGGAGGGTGTAGCTCCTGCACTGTGACTGTATATATTGGGTCAATGACATTGCTGGAGGGTGTGTCTGCATGTGGGATGTATATATTGCGTCCATGACATTGCGGAGGGTCTAGCTCCGCACTGTGCTATATATTGCGTCCAATGACATTGCTGGAGTGTGTAGCTCCTGCACTGTGACTGTATATATTGCGTCAATGACATTGCTGGATGATGTACTCCTGCACTGTGACTGTATATATTGCGTCAATGACATTGCTGGAGGATGTACCTCCTGCACTGTGACTGTATATATTGCGTCAATGACATTGCTGGAGGATGTAGCTCCTGCACTGTGACTGTATATTGGGTCAAGACATTGCTGGAGGATGTGCTCCTGCACTGTGACTGTAAATATTGCGTCAATGGATTGATGGAGTGAGCTCCTGCACTGTGACTGTATATATTGCGTCAATGACATTGCTGGAGGATGTAGCTCCTGCACTGTGACTGTATATATTGCGTCAATGACATTGCTGGAGGATGTAGCTCCTGCACTGTGACTGTATATATTGCGTCAATGACATTGTGGTTGCTGCAGTGCACTGTGATTAGATAGCTCCAATGACAATTGCTGAGTGTAGCTCCGCCACTGACTGTATATAGCGTCAATGACATTGCTGGAGGGTGTTAGCTCCTGAAGGACTGTATATATTGCTCCAATGAAATGCTGGAGGGTGTAGCTCCTGCACTGTGACTGTATATATTGCGTCAATGACATTGCTGGAGGGTGTAGCTCCTGCACTGTGACTGTATATATTGCGTCAATGACATTGCTGGAGGATGTAGCTCCTGCACTGTGACTGTATATATTGCGTCAATGACATTGTGGAGGGTGTTAGTCTGACAGTGTGTATATTTTGCGTCTATGACATGCCTGGAAGGGGTGTTGCTCCTGAACTGTGACTGTATATATTGCGTCAATGACATTGCTGGAGGAATGAAAGCCTTGCAACTGGACTGGTGATATTGCGTCAATGCCATTGCTGGAGGATAATCTGAACTGACTGTATATATTGCGTCAATGACATTGCTGAGGAGGTGTAGTCTGCACTGGTGATGTATATTTGGGTCCAATGACATTGCTGGAGGATGTATCCTGAACGTGACGTATATATTGCGTCAATGACATTGCTGGAGGATGTAGCTCCTGCACTGTGACTGTATATATTGCGTCAATGACATTGCTGGAGGGTGTAGCTCCTGCACTGATGTATAGTCAATGAGCTGGGAGGATGTATATATGCGTCCTGAACTGTGACTTGTATATATTGCGTCAATGACCTTGCTGGCGGATGTAGCTCCTGCAACTGTGACTGTATATATTGCGTCTACATTGTGGAAGGGTGCAGCCCTGCACTGTGACCTGGTATATATTTGCGGTCAATACATGCCTGGAGGGTGTAGCTCCTGCACTGTGACTGTATATATTGCGTCAATGACATTGCTGGAGGATGTAGCTCCTGAACTGTGACTGTATATATTGCGTCAATGATTGCTGGAGGGTGTAGTCTGCATGGTACTGTATATATTGCGTCAACTGACCTTGCTGGGGGTGTAGCTCCTGCATGTGACTGTATATAATTGCGGGTCAATGACATTGCTGGAGGATGTAGCTCCTGCCACTGTGACTGTATATTGCGTCAATGATTGCTGGAGGGTGTAGCTGACAGTAATGTACTATTGATGACATGAGGAGGGTGTAGCTCTAATGTGACCTGTATACATTGCGTCAATGACATTGCTGGGGATGTATTGCTGTGACGATATTGCGTCAATGACATTGCTGGAGGTGTAGCTCCTGCAACTGTGACTGTATATATTGCGTCAATGACTTTGCTGGAGGATGTTGCTCTGCACGTGGAAGGTATATGGGTCATGACATGCTGGAGGATGTAAGCTCTGTGACTGTGACTGATATTGCGTCAATGACATTGCTGGAGGATGTAGCTCCTGCACTGTGACTGTATATATTGCGTCAATGACATTGCTGGGTGTTGTCTGCACTGTGCTGAATAGCGTCCAATGACATTGCTGGAGGATAGCTCCTGAACTGACTGTATATATTGCGTCAATGACATTGCTGGAGGATGTAGCTCCTGCACTGTGACTGTATATATTGCGTCAATGACATTGCTGGAGGGTGTAGCTCCTGCACTGTGACTGTATATATTGCGTCAATGACATTGCTGGAGGGTGTAGCTCCTGCACTGTGACTGTATATATTGCGTCAATGACATTGCTGGAGGGTGTAGCTCCTGAAACTGTGACTTATATGGGTCAATGACTGGGGTGTAGCTCCTCACTGATTGCTGTAATATTGTCAATGACATTGCTGGAGGATGTAGCTCCTGCACTGTGACTGTATATATTGCGTCAATGACATTGCTGGAGGGTGTAGCTCCTGCACTGTGACTGTATATATTGCGTCAATGACATTGCTGGAGGGTGTAGCTGACTGTGGGACTGTTATATATTGCGTCCAATGAACTGGAGGTGTAGCTCCTGACTGTGTTTTATATTGCGTCAATGACATTGCTGGAGGGTGTAGCTCCTGAACTGTGACTGTATATATTGGGTCAATGACATTGCTGGAGGGTGTAGCTCCTGAACTGTGACTGGATACATTGAGTCAGTGTCATTTGTGGAGAATTTACCGCCTGCACTGTGACAGAATGCATTAGGTCAGTGATATTTGTGGAGTGTGTATCTCATGAACTGTGACTGAATACATTGGGTCAGTGAAAGTTGTGGAGAGTGTAGCTCCTGCACTGTGACTGTATATATTGCGTCAATGACATTGCTGGAGGGTGTAGCTCCTGAACAGTGACTGGATACACTGAGTCAGTGTCATTTGTGGAGAGTTTACCTCCTGCACTGTGACAGAATGCATTAGGTCAGTGACATTTGTGGAGAGTGTAGCTCCTGCACTGTGACTGTATATATTGCGTCAATGACATTGCTGGAGGATGTAGCTCCTGAACTGTGACTGGATACACTGAGTCAGTGTCATTTGTGGAGAGTTTACCTCCTGCACTGTGACAGAATGCATTAGGTCAGTGACATTTGTGGAGTGTGTAGCTCCTGAACTGTGACTGAATACATTGGATCAGTGACATTTGTGGAGAGTATAGCTCATGAATTGTGACTGAATACATTGGGTCAGTGAAATTTGTGGAGAGTGTAGCTCCTGCACTGTAACTAAATACATTTAGTTAATGACATTTGTGGAGAGTGAAGCTCCTGCACTGTGACTAAATACATTTAGTTAATGAAATTTGTGGAGAGTGTAGCTCCTGAACTGTGACTAAATACATTGAGTCAATGACATGTGTGGAGTGTGTAGCTCCTGAACTGTGACTGAATACATTGGATCAGTGCCATTTGTGGAGAGTATAGCTCATGAACTGTGACTGAATACATTGGGTCAGTGAAATTTGTGGAGAGTGTAGCTCCTGCACTGTGACTAAATGCATTGGGTCAATGACATTTTTGGAATGTGTAGCTCCTGAACTGTGACTGAATACAGTGGTTCAATGACATTTGTGGAGAGTTTACCTCCTGCACTGTGACTGTATATATTGCGTCAATGACATTGCTGGAGGATGTAGCTCCTGCACTGTGACAGGAAAATATTGCGGTCAATGACTTGCTGGAGGTGTAGCTCCTGAACTGTGAATGTATATATTCGTCAATGGACCATTGGCAGTAGGATGTAGCTCCTGAACTGTGACTGTATATATTGCGTCAATGACATTGCTGGAGGGTGTAGCTCCTGCACTGTGACTGTATATATTGCGTCAATGACATTGCTGGAGGGTGTAGCTCCTGAACTGTGACTTTAATATTGCGTCATGTACATTGCTGGAGGTGTAGCCTCCTGACAGTGACTGTATATAATTGCGTCAATTGACAATGCAGGAGTAGCTCCTGCCAACTGTGACTGTATATATTTGCGTCCAATGACATTGCTGCTCCTGCACTGTGCTGTATATATTGGGTCAATGACTTTGCTGGAGGGGTAGCTCCTGAAACTGTGACTGTATAATATGCGTCAATGACATTGCAGGAGGGTGTAGCTCCTGCACTGTGACTGTATATATTTGCGTCTAATGACATTGCTGCTCCTGGCACTGTGCTGTATATAATTGGGTCTGACATTGCTGAGGATGTAGCACCTGCACTGTGACTGTTATATATTGCGTCAATGACATTGCTGAGGAATGTAGCTCCTGAAACTGTGACTGTATAATTGCGTCAATGACACATTGCTTGGAGAGTTGCAGCTCCTGGAACTGTGGGACTGTATATATTGCGTCCATGACATTGCTGGAGGTGCCCAGCTCCAATGCACTGTGACTGTATAAATATTGCGTCCAATGAACATTGCTGGAGGTGCAGCTCCTCCACTGTGACTGTATTAAATTGCGTCAATGACCATTGCTGGAAGTGTAAGCTCCTGCACTGTGAACTGTAATAAATATTGCCGTCAATGACATTGCTGCTGGAGGATGTTAGCTCCTGGCACTGTGGGACTGTATATATGCTTCAATCACATTCCTTGAGGGTGTAGCACCTGAACTGTGACTGGTATAATATGTTTGGCGTCAATGACATTGCTGGAGGTAGCTCCTGCACTGTGACTGTATATATTGCGTCAATGACATTGCTGGAGGGATGTTAAGCTCCTGAACAGGGTGAACTGTATATATTGCGTACCAATGCATTGCTGGAGGATGTAGCTCCTGACTGTACTTGTAAATATATTTGCGTCAATGACATTGCTGAGGGTGTGCTCCTACTTGTGACTGTATATATTCGTCAATGACATTGCTGGGAAGGATGTAGCTCCTGCACTGTGACTGTAAATATATTGTTCAAGATTGAGTGCAGGAGGTGTAGCTCATGCAACTGTGACTGTATGTATTGCGGTCAATGACATTGCCTGATGGGGTGTACTATGACTGTCATATGAAATTTAGCGTCAATGACATTGGCTGAGTGCAGCTCCTGAACTGTGACTGTATATATTGCGTCAATGACATTGCTGAGAGGGTGCAGCTCCTGCAACTGTGAATGTATATTGGCGTCAAATGACATTGCTGGAGGGTGCAGCTCTGCACTGTGACTGTATATATTGCGTCAAATGACATTGCTGGAGGTGTAGCTCCTGCACTGTGGACTGTATATATTGCGTCAATGACATTGCTGGAGGATGTAGCTCCCTGCACTGTGACTGTATATATTGCGTCAATCACATTGCTGGAGGGTGTAGCTCCTGCACTGTGGGACTGTATATATTGCGTCAATGACATTGCTGGAGGTTGTAGCTCCTGAAACTGTGACTGTATATATTGCGTCATGACATTGCTGGAGGGTGTAGCCTCCTGCACTTGTGACTGTATTTATATTGGCGTCAAAGACATTGCTGGAGGATGTAGCTCCTGCAACGTGACTGTAATATATTGCTGCAATAACATTCTGGAGGGTGTAGCTCCTGCACTGTGACTGTTCATATTGCTCAATGATTGCTGGAGGTTTGTAGCGCCCTGAAACTGTGACTGTATAAATTACGGGTCCATACATTGCTGGAGGGTGTAGCTCCTGCACTGTGACGTATATATTGCGTCAATGACATTGCTGAGGGTGTAGCGTCCTGCACTGTGACTGTATATATTGCTCAATGACATTGCTGAGGGATGTATCTCCTGCACTGTGACTGTATATATGCTCAATGACATTGCTTGAGGGTGTAGCTCCTGCACTGTGACTGTATATATTGCGTCAATGACATTGCTGGAGGGTGTAGCTCCTGAGCTGTGACTGGATACATTGAGTCAGTGTCATTTGTGGAGAATTTACCGCCTGCACTGTGACAGAATGCATTAGTCAGTTGGATGATATTTGTGGAGTGTGTATCTCATGAACTGTGACTGAATACATTGGGTCAGTGAAAGTTGTGGAGAGTGTAGCTCCTGCACTGTGACTAAATACATTGGGTCAAAGACATTTGTGGAGAGTGTAGCTCCTGAATTGTGTCTGGATAAATGGAACTAAATCCATGTATTCAGTCACAGTTCAGGAGCTATACTCTGCACAAATGTCACTGACCCAAGGTATTCAGTCACAGTACAGGAGCTACACTCTCCACAAATTACACTTGTTGAGCGTGTATCTCCTGCACTGTGACGGAAGACATAGTGTCAGTGACATTTGTGGAGAGTGTAGCTCCTGCACTGTGACTAAATGTATTGGGACAGAGACATTGTCGAAGAGAGTAGCCCATGAACTGTGACTGAATACAATGTGTCAGTGACATATGTGGAGAGCGTACTGTGACTGAATACATATGGTCAATGACATGTGTGGAGAGTGTAGCTCCTCAACTGTGACTGAATACATAGGGTCAACGACATTTCTGGAGGGTGTAGCTCCTGAACTGTGACTGGATACATTGAGTCAGTGTCATTTGTGGAGAATTTACATCCTGCACTCTGACAGAATGCATTAGGTCAGTGATATTTGTGGAGTGTGTATCTCATGAACTGTGACTGGATACATTGAGTCAGTGTCATTTGTGGAGAATTTACCTCCTGCACTGTGACAGAATGCATTAGGTCAGTGATATTTGTGGAGTGTGTATCTCATGAACTGTGACTGAATACATTGGGTCAGTGAAAGTTGTGGAGAGTGTAGCTCCTGCACTGTGACTAAATACATTGGCTCAAAGACATTTGCGGAGAGTGTAGCTCCTGAACTGTGACTGGATCAATGGAACTAAATACATATATTCAGTCACAGTTCAGGAGCTATACTCGGCACAAATGTCACTGACCCAATGTATTAAGTCACAGTACAGGAGCTACACTCTCCACAAATTACACTTGTTGAGCGTGTATCTCCTGCACTGTGACGGAAGAAATTGGGTCAATGACATTTGTGGAAAGTATAGCTTCTGACCTGTGAGTAAATATGTTGCGTCAAGGACATTTATGGAGAGTGTAGCTCCTTCACTGTGACTGAATATATTGGGTCAGTGACATTTTTGAAGAGAGTAGCTCCTGAACTGTGATTGGATACAATGTATCAGTGACATTTGTGGAGAGTGTACTCCTGCACTGTGACAGCATACATTCGGTCAGTGACATTTGGGGAGTGTTTAGCTCATGATCTGTGACTGAATACATTGTGTCAGTGACATTTGTGGAGGGTGTAGCTCCTGAACTATGACTGAATGCATTGGGTCAACGATATATGTTGAGAGTGTAGCTCCTGAGCTGTTACTCAATACATTGGGTAAATGATATTTGTGGCGAGTGTAGCTCCTGAACTGTGACTGAATACATAGGGTCAGTGACATTTGTGGAGAGTGTAGCTCCTGCACTATGACTGAATACATTTGGTCAATGACATTTGTGGAGAGTGTAGCTCCTGAACTGTGACTGCATAAATGTAACTAAATCAATATATTCAGTCACAATTCAGGAGCTATGCATTCCACCAATGTATTCAGTCACAGTACAGGAGCTACACTCTCCACAAATTACACTTGTGGAGCGTGTATCTCCTGCACCTTGACGGAAGACATTTGGTTAATGAAATTTGTGGAGAGTGTAGCTCCTGACCTGTGAGTAAATACATTACGTCAATGACATTTGTGGAGAATGTAGCTCCTGACCTGTGAGTAAATACATTGCGTCAATGACATTTGTGGAGAGTGTAGCTCCTGCACTGTTTCTGAAGATATTGGGTCAGTGACATTTTTGATGAGTGTAGCTCCTGAACTGTTACTGGATAGATTGGGTCAGTGACATTTGTGGAGAGTGTAGCTCCTGCACTGTGATATAATACATTGGGTCAGTGACATTTATAGAAAGTACAGCTGCTGAACTGTGACTGAATATATTGTGTCAATGATATTTGTGGAGAGTGTAACTCCTGCACTGTGACTGGATACATTGGGTCAGTGACATTTGTGGAGAGTGTAGCTCCTGAACTGTCACTGAACACATTGGGTCTATGATATTTGTTGAGAGTGTAGCCCCTGAACTGTGACTGAATACATTGGTCAGTGACATTTGTGGAGAGTGTAGTTCCTGAACTGTGACTGAATACATTGTGTCTATGATATTTGTTGAGAGTGTAGCTCCTGAATTGTGACTGAATACATTGGGTCAATTATATTTGTGGAGTCTGTAGCTCCTGCACTGTGAATGGATACATTGGGTCAATGACATTTGTAGAGAGTGTAGCTCCTGAACTGTGACAGAATACATTCGGTAATTGACATTTGTGGAGAGTGTAGCTACTTTACTGTGACTGAATACATTTGGTCAGGGATATTTGTGGTGAGTGTAGTTCCTGAACTGTTACTGAATACATTTGGTCAATGATATTTGTGGAGATTGTATCTCCTGTACTGTGAATGATTATATTGGGTCAGTGAGATTTGTGGACTTTCTACAAGTATTAAAAGACATTAACGTGTATTAACTGACATTTACGAGTACAGATGAAGCAACGGTGAACAATTGTAAAGGCAATAGTCGCATACTCGTATACAGGTGTAACTATAAGTCTGACATGATTGTATTATAACGAAAAGTCTTGTTCATTCATCTCATTCTCGATTAGACGTCGTTTTCGGTTGCCTCTGTTGTTCGTGTGGTTTCTTCTGGTTTGTGTGTTTTTTTCTTGTCGTATACTCGTTTACAGGTGTAACTATAAGTCTGACATGATTGTATTATAACGAAAAGTCTTGTTCATTCATCTCCTTCTCGATTAGACGTCGTTTTCGGTTGCCTCTGTTGTTCGTGTGGTTTCTTCTGGTATATTTATCGAAGTCAGAATTCATATTTTCAGGTCCACTCCAGCTCTGTGCGTCTGAGCGCGATTTCCAGATTGGGACGGATCGTCCATCATTTTCTGTAGTAAACATAGCCTTAGGCATTGACCTGAAAGGTAGAAAACACGAACAAATTTTTACTATGTACATGTGACTGGCCAGTTTTCTGAAAACTGATGTTAAAAACGATCCAGCATGTTCCTCAAGTGGAATTTGGTATTAATGGATCATGATTCGCAAGCAAACGGTGTCTGTCGCCTCAAAACATCCGGACTATTTTTTTTTTTTTTTTTTTGAATATTGATTATCCCCGTAATAGGTTTGTGATGGGTCGGGGCCATCCCCCACAAACCTTACATAATTATACATGCAATAGTCCGGTACAAATACAAAATATACAATTATATATATATATATTAACCCTCTTTTACTCTTGCAGTACTGAGTAGAAATCACTGTCCTATTAGTTTCTTGTAACACTGCATGGTTGACTGGTACAGTAGAATCGTCAATCATGAGAGAGCTAAACAAAATTATCAAAAACTTGTCCGTGTTATTAAACAAAACAGTAGTACAGTAGAATCGTCACTAAAGAGACAGCTGAAATTACAATAAGAAAATTGCCCGTGTTATTAAAAAAAGACAGCAATTCTTATAATAAACATGCAGACGACAATGTCACTCTCCAGCACTGCAAGAGCCAAGGTTTGATTAAGTATGTATAATACATGTAATGTATAATATGTTATTATTCATATTACCCATGATCCCACGGAACCAGCCCCACTCAGCAATAAGTGTAGTTCAATCCTACTTTGCATCTACATGTTTAAATCATGTGTTAAATGTACATGCCCACTCAGTAGGCAAAACAATGTTCTTTATGGGATTTAAATAGGTGTATACTTGTGTCACTATTCCACCAGTTCTAAATATTGCGAGTGCCTGCAATATAGATATAAGCATTTAATAATATTTATTTTACTGATAATGACGCGCGGTGGTATGAGTCTATTTTCATATGCAAATAAGGCATGATATTTTTTAATTATTTATACTAATTAAATGCGTCACCTGAAAAAAGAATATTTTCAAAATAATATGGTGTATGATCATTGCAATCAAAAAATAAATACAGAGAGTAAATGGTGATGTCCGTTAACATTTAAAGAAACAAGGTTATCGCCCCTGATATCAGTGTGGAAATTTATTTGTTATATATGAAGGATAATAATGTCAATTATATCGTCGGGAAATGGTTAATGACTGTTTATTTTGCCCGAACAATGTCATATCTAATGAATGGACGAAAAAATATGCCTCCCTTTATTGTAACCTGGCATGTGGGCATGTACCTTTAACACTTTCAACAAAACAGCCATTTATTTAGGTGTTTTGCAAATAGTGCAGACCCATACGAGCTTGCTCATGACGAGCCGTATCATCAGGATCTGCACTTTTTGCAAGTAATGTTCATATGTGTTTAACCTTTTATAAATGGACTATTTGAAAAATATTTTGTGATGAATGGAATTGACCGAAAATTAACATATCATAATCCATTCCAGTTATTTAGGGCTGAAAGGGTTAACTGTTTACAAGTTGTATTGTCGAGCCAATACACAATCTTTTCTCATCACCACACTGGTTATAAAATAAAACACGACTGGTTCCGTCAGATCATGGTCTTTGCTTGAACCTGTATTACTCAATATATATTGTATTCTTCTACTAGATTCTTTTTATAATGGCTTTATTTCCCAAACCTATAATATTAGGTGGAATGAGGGTCGGTGTCGGGTGGGGTGGTGGAGGGGTTAAAAAAAGAAAAAAATAAGCACAAAAGCAGAGATTTATTATAGCACCCGCAAATAGCTAAACTGAACATGAAATCTTTTTTGGTATTTTTGTTACATAAAATTGTGAAATAATAAATTTTTCCCATTTTTTTGTAAAATTTTCAAGTTTGTTGGCCAGAATATTGTGCTTTATTCGGCACTGGAACCATTTTCGAGTTGTGTATTTTTTATGATATGCGGCAATAAATATAGTTTCTTCCATGTTTCATTGCGAAAATAATAGGTGGACAACTTATTTTATACAGAACTACTTTTGCACCATTCATTTCAGTGTTTTCTTACCTGAACAGCAATATAAGAACGGGGATTTCTGGACACTTGCCGCGGCGCTCCGCCTCTCTGAACGCCGATAGCCGCCTGTTGTCCAGCGTATACACCTTGTCACTGTCGTTGTCCACCACTACAGGCAAAGGCTCCAGGTCTTCTAGCTGTATTTTCCCCTTCACAAGTTTGTCTGTCAACGTTTTTATAGGAAAACCTCTGTGTGGTTCGTGACCAAAGACGTTCGATATATACTCCTGTGAGAACCTTATCTTTGACGGCACCATATATTCAACGATACAGTATTTATTATCGTACCATTCACCGTAATCATTGAAATGATTGCTATGTGAGTGCTCCTCCACGAACTGATGTCTCAACAACAAGGCTCCAGCCATATCTGTATATGTCTGTGTGTTATATCTGCTTGATTCAATTTTGCCCATGGTTGTTGTAATTCAAGTAACAGTTTAGACAAAATTATCGGTACGTGGTGTTTATACGTGCTTATATAGTGCAAAAGCTTCAAAATCCCGTTCTGGAAATAGATTCCTAAAAATATATTTATGAGATCAGTGATATTATTATGTTTTCTCTCAGTAAAATACAACAATACAATTGCTTATTTAGTAACATAGGACACCAGCTCATAACACGCGTACGTGGTGTTCATACGCGCTTATATAGTGCAAAAGCTTCAAAATCCCGTTCTCGAAATAGATTCCTAAAAATATATTTTTGAGATCAGTGATATTATTATATTTTCTCTCAGTACAATACAACAATAAAATTGCTTATTTAGTAACATAGGAAACCAGCCCATAACGCAACATGCATGTAATTACAGTGCAACCTCTCTACAACAGCCACCCATGGGAAGACGCAAAACTGACTGTTGTAGAGAGGCGGCTGTTGTAGGCAGGTTAACGCTGAATTAAATTTAGTCGTCTGCTGTTTATTTATTTTCTTCGATAATTCTAATCAAATACATGTTTTGACAGCATGTTAGAATCATTTCCATTGGAAATGATTCTAAAATGCTGTCAAAACCTGTTTTTGTTGAGACATAAGGCAAAAGCAACATCAGACGCCAGTTTTCGTGCTCAGCTCAGAAGGTTAGATATAGAGGAAATCATCCATTTAGGATATAAAATAGTGGATGTTATAGATAGGGTGTTGTTGTAGAGAGGTGGCTGTTCGGCGAGGTTCGACTGTATGTCAACAGCGCCCGTTGTAACATAACGTTGTTGTGATTCAAAATAACCCGCGTTCTTAAAATAGATTTCTAGAAATGTATATATGAGATCTTTGATAGTATTATCTCTCAGTACAATACAACAATAAACTTGATTATTTAGTAACGTAGGTCACCAGCGCATAACACGAAACATGCATGCAATTACATGCATGTCCACAGCGCCCGTTGTGATCACCATCTGAATTACACCTCCAGTGGAACCTCTTCAAGACGAACAAAGGAGTAGTTCTGCAATCATACTCTTATTAACACGCAATCGACCGTATAGTGGATTTATTCGAAATGAAGCTAGATATCAAGAGTCCCGGATTAAAGGTACATACATGCCCACTCAGTAGGCACAAAATGTTCTTTATATCAGAGACATCATCTGATACATTTTCCGGCAAAATCAACGTACATTCACCATTACCTCAAGTAGTATATAAGAGTCAAAATGATACCACCACCCTCTGGAAGCGACCGGCTAGGCGCGGTGCCCTCCACCGCATGGTGGTATCATTGTTGACTCTTATATACTACTTGGATTTTCCCCCACTGTTCGGCGGGTATGTATGAGAAGAATGGAACATATTTTTCATCAACCGCGAGACCATATATTTCTGGCATCAGAAAATACACCCTATTAGAGATAAGAATCCCAATGTTATACTCAGTATATATAGTAATCAGTCATAAATATCGACAACTTACACCCTATTAGAGACAAGAATTCCATTGATTATACTCAGTATATTACAACAATATGTCATACCTACCAACAATTTACACCCTATTAAAGATAAGAAATCCATAAGTTATACTCAGTATAAATACAGCAATCTGTCATACATTTATTAAAAATAAAATAGCAACTGACACCCTATTAAAGACAAGTTATCCATTGGTTATACTCAGTATATTACAACAATCTGTCACAAATATACACTGACACCCTATTAAAGATAGAAATCTATCGGTTATACTCAGTATAATGCCAACCATAAAGCAAATGAGAGAGCAAGCTAAGAGTTGGGGAATTTCCCTAAGAGGTTTGAGAGTCAAGAAAGCTATAGCAGATAGGATAAGTGACGCGCGAGCCGTCGTCTACGAGGAGAGGTGTACTACAATAAGATTTATCAAGGGTTGGTGGGGAGACCGCCAAAGAAGAGGAGAGATATCGCTAGAGATTTGGTGGAGGAGGGTCCCAGGATTCTCGCCGAAGAAGCCGAAGTTAGGGAAATTGTTGATAGGGGTAGGAGGAAGATAGTATGGACTTCCCAGAGGGGTGTAGACGGGGAGATCGCTAATCGCATAATGAATAAAATTCGCCCAGAGATGACCACGGCATGCTGTCTGAGGTATTCGTGCTCTTATCGTATTAGGAACATCGAAACCGACGACACGATGATCTATCACAAACAATCAAAGGGCAGTCCGTGGAAAAACGAGATTTCCAAAGTGGAGAGTTGGATATCCGATAGAGAGAAAGGTCGAATGGACATCGACAAAATTGATAGATCAATCACAAAATGGACCTTCGTTCATTGCATATTGGTCGAGGTGAAGATGATCATCGATGCACAACAACTTCTCATGGGAGCGGGAAAACTCCCAGATTGGTTAAGACAGAAAAAGGGAATGTATTCCGTCGACACGTACGACGACTACGCGTGTCTCTTTAGGTGCATAGCCATCCACCGTGGAGGGAGACCAGACCGCTGTTGTGAGAAGGCACGAGCTCTAGCTCACGAATACCTCGGTCACGATAACGGACCGGATAGTAAGGGAATCCCCCTGGAAGATATTAAGAAGGTCGAAGAGCACTTCAAGATGGGCATTCGCGTTTACGAGCCCACCGACGACGGAGTGTGGTACCTCCTGAAGGTTCCGGCACATTACGACGCGGTTGGGGAGAAGATCATGACGATAGGGATGTTTGGAGGTCACTCATTCCTCATAGCCAACCTCCGCAAGATGACCAACGAGTTAGGGTGCACCGGATGTCAACAACGGTTCACAAAGTCGTGTAACATGCGCAGGCACGCGGCCACCTGCATGGGTGGGAAGACCGTGGTGACATGTCCAGGTAAGAGGGTAGAGAGACCGCAGTCGGCATACGAGAAGGCGTTCTATCACAAGGGGTCAGAGAGCGAGAGGTCGATTCAATGGATGAACAGAGAAGAGGAGAGGGTGGGAAAGCACATACATCACGCGAGATGCGGTCACGGTGGAGATAGGTGGGTTGCCGGCGATCCGGTCGACGGCTACTGTCACGAGCTGGTGGTGATGTGGGAGTGCGAGTGGTTTAATGAGGTAAATACCCATTATCAACAATCGCCACGCGAGGAGGAGACGACTATGTACCCTCACCAGAGGCGTATCTCGACAAGTCGAAAACCACACTACCCACCAAAGACCTGACCTTCGAGGTCGAGCACATTCCTATATCGGTGTCGTTGGGGGATACGATGCATGAAGGGATCACACACATCTGCGAACGAGATCCCGACACGCTAGTCACCGAGCTGCAGATGAGAGGCAAGGCAATCAGGCAGGGGGTTGGGAAGAAGTATCTGCCGCCCGACATATATATGCTATCGAAGTCTCAGCAAGCAAAGATTGTCTCTTGGATTGACCAAGTCCCGGTGGTGGGGTTCAACTGTAGCAGGTACGACCTGAACCTCATCAAGCAGTACTTTGTAGAGAAGTTGGCGGCCACCGTGAATAAGGTGATGGTCGGAAAGAGAGCCAGCACGACGATGTTTCTGTTTACCCCGGAGTTTAGATTTCTCGACATCATCCAGTATCTGGGACCCGGTACCACATACGACCGATGGGTTAAGGCGTACGACTGTAAAACGATAAAGTCTCACTTCCCGTACGAGTGGTTCGATAGCGAGGAGAAGCTCGACCATCCCGAGTGGTACTCGAAGTTGAAGGGTGAGTTCCTACTGTCGTTAGATATACTCAAGGATGCTGTGTCTCTGCCCGGTGTTTCCCTTCAGTACCTACTACGCGGGTCGATCGATGGGAAGGTAGACAAGGCCGAGCTGTGGTCGCCGAAGTCTGAAACTTACGAGATGATGAAGCAGGGATTGGTCGGTGGTCCGTCCATAGTGTTCTCCAGATACGCAGAGGCTGGCAGGTCGACGATCAGGGGTCAGGTAGGTAGTCAGGAGGAGAGGATGTGCAAGGCGGTGATGGGGTACGACGCCAATGCGCTGTACCTGTCTACTCTGTCAAAAGACATGCCATGTGGGGAGGAGAAGATATGGACGTGTGACGACCCGGAAAGACAGTCGTATATAGACCGTTTTGTGAGGAAGGTCAGGAATTAAAAATGGTTCGGATTTGCGGAGTTGGAATTACAGCTCCCCGAAACGTTAAGAGACAAGTTCTCGGAAATGTCGCCGCTGTTCGTTAATCGAGATGTTGACGAGACCGAGGTGGTTCCGAAGCACATGACGGACTACCTGGCCAGGACCGGGAGGAAAAGGGTCGAAGGACAGCTCGTGGGGGCAATGTCCGCCAAGACGATGATCATATGCTCCCCGCTGCTAAAGTTGTATCTGGAGCACGGTCTGATCGTCAAGGCTGTGCATAGGGTTCGTTTCAATGGTTCGTTAAAGAGGTCACCGCTGCCAGACGGACGGGGGACGTCGACAAGAGCAAGGCGGTGTTGGCGGAGATATTCAAACTGGTTGGCAACGCGTGTTGTGGCAAGCTGATATAGGCACAAGAGAGACACATGAACACCACATATACGAAGGATGAGAAGACCGGGCACTGAGGTCGGCGTGGTTCGAAGACCTGGAGGAGATTGGGGAGGCTTACGAGATATCGAGCAGGAAGACTCGAGTGGTGATCAACAGACTGTTTCAGTGTGGCATAGCGGTCTACCAGTTGGCTAAGCTCCGGATGCTCGAGTTCTACTACGACTTCTGGGACAAGTACGTGGATCGAGGATATTTCGAACTTATACAGATGGACACTGACAGCAAGTACTTCGCGGTGTCGGAGAAGACGCTGGCGGCGGTGGTGAGAAAGAATATGAAGAGAAAGTTCAACAAGGAGAAGGCCGAGTGGTTGGCGTGGGACGCGTGGAGCAACATAATTCCAGGACTGTTCAAGCTGGAATTCGAGGGAGATAGAGCCATCGCTCTGTGTAGCAAGTGTTACTATGTGAGCGGTGACGGAACATCTAAGCACTCGGCCAAGGGGATGTCGAAGAGATCTAACGATCTGACTTGGGGAAGGTACAAGAGTGCTCTCGAAGGGGGTATGGATATGGCGGAGAACAGGGGATTCCGAATGGTTAACGGGGTGATGAAGACGTACAAGCAGGAGAAGTTGCGGTTGTCGGCGTGCTACGACAAGAGGAGAGTGATGGAAGACGGGTTACACACCGAGCCTATAGGATAGGTACACAAAAAAAAAGAACTCTGAAAAAGTGGAGAATACTAAAGACTCTGACAATCCGGGGGTAGGTGGGTGTCAGAAGGTACCATAAGAAGTTTTTCACGAACAAAACCGCGAGATGGACCACCATTCAAATAGTAGGGCACGGGCTCATCGGGTTTGGTAATAGATCGATCCAGTTGATATACATTGAGAGACCACAAGGGATCAGTCGCGCGGCGGCTGCCAACTTCGAGTTCTCACGGTTGATAGAGGTACCGGACGCCAACATCCGATGGAAGCCGTTGCTCCTCTAAACCAACGGGTCGCCCGCGCGAGTACGACAGAGGGCTTGCTCGTCACCTTTTTAGACTTGATGGCATCTACGGGCTTCTTATCGATCAATCTGGTCACCTCTCCGTTCAGTGCGGAGACCACGGCGGGCAGTCTGGCCACCCACTCGGTCGATCACGAATGAGGGTCTACAAGTTCTTTGGCGTATTGGTGACCGAACAGTCTCTCAGCCAGGGTTCGATTGAATCGCTCCACGATTCCCTGGTCACGGTGGATGTTGACGCAGCCGCGTCTCACATAAATGTTGTGCTTAGACAATAGATGAGAGACCGCGCCCATGAACTCGAGGCCGGGATCGACCTGGAGAAGATTCGGCCATTTGAGAGAACTCCTTTTATATATTCGGGAAAGAGCTTCGGCCACCTCCTTAGACTCTTTAGTGGCCAGTGGCTCAGCCCCCTTATAGCGACTCGCTACATCAACGACTGTCAGTGCGTACGTGTACGTCTTACGACCGACGCGATCGTGAGGGAGAAACAGGAGATCCGCTTGGTGAACTTGGTTAGGCAACGGCACGACGAATTTCGGGCGCGGAATATTGTGAGGCGAGGGTAAATAGATCTGCCAGATGGCCTGCTTCTTGAGCCATTCCTTGACAGCGTTTTCGGAAACCTTGGTCGCCGCCGCGAGGTTCTTGATGGTCGCGAGTCCCTTCCAGTAGCCGCGGGGGCTGTAGTATGTGTTCGCTAGCTTGCGCGCTAGGCAAACCGATAGTTAGGTATTAAGTTTGTGCGTGTTCATCGTATGCGAAGTATTCTAATATATCGGACAATCTCCAACATGCCCTCGCCAGATCGTCCGGTAACTGCGTCGTTAATAATAATTCTTTGTTGGAAGTACAATTGTGATTCCAATCACGATTGGAGGTTAAGTTCTGAAGGAACTTGGGAAAATCGAATTCATCCAATCTCGATTGGGAGGAATCTAACATCTGCTGTTTCGTCCTCGCGCCACGTCTCGAGAGAATCTCGGGCCAGACGAATCATACCCTTTGCGCCAGCTATACGGTGTTTAAGGACAGTGTAGCCTACATCGATCATAGCAAAATAAAGTTTGTCAACTAACATCGTTTTATATATATATTTAAAAAAAAAATTTTGTAAAAATAATTATTTCAATCTCGATTGAATATAGTAGCCGAGGAGACCCACCACAACCATTCCCATGTCGATGAACGCGATCTCTCGGTCTTTTTGTGCCTCTGACGGTACATAGAAATCTGAAAGTTGGGGCTCGCGATCCAGCTGCGCGAGACTTTTCTGTGGATATGCGCGTACTCGTGGTTGGCTTCTTCAACGTTCTGGAAAGCTTGCGAGGCGTGATTCTCGCGGCGAAGCTCTTCGTTGACCCAGTCCAGATGGGCGGTTCGTTTTTTCGACCATGCTTCCTTTGCGCTATTGAGTTGTTCTACAGCTAAATCGTGACGCTTGCGCTCCTCATCCACGTTCGAGCTTCTCATTTTCGAGAATATAAAGTTGCTACCGCTGAACGCCAATGCGTTTACAAGGGCACCACCTATCATTATTCCGATCGAAGCCATTATTTCCATATATTAAAGGGTAGAATTTCGGCATTAATTAGATAATCTCGAGTCGCAACTGCGACCATTATATCTCCGGCCACGAGCCCTACGTCTCTCACAGTAAAGTCCAATTTGGTAGAGGGCCCTCCGAAGACCATCTTTGATAGTCGGGCATACCCGATACTTAAACCCGATATCACCACGCCGTTATAAAGTGCATTCACTATCATTTTACCATCGTTTTCAGCCATTGTTGATAATTATAATTATTGCATATAAAAGGGATCGCGATCAGTGTTCAAATGGGGCGCATCCAATCCAATCGAGATTGGTGGGGGTTGTTTTTTCGATAATATTGGTGTAATAGGGGGTATTTCCACACACGCAGGGCACCAACAACTGCCAGACCACCACCAACAACCCAACTCCAATTCATGAATTGGGGGTTTTGGGGTTCAATCGCGGATTGTGCTTCCAATTCGTGAATTGGGGGTGTTGTTGTAGCTGTCTTCAGATGTTTTGCTGTCTCCGTCCCCGATTGCAACGACTGTTTAGCCTCTCGAAGCTCGGCGAGTATTTTATCTTGTTTAACTTTTCGGGTGGCAGCCGCCGCGCGCCCAGCTGCCTGCCGTTTGGGTTTTTTATGTAGTGCAACCGGATTCGTTCAATCTCGATTGGGTGTTGAGGGCTCATGTTGAGCTGCAGCAATCCCCGTTTGAACCCCGAACGTGCTCGGGTTCAACAGTGTTGAAGTTGGAGATTGTGGTTCCGTCACTCTCGCAGGTGTGTCTTGTGTCATCATTTATAATATTAATATTAGAGCTTATAGTTTGTGGGTATATATGTCCAAATTGACAGTGTTTACCCGTGGTCAACGCGGTCGTCAGCGGAGCTAAGTACATTCCAAACTTGTGATAAATTGAGCAGCAGGATGTTCTAAGAGTGTGTCCTATAAAAGGGTCAGTCCCTAGATCGCGAATCAATCCCGCAGTGTTTGGTATAGGGAGAAGTATACTAACGGCGGTTGCGTACAAATGAATAGCCGCTGATCCAAGAGCTTTTGTCATATCCGCACCTAACCTAGATTCGTTTCGCGCATCAATCTCCGCATGTGACATCTTATCCACCTGACAAACTGACAGACGCCTACCGAGATAATGCTCAGATTGTCCCCCAGCAACAAGCGCAGCTAGCCGCTCTCGTTGCACCGCATTTTCATTCGTATCGGCAGGTGTTGCAATTCCCGATTGCTCTGTCGGAGTTGATGTTTCATTATCTTTCAGGAAAGATACCGTGTCGGCAGTCGGAGTTGAGGTTTCTTCCATTAGCTGATCGAGAAATTCGTCGCAGTTCATTATTGCTAATTTTCTTAAAATTAGTTTAACTATTCTTACAAGTCTCATAACTTTTAACATATTGCCAAGCGCACCACCCAATACTTATGATCACCGTTATGCTCGAAACAAAGTTCGCAGCGGAGCACCAAATAGTTAACATTGTTCACCATTGTTCAGCATTTGTTCAACATTTGTTAAGCATTCCTTCAGCATTGTTCAGCAATTGCTAAGCATTTGTTCAGCATTGTTCAGTTATTGCTAAGCATTGCAATTGCTTATTACTTTGTAATTTTCTTAAAAGTAATTAATTGATAACTTCGTAAGCAGTTGGTTGATCAGTCTTTAGCAGAAGCTTGGCGTGCTTAATTTCAGAAAGCATCTGTCGAACCTCCAGGCGCTCCTCGCGGGTTGGGATAACGTCGTTCTCTCGCAACCAGTCATCGAATGAGTCTCGGTCATTGCAGTGAAAGAGGGCGACCCATTTTGATTTCCTCGCGCAGATCCTTGAGGACGCCGTTGTACTTTTGAGTGGAGATCCATACGCTTTGCCTAGCATGGCGGCCAGAAAATGCGAGCTTGGAGAGCATGTCCATCTTTTTGGTCATCGCCGCCTTGGCCGAGCAATCGTCAATCACGTATAGGGTGGGCTCGCCCTGAAATATTTGGTAGAAGCCGCGCAACCAATCGTGAAGCCTGTCACCGGGGTCAATAACGTATACCTCAGGGTCGGCCCATATCCACGGGCACCGCTGATAAGTATCGGTGTGCCTCACAGTGAGACACAGGATCACAATGTGTCGAAAGACATCGCGGTAGGACCCCTCGAGCAAGTCGAGGATGTAAACCGTTTTTCCACATCCTATCTGCCCACATATTATGTCAGAGTGGGCATCACAAACTTTTAAGTTTGAAGGTAGAGTTAAATCTCCAATCGTGAATTGGTGTTGATTTTTTATTAAATTTTTAAAATAATTTTTTATTAATAAATTGTTAGATGATTGTTTTAATAAATCAGTAGAGTGCTGAGACGCTGAGACGTATCGACCATCTTCGATGTTGAGTTGTGCGTCTGTAGTTATATATAAGTACACGTTCAATGGCCCATCTCGATCCGCCTCTTTGGTTATCTGGATCGTCACACCCTCACTAGCGTTCTCAACTTGGCGTCCGCTACCGTGCATTTGGTCTTCGTCGCTGGCTCTCATGTCTAGCCATAACGCGTATTTGGTAGTCTGGAACTCCACGAGGGAGACGGCCGAGAGCTGCAGGTCTTTGGAAACCGCGGCAACCTCCGGGGAGCGCTTAGAGCCGGCAGCAAACTGCTTTCTGACTTCGTCCCACTGCTGGTGCGCGCGAAGACCCGCGCTGTAGAGTTGATTGGGGACTCCCTCGAGCGTCACCTCTACCTTTGTGATTTTGGGCTTATAGAATTTGTCGGTTTTTCTAGCCCCGAGCGCGAACCGACCCTCCTCGAACAACATCAGTATACCTTTAATCGAGCGGGCGGGTACGTTGATATTAATATTCCACAATGTGTCGCTTTTGTCTTTCGTCATCTTTCGGTGATGAAGAACTCGGTCGTAAAGTATGGCAACGCGCCCGGCATACTGGGATCTGATTAATCGCGCGAGTTCGGGCATCGTGACCATGTCGTACTCCAGCGAAACATTGTCGATCGTATACGTCGATTTCATGTCGGTGGCTATGAGAACTCGGCCGTAGTCGTTGAACGTTAGTTCGTATTCGATGCTGTCAGCCAAAGCACTCTGATAGTACGGCATATGACTCTCCAGCAACTCAAATTCGAGCTGGATGTAGAAGCGGTTGCCGTAAGCGCCCGCGACCGCGTTGTCGCTCGCGACGTTATCTGCCTTGTTACCGGCCCCGATTCTAAGTTTGGTTACGTTCTTATTTTTGCTGGTGTCAATACCCTGATAGACCGCGTTTTCGCGCTCTTGTGTCGTCTTCCACAGGTCCTGATACCAATGGTAGACGTCGCTGTCATCGATCGACATCACCTCATTACCAGAAATGTTTATCATGGTCTTCTTGACGATGGCGCGACCCAGGTTCTGAACGACGGTTCGGTCCGCGTCCGTCGACGTCAGCGAAATAGTGAAAGCGAGGCGAACAGTCCCCGGCAAAATGACGTCGCTAGCTCCGAGGTTTGTGAAGCGGACTAAGAGCTACTGGTTCTGGTCGATCGTCGATGGGTTGTTTGTAATAACGACACTCTGTCTCACCTCTTTTGCCCCGAGGGGCTCACGCAGCCTGCGGTATGGATTGAGTTTGCGACAATATTGACTCGAAGACATAATTTAGTGAAACTAAGTTACTCTATTAAACTCGTATGGTTTTGTCTTTAATACATAATTAATTTTAAGAAAAATTATAAAGATGGCTGATTACGATAGTCGGCAGAGACGATTACCTCGATGATGATGACATCGATGATGACATCGATGACGAAACACGCTTCATAGAGACACCAGCTCCAATTCAATCGCGATTGGGGGAAATAGGTGGCGCTACCAGTAGTCTAAGTCGGGAATTACTCGAGGGATCTGTAGACGACTACTACAACAGTTTGGCAGAAATCGGTATGGTCACATCTGTCAGCCGCGACTACTCCAAGTTCGAATTAGATCTGCGTGGTAGGTTGCGAATAAAAGCATCAAATGTCCCGATCGTCAACACAATAACCGGAAAACCCCTATCGCTGAACACCATTGACGGAAACCGGGGCGGTGGCGAAATCATAAAGAACGAACTAGGATTCGTAGATTGGGCGCGTGGTAAAACAATTATGCCGAACCGCGCTGTAGAGGCCTTCCAGTCTACCGACGAAACGATGGCGAAGACAGCCGCCACGATATAAACTGTCGAGCTCAGCGAGGTCCCTCGAGTGGCCACCGACGCTATTAAAACGGTGGAGACCACGTTCAGCGAAAATGAAATACTCAACCTCGAACAAGGGTCAAACGATGACCCACCGTTACCTCTTCGCGAACTCCGGGGACTCGATAAGGCTCTGCAAATAGTCCAGGGCGGACTGGTCCTTAACCTGTCCAAAATCTCGGCGCTGGATGAACATATCGCGCTAGATGAAAGGAAACTGGAGGAAGCCCGTGGCGATAAAGAATCTACCGAGCGGATCACCGAACGACTGCGGTATTTGCGGGATGAAAGAGAAGCTCGCTTAGAGGCTAAATCGGCTTACCGTGAGGCTCACCGCACCCAAATCAGTCGGATCCGCGAAACAATCCCGAGGGTTCTGCACGAGGAGACGACACTCGGTGAACGTCTTCGCACTCTGTTCAGAGAGCAGGGTGTCACGATAGCAAGCATCCTCGCAGCTGTCGGTATGATTATATCAACCATAGTTCTGGTTTTCACTGGTGGTGCGGGGGTTGCACCCACGCCACCACCCGCGCCAGCACCCGGTGGAGCCAAGGAGTGGGTAAAAAAGCATCTAAAAAGCCTCGCCAGTCTCCTGGCTAAATTAGCCGGAAAGGCTGCTGCCGCGCTACCTGGATTGATCGGGAGTATCGTTTCTTACTTGTTATCTATATTATCATAAACGGTCGGATGGCTCGCCAAAAATACTTTGATCGTGGCAATCGCCGGTCTCCTACTTTTACTCTCTCGAGAGTTCTTAAAACCAAAGCACAAATAGTCCGATCGCCAGGCTCCTGTTCCAATCGCGATTGGATTGGGGGAACTCGATGGTGCATCCAATTTGCGAATTGGGGGTACTGGGGTGGGTGTATCCATTTTGTGTTTTGGGGGTTTTACGTAATAGGTTCCACCTACAACTCCGCGCCCGGGCATCTTGGGTGGGAGCTTGATGATACCTGTGTTCACGTTCCCGTTGCGGCCGATTTTTTTATTGGCAGTGGCAACTACGATCTCATTATTGTAACCGTCAACCGGGTCGTCTCGTAGTATCATATTGCTCGGCGCCATATAAAGACCTATTCCAAATGGGTGGTCTACCGGGGTGCGGGCAGTCTGCAAAACGTCTTGATCATTCTGGATCGCCTTCTGGAGGTCCACCTTAGCTGAGATGGCGTCCTCGACAAGTGCCAATAACTGTTTGTGTGCGTCAAAGGCCGTTCCCATGCCCAGTATAGCGCTGCGCGTTTGCTTCTGTGAGGCGAGGATTGTGCGAATGGAGTCGTTGAGGCGAATAACCCCGCCCTGCGTAAATCCAGTGCTTTTATCTAACATAAATGTGGTCCACGCATTTCGCATCTGTGGAGTATCACCCAGGTCTAGGTATTCCACGTGGGCTACTTTAGTAGGTAGCCAATGACAATAACCGTATTTAAACGCAAGCCCACCAAGCACTTCATCACCGAACGACATCGTATTCAACTTATAATTATATTTAGTCCATGTTGCCATTTTTCTAACTGGTGGTGGGGTAGCTCCGCGAGCACTCCACAACCCTGAGAAATATACAGGGACTGTATTAAGATGCTCACCACTCAATAACCCTTTAAGGTGAACTAACCCTAAACTGTTGGTTGGGGTGTATACTTTCTGTCTCCAGTCCGCGTCTTTTGGTACCCCAAATTCGCTACACCATCTTTCGAACGCCTTACGGTCGTATGTGCTGGAAATGGGATCCGAGCCGTCGTCGTGAGGTAGTGGAATACCTAGTTCTTTGAGAATTCTCCTAATAGTATAATACACATGAAAGTTGTAGACACTTCTGTGCATGACATTCTTGGATGTCAGATGGTCTTGATGTGAAACTCCACATCCGGCCGTTGCACACCATACAGCGAAATGTAGCTGGTTCTGTCTGAAGTTCATATGGGAAAAATCCCATCTTAGTATTACATCTTGACTACTGCTGTGGAAAACGCCGGGTAGGGCTCAGATCAATCACCTTCACGGTTGGATGGCAGAATGTGGGGAAGAGCGAAGGGTTTTACTATGTGAAGGATGGACAACAAGTAGGTGTAAAGCTGCCTCACGGACTGTGGAGTTTTAGACAGCTCAAATATTTTGTCACCTCAGAGCTTGACGGTAGAGTCAACCTCACAATCTCGAAGGCTACCGGGCTCACAACAATGACCATCGGCCCTGATAGTAAGGTAGTGGTCTCCCCGGCATTAGGTATTCAACTCGGGTTTAGAGAGACATACTCCGCAAATAAAGCTCGTGTGAGTACGTCGGTGATAACCCGGTGGACTTCACCTTCAATAAAACTATCAGGGTGCACTTAAATCGGGTGATTTCATCGTACAACATGGTAGACGGATCCCCCAGCACGTTACTGAAAACCGTGCAAGCCATCGAATGTTTCTTTGGGGAGACGGTGACCTTAGACTTCCCACACCCCGAGATGAAAGTTTTGGAAACGGGACACATCCACGAATTTACGGTCTCTATTATTGATGATCAAGCGAGAAAGTTGAATAACTATTACCCGATTTCGGTCGTTCTCGAGATTTCCAATAGAGTATAGGTGCCCCAATTTTATAATTGTCTTAAAATTAATTATGAGTATATGCGGACCAGGTAGTTCTTCCAATTCCAATCGGGATTGGGTGACAGATTCAAAGAATTTGGAACCGGCAGAAGGGGGATTCATCCCGACAGAGAGCGACTTTTTAACTACCGGAAAAACCAAGGCCCTGATCAATAAAACTATATCGCATGCCACAAACGGGATTCACAGGAGTATAGCACAGCTTAGAGTAGACGTACTGACGGCGACTGCACAAGTTGGGGAAGTGGCCCGGTTGTGAATTGAGGGAGTCCGAACGGGTATTGAGAAAGACCAGGCGACCCTTACGGAGGCTTATTGGGTGTTGCGCTCAGCGGATCATGCATCACTTACTGAACTAGGTGAAAGAATAACCGAATTTCGAGAAGAGGCCCGGATGGGGATTGAGGGAGTCCGAACGGGTATTAAGAAAGCCCGAGAAGACCACCAGGTGGCCCTTACGGAGGCGTATGGGGTGTTGCGCTCAGAGGATCATGCAGCACTTACTGAACTAGGTGAAAAAATAACCGAAGTTTCCGATAAACTGAAACGTGTTCGTAGATCCGCAAACAAAGCACTTGAGGAGACATCTGAAACGAGTCGTGCTGAGGCTCTTACCTCTATCGGGGGGGCTTGCCGGATTGTTGACCACATCTGTAGAGCAGTTTAAGTTATTGAAAAAACAAAAACGTGTCATCACAGCTTGGACTGAGAAGCGGGGCCCATTGAATGAGGGGCTCTATGAATATTCGTTCGGTGCCAAAGCGAGCAATATATATGGGGGATACGCCATGCCAGCTACAGGTACAGTTCTCCGAATGGCTGTCTGCTCAGTTAATACTAATGGTAAATCTGTGGGCGTGGTCGTGGTAAATCTAGTACTAGATGGGGAGGAATTGGAGTCAACAAATTCCCATGGAGATATTTCATCGGTGGTTTTGTTCGCCGGTGACGATCCAATTAGACTTTCAGAAGGTAGTGTTATTAACTTTGTTACGAAAATCTCTGACCCAGTGAGTTCTTCCACTATTGTTACATTGTTAATTGAACTTGATTTGTAAAATTAATCATGAACGAATCACCGCTTCCAATACCAATCCACCAACACTGTATCCAATTCACGGAAGAAGTTTAGATTTTAGGTTGGATAATATCGTCTCTCTGCAGGATATTTTAGTTAGAGAATGTACAAATAGGAAAAGAAACGCTAAACAATATAAGCGCGCGGCGAACATAGTTGAAGCATTTAGTACGGTTCTGGCAAGTTTATCTGTAATGAGTCGTGCGGGGACTGCTGCAACACTATCTACAATTGTAACGGTTCCACTTGCAGGGGTTTTGAGTGGAACTACCGTTTTATCTGGAATACTTTGTATGGTAATTAGGGCGGTGTGTGAAAAAACTCGAGAAAAAATGATAGAATATCCGTTCTCGCCAGGTCTAAGAAAAATGGCATCGACGTTATAGGGTCCAAAGCGTTGACCGATAATGAAAAATCAAATCTAGAGTTAGAATCCGTGGTGGTGGAAGAAATGGGGAGATATGAAGAATTAAAAAATGATATTAGAATCAAAGCGCGCGCCACCATGCCCAAGATTGAGAGTACTGATTGGGATACATTTAGGGTAAAACTTGGAAATAAAGTCGGAGGAAATGTTACAGCACCACCACCCCGAAATTGTGATATTTTATTAAATATTTAATTTTAATAAAATTATAAAATTAATTATATTGGTGCAGTAAACAATTTAAATCAGTAAACATAATAATTAATTAACATAATTATTTATTAATTAATATAAAAAAAAAAGTTTTAGGTCCCGCCGAGGCTCGAACTCGCGCCAGCAAAACCCTTCTGGGGCCACCCCACTAAACCTTCGCAATAAATCACCTCTCTTCTCTTTTTTTGGCTTAGTGGGGTGTGTCACACTCATATCTCCTCCACCCCATCATTGGACCGATACCTCGGACCCCTCCTCCTCGTTACCTCCAACCGCTATAATGTGTACAGCGGTCAGATTGAAGTACATGTGGCGAAACCTGTCTCAGTGCTGAGACTACTGCTGGCGTCCTAGCAATGTATATATGTGTTTATTTCTCATATATCAACCTAACTTTGTTGGTGAAAATAATCTTTTTTTGTTTTGTTATTAAGTATTATCTTAATTAATGAATATGTTTTCTATATAGTAGGGGGTGTTCAGCTTTAAATTATAAATATTGTTTACAAAATTAATTAAATGACGAACCATCCCGGAAATTCGTGAACCCTCACTAAGTGTTTATAAATAAACTGTGTACACACCACCTGTGTAAATCGATAGCCCGTTTACATACCATCGATAAGGAGAAATACATTCGGCTATAAATAACCGTGTGTGTACCGTCTGTTTACATCGGCTATAAATACATGTTCATAACCCGTGTAATTGGAACATTGTCGTCTGCTTGGTGTTGTGATTACAACATAAATTAATTAGTAGCGTTTTTTTTTGTTCAATAATAAAAAAAAAATCAATATCTTTAAACGCGATATCGTAGAAATGTATATTCGTAAACGAATCGTTGGGTTTTAACAATTATATATAATACACTTTAGTTTTATATCCGATACGCGTTATCCGTCTTAATGTTTGTATTTGCCTCTTGTATAGTTCACATAATTGCCGGTATAATTTTGTAAATGCAACGTTTTTATCGGAGCGTAATAAATTACGCTGATATTTCATGTATTCGATATCGCCTAGTGTTTTCAATTTATAGAATTTATATATATAAGACTATAACCCCAGTAATCTTCGTAAACTTCTTCAACACAGTCATTATAATCTTTCAATTCACATTGTATTTTATTATCCATTTTCTCTAATAATATTGGTAGTGTTTTTTCTGTTCAATTTCCAATTTTATAAAATTAGTTTGCTAATGTTTCGGTAGTTTTTCTCCGATTCTATTTAGTCACTTCATTTCGCGAATGTGATCCTTGTACCCGCGACATAATTACCGGTACAATATTGTAAATGCAACGTTTTTATTGGAGCGTAATAAATTACGCTGATATTTCATGTATTCGATATTGCATAGTGTTTTCATTTTACGGCGTTTATGTGTTGAAACACCGTGACTTATCAAAAACTACACACCATATCGACTCTATTTGTCTAACTGACTTGCGAGCACGTAATTCCTTGCTAACCAGTCGATGCGTAGCCTGAGTGCCACCGCATGGTGGACATAGCAGTGACTCGGATCTGGTCCCTACCCCGCAATGCCGACATGGGCGAGGCGAAACGGAACCTCTTCGCATCCATGCCCGGTGATGCTTGCAATACTCGTAAATACCGGTACGAAAACATCTCTTGTGACTACCTGTCTTCAACCACGCACAATTAACTAGAACCATTGTGTGATTATATATACTGAGTATAATCAATGGATTTCTTATCTCTAATAGGGCATATCTTCTCATGCCAGAAATATATGGTCTCTCGGTTGATGAACAATATGTTCCATTCTTCTCATACATACCCGCCGAACAGTGGGGGAAAATCCAAGTAGTATATACGAGTCAACAATGATACCACCATGCGGTGGGGGGCACCGCGCGTAGCCGGTGGCTTCCAGAGGGTGGTGGTATCATTTTGACTCTTATATACTACTCCTCACGCATTGATTGGCATTATTATACATTTTATATCGGACGTATTTTTCCACACTGATATCAGGGGCGATAACCGTGTTGTCTTAGCATGTTAACGGACATTACTATTTATACTCTGTATTTATTTTGTGATGTGCAATTATCATAATTTATTATCTGTCGAAAATATGATTGTTTCACGTGACACATTTAATTAGCATAAAAAATTAAAAAATAGCATGCCTCATTTGCATATGAAAATGAAAATAGCCTGATACCAACGCGCGTCACTATCAGTAAAATAAATATTGCTAAATGATTATATCTGTAAATCGGCCACTAGTCATCTTTGGAACTTGTGGAATAGTGACACAATTATACACTTGTTTAATTCATATAAAGAACAGTTTGTGCCTATTGAGTGGGCATGCACCTTTAACAACCGTGCCCAGAATACCCAAGTGCATGTTGATTCAATTACATGTAAGCCTATTATTATCTACTTCAGGTTAAACTTCCTGTTTACCATATTTACATAAATTAACCCTTACACTGCTGAATGTTGTCGTCTGCAGTTTATGTTTTATTTCCGATTTTTCTCATCAACAACATGCTTTGACAGCATTTTATAATCATTTCCAATACCTCAATAGAAATGATTCTAAAGTGCTGTCAAACCACGTTTTTATTGAAAAAACAGGGCAATATATAAAGCAACAGCTGAGGACAGTTTTCGAGCTCAGCAGGCTAAGGGTTATACAAATGTATCGGCAAACCGAAACCGACAGTAGAATTATTTGCACTGTCACGATTAGCTGTAGCTACATGTTTATCCCGTCAACACAGTGCGTATGTGCCGTGAAACACAGTGCCGTGAAACATCTTTGATATCCAGTCAATACTATTTTTGCATTTTAAAGCTGTTTTTAGGTGTTGACGGGATAAATAGAATAGTAGGTTAGTGCCGTGAATGGGAAAAATATATGGCGCGGCACGGAAACGGGATGTGCTCGGCAGAGCCTCGCCCATCCCGTTTCCTGAGCCTTTCCAGATATTTCAATGGCTAATCGTTTTCGTGCTGATATGCGCGGAGTCCTTTCCAGAAACACAAACTGTCCACAAGGGTCCCGTGTTACAAACCTGTTGTAGCATGACATCGCACTTAATACCGATCATGTGAAATGTGTCGATTGGGGCGCAGCAGTTTTGTGACACCATGGGATGACTGCGTTTATCATATAACACGAGTATATATGCATGTGCATGCATAAACATACATATGTGTATACATAGTCCGGAGTGTATATGCATGCAGCTGTATACTATGCAACAAGTGCATGCACTGTTTAGCGAGCCGTCTCCGGTAATTCCGTAGTTACGGACGGGACGGGAAGGGAGTATATCCCAAGAGTTACCTTCAAAACTAGCTGCCAATATGCTGCCCACTGGTTCGCGCCATCTTTATTTATTCAGTCACAGTGCAGGAGCTACACTCTCCACAAACGTAAATGACCCAAGGTATTCGGTCACAGTTCAGGAGCTACACTCTCTATAAATGTCATTGACTCCATATATACAGTCACAGTGCAGGAGCCACACTCTCCACAAATGTCACTGACCAAATGTATTCTGTCACAGTGCAGGAGTTACACTCTCCACAAATGTCACAGACCCAAATATATTCAGTCACAGTGTCACAGTTCTGGAGCTACACTCTCCACAAATGACATTGACCCAATGTATTCAGTCACAGTGTCACAGTTCAGGAGCTACACTCTCCACAAATGGCATTGACCCAATGTATTCAGTCACAGTGGCACAGGTCAGGAGCTACACTCTCTACAAATGTCACCGACCCAATGTATTCTGTCACAGGACATGAGCTACATTCTCCACAAATGTCATTGACCCAATGTATTCAGTAACAGTTCAGGAGCAACACTCTCCACAAAGGTCAATGACCCAAGGTATTTGGTCACAGTTCAGGAGCTACACTCACTATACATGTCATTGACTCCATATATACAGTCACAGTGCAAAAGCTACACTCTCCACACATGGTATTGACCCAATGTATTCAGTAACAGTTCAGGAGCTACACTCACCACAAATACCACTGACCCAATGTAATCAGTCACAGTTTACGAGCTACACTTTCCACAAATGTCACTGACCCAATGTATTCAGTCACAGTGCAGGAGCTACATTCTCCACAAATGTCATTGACCCAATGCATTCAGTAACAGTTCAGGAGCTACACTCACCACAAATACCACTGACCCAATGTATTCAGTCACAGTTTAGGAGCTACACTCTCCACAAATGTCACTAACCCAATGTATTCAGTCACAGTGCAGGAGCTACATTATCCACAAATGTCATTGACCCAATGTATTCAGTAACAGTTCAGGAGCTACATTATCCACAAATGTCATTGACCCAATGTATTCAGTAACAGTTCAGGAGCTACACTCATCACAAATACCACTGACCCAATGTATTATGTCACAGTGCAGGACCTACACTTGCCGTAAATGTCACTGACCCAATGTATTCAGTCACAGTACATGAGCTACACTCTCCACAAATATCACTGATCCAATGTTTTATGTCACGGTGCAGGAGCTACACTCTCCAAAAATGTCATCCACCCAATGTATTCAGTCACGGTGTCACAGTTCATGAGCTACACTTTCCACAAATGTCATTGACCCAATGTATTCAGTTACGGTGTCACAGTTCAGGAGCTACACTCTCCACAAATGTCATTGACACAATGTATTCAGTCACAGTGTCACAGTTCAGGAGCTGCATTCTCCAAAAATGGCATTCACCAAATGTATTCAGTCACGGTGTCGCAGTTCAGGAGCTACACTCTCTACAAATGTCACTGACCCAATTTATTATGTCACAGTACAGGAGCAACACTCTCCACAATTGTCACTGACCCAATGTATCGTGTAACAGTGCAGGAGCTACTCTCTCCACAAATGTCATTGACCCAATGCATTCAGTCACAGTGTTAAAGTTCAGGAGCTACACTCTCCACAAATGTCATTGACACAATGTATTCAGTCACAGTGTCACAGTTCAGGAGCTACACTCACCACAAATGGCATTGACCCAATGTATTCAGTAACAGTGTCACAGTTCAGGAGCTAAACTCTCTACAAGTGTCACCGAACCAATGTATTATGTCACAGTACATGAGCAACACTCTCCACAAATGTCACTGATCCAATGTACATGTATTCTGTCACAGTGCAGGAGCTACACTCTCCACAAATGTCACATATCCAATGCATTCAGTCACAGTGCAGGAGCTACACTCTCCACAAATGTCACTGACCCAATGTATTCAGTCACAGTGCAGGAGCTACATTATCCACAAATGGTATTGACCCAATGTATTCAGTAACAGTTCAGGAGCTACACTCACCACAAATACCACTGACCCAATGTATTCAGTCATAGTTTAGGAGCTACACTCTCCAAAAAGGTCACTGACCCAATGTATTCAGTCACAGTTTAGGAGCTACACTCTCCACAAATGTCAGTGACCCAATGTATTCAATAACAGTTCCGGAGCTACAATCTCCACAAATGGCATTGCCACAATGTATTTAGTAACAGTTCAGGAGCTACACTCTCCACATATGTCTCTGACCCAATGTATTCAGTCACAGTGCAGGAGCAACACTCTCCACAAATGTCACTGACACAATGTATTCTGTCACAGTGCATGAGCTACACTTACCACAAATGTGATATACCCAATGTATGCAGCTACAGTGTCACAGTGACCCACAGTATTATGTCACAGTGCAGGAGCTACACTATCCACACATGTGGCTCACCCAATGTATTCAGTCACAGTTCAGGAGCTACACTCCCCACAAATGTCACTGACCCAATGTATTCAGTCACATAACAGTAGCTACACTCTGCACAAATGCCAGTGACCCAATGTATTCAAACACAGTTCGAGAGATACACTCTCCACAAATGTCACTGACCAAATGTATTAATTCACAGTTCAGGAGCTACACTCTCCACAAATGTCACTGACCCAATGTATTCAGTCACAGTTCAGGAGCTACGCTCTACACAAATGTCTCTGACGCAATCTATTCAGTCACAGTTCAGGAGCTACATTCTCCACACATGTCAATGACCCAATGTATTCAGCCATAGTTCAGGAGCTGCACTCTTCACAAATGTGATTGACCCATTGTATTCAGTAACAGTGTCATAGTTCAGGAGTTACACTGTGCACAAATGTCATTGACCCAATGTATTTATTAACAGTTCAGGAGCTACACTCTCCAAAAATGTCACGGACCCAATGTATTCAGTCACAGTTCAGGAGCTACATTCTCTATAAATGTGACTGACCCAATGTTTGGAGTCACAGTGCAGGAGCTACACTCTCCACAAATGTCACTGACCCAATGTATTCTGTCACATGGTCACAGTGCAGGAGCTACACTCTCGACACATGTCACTGACCCAATGTATTCTGTCACATTGTCACAGTTCAGGAGCTACACTCTCCACAAATGTCACTGACCAAATGTATTCAGTCACAGTGTCAAATTTCAGGAGCTACACTCTCCACAAATGACATTGATCCACTGTATAATGTCACAGTGCAACAGCTACACTCTCCACAAATGGCATTGATCCAATGTATTCTATCACAATGCAAGAGCTACACTCTCCACAAATGTGACTGACCCAATTTATTTTGTCACATTGTCACAGTTGAGGAGCTACACTCTCCACAAATGGCAATGACCCAATATATTCAGTCACAGTTCAGGAGCTACACTCTCACAAATGTCACTGACACAATGTATTATGTCACAGTGCAGGATCAAAACTATCCACAAATGTCACTGACCCAATGTATTCTGTCACAGTGCAGTAGCTACACACACTCTCCACATATGGCATTGCCCCAATGTATTCTGTAACAATACAGGAGCTACACTCTCCACAAATGTCATTGATTCAATGTATTTTGTCACAGTGCAAGAGCTACACTCTCCACAAATATCACTGACCCAATTTATTCAGTTACAGTTCAGGAGCTACACTCTCTGTACATGTCACTGACCCATTGTATGCAGTCACATTGCAGGAGGTAGACTCTCCACAGATTTCGCTGACCCAATGTAAACAGTCACAGTTCAGGAGCTGCACTCTCCACAATAGGCATTGACCCAATGTATGAAGTCACAGTGCAGGAGTTACACTCTATATAAATGTCACTGACCCAATATAAGCAGTCACAGTGCAGGAGCTACACTCTCCACAAATTTCACCGGCCCAATGTATTCAGTCACGGTTCAGGAGCTACTCTCTCAGTAAATTTCACTGACCCAATGTATTCAGTCACAGTGCAGGAGCTACACTCTCCGTAAATGTCAGTGACCCAATGTATTTAGTCACAGTGTTACAGTTCAGGAGCTACATTCTCCACAATAGGCATTGACCCAATGTATTCAGTCACAGTTCAGGTGCTACACTCTCCATAAATGTCAGTGACCCATTGTATTCAGTCACAGTTCAGGAGCTACATTCTCCACAAATGTCAGTGACCCATTGTATTCGGTCACAGTACATGAGCTACACTATCAACAAACGTCATTGATTCAATGTATTCCGTCAAAGTGCAAGAGCTACACTCTCCACAAATATCACTGACCCAATGTATTCAGTTACAGTTCAGGAGCTACACTCTCTATACATGTCACTGACCCATTGTATGCAGTCACAGTTCAGGAGCTACACTCTCCACAATAGGCATTGACCCAATTTATGAAGTCACAGTTCAGGAGCTACACTCTCTATAAATGTCACTGACCCAGTGTAAGCAGTCACAGTGCAGGAGCTACACTCTCCACAAATTTCAGTGACCCAATGTATTCAGTCACGGTTCAGGAGCTACTCTCTCAGTAAATTTCACTGACCCAATGTATTCAGTCACAGTGCAGGAGCTACACTCTCCGTAAATGTCAGTGACCCAATGTATTTAGTCACAGTGTTACAGTTCAGGAGCTACAGTCTCCACAATAGGCATTGACCCAATGTATTCAGTCACAGTTTAGGAGCTACACTCTCCACAAATGTCACTAACCCAATGTATTCAGTCACAGTGCAGGAGCTACATTATCCACAAATGTCATTGAGCCAATGTATTCAGTAACAGTTCAGGAGCTACACTCATCACAAATACCACTGACCCAATGTATTATGTCACAGTGCAGGACCTACACTCGCCGTAAATGTCACTGACCCAATGTATTCAGTCACAGTTCAGTAGCTACACTCTGCACAAATGCCATTGACCGCATGTATGCAGTCAAAGTTCAGGAGCTACCCTCTCCACAAATTTCATTGACCCAATGTATTGAGTCACAGTTCAGGAGCTACAGTCTCCAGAAACATCATTGACCAAATGTATTCAGTCACAGTTCAGGAGCTACACTCTCCACAAATGTCAGTGACCCATTGTATTCAGTCACAGTTCAGGAGCTACACTCTCCACAAATGTCAGTGACCCATTGTATTCAGTCACAGTACATGAGCTACACTCTCCACAAATATCACTGACCCAAAATATTCAGTCACAGTGCAGGAGCTACACTCTCCACAAATGTCACTGATCCAATGTATTCAGTCACAGTTTCACAGTTCAGGAGCTACACTCTCCACAAATGGCATTGACCCAATGGATTTAGTAACAGTTCAGGAGCTACACTCTCCACAAATGTCACTTACCAAATGTATTCTGTCATTTTGCATGAGCTACACTCTCCACACATATTACTGACTTAATGTATTCAGTCACAGTTCAGGAGCTACAATCTCCACAAATGTCAATGACCGAATGTATTCAGTCACAGTTCAGGAGCTACACTTTCTTCAAATTTTGACCGCCTGTAGCTACACTGACCACAAATGGCATTGACCCAATGTATTTAGTAACAGTTCAGGAACTACACTCTCCACAAATGTCACTGACCCAATGTGTTCAGTCACAGTTCAGTAGCTACACTCTGCACAAATGCCATTCACCGCATGTATGCAGTCACAGTTCAGGAGCTACCCTCTCCACAAATGTCATTGACCCAATGTATTGAGTCACAGTTCAGGAGCTACACTATCCACAAACATCATTGACCCAATTTATTCAGTCACAGTGCAGGAGCTAAATGTAGATGTGCAATTGTACTGACACAATGGTCCATGTGGGGCATTTAAGGAACACAATAAATGGGATCATGGTCTTTACAATCACGATAAAACCGTTATATGCGCTTGGATCCGGCCACTCAATCAGCTATGTATTCTATCCATATGACGTGGATAGAAACATCGGTGATTGCCTGGTGAACCGCGTAAAAACAGACCAGAATGAGCTGATGCGCAGTCTGATCTGTAGCTACAGTGGTGAGAAATACCGCATGGTCGGTTGTGTCAGCGGAACACAACATGTAATATACTAAGTTCTTGCTCTATTTATAGATGTATATAAATTATGTTTAGTGTTTAAAGTGACATATAGGCCCATCGGGCCGGGTGTACTTTACGTCAGAATTACTATTGTTAACTGTTTATTTGTTACACATGTCACTATAATAAATAATTTACTTACTTACTTACTGTACCTTTAGATAATCTCGTAAATTTGAAAAGGAAAGTTGTAAAGATCTTCATACGAACGTTTTATCGTAGACAGTTTAGTGAAACGGTCCACAGGTTCTTGTGCATAATTGTTTATTTGTTGTGAATGCAGCAATATAGAGAATAGTAGGTTAGTGCCGTGAATGGGAAAAAATATCCGGCAAGGCTCAAGAATTTCTTGATTTCTCATCAGAAGTATATGTTGTGACCACTCATTTGAACCGTCTCGCCGAGACGGTTCAAATGAGTGTAACAGCATATACTTTGGTTCAGAAATAAGGAAAATAGATAGAGAATAGTAGGTTAGTGCCGTGAATGGGAAAAAATATCTGGCAAGGCTCAGGAAACGGGATGGGCGAGGCTCTGCCGAGCACATCCCGTTTCCGTGCCGCGCCAGATATTTGTTTCCCATTCACGGCATTAACTTACTATTCTATTTATTCCTTCAACACCTTCAAATGGCTGTACAATGCAAACATTGTATTGACTGGATATCAAAAATGTTTCACGGCACGGTGTTTCACGGCACATACACACTGTGTTGACGGGATAAAATTGTTTATTTGTTGTGAATGCAGCAATAATCAGATTTGGCCTTTGTCACTTTCACCTGACGCTTGTATAATGATAATGACTACCCGCCAGAAAAAAAAATGGCTTAGTGCGTGTTTGATATTAACCCTTTCAACACCACAGGACTGTACATTGGTATTGGCAAACAGTGTAGATCCAGATGAGCCGTCTCATTCGGATCAGCAATTTTTTGCAAGAAATGTTCATATTTTTGAGAGCAAAACATGCCCTTTGCATATACATGCTAAATGGACCAGTCTGAAAATCATTTCGTGTTGATTGCTTTGGTTGCACAAATAACACCCATTCCAGTTAATGAGGGGTGAAAGGGTTAACGTATAAATACTGATTACCACCCACTCTCATTCATATTGGGACTGGTGTAACGTTTATCTCTCAATTGCACCAGGCGTGTTTGCTCGTCTCAATTTGCATGGATGGCTGTTTATCATCATCTATATTTTCATTCTACCCCCTCCCGTGTGGCCCCTGTGCCCAATGTAAAGGTCTAATTACTTTGAATTTTTGGGTTAAAGTTTTTGTCGCGCCCGCTTGCGGAAAGCGCGATATTGTCGTTACTTTGGCGTACGTCCGTACGTACGTGTGTCCGATTAAAGTTTGTTGGTTAAAATGTTTCCGTCTACTATATCTCTTTTGTTAGTGTCCATGCTTAGCCCCAAGGCGCGGCATGCAGGCCGCGGCCATCTAGTCTCAAAATGAAGTCATTATGTCATTCAAGATGGCCGCCAAAAGGTCAATTTTTTATTTTGTTCAAATGTGGTCATGTAATATGTCAAATCGAAAGTATCGATGAGCCGATCGTTGTCATATAATGTTTCTTGAAATAAAGTCATTATGTCATTCAAGATGGCCACCAAAATGTCAATTTTTGATTTTGTTAAAATGTGGTCATGTAATATATCAAACCGAAGGTATCGATCAGCCGATCGCTGTCATATAATTTTTTTCAAAATGGAGTCATTATGTAATTCAAGATGGCCGCCAAATGGTAACATTTTGTTTTCGTTCGAATGTGGTCATGTAATCACTATTCAGGTGAAATCAACATTTCTTTCACTTTTCCCTGAGATTCGGTAACTACTAAAATGTGGACATATATTGAACCCTGATTTGATCGGCTAATAACATCATGCTCTGCATGACTTTTCATATTATGACGTATATGGATTGTACAGCAAGTGATTTTACTGAATAATAATAAAAATGTTATGAATATGAATAAGATGAATTTATGAATAATATGAATAATATGAATAATATGAATAATATGAATACTAATAGTAACACATAATATAATATAAAGAATTAATATTAATAAAGAAATAATGATAATAAAACTACAATAATAAAGAATCAACACCGCAATAAACAAGTAACAATTTATCATCTAGTTTTAATAACAAAATATGGATGTGTTTAGCTCACCAGAGCCAAAGGCTCAAGTGATCTATTGTTACCGCTTTCCGTCAGTCCACACATCCAAACGTCTTCTTCTCACGAACCGCTGGGCCAGTCAATGTTGGTAAAACTTTACATCAATGATCTATGGTTGGGGGCTTGTCAGATTTGTAAAATAGGAGGTCGTCGCATAATCCAAGATGGCCGCCGTGGAAAAGTAGATCACATTCTTAAAAACTCTTCTTTCTCACAGACCGCCGGGCGCAATTCCAACGAAAAGGTCATTCTTTAATTAGAGAGTTCAAACGTCTGAACTGATTGGCCGATGCAGACCAAACATCATAGTTATTGTATTTCAGTGAAACATTTACGGATTTTTCAAATTGGAGATCGTCACATGTCTTCCCATTATAATCAGCAGACTGGTTTCGACAAAACTTCATAGGAACAATTCATGTTTTCAGCTCTCTTAGATTTACTTGTATATATATATATATATGGGCCGCGCTCTGTGAAAACCAGCCTTAATGACAACGTCATGAAAGCCTGAAAATGAGTTACGCTTAAATTTACCAACGTAAAGTTGCGTCATTGCAATAAGTTGACGATGTCCTATTTATAACTGTACGCTTTACTATTTGTGGCTCACAAACATTTTAATGCTGGATACGCGTAGCAGAATTTTATAGTTGTTTCCATATTGGTTCCGACAGTTGTCTATTTTTTCGGTTTCCTTCAAGGAAACACGTAGTGATTTTGTTGATTATTTTTTATAATATATGGACGACTTGTGCCCTGACATTTGAAACTAAATAACCATACAACCGGTAATTTTTAGATAACACCATCACAGAATCAGTATTGTGTAACAAATAGAACTGGGCACAGGGCTTAATGCGTTTAATTTACTGTTTCGCCTGTCGAATGTTTCAACAATCAACATAAAAATACGATTTGGAATTTTTCAGAAAAATAAGCGTATCACAGATGTATATTAACTAGATCGGTCAGTAAGCGAGGCTTACGGAATACCCCCGCCCCCCCCCCCCCCACATGGGCCCAGGTAACCCTAAAATATATAAAATTTTCCAAATGTGTGGGCTTGTGACCTTGACTCTGGGCTTAGCGGGAGCGGCATGAACGTGAATGGTAGAGGTCCATTGCAGCAATGCGTGTTTGAAATGTGAAGCAGATCCGAGCAAGGAAATAGAAGTAATAACCGATTTCTCTGATGTTAAGTTTTGTAAAGAGACTAACTATGTGACCATGACCTCGAGATCAGCGGGAATTTGTCACAGCATGATAGTAAAGCCTTAGACAGGGCCGGATCCAGGGGGGGGGGCGTGGGGGGGGGGGGCGTACGCCCCTCTATTTTTGACGAAGCAATGATTTTTGTTCTCAAATGCCAGGAAAATGCATCTGAGGCACTTCAATTTTCTAAATTGTATGGGGGAGGACCCCCAGACCCCCCTCACCTACGCCCCACCCCCACCCCCCCCCCCTTTATTCAAATCCTGGATCCGGCCCTGTTAGAGGTATGCATGCATGAAGTATTAATAATTTTCGATGAAAGAAATAAAAGTTATAACATATTTATCTGATGTTAAGTCTTGTAGAGACTAAGTATGTGACCTTGACCTTAGGATCAGCAGGGGATTGGACGGCCGTACATCTGTCACAGCATGATAGTACAACCTTAGAGGGATGGACGAGTGAAATATTAAGAATTTTCAATGAAGGAAATAAAAGTTATAACTTATTTCTCTGATGTTAAGTTTTTTAAAGCGACCAAGTATTTGACCTTGACCTCGGGATCAGCGGGGGTAAGACGGTCGTGGATTTGGCACAGCATGGTAGTAGAGCCTTACAGGAATGCAAGTGTGAAATATTAAGCATTTTAGATGAAGGAATAGAAGTTATAACATATTTATCTGATGTTAAGTTTTGTAAAGAGACTAAGTATTTGACCTTGACATTGGGATCAACGGGGGTTGGACGGTCATGTATTTGCAACGGCATGGTAGTAGAGCCTTACAGGAATGCATGTGTGAAATATTAAGCATTTTAGATGAAGGAAATATAAGTTATAACAATATTTCTCTGATGTTAAGTTGTGTAAACAGACTAAGTATGTGACCTTCACCTTGGGATCAGCGGGGGTTGGACGGTCGTGAAATAGAAGTTATAACAATATTTATCTGATGTTAAGTTTACGGACGCACGGATGCAACCACGGACGGACGGACAACCTGACTCCAGTATACACCCCCCCACCCACAACTCGTTGCGGGTGTATACTTATGATAGTGCCAAAATATACGCCGCTCCTGGCATATCGCATCATGGTGACATTGGGCCAAACATGTTTTAGTATTTAGTGTGTTGGTGTTGTGTCACATGCATATTTACTGCGACACAATAATCATGATAATTGTTCACCATTTATTGGCAATTGCAACAGGTTGCACTATATCTCTACACCACGCAACACAGTAAAATGTGCGTAATAGTTCAACAATATGACACAGAAATATTACCATAAACATAACTCATAATTTAGTGTGTAAATCACTGACTGTGTTATATTTAGCGACTTTCAAAAATATCACATTGAATCAGTCGTAGGATTGCCGTTTGATAACAATGTAAATATTCTTTAAACTGACCACTTGTAAATATGGTTATATGAATGTATAGTAATTTTACTAGTATATTTGCAATCATTGCAGACACTGATCAGACTGCACAGATGCAAAGGTCTCCAACATTTACACATTTAAGAAGTCCGACTTTGCCAGATTGTTGAAAATTGTCTTACATTGTACTACATTGTACTAAATAATGCCCTTCTGCGTGCTTTGTTTGTTATCAAAGGGCCGTTCTAGTCGGAGGCGTGTAAATAATATAAAGCAAACGCACAAGCACACATTACACGCGTCTAAATTAAAACGAACCGCTTCGAACAATAGTCGCAAGGTGTGGTATTGTCTTTTCAACAAAATCAATGTTGTGAATCAATGTTGTGAATCAATGAATCAATGTTGTGAATCAATGTTGTGATCGGGACAAATTTTATTTTGTAAATCACTGACTGTGTTATAATGTGCAGTTATGCAAAATTCATGTACGTACGCCTCGGTGCTTTTCAGGGGAGGATCCAGGATTTCAGGTTAGGGTGGGGGGGACTTCTTAATTGAAATAGTTTACTATACTTTCGAACTAGTACAGTACAGTTTGTTCGTCGACCAAGCGGAGCTGGGTAGACTGCTAGGTGGGTCCGGCAGTATGCCCTCTGGAATATGTTTGATATTTACCATTTTTACACCCCATTTTGCTGCGTTATGGCTCATTTTAGAGCACAAATATCTTTACTAGCCAAATTTTAGGAGTGGGGGGGAGGGGCGCCGGGTTTTTCACGACGTGAAACCGCCCTTGTTTTTAGCATGGCTGTTTCTTTGTTTATAGCGCTGAATGTACTTGTTCTGAAACACAACAAAACTAAATTGCACATTTCATTTTCAAATTAATTATTCCCGACGAGAGAATATACTGCCGGTATTTTTATCGGGACATGTAACAATTATACAACCATGTATGTTACATCTCCACATTTTCCCGGCAGTGGCGGTGGTGGCCAGTCGAGGGAGTGGGGGTCAGCGCGCAGCATTTTCCCATATACTTGCTACCTGCTAGTACGGGGTGCATGTACATTAGCCCGTCCGTCAGTCATATTGGCTACACAGGAAAATGGTCTTCCCGCTTTCTGAGATGTAAATTTAATTCTGAGAGTCGGGGAATGGACAGTCGATTTTTATTTTGTTTAAAAATGCCCGGGGGTGTCCGACTACCCTATAGACCCCATCGGGCGCTGAAGTCATTGGTATGTGCAGGCATAGGCCTATCCAAATTCTGGTCATTCATTTATACAGAAATAAAATGCATTTGTTTCAGTCACCGATACGATGTGCATATAATTTACAATTTCAAACACCAGGAATGCCGTTTAGCTTTTTGGTCTTTGGTGACGTATTGTCTAAATCAGTAAATGATGTCACACTTAACTGTAAATGACGTCAATTCTGAAATAATTACAATGTATCTTTCTGACGACACACGTATATGAATCTATTATGGCGATGGTGGCAAATTACCAAGCCACAGGTCGGCTACTTATAGATTTAAAATCGATAGTTGTGCGTTTGTTTTGTTCACTACATGTACATGTCATAGTTTTATTCTGATGAACATTTGATAGTATACATACTAACACTTGTAGATACATTTAGTGTAACTTATCAGCAAATACAGTTTACAGCAAGCACAGTCAATGAGTCTATGAAACTCATTTCTACTGTAGGCTGTTGAGTTGCATTGTACAAACGTCGCCGTTTCAATAACGTCATTTTCTCGATGACGTTACGTTTTTTTCGTGCATGATTCACATGGTGCTACAAAAAGTGAGATAATACAAAAACGATTAAACATAATTGCATTTTATTTTATGAATATTGTTTTTGAAACGTGTCCGCATCAGAAAATGTAAAAAAATGCAAATCGAAAATGTCATTAAGGCCGGTTTTCACAGAGCCATATATATGGGCCGCGCCATACGAAAACCGGGCTTAATGACAACGTCATGAAAAGCAGTAAACGACGTCGGAAAAACGACGTTTGCAGCGTCGCTGTAAAAGTTCACATTTTGCCCTCCCATTTACGTTTACTGGTGTCAGTTAACATTACCTGTGAAAAGAAAACGGAAAATAATAACTTACTGAAACTTTCACTAATATGAGACGTGATGCCTTGCACCTTAGTACACATATTATGACGTCAGACTTGACGTCACGTACTTGTGATGTCACTGAACGTGAATACATATTTGACGTTATGGCCATGGTGTCGTGACAAAATATTATAGCAAGGATACTTGCACGAGTTCCTCGCAGCATCAATGACTTAGAAATGATTCAGGCGCTGTGCATTGTCGCCTAACTGTCGTTCTTTGACATTGTCACTCTTTTTCGTCGGTTATCCTTATGAATTTAAAATGGTGAACGCATAATTTAACTAGCTATATATCAGCGAAGTATTCGCTTACACTGCACCTTGAATCCTAAATAATCTTAAATATGAACAACCTAGTGTATGCCAACGATATTACCATCTATTATCTTGGTAAATTGAGACACTTTTGAACAATTCTATCCAGTACTTAGCGAATGATATGCCATTTAATGCCACTCATTTTATCATAAACGGAGGTTGATGCGCATCTATATAATGACATATATATGCAGGGTTTGTATTGAATTTGGCAAAACAAATGCATCAAAATCTCTCTAATAGATTCAGAATCAGTGATTTCAATGCAGCTCCTTCATTGTTTGTGTATAAGCAATACATATGCACAAAACACACAGTGAGGTCGGTGGAGTTTTCGAAAAGTCTTGAAATTAATTGGAAATTTGATGGTCATAAACTTGCTTTTCGCACGATTTGTAGTATCAAATCATCAGCTTATCACCTGATTGCATACTAATGTATGTCTGAATCAGGCGATGGTAATGCGATCCTCAAGAAAGAGGCGACACTTATAAGGTCATAATCACGCTACCAAATCTGCCCGACATCGTGTTTTGTTACAAAGTTAATGTTATAAGCGGCCTACTTCCTACTTTAAAATATGTCGTCGCATACGAAATGTTAAATAATGTCGCTATTATTCCCCAAAATTATTTCAGACAGCAGCAAACAACAGGGAAACGCCAACACTTTGCCTTATTTGAAAATTATTCATACGGAATTACGTTACTTGTGCCGCAATCCAAAACATGACGTTACATTAATAGCAACTGCAAGAAACATTATTTTCAAACTTTGTCTTGGCCTAATGGGAAACACTTGGAAAGGCTACGATATATCAAAATGTGGTTGACATGCGATAAAAGATGACAAATTTATAGGACTTGTCCGGGTATTTTATCAACACCCCTTGTATACGCCGTTGATAAAAACGTCGTAATTTCAACGTCATTGATCTAAAACGTCATATAAGTTTTTACCACTGCTAAAATGAAAAATAATTGGGATACATTGATAATTTTGGCGGAATATGGCTTTTAAAAGATGTACAATTCAGAATACGCTAAAAAGTAAAAACTGAAAATGTTGTCATTAAGCCCGGTTTTCGCATGGCGCGGCTCATATATATATAATAAACAGGTGAGCGATATAGGGCCACAATGACCCTTGTTTTAAACAGTGAGCGAAACCGAAACTCATATAGTTACGCAATAGCTATTCATTATATTCAAGGTCGGAATTTCGTTCGACAAAACTATATTATATGCATAGCTGTTGTGTGCCCAATTACCTGTGCTATTTATTGACGTACCAGCGCACTAAACTCGTGTGCATCACGACCCGACAAAACCCGTGTTATTCACTGGTGCTGCACTTCTGACCGGATTAAAACATTTCACGTCGAAATAGTCGCCGGATTCCAGGCGAAATCACATTCGGCTACATGCAGAAGACATATTTGTCCAGTAACCAGCGCCACAAAACTGCGGTACTTCTATGTAGAGCTAAGTGGCGTCTCAGCAGGAAACCGATGCATGTTTCGACGTGAAACATTTTACGCCGGCGCGGAGTACAGCACCAGTGTTATTGATTCTTTAACATGCTTAACAGCGAAAACTATCGATCAGCCAGAGAACGCAAACTGCATGATGTGATTCCAGATCAGGGGTCCGTTTCACTAAACTTCGTACGACTAAAATGTTCGTAAGTGCAAAATTATGATAGTCTGTACATTTCACATTAACAATGTTTTCTTGTAAACAATTATTGGATTTACATTTATTGAGCATAGGCTATGCTATGCTCAATACATGTAAATCCATCAATTGATATGTCCAGACGATCCTAAATTTGCACTTACGAACATTTAGTCGTAAGAAGTTTAGTGAAACGGCCCCCTGTTATACCCATACCATTTTTGCGCATGCCATTTCGTTCCCGGTTTGGCTGAATGTAACAAAAGAGATACATGTACGAACTGGTATGGGTACCAATTGGTGTTGATATCAATTGACCATGTACCCATAGCAACATTTCACAGCTCTACACTGACCACGGTATATGTGTACATGTACATGATGGACGTTTCAAACACCGACTGGCGAACATTGAATATCTAGATCAGGCTGCGCGGATGCGCAGGCTGATCTAGATCTTCAATGGTCTCCCACGTCATATCGTGACCCAGTTATAATTTAAAGTTGGGTTCCCACTGATTCGGCACATGTTCATTATAGGAATAAATAAGTGTATACTTGTGTAACTGTTCCACTAGTTTAAAAAAACAACATGAGTGCCTGTTACAGATGTAATCATTTAGTAATCTTTAATTTCCTGATAAAGACGAACATGCTAGTGTGATATGCAAATGAGATAATGTGATATGCAAATGAGATAATGTGATATGCAAATGAGATAATGTGATATGCAAATGAGGCAGGACTTGTTTAACTTATTTTAAGTTATATGCGTCTCATGAAAGAAACAGTTTATCGATATTTTGTAAGGTATACTTAGTATACACCAACATATAAATTGACAGCATAAATAGTTGTTTCTGTTTACCTTAAAACAATACGGTTATCGCCCCTGATATCAATAGTGGCAATTTACGGCTGATTAATAAGTATAAAATTGGCAATTAACACGTCCGGTAATTGTAATATAATGTTTATTTTGCCCGAAAATGTCATATGTACAGAAAAGAATACGCCTCCCTATATTACTGCTTGGGTTTTCAATTTCGTTTTCATTATTATGCTTGAATGGTATTGCGTAAATAAAATATGTATTTCTATCAGTTTAAACCATTGAGTCAAGCACGGAAGTAAAACATATACTGTGTATTATTATATATTCCTTTCACATAGTTGTAGATTAACGTGTTGTTAGACGAACTTGCCATGAGCAATGGATCAGCTTCTGGTGCGTATAACTTTTATTTTTATATAACCTAAACGTATTCCAGCAATAACAGCAAATACATAGAGAACAGTAGGTTTAACTTAGTGCCGTGAATGGGAAAACATATCTGTAAAGGCTTAGGAAACGGGATGGGCGAGGCTCTGCCGAGCACATCCCGTTTCCGAGCCGCGCCAGATATATTTCCCATTCACGGCACTAACTTACTGTTCTATTTATCCCGTCAACACCTACTAATCATGCTAATAGCTTTCAAATACAAAATAAATAACCCCAGCCGCATCCTCAAAATCGGCGAATCGACTATGACAACCGCACATATTCATACTCAGTAATTATGTCGTATTGACAGGATATCCAAAATGTTTCACGGCACCGTTTTACACGGCACACACGCACTGTGTTGACGGAATAAAAGGTTATTCGAATACGTTAAATATTCTTCTTCGAGTTTCAGATTCAGTTTGCAAATGGTGGCCACAAATGATATCGATACAGAGTACATGTATGTCTTGTCAAATACCTGCTTATGTCTAAGCAAGAATTCAGCGGAATCAAATGTCTCGCTTTGTCCCGCCGCCTTGACCTCGAGCCTGGGCCAGAAAGCAATTTTCACAGGCCAAAACATATTATACAATTATTGACTAGTGAGCCATAGAATATCAGATTATATTCTATGGCTCACTAGTCAATAATTGTTTTAGTATATGATAATAGTCGGTATATAGCACTTACGACCTTATGCTACTAGACAAAAATTGAAAAAGAATTTGAAAACAAACAAGAAACGAGGCAAAGCCACGAAGGCCAGGTTTTTTCCAAGCATAGACACTTGGATAACATAATTATACCCACTTTTTGTAGACTAGATGGCCGTGGCCTGCATGTCGCGCCTTGGGGCAAGGCATGGACACTAAAAAAGAGATATAGTAGATGGAAAAACTTTAACCGGACACACGGATGTACGGACGGGACGGACGGACGGACGTATGCCAAAATGCCGACTATATCGCGCTTTCCGCAACCGGACGCGACAATGATGATAAACACCCATGTGAAGTATTAAGTTAATGGGTGAAGCAGTTGCAGAGATATAGTACACACACAAATCAAAGTAGTTTGACCTTGACATTGGACACAGAGGCCGCACGGTTGGGGGTAGAATGAAAATATGGATGATGATAAACACCCATGTAAAGTTTCAAGGCAATGGGCGTAGCAGTTGTAGAGATATAGTATAACGAAAACCTTTAACCAAAAACCTTTAACCAGACGTACGTTAAAAAGTTAACGTTGAAAATGGCTAAGTCAATTACATAGAAATAATAGGTCAAGGTAAAGAAAATGGTCACATGTTGGATAGTTGTATGTGGTGGGCACCCCTTGGTTATGTAGCTGTGGAAGTTTGGTGGTCCTAGGTGGTACAGTACCAAATAAATGGACTTAAAGACGAAAACTTAACATTGTAAACGCGAAAAGTTAAATTGACTGCGCAGAAAAAGATGGGTCAAGTTAAAAAAAAGGTAACATGTTGGATAGTGATATGTGGTGGGCACCCCTTGGTTATGAAGCTGTGAAGGTTTGTTGGTCCTATGTCTTACAGTAACAAAGAAATGGACTCAAACACGAAAACTTAACATTGATTGTGGACCCCGCCCGCCCGCCCGCCCGCCTAGCTTTCGCCAATCCAATAGCCTGGATTTGTTTCCAAAAAAACCTGGCTAAAAATGGAAAAAACGTTTAAATTTTTTTCTTTTTTTAAATTATCAAAAAAATAATGCTCGCTACTGGAGCCCAGCATTTTTATAATAGTCCTATATTTATTTACATATCATATCTGCACTGGTCCACAAATTGCCACAATATTGTCAACACAGTTTACGGAAATGTAATACACAGGTATAATAATTTACCTGTATAAATCACCTGTAATAATTTAGCTGGACATTTAGTGGTCAATCTGGAAATTTGCACATGCTTGCACATGCAGAAGTGTTGAACTGGAGAAGGCTATTGTTCTCTCTACAGGTAAGGTGTACAGAGCGCACGAGAAAACGGGTCTTCATGCATTAATGTTCAGATTGTAGCATAGAAAGAAATAGAGTTTGACCTTGACCCTGGAGGCCGGAATTTTTAATTTATTACAATTCGGTTACAATTCGGTTACAATTCCGGCGAAGGCGTTGGTGCCGTGGGCGTACGTACATGTACATGTACGTCCAAATTGCTGATAAGTTTGTCCGTTCATTACCAAACTTCATCAATAACTTCCTCGCATTGGTGGCTGTTCAGCATTCGGGTGATCTTCTTGCCCTTCGTGGGGGAGACACACACCGGCGATCGCCTTGTACATAGAGAATAGTAGGTTAGTGCCGTGAATGGGAAAAAATATCGGGCGAGGCTCAGCCGAGCACATCCCGTTTCCGTGCCGCGCCAGATATTGTTGTCCATTCACGGCACTAACCTATTATTCTATTTATCCCGTCAACACTACAAATGGCTGTAAAGTGCAAAGAAATAACCCCAGCAACCACACATATTCATGCGCAGTGAGTAGGTCGTATTGACAGGATATCAAAAATGTTTCACGGCACCGTGTTTCACGGCACATACGCACTGTGTTGACGGGATAAATATATTATAACCATCGAATTTCGGCTTAAATCAATAATAAATATCTTATTTTTTAACGGATTCCGACATTGTAAAGTACATTCCGGACCGTTGTTCATATGACAATATTGTTCAGGCCTTATTAATAACCATATGTGCTGACTTTTCCCAGTCAAATGGTCTGTTTTTACTTGATCAAATCTTAATAAGTTTGTGCTGTATACATTGACCGTTGTGGTTTTTCGGATACAATCTCGATGTCTCAAGTAAATATATATGTTTTCTCGATGTAAATATTCCGTTCTGATTTTGGGATCCCCCCAATGCAGCAGGTTAAAACGGGATCGAACACGTTCGCCCGGCCTTACATGACCTTAAATGTTGATAGGCCGTTAAACACCAGTAAACAAACAAACAAAACCATTTTGCATGCATTATATTTAAGTACATACGATCAGAAACTGTGATAAATATGAGCGATAATTTGGTGTCCGTGCTCCTTTAACCCTTATATTCAGAAGGTGATCCATGGACAATTGCAATAATTATTGTAATTTCTTTATTTCTTATCAGGTGTATATGTTGTGCTCACCATTTGAACAGTCTCGCCCAGACGGTTCAAGCGAGTGGTTACGACATATACTTTCGAGAGAAATATGAAAACAGAAAAAAATCTAAATATGGACATACCTAGGACTAAAAGTTGTTTACAGGAAATAAAAGAAATGCCTATATATGTTTAACACACATTATGTGATATAATATGGATAATTCATCTTAAGTTTGTTTCTCACCAGTCGTATATGTAGTGAGCACCATTCGAACGGTCTCCTCTCGTCGAACATATACTTTCGATACGAAACATATACTTTCGATTCGAAACATATACTTTCGATACGAAACATATTTTTTCGATACGAAATATGAACTATAGAAGAAAAAAAGTTATTTGCGAGTTAAAAAAATCCGGCAACGCTCATGAATTTCTTTATTTCTCATCAGAAGTATATGTAGTGACCACCATTTGAACCGTCTCGCCGAGACGGTTCAAATGAGTGGTCACAACATATACTTTGGTTCAGAAATAAGGAAAATAGATAGAGAATAGTAGGTTAGTGCCGTGAATGGGAAAACATATCTGGCAAGGTTCAGGAAACGGGATGGGCGAAGTTATTTGCGAGTTATTTGCATGCGTTTCGCTGTGAGAGAAAACCTGTAATACATTCCTAAGAAATACACCGTGAAGAGAACACCCGTAATTAACCCTTGGTGTATGTTATCTCGATAGCATATTATGTCACGCAAATTTCTTTGGGGGCAGCCATTGTTGTACGACCAAGAAAATAGTGCCCTGTGCCAACTTATCCTATGGCGTTTTGGTCTGTCTTGCTTTGTATCTAAAACTCTACATAATTATACTATTCTCTGTAGTTTTCACAGTTTTGGGCTCAGTTTATCAGTTAAATTCTGGAAAACTTTACGAAAAAAGACGTTTCGTGCGTATGAATACAGCAGCTAATATGAAATAGGCACTACCTATGACTGACGACGTCGTACCAGTTATCCGGAAAATTAGTTTATCGGACAAATGAAAATACCTGTTAATTAAGCGCATTCTTTTGATCGAGTACATATAAGTTACGCAGCTGATTGCTGTTTCCATGCCAGTGTGAAGAATATATCGCCAAGGTGAACATTTATTAAAATTTGCTGAAAACATTCCCCTACTCTGTCCACAAGTTGTTTAAAACATCAAAAGTCGCGCGGGGGACACACTTGAGTGCGCCCATTACGTCATTGCCGAGTTGTTCTATAAATACAGTACATTATATAAATATCATGGTGTTTTCCAAGAAGCGAAGAGTGTCTTAATTTTCTAGAGAACTACACAATGCTGTTTACACTGGTTTACAGGCGATAAACTTATGATTTCAATGTGAAGTTATAAGACTATTATACGTTTGTCCGGATAACTGATTGTCAATGTTAATTTTGGGGCAATCTTACGACGAATGATCTGACCCAATTTTAAGTGAGAATGATGGCACAGTTTGCTAAATATTTTACATGAGCTGAGAAAGCTACAACCGAGGATTGTTCTATGAAAAGTTTATGCCCGTAAATGCTGTTTTAAGAAAACTATTATTAAACACTGCCATTTTTGTCCGATAATCTGGAGGATCCCTGTATAGTACATTAATAGCCTATTAGGGAGTTTATTTATTCTAGAGAAAACGTACGGATGGTAATGGGTTTGACCCATCACCGTGCATTTGCCTCTGTATGATGATTGAGAAAATATGCAACTTTCAGTCTCTAGTTCCGCAAATGATCAGTTTTTGTGGAGATAACATATTTCAGTGCATTAAGTACTTTGCTTTATATTACAGTCAAAGTAAAGTTATTTGACAATGTGGAGAGAGTGTCGACTACTCTACACTGTTAATACGATTTAACACATTTCAAACATATACTCAAATATATCTAGTTCATAGAAACAGCTGCATAATTTGGATTTCAAAATGTTTACATGACGTCACGTTTGACGTCAAACAACGTGACTTCAAGACGCGGGAAACACGCCATACACACAGCACACGTCTTTGTCTTACAATCGAAGCACACTCGTGTATTATTTCCCGCTATTCAAAATCTACGATGGAATATCCTAATATTAATTGAGAAATAAGAATACTAGAAATCAGTAACACTGACGGATGTACGCCGTAAAAAACATTAACGCCAACAAAACAACTTTTTAGTTAACGGAGACGTTTAAGTTACTTGACCTTGAATTTGGGAACAAATGCCGCATCCGTGGACCACGGAATTAAACTATAGATGATGAATAATAAGCATTTGAAGTTTCAAGCAAATCCGACTCACGAAATCTCGGAGAGACGTACGTACGGACGGACGGACGGACTGAGCAGTGACTTTATGTACCCTGAAAGCTCAAAATTTCCATACACCTAAAAGCGTATTTCAAACAATGGGTTATTTTAAGATATGAAACACTGCATTTACATGTGCATGTACAACACACAGCATGAGTTAACATGTAGACGGGTGGTCACACTTTCATTGATTAAAGGGCCACATCAGGAATGTTTTAAAACATACTATACAATTAAAAACGTGTTTGCATCATGGCTCTGTGTAAAGTGGTTTAATTGAAGATATATGACGATACTAGGACCGCTGGGGTGTTTCTGTTTCCCCCCATATACATGTACATGTAGGTACGTAATATCGTTCAACAAGATACTGTTGTACCAATATCGGTGAAAATTTAAACAACTCAGCGATCCTAGTATCTTCATATACAGAGAATAGTAGGTTAGTGCCGTGAATGGGAAAACATATCTGGCGCGGCTTAGGGAACGGGATGGGCGAGGCCCTGCCGAGAATATCTGGCGCATATTAGGAATCGGGATGGGCGTGATATGTTTTCCAATTCACGGCACTAACCTACTATTCTATTTATCCCGTCAACACCTACAAATGGATTTAAAATACAAAAGAAAATAACCACAGTCACCGCACGTATGCATACGCAGTGATTAGGTCGCATTGGCAGGATGTCAAAAATGTTTCACGACACCGTGTTTCACGGCACATACGCCCTGTGTTGACGGGATAAATATGTATCTTCAAGTAAACCACTTTACACTGGGCCATGATTTGTTATAGTATGTTTTTGAAAACATCATGATATGCCCCTTTGATGTTCATGATAGGGAAGTTAATATTTAGTACGATCAAATAATTGATAACCGTGATGTCACACCGATGTGATGGCTAATGATCAGTGTAACCAGGTATCCACTGTGTCCGGATGCAATATTATCTGTTAAGTGTATTACAGTGCAACCTCTCTACAACAGTCACCCATGGGAAGACGCAAAACTGGCTGTTGTAGAGAGGTGGCTGTTGTAGAGAGGTTAATGCGGAATTAAATTTTATCGTCCGATGTTTGTTTATTTTCTTCAATAATTCTCACCAAATACATGCTTTGACAGCATTTTAGTGCTGTCAAAACATGTTTTTATTGTGAAAGAATGCAAAAGCAACATCAGATGACAATTGTCATGCTCAGCAGTCTAAGGGTTAGACATTGAGGAAATCATCCTTTTAGGATATAAAATAGCGGCAGTTACAGGGAGGGTGTTGTTGTAGAGAGGTGGCTGTTCGGGGAGGTTCGACTGTTCTAGAATGCAGAGTAAAGTTGGCATTAGTACCCGATTTTGGGAAATGTATGGTGGATTTGGTGGAGTTTACAATCATTTTTACAATCATGCAGGTTGACAATTGTAGCAATTCCCTAACAGTTGATTGGTCCGTAGCAAGTTCCGTCCAAAATTTATATCCCAGTAAACTCCCATGCCGAACTACTTTCCGTAACCGTGAGGCGCAGTTAAAATAATTCTTAAGAAAACGGAAAATAAACACATTTTGTTGATGAATTTATTTAAAATGCTGGAATTATAAAGAATGAATGGCCTTTTTGTTGAATTTATCGGGGATATAAACTTGGAAAAGTCGCGGGAATACTGCACGAGGCCTTCCGGCCTTCGTCCAGTATTCCCGCGACTTTTCCAAGTTTATACCCCGATAAATTGCACAAAAAGGCCATTCATTTATATATTAATTAATCACATTAAAGAGAGGTGGCCGTTCGGGGAGGTTCTACTGTACTAGAATGCAGAGTAAAGTTAGCATTAGTACCCGATTTTGGGAAATGTATGGTGGATTTGGTGGAGTTTACAATCATTTTTACAATCATGCTGGTTGACAATTGTAGCATTAATTAATCACATTAAAGATGGGGTCCCGCATAACAGGATGTATTGTAGGGATTTTCTTTTATCGTTTCAACCATTAGATATGTCATTAATATACATAAATAGCAATGAAGTTGTATTACCTGGTACACTTATTGGCATTATTTTGCCTTATTTGAATGACGTATATTAATAATGTCGAGGTCAGGGGAGATAACCGCGTGTTCTCAAAATATTAATAAAAATCAATATTTATTAAACGGAAATCAATGTTTATTCGTACAATGCATTTTCTGTACCAAAATTACTCTTTATAAGACATCGACAGCCGTCGTAATGAAGTTCTACACATTATGTATTTAAACAATTAAAATAATCACCATTTCTTCACATGTACATAAACGGGTGATCACCACTATCGACACGAAATTGAAATATTAGTTAATAATGTGTAAAAACGGACACTTTCGATGCTAAAATCATGTGGGATAGTTACATAACTCTTTGCACGAACTTTTGTCGAACAGACCCCATTATGTGTTTGTCATCGATGACAGACTCGGGTCTGGGACTAAAACATGGGAATTATAATGTCACATAACCCCACCCACCAAACCTTCATACAGTACAACACTTTGAAAATACCAATATACCTTCCACCATTCATCCAGTAGTGTTGCACGTTTACAAGTGTATACCCTGTTCTCACAATTCGTGTCGTATAGCATGTATAGAGAATAGTAGGTTAGTGCGTGAATGGGAAAACATATCTAGCAAGGCTCAATAATTTCTTTATTTCTCATCAGAAGTATATGTAGTGACGAGTGCCGAGACGGTTCAAATGAGTGGTCACAACATATACTTTTGTTCAGAAATAAGGAAAATAGATAGAGAATAGTAGGTTAGTGCCGTGAATGGGAAAAAATATTTGGCAAGGCTCAGGAAACGGGATGGGCGAGGCTCTGCCGAGCACATCCCGTTTCCGTGCCGCGCCAGATATTTTTTCCCATTCACGGCACTAACCTACTATTCTATTTATCCCGTCAACACCTACAAATGGCTGTAAAATGCAAAAAATGTATTGACTGGATATCAAAAATGTTTCACGGCACCGTGTTTCACGGCACATACGCACTGTGTTGACGGGATAAATTACTGTAGTAATCTCCACAGTCACTTTGTCGTATAAACGATACAAGCCTCTTTTATTTAACTCATGCCCACTGGTAATCCCATATTAAATAGCTACAAGGTAGATACTCGCAACCTTTCAACCAACGGAAGTAGCTTATGTTCCTTGGGCGCGGCTCACTTATTCAGCAATTGGAATGCGCGCAAATGCCGTAGTTCGCCGGGATTAGAGAACCGGGCCCGGTAAAGTAGCACCACTTCCGTTGGTTAAAAACATGAAGAGTGTCGTACCTTGTAGATATTTAATGTCGGAGTAAAATTGGGTAAGCTTTGAAGAGGCATTTGTCGTTCATACCATAAAGTGCTTGTGTTTATTTCCAGTAATACCGCCATGATAGAGCGTCAACAATACGCTGATCATAGCCAAACGTGTCGCCATTCTGATGGCAATGCAACAGAGACCCGCCAGAATCCAGAAATACAACATTGTCGTCATGGGCGACCCTCACTGCGGGAAGACGTCATTGATCAATCGTTACATCAAGGACACGTTTGATTGCCATTATACACACACCATATGTACGTACTATAACACCATTCATTCTACACCCGGGTTGCCCGGTTAGCGCTTCTGTACGGAGCCCCGCAGGGGACGTATCATTATTGTTTTTATTATTTTTTTCCCACGAAATAACAATTCGTTCCCTCAATTTAACAATTCGTTCCCACGAATTAACAATTCGTTTCCTAAATTTAACAATTCGTTCCCACGAATTAACAATTCGTTCCCACGGGAACGAATTGTTATATCGTGGGAACAAATTGTTAATTCGAGGTTAACGAATTGTTAAATTGAGGGAACGAATTGTTATTTCGTGGGAAAGAATTAATACAAAAAATGCACGTCACCTGTGGGGCTCCGTAGTTGTCAAAGACTCACCAGTGTGGTCTCCTCGGTAAAACAACAAGTTAAGATCATGTTAGTGAGCTACGACCGTTTAGAGGGTGGCCCGGTCTCGTAACTTTACTTAGGTGGCTTTATGTTAGTGGCCCCTGGTGCGATCCTCGGACGGGGCAGTCTGCCAGATGGTATGGTGGCGCCAGACCGGACATATGAGTTTCGGTAACTGTGTTTTACTTCCCACAAGAAATATCACCATTATGACTCCACTCGTGCCAGTTGTTAAGTGTTTTCGCTGTTTGTATTCGTTGTAAAGTAAATCGAGTTTAAACTTTTGATTCGGTCCACGCCAAGCCCCACTTGATGAGATGTTGATACAATTCATACTCAGTATACATAAACACGTGCGACCATGCGTAACACACACCTGTTCACTATGCCTCCGCTCCACTCAGAGTTATGTCACTTTTTCGAATGTTATCATCCGGTAGTGAATGCGTAAAGATTCTTCCTATAAACACTAGCCAATGACCACACGTCTTGCTATTCTCTGCTACTTTCATGTTTCGTACGTATGTTGTGGGGCCTATTTTCCCATAACCTGCAGCCATTCTGCTGTGGATATTCACTAATTAAAATATAGGTTTCATTAATTATTTAGTGTGGTTAAACCTATAAGGACAACTTATGTTTATGGATCAGGCAAATTTGCCCATTATTCACAGCTATGTCCTATTCCCTGATATAGTATGAAGTTTGGGGCCAAGGTATCCAGTACTTTTCATATAATGACCGTCCAACTTCAGCCAGTGACCTATCGCAATTCGCGACAACTCGAACAGATACACAACTTTGAAGTTTTCAAGAGATAATGCGACATACACTTCACAATCTGTGTTGTAATATGAAGAACTGGGCATACGTAAGAGCATGTTTAACATTTCTACAGTCACATACCACACACAAATATAGAAACATAATAACCACTAAACAGTTTGTGTTGGAAAAGGGTCCAGCCTTGGAACTGTCAGTCAGACAAATAGCTGAATTGTTCAGAAAGAGTCACAAAGCTGGTTTATGCCACTATAATTCCAGCACAAAAATATTTACACAATTCCCTAACATTTGATTGGCCCGTAGCAAGTCTCTGTCCAAAATGTATATATCCCAGTAAGCTCCCATGCCGAACTACTGTCCGTAAGCGTCAGGCGCAGTTAAAATAATTCTTCAGAAAACGGAAAATAAACACATTTTCTTGATGAATTTATTTCATTTGCTGGAATTATAAGGAATGAATGGCCTTTTTGTGGAATTTATCGGGGATATAAACTTGGAAAAGTCGCGGGAATACTGGACGAGGCCTTCCGGCATTCGTCCAGTATTCCCGCAACTTTTCCAAGTTTATACCCCGATAAATTCCACAAAAAGGCCATTCATTCCTATATTGAGTGTATGAGTATTGATCATGTATGTGAATATAACGTGACGTTAGCTATGTTTGAAGACGAGTTTGCAAGTTTGTGTCACCAGTACATATTTGATTACTTGATCCGGCTTCCAGCGGATGTCGATTTTTTTGCAGAAAACATAAAAACAACAAATTATATCGAGTATCAATCGGTGAATTTCATTAAAAGTCACCTGAATATTAATTATATGCACTAAAATGACACTTTTCATCAAATACTGTAGTGAGGATAGAGATGTTTTCCTATTTTTACACGTAGGCGGTTCAGAAAAATATCGTTCACCGAAGCTTTGAGAGAAAATGTTCTGTAAAGCAAACTTGAAGGTTTACCGCAAGTTTACGTTGATGCAATTCCTATTCTTCTCGCTGTATCGACATATTTAAGAATTCATATCCCAGAACTAATTATTCTCCAGACTGCTGAATTCACTATGTGGGCCTTAGTGATGCTTAGAGGTCCACCACCATCAGCTAGTTTCCTATATAAACTAACCAATGACACACATCTAGCAAGTCTCTGTCCAAAATTTATATCCCAGTAAACTCCCACGCTGAACTACTTTCCGTAACCGTGAGGCGCAGTTAAAATAATTCTTACGAAAACGGAAAATAAACACATTTTCTTGATGAATTTATTTCAAATGCTGGAATTATAAGGAATGAATGGCCTTTTTGTTGAATTTATCGGGAATATAAACTTGGAAATGTCGCGGGAATACAGGACGAGGCCTTCCGGCCTTCGTCCAGTATTCCCGCGACTTTTCCAAGTTTATACCCCGATAAATTCAACAAAAAGGCCATTCATTCCTATAGTAATTTGTTCTATAATAGAGGGAGTTATCCCTTTATTCCATTGACCTCTTCAATTATGCATACAATGTAACCTCTCTAAACCGGATACATAGAGAATACCAGGCTAGTGTCTTTTGATATTAAGTTTATCACGCAAGGCTAGGAAACGCGTAGGAATTCCGAGGCTTGCCGAGGATTTCCTACCGTTTCCGAGCCGAGCCGGATAAACTTGATATAAAAATACACTAGCCTGATATTCTATTTATCAGGTAACGTTTTATGCTCGAAAATGACGTCGTATTCTATGGACAGAACGCGTCATTACACTGACGTCATTCGGTAACGTCACGTGACGTCATCCGACCAATGGAACGTCTGATTTCACTTCGTTATAACCCGGATGTTTATATCAGGGCAATGCCTGATACAACAATATGTTATCAGTCAGTACGTATTCGGTCAATACAGGGCAGGTTACCTGATACAATGGTGTGCGGCTTAGAGAGGTTCCACTGTCAGGCGTCGACAAATCCACTGGTCCGCTCGTATTGGCGAGTGGGTTTCCGATCTTGACGTCGAGTGATACTTTGAATTGACATTATATAAACATTAAATTTATATGAATGATGAGTTGATTTGTAAGGAGCCCCGCAGGGAACTTAGAATTATTTTGTAGAATTATTAATTCGTTCGCACGAAATAACAATTCGTTCCCTTAATTTAATAATTCGTTCTCTCAATTTAACAATTCGTTCCCACTAATTGACAATTAGTTCCCACTATATAACAATTCGTTCCCTCACTTTAACAATTCGTTCCCACGAATTAACAATTCGTTCCATCAATTTAACAATTCGTTCCCACTAATTAACAATAAGTTCCCACGAAATAACAATTCGTTTCGTCAATTTAACAATTCGTTTCCACGAAATAACAATTCGTTCTCACGTTATAACAATTGTTATTTCGTGGGAACAGAATTGTTATATCATGGGAACGAATTGTTAATTGTTAATTCGAGGGCACGAATTGTTAAATTAATTCGTGGGAACGATTTGTTTGATCGAGGGAACGAATTGTTAAATTGAGGGAACGAATTGTTATATCGTGGGAACGAATTAATAAAAAATATTCATGTCCCCTGCGGGGCTCCGTAGATTTCCAATCTGGACGAGTGGAAAGTTAAGAACTTGTCAAGGCCTGACTGTAATGCCAATGTATGCTCAATATATAGTTCAGGTGTGTGTGTATTCTGAAGGTGTTCATCCTAAAACATGTCATCAAACTACATGTATATACATGTAGGCGGGACTACGAACATTGTATTTGATCTCACATGCGATCTTTATTGGCCATGCGGCGATCCATACTGTGTTTATGAAAGTACAATGTAAGCTCGATTATAGTGTTTCTATGGTTTCATAATGAGAGTCAAACGAATGTGGTCTGGCAGATACACCTTGTTAGAAAAAATGACGGACGGAGATAGTTAACTCTTTTAGCCCACAAATTTCCCAGCATGCAAAGAGTCAGGGATTCCGCTGGCGATCGCCACTTTCGCAATTGGCGATAAAAATAAACAATTGGCGATAAAAAAATTACAATTTTCGAAAATAGTAATTTTTTATCGCCAATTGTTTTTTTTGTTTTTTGAAGTGGCGATTTTTTTATTTCCCCCAGCGGAATCCCTGAAGAGTTAGTTACATGAACTGTGTCAATACAGTGTATGTAAGACTGATGATTATAGTTGTATTGGTTGTTTTATTGCAGTGGGTGATTCTCACAACAAGGACGTGTGTGTTGATGGAAAGAACTTCCAGGTCCATGTGTTGTAAGTACAGGAAAACCTCTCTTAACCGGACACCCAGTGTGTAGGTCTCAGTAAGATGTGGCAGCGGAAATCTGTGACATTCGGGAGACAGCTGACGTGTGCGTTTGCGATATTTGTCAGAAATGTATTCATGTTGAAGATGGTAGTGATGTTTCAACGAGTGTATTAAACCATAAATGTTATTAGGACACACTCTGAACCCTTTCACCACTAAAACACCCCCTTTTCATAAATGGACTAGTCTGAAAATAATCTTGTTACGATTGGATTGGTTGCAAAATTAACATATCAAAATACATTCCAGTTACTTAGGGGTCAAAGGGATAAAGGCACTGGGTCTCCGAAATGCACAGAAAATGATGAAACATATTGGTCAAAATGTTTAATTATAGATTTGCATGATATTTTGAACAAAATTGCACATATAAGTCGTAAACGCTAGATGCGAATGATAACTCTTGCAATCCACTGCCGTATCGTCCGTGGCTACGGACGATACCGGGAGTGGAATTGCAAGAGTTACTGTTCGCAACTCATACTTACACATTCAAGTTGGGGTCCCATCTAGTAGCCATAATATCGTTTTATTATTATTAAATAAGTGTATAATTGTGTAACTACTTCACCAGTTTTAAAAATTACGGGTGCCCGCTATACAAATGTTATCAGGCTATGTTGATATGCAAGTGAGGCATGATAATTTTTAATTATTTATGCAAATTAAATGTGTCACCTGAAAAAATAATTGTATCGACAGATTATAAAGTATGATCATTGCACATCAACAAATACATACAGATTAATAAAAAGTAATTTCCGTTAACATTTTAAGGAAACACGGTTATCGTCCCTGATATCAGTGTGGAAATTCACGCTTGACAACAAAGTATAATAATGGCAATTACTACGTCCGGTAATAGCGAATGAATGTTTGTTTTTGTCCGAAAAATATCATATCTAAAGAATGAAAGAAACAAATATGTCTCCCTAAATTATGACCTGGCATGTGGGATTAATTTTCTGAGACATTATTGACTTGTTTCATAAGCAACGTCCGTTTCTTAAAAACAATTGTTTTAATTGATCACTCATGTAAAATATTAAGTAACTTATGTAAGATGCACTACACACATTGACTTGTTTCATAAGAAACTCGGCATGGCCTCGTCTATTATGAAGTCAGTAAATTAGTTTTATAAATTAAAGTTGCATACAGGATTTTTCAAAACAAATACTTTACAAAAGTGAACGTGTTTTCATCATGACTGTGTAAATTGGTTAAGTTGAAGATTTATCCCGTCAACACAGTGCGTATGTGCCTCGCCCATCCTGTTTCCTGAGCCTTGCCAGATATGTTTTCTCATTCACGGCACTAACCTACTATTCTCTATTTATTTTCCTTATTTCTGAACCAAAGTATATGTTGTGACCACTCATTTGAACCGTCTCGGCGAGACGGTTCAAATGGTGGTCACTATATATACTTCTGATGAGAAATAAAGAAATTCCTGAGCGTATGACGATACTAGGACCGCTGGGTTGTTTCTATTGACACCAATATAGGTACAGTGCAACCTCTCTACCACAGCCACCCATGGGAAGACGCAAACCTGATTGTTGTAGAGAGGTGGCTGTTGTAGAGAGGTTAATGCGGAATTAAATTGTATCGTCTGATGTTTATTTATTTTCTTCGATAATTCTCACCAAATACATGCTTTGACAGCATTTTAGAATCATTTCCAATGGTAATGATTCTAAAGTGCTGTCAAAACATGTTTTTATTGAGAAAGAATGCAAAAGCAACATCAGAGGACAATTGTCATGATCAGCAGTCTAAGGGTTAGACATAGAGGAAATCATACATTTGGGATATAAAATAGCGGCTGTTACAGAGAGGGTGTTGTTGTAGAGGTGGCCGTTCGGGGAGGTTCGACTGTACAATATATCGGATGTCCTATCTTATTGCGTGCATAAACTGATACTTATATACCGATATTGGTGAACATTGAAACAATCCAACAGTCCTAGCATCGTCATATATCTTCAATTAAACCACTTTACACAGAGCCATGATGAACACACATTTTCATTTTTTATAGTATTTTTTTAAAAAACATCAATAGCCGATTTCACCAACATTGCAAAGTATACTTTTCTAGCAAAGTATACTTTGAGGGAGTAATCATTTATTTTTCCTGAAATGCATTATTTCATATAAAACTAACAACTGCATATATTTGATGATTAAAAGTATGCAGAACTATTATACTGAATTTATTACATTATCACAGCAAAAATGGCTGTGATAATGTAATAAATTCAGTATAATAAAAATTAATAAATTTATCATAAAATTGAAAATTTCTCCCTCAAATTATACTTTGCTATAAAAGTATACTTTGCAATGTTGGTGAAATAGGCTACTGATATGCCCCTTTAATTAATATCATATTAAGTTATCACTCATGTAAAATTCTTTCTTTCAGTGACACGGCGGGTCAGGAAACGATGCGAACTGTTATACGAAGTCTCTATAGAAAAGCTCATGTAAGTAATTTTATTTAATTCCCATAGGAAAATGTTTTTTTTCGAAATACAGTCAATATTTTATGGAATTTCATAAAAAATTTTAGGAGGGTGGTGACTATTTTTTATTATGGATGTAAAAATACTTACATTTAAATATATTTTATATTCAATATGTTTAATAGCCAAATGTTCTCGGCAGCAAGACGGGGAACAGACAGACAGTGTACGAAATATGCAAATGCGACAGAAATATCATTCTTACTAGTTGATAAGTACAGATTCAGACATTCGTTTCCTTACATGTATGCAATAATATATTATTTCTGTTGATTGAATGCGATATTTATTTAACTTTTTGACAGCGTGCATAGGCTCGCTTCTTATGAAATTAATCGCGTATCAAGTATCAAATTAAATATTTACTCTATGTTCATAATAATACAGACGAGTTAACATTTCCATTTATTCAAGATGTTTTCTTGAATTTTCAAGATCTTATCTTGAATTTTCTTGTAAAATTTGTTTCTTTTCTTGAATTTTCAAGATTTTTTCTTGAATTTTCAAGAAATTTCTTGAAAATTCAAGTTACCCTAATGGGCTTCCGTACGTTTGAGATAATAGCTATATATAGTAACATAGCGTCAGAAACAGTATGATATAGAGGTTACTGACATGATTGATGATTTAATATGATATTTATTTAACGAGTTTACTGTTTTCATAGGAAACGATGCTATTTTGTCAAACGGTGGCCTTTTATGCGAGGCTACACGTACACAGTTGATTACTTTCCGTGCACATTAGTTCATCAAAATTGATGGAATAATAAGAGATATATCAAAATAACGTGTTGGTTATTATAGTGTCACCTATGGAAGCGTCCTGGTGCCATTGCGAAAATATATATATCAGTCCTAATTAGGAGATAATAGCTCCTAATTAGGAGATATTATCTCCTAATTAGGAGTTATTATCTCCTAATTAGTACTTAATATCTCCTAAGTTGGAGTTAGTATCTCCTAATTAGATGATAAAACATTCGGTAGCATTGACACAGAGAGTAAGTCCTAATTAGTAGATAGTGAGAACTAATTAGGAAATACTAAGTCCTAATTAGGAGATAACAATTCATAATTAGTAGTTACTAAATCATAATTAGGAGATACTACTTCCTAATTAGGAGATACTAACTCCTAATTAGGAGATAATATCTCCTCATTAGGAGTTAGTATTTCCTAATTAGGAGATAACAATATTTTAGCATTGGCACCAGGACGCTTCCATAGTCACCCCTATTTAAATGGCCAGCCAGTTTTGTCTTATGAAACACTCCAACCTCTGAACATCAGTACTTCCCACTTCCTATACACCAGGCACCCGGCAATCGGTAGCATTTATATAACTAGCTAGTGGCTCACCAACCGGCCACGAATCTTCGTCGTGCCTTATCCAAGGTATGATCACGTGGTACTAACAACAATAACAAGTACTGAAATTTCCAGAATCCATCTGATTCAAAGTACGTATTATTTTATAGTGTCCTTATTACGTAACGGATTTTGATGAAATATGACGCATCAAATGCGTCTTGTTAAGCTGCATTTGGTGGTCTCTGTATGTTCGCCCAAACTTATGTCGTTTTTGCGAAGAATCGATTTCCGTGGGCGCCGTTGTTGTTGTTGTAACCACGTGACCATGCACCTTGTTATCCATTACTGTCTGTTTCCCGAAACCTGCCCAAGTTTTATATCAAAATTCCATAGTGAGCCTTCTTTTTTTTATTTCGTGAAATTTTCTCCACAATTGAGTTAATTACGAAAAATCTATTTCCCCTTGTTAAATCCCCATAGACATCATGACAGTGGGTGAATATGTCTATGGGGATTTAACATGGAAAATGTTTTCAAATTTCAGAAATAGTTGATCGATTTTCAAAATTTAACTTTTGTTTTCTTCGTTAGATAATTTCCAAGACATCCAGCCTGACTTCGGAGTAAAATTCCAAATATTTTAGTTGTTTAGCTCCTCCTCCCCAGCTCCTCCACGTCCTTTTCCCATAGACAAATACATTTTTCGTAATAAAGTCAATATTTGACAAAAACTGCACGAAAAAAAAAGGCCCATTCTTAAATTGTGATAATTGTTTTTGCATTGTTTATATAGCCGTAACACTTTGGGCAGGTTTCGTGAAACAGACAATAGGCCATGCCGCTGGCATACATAATTAAAATACCACCTGAGTGGAGACGAAATTTGCCTGTTTTGGCTGTTCACATATTCAAAAACGCGCACCTGCATTCGGGTCGACTCCCGACACACACAAACCATGATTCTGTTCTTAAGAAAACTGTCTCATCCCCTTTACGTTTCAGGGTATATTATTAGTCTTTGACTATTCAAGAGCGAAAACGCTTCGAAGTATACAGGACTGGATCTCTCTTATAAAAATGGTAAACTGAAAATGATGATTTTAAACAGTGAAGTATATGGATACACTATATTTATTTGAAACAAGCTTAGGCCATGCCATCGTCTTAATCTGTTAAGTGTCCACCCGGATGGTCAAAACTCACTTACATATCCGTTAAAAACAAAGAAGGCTCTGAAAAAAAAACCGAATGTAAATGTATGTTAAAAACTTCCTCAACCCTTTGCAGTGTGCAAAGGGTTGAGGATGTTTTAACAAACATTTAAATTGCCGCTAAATAATAAGAAATTTACTTAGACAAGTCCCAAATCAATTTAATAGTGTAAAATAGCATGCACAGTTAGTTTGTTTGTTCATAGAACCTACCCACACGAGGACGCTTAACAGAGAAAGAACTTTTATTGGCCTAATTATGTTGTTTATTTCTCCATAAACGTATATGTATGAATGAGTGGTAAAATATATAATGTCTAGAAGAAAAGAAAAAATCAGAAAAAATGTCCTACTTCTGTAACGAGTATAATAATAACAAGAGTGTCCGAAAATGACATATAAAATAAGATCAGACCATCTCCAGGAATACTTCATTCCAGTAATTTTTAATTCCGGTACAGTAGAACCTCATTAAAGCGAAGTTTTATGGGTTTAAATGGTGTATGGTTATGTATGATGATAACGCCTGTTAAAGCCTCATACATTGTCATAGTCATGTGTCTGATTTACAGTGGAACATCTCTAAACCGGACACCCTGGGAAGCTCCCAGGGTGTCCGGTTTAGGGACGTTCCACTGTATTTATTTTACTCATGATAGGCTGGATCAATTACAGCAGTATGAAAATTTTTGATGTTTCGCTATTGACTCTATTTCTGTCCGGAAGTATATGTTACTACCACTCATATGAACCGTCTCGACGAGATGGTTCAAATCAGTGGTAACAACATATACTTTTATGGAGAAACAAACGAAACAATCCGATTTGTTCAATAAAATGTTTTCTATCAAAATACTTTAAATGGGTTAAGGACCCAGGATCATCCTATGAGTCATACATAGATGCTTCGCAAATGTCACGGGATAGCATAACATTAACATTAACACTAAGATGGCCGACGCGGTGCATTGTAGGAATGAATGGCCTTTTTGTGGAATTTATCTGGGTATAAACTTGGAAAAGTCGCGGGAATACTGGACGAAGGCCGGAAGGCCTCGTCCAGTATTCCCGCGACTTTTCCAAGTTTATATCCCCGATAAATTCCACGAAAAGGCCATTCATTCTTTATAATTCCAGCATTTGAAATAAATTCATCAAGAAAATGTGTTTATTTTCCGTTTTATTAAGAATCATTTGAACTGCGCCTCACGGTTATGGAAAGTAGTTCGGCGTGGGAGTTTACTGGGATATAAATTTTGGACAGATACTTGCTACGGGCCAATCAAATGTTAGGGAATTGTGTAAATATTTATGTGCTGGAATTATGATTGCATATTGTACAGAATCCGGCAACCCATGTTATTATTTCTTTCTCATTTTGATACGTCATGGATTCAACTTTCAAAATAAAACACTGGTCATTTTTTAGACACGTTCAAGGTCATTTCAAGGTCCTTCAGAATCAACGTCATAATCCATGATATTTATGCCATACAACTGAGGAATTAATCCATTTTAAATATTATTCTCTTCGGTAATATGCATAACAATATTTCAGATAAACAATATATCTAACAACAATGATCAAGGTCAAGGTCACAACACTATATTTTCAAGGTCAACAAGTGAAAACGGTCATAGTTTCGACTTTGTAATTATACCGTTTCTGTACTATGGAGTACATACAGTCGAACCTCCACGAACGGCCACCTCTCTACAACAACACCCTCTCTGTAACAGCCGCTATTTTATATCCCAAATGGACTATTTCCTCTATGTCTAACCCTTAGACTGCTGAGCATGAACATTGTCATCTGATGTTGCTTTTGCATTCTTTCTCAATAAAAACATGTTTTGACAGCACTTTAGAATCATTTCCATTCCCACGAAAGAACAGTTCGTTCCCACGATATAACAATTGTTATTTCGCGGGAACAGAATTGTTAATTCGAGGGAACGAATTGTTAAATGAATTCGTAGGAACGAATTGTTATATCAAGGAAACGAATTGTTAAATTGAGGGAACGAATTGTTATTTCGTGGGAACGAATTAATAGAAAACATCCATGTCCCCTGCGGGGCTCCGTATAAACCAGCAATTCGTGGTACATGTATTTGTTTGTTCGTGGTTGATTTATAAAGGCTCAGCTTTCAGAATAATGTGGGTGTCACTTTTTCCACTTAGGTTCAATGTCATTTCAAGGTTCATTCATGGTATAAGATCTGGGTCTACAACGTTGATGAGTATGTTCCCCGATCTACCATAGAAGTACTCATAGAGAATAGTAGGTTAGTCATTTCAAGGTTATTGAACATCGATATAAGTTTGATGCAATATATATAGAGAATAGTAGGTTAGTGCCGTGAATGGAAAAACATATCTGGCAAGGCTCAATCATTTCTTTATTTCTCATCAGAAGTATATGTAGCGACCACCATTTGAACCGTCTCGCCGAGACGGTTCAAATGAGTGGTCACAACATATACTTTGGTTCAGAAATAAGGAAAATAGATAGAGAATAGCAGGTTGGTGCCGTGAATGGGAAAACATATCTGGCAAGGCTTAGGAAACGGGATGGGCGAGGCTCTGCTAATGCACCACATCCCACATCCCTTTTCCTACTATTCTATTTATCCCGTCAACACCTACAAATGGCTGTAAAATGCAAACATTGTATTGACTGGATATCAAAAATGTTTCACGGCACCGTGTTTCACAGCACATACGCACTGTGTTGACGGGATAAAACCTGTTATCCTTGAGCGCTTTGAGAAATCTGCATAAAGTCGAGATGACTGCCAACTAGAAAATATTGTGCCACATAGTTGCATCCCAAGGAGGAAAATAAAAAGTATAATGAATATACATGTATTAACATGTTGACACAAATGGGCAACGTTAGAATTCAATTCCTTAATTGCATATGGGAAAATATATATGTAAGATGGCCTCAAAATGTGACAATTTTACATAATTTAACTGATTCGTCATATCAAAGAATATACGTTTTATAATGCTGAGTTTAAACAATGAATGCGTGTTTGTTGTACCTTTGATGTGAAATTATATACTAATCTACAGTAGGTACAGTAGCCATTTCTGCAGGTCAACTATACGTACTATACCAATACTATACGTATACTATACCAATACGATATGTTTTCTATACGATATGTATATAATATAAACGTACGGTATGTTTGTACCGTACATACCAACCAATATCGTATAGATATACCATTCAAATCGTACGTTTATACGATTTATATACATGTGTATAATTATGGTACTTTTGTATCGTACAAACATATACAAACATGGTATATTCATACCATATCCGTACGGATATACGAACGGATATCGCATGTTTGTATAATATTCGTATAGTACGTTTGTACATGTTAGTCAAATAGACTGTATGACTAATTGATACTATAGTTGTTTATGTCTACCGTTTTAAGTATGTACTGTACGAGGGCCATTCTAAAAGTGTTGATGCAAGGGGTGTAATTATGTTGAGCGTCTGTTCATGGAGTTGGATGTTAGTGTGATCCTTCAAAATAGTCCCCTTTGACATGTAAACACTTTTGTAGTCGATGCATCCAGGTCTCGAATGCTGCAGAGTAGAGTAGTCTGCCCTTGGTATGGTCTTAAGTAACTGAAAAAAGCCATTTTGGATGAATACCAGCGCCCAGCTAACATATTTTTTTCAATCTGGGTAAGAGAAAAAAGTCGCAAGGACTGAGATCTGGGGAATAAGCTGGATGCTTAACTTATAGCACCTTTTCTTCTCTACGAAACTCTTGAACTATGCCAATTTTGTGAGCTGCAGCGTTGTCATGGATCAAATTGATATATATTTTAATATTTTCTTTTCACTGCTTTTAGCACTTTGTCTCTATAAAACTTTCCTGTGACCGATCGACCTGAAGGAGTAGGAATTTGTACAACCATACTGTTGATTGGTCTTGGGTGCATCTTTTCAGCCACTGCCTGATGTCAACATGACGCTACGGCTCATACAAGTATATACAGGTGTCATCTCCTGTTGTTAGTTCAGACCTGGTACGGTTATTTAATTTTGAGAATTATTTTAGTGTTTCCTTGGTACATTTGACCCGGTTTGCTTTTTGCTCCTTGGTTAACAGGTGTGGCACCCATCTAGCGCAAACCTATTTTAATCCCAAACTTTTGGTGATAATTTTATGAACTCTCTCCGTTGACATACCAAGGAAAGATGCTTATATTTGAGATCATGTACCTAGCGTCTTCCTCAATCAGATGTCTCACTGCAGCACTGCTGTTTGGGTCTGTCAGATCGACCCTGGTCATTAAGGTCTAACTTCCCTTCTCTAAATATATTTACACACCAGTCCTGTAAACAATATCATTTGATACGTCAGACTTCTCATAAGTACTATGCAGCTCATTGACAATCTGCTTTGCAGGTATTCGTAAAGAACAACGCACTTTGATGTACGCTCTAGTTTCAGATTTGTTTTCGCCTTTCATAGCTACATGTAATTTGGCTAGTGTATATGACTAAACCTACTACCAAACTGAATATCTCCGAAATGGTTCAGTAAATTTCTATATAACTTTGTATGCGTAGTGGGGTATAATCGATTTGCCCCATTTCGATTTTGTCGTTTTGACAGCACGAGTTCCTTGCCTGTCAATTGTTACGGAAATACGACGGTATCAAAACTTTTAGACCCACCCTCGTATAACTACATGTATAGTATTACAATAATCAGATTCGATATTGAATCGCATGCGTACCTGTATGGTGGCATATATTTGCCATCGACATGTCGAATTGTTGACATAAGTTATCGCAACATGTCGACTTAAAGTTGTGTTAAACTATCACGTTCTGTCGACTTGTTGCGATAACTCATCACATTGTGTTGATATGTTGTATTAGCTTTTCACGTTGTATCTACATGTTGAGATAAACTATCACGTTACGTCTTCATATTGTCTTACATTATCACGGTATGTAGACATATTCTTATCACGTTATATCGACAGGTTGTGTTAAAATATTACTGTACGTTGACTTGTCGTGATTACTTATCACGTTATATCGACATAAATTGTATCAACATGTCGGCATAGTTTCACGTGATGTTGACATGTCGTGATATTTAAGAGGACATGTTGCGATAAATTATGTCAACATCTCGACATTTCGATGGCAAATATATGCCACCATACATGTGCATTAAATTAATTATATTAGTTTCTACTTTCGGTTTCGATTAATTGAAGTCCTATACTCTGGCACATAAATTACATATTTAAAACGGTATACATAAAAACAGAGAAAAACACGGATATATTATTAATTAATCATAAAATTGCAATATGCTTGCGAGTACGGATCGACTCATCTGCAACCGGAACATTGTTGACATAATTGCATGTACATATCCATGCATGTTACGTGTTATGGGCTGATGGCTTACTAAGTAAACGAGTGTACTGTTGAATATCAATGCCCTCATATTTAAATTTTATAGGAATCTATTTTAAGAACGTGGGTTTTTTGGAGATTTTGGACTACACACGAGCACGTATAAACACCATATACCGTTACTTGATTTAAAATAAGCATGGAAGCAAATGAATCAAGCATATGCAACAAGCAGACATATAAAGATGTGGTGGGCGCCTTATTGTTACGCCATCAGTTTTCGGAGGGAAACGTACATGACAATCATTTCGATGATCACAGTGAATGGTACGATAATAAATACCGTGAATATATGGTGCCGTCAAAGATAAGGTTCTCACAGGAGTATATAAGGAACGTATTTAGTCACAAACCACACACAGGCGTTCCTATAAAATCGTTGGCAGACAAACTTGTGAAGGGGAAAATACAACTAGAAGAGATGGCGCCTTTGACTGTAGTGGTGGACAACGACAGTGACAAAGTGTATACGCTGGGCAACAGGCGGTTATGGGCATTCAGAGAAGCGGAGCGCCGCGGCAAGTGTACGGAAATCCCCGTTGTTATACGGCCGTTCAGGTAAGACAATAGTAAATGGTTCAAACGAAGTTCGGTATTAAACATTACGTCGGATGTTTTGCGGCGACAGACACCGTTTTCTTGTAAATCCTGATATATTACTACACACTTCCAATTGCGAAGCATGTTGGGTGTTTTGTCATCAGTTTTCAGCATATTTGTAGAAATTAAAGGAAAACACCGAACCTGTTGATCATATGATGTGAATGGAATTTCCGTGGCCACATAATTTGAACAATATTGAAGGATATGACGAGGTTGAATTTTACTTTAAAGTAAATGAACCTATTGTGTTATTCATGCAGAAGTACAGACAGGATGCGGGTCATGTAGTAGGACACACAACATCAATACGAAATTGGAAAGTAGGATTGTCTGAATGGCAATAGTTTGGGGATTCTGTTAAGTAATATATTAAAACTATTTGGTATTTTCTATCCTTCAGGACAATGCCTAAAGAGATGCTTACTACAAAAAATGATGGACGGTCCATCAAATTCTGGAAATCGGGCTCAGACGCACAGAGCTGGAGTCGACCAGAAAATATGAATTCCGTCTTCGATAAATATACCAGGAGAAACCACACGAACAACAGAGGCAACCGAAAACGACTTATAATCGAGAATGAGGTGAAAGAACAATACTTTTCGTTATAATACAATAATGTTATAGTTATACCTGGATACGAGTATGCGACTATTGCCTTTACAATTGTTCACTGATAGTGAGTATCGTTGCTGCATTTGAATGCCAGTTAATACATGTACGCGTAAATGTCAGTTAATACACGCTCGTGTATCTTTATACTTGTAATGTTAATATACAGTTAATGCATGTAAATATCAGTTCATACATGTAAATGTCAGTTTATACTTGTATTAGTTTAGTAAATACATGTAAATATCAGTTAATACATACTTGTACAGTTAATTAATACATGCCGTTAACACATATACATGGCATCTAATACACGTAAATGTCAGTTAATACATATATATGTCGGTTAATACACGTAAATGTCAGTTAATACAGTCATGTGAACGTTAGTTTATACATGTACAAGTCAGTTTCTACTTTTATTATGTCAGTTATTACATGTAAATATCAGTTAATGCATGCAGTTAGTACATGTAAATGTCAGTCAATACATGTAAATGTCAGTTAATATATAACAAAATGGCAAATACAGTTATATATAGATAAATGTTGTTAATACATGTAAATGTCAGTTAATATTTCGAATTCATGCTAAGGACAGACATTTACTCATGGCGTCCAATTGTGATGAAATATTGAACAAACATATCTTCACAAATTCAGTTATCTAATGTATTAATTTTGTATTTATGTCAAGTTGAATGCCAGCTCAAAGACATTGGAAATGAAGAATATGTAATATGTTATTTAGCAAACGCAAAATAAAACGATAAATAACAAATCTGGAATACAGAAAGTATCAACTATTACAGTATTCAATTATAACTAATTTGTGTTCAAATATGACATGCGTGACAGTAATCATTACTTCAAAGAAAATTAGTAATGACACTATTGTGTGAAATTATAATTTCAATGTCACACCTCATGACATATATACACACAAATCGTCTTCTATTGTTTTAGATAACTTGGAAATGAGTCATCTCTTATAACGATGTATTGGAAGGCAACTGTGCATGTGTATTGCGTAATTGTTTTGTATGCTATAATGTACAGTTGGTGAGAAATTCTAGAGCAATTCATCCTGAGCCCTGCACTGTTGTCGGTGATTGTTAATTCGTGGGAATGCGATGCTGTTGCTTTTGTGTATTACTTTAGAGTTATGTGTTCATCCGTGCATCGGTCTCCTCAATATATGTTGTTTTCTATTGTTGAGGTGTCAGTCCGGTCAAAATTGGCGAAAGCCTAAACATTATGACTGTACACACCAAAACGCCGGCAAAATTTATAATTGTAAACTACAAATATTGAAAAGGATGACCTATAATTGTTAATAATTTGTATAAAATCTAAACACACGTATGAAATGAAATGCAAACACGATTATAATGTCACGGTACGTCACTCACTATGGGAAGAAGATATGTATTCGTGCACGGCTAGCTCAGTCGGTTAGAGTGATGGTACAGTAAACCAGAGGTTCCGGGTTCAATCCACGGGCCGGAGCACATTTGTCTCGCCCTGTAATTCAGATACAAATTAAATATAGAATTCGGGGACGAATTTCAATTTGGCGGGGAAGTATGTCACGGTACGTAGCTCACTATGGAGAAGATGTGTATTCGTGCCCGGCTAGCTCAGTCGGTTAGAACGATGGTACGATAATCCAGAGGTCATCGGTTCGAGCCTCGGGTCGGACATGCATCTTTCTCGCTCTGTGACATTTGCGACTGATAAATACTGCCCAAATTGTACCAAAAATATGTATATCACGGTACGTATCTCACTATGGGGAGAAGATGTGTATTCGTGCCCGGTTGGCTCAGTCGGTTAGAGCGATGGTACTGTAAAGCAGAGATCCCTCGTTCCGGAGATTGAAAGGCCGGGCCGGAGCGCATTTTGCTCGCTCTGAGTTTTGGCTAACAACAAGGGACCGTGACTGATAAATACTGCCCAAATTGTACCAAAAATATGAAATTAAAACCGACTAAGCTAGCGGGCCACGAATACGAATCTTCTCACTATAGTGAGAGATGTACCGTGACATACGTCCTCGCCAAATTGAAATTCGTATCCGAATTACATATCTTTGGTACAAGTTCGGCAGTATTTGTCAGTCATGGTACAGAACTCACTATAGGGAGAAGATGTGTAATCGTGTCCCATTTTCGAGCCCCCGGCCGGAGCACATTTTCCTCGCTCTGTGACATTTGGCGCCCAACGAGGGACCGTGACTGATAACTACTGCCCAAATTGTAACACAAACATAGAATTATAACCGACTGAGCTAGCCGAGCGCTAGGTTGCACTGAGTTGACCATATCCGTGTAAGAAAGTCACACTATCATGACCGGCTGCGAGGTATCCTTACATCATCAATATTTGTATCAGGTATACTATAATACTTATCATACTTATATTATTGATGGACACAATTTCCATCAGTATTGTCACTGAGCATTACATTACCCTCATAATATATGACCGGATGGATTCACTGTTGTCCACACAATATAATAGAGGTTACATACATGGAAGTTATGTCCCGTATTAGTATCACCAACTTAAAATAATGAATGCGTGCATCAAAATTTAGTTTTTTAATATAGTTGTAACGTTATGGACCATTGCAGTTACTGTCTGTTCCACGAAATGCTGCCAAAGATGTACTGCTTTAGAAACACTCCAAGCTGCTTATTTGTTATATAAAACAATGTAAAACTATTTTTTAGAAATGACCCTACTTTTTATTTCAAGAAAATCCGTCTTGTAACAATAAACAGTCATGGATGGGAGTTTGCCTTATAAATTCATTTCACCGAATTTTACTTGTTGACAATAAAACGAGAAACTACTATTGCAATAAACACTTCCGGTAAACAACAACAACAACTATTATTGCGAACTGAACACTAATTCTTAAGAAATTTGTGTATTAACAGCATTTTCTGGAATATAACTTACAACAGCTTGCATTAAAATATATCAATTAATCATTTAATATTCATATATTTAGCGAATATCATTCATCCATAAGGTTCCAAGTCGATCTGATACTACTGCTAATACGTCCTAAGGTATTGCAAATTGTGAATGCTAACGAACTTAATTTGATGACCTTCACCAACCAATCAGCGTTTAGTAAACCAAGTTGTCCGCCGGAAATTTGTCCGGCAAAGAAACTGGCTCACATGAAGTGACTGTATACTTCCGCCGGAAATGACATATATGGTTTTCCCAAGTCATACCATTAGAGAAGGTAGATTTACACCGGTGTAGATGTGTGAGTATATGTGCAATTAATTGTGCGTGGTATGAACAACGTGCGTGCCAACCTCAGCCTCGCGTTGTCAATATATATATACGAAAGCTGTAGCAGATGATGATGACATCAACGTTGTATTTTGACCAACTTCTCGGCATTTTCCTCAGGAATTCCTGTACGAACACCGAGAAATGGAGGCTCGATTCCTTTATTTTTCAACCTGTCGAGATTTGCTCTCATAAATACAAGATTAGTGGGTTTTTTATGATGAAATCCAGCAAGCAGTTCGATGCTAGAAAAATGTTGAAAATCTGATCGCATGTGACATTTTAACATTGCAACCCTGCATTCAATTCTTGATTTAAGGCTTTTACTTCATTATATGACCGAAATTAAAAAAGAAAAAAAGATAGCTCATCGATAAATTTTGCTGAAAAATGAGTTTTATGGTATTTACATAGGTTTAAAACTTGGGCAGTTTAACGTGAAATCTGAGTTTCCGGACAAAAATGTGAGAAACAGATAATCGGTGAAGACGACACAAGGTGTATGCAATGTATTTATTATTTTCACCGTCTATAGTGTCAGAACAGGTAATTAAGATTTAACAGTCTAACAATGCAACACGAAGCGTAGAAATTTGATCACAAACGTGTGTTTAACAGTCCATATGTTACCATTGTTCAGACATGTACGTGTCGCCTTATTGTCAGACCATGTGACGTATGAAGATATTATTAGCTATTTGCAGTCTTAGTATTAATAACTGACCTGGATATAATTAGATTATCAGAATATCCAATTTTATTATCTATTTTAATTTCCCATTAAGTTTGTAGGTACATACATATTGGCGGTCAGACAGACCACAGCCTTATGGTAGAATAGTTACTTACTTTAATTGAATAGTGGGGTAACCATATTGGATGCTGGCTTAAGTAATACATATGTCTAAGTAACCTAGGGCATAGCGACCACACCCATCATGGACACACTCTTAAAATGTACACGTATACATAATGTTCTTGTAATGAGGTGTGTACCCGACTTGGTCAAGTTATACTGAAGTAGTGAGTCGATGGTCAAGCATTGGACATTGGTCAAATATAGGTCAAGGTCATTTAAAGGTCAAAGGTTACGAAACTGTTATCTTCCGATATAAAACATTTTAGACACATTGGTCAGTGGTCAGTGGAAGTTCAACGGTCAAGCAAAAGACAAAGGTCACCAAAGGTCACCAAAGGTCACCAAAGGTCACCAAAGGTCACCAAAGGTCACCAAAAAAGGTCACCAAAGGTCACCAAAGGTAAAAGGTCTCGAAAAAAGATGTTTCCGATATAAATCATTTTAGAAACATTGGTCAGTGGCCAGTCGAAGATCAAAGGTCAAACAAAGGTCAAAGGTCATCTAAAGGTAAAAGGTCACGAACATTTTATTTTCCGATATAAAACATTTTAGACACACTGGTCAGTGGTCCGTCGAAGATCAAAGGTCAAAGGTCACCAAAGGACTAAGGTGACGAACATTTTATTTTCTGATATAAATCATGTTAGACACATTCGTCATCATTCAGTCGTAGGTCATAGGTCACCAAATGTCAAAGGTCACGTATATTTTGTTTTTCGATATAAATCATTTTAGACACATTGGCCAGTCGAATGTCAAAGTTCAAGTTAAGGGTCAAAGGTCAAATTTGAACAACGTGTTACAAAAATGATGAATATGGATGAATGTTCAATGTGAGAGGCTAAATCCCAGCAGCAGCAGACTTAGTTAGTGGCACATCAACAGCGAATTGCATAGCAACAACAACCACCACTACCACCACAACACAAACACGAGCTAGCCCCACAGATCAGGCGGTTGAACACGCTGTTGCCAGTTCAGCAGCTCAGGTAAAAAATGTAGCTAACACCCTTTCGGCACAAGGTGTCTACCGAATAGTCCCCGAGTTTAATGGTGATAAAAAAACAATACCACCATTGGATCAGGCAGTTGGATAAATAGCAACAACTGACTAATCTATGCGATGATAAAATCCAGGCCGCAGCTTTTCAAACAAGCACAGAGCGTGTGTCAACAGTGATCAAACGGTTTATTGGTCAATATCCAAAAAAGGAATATGGAAACATCTGAAGAGACATTTAGCTCCAAAATGTTCCGAAGTAACCGACCAAAATTGCGCCCTGTCTCTTTTGACACGCATCAAACAATATCCCCATGAGGACCTGCACCCTTATGCAGATGGATTCCATACATTGGCGGGACAGACAATCAAACGGCGTGTCGCCATTATCAGCGGTAGGCCACACCCATCAAACAGAAACAATAACGGGAGTGAGGAACCCATGGATACAAACAATGTAAAACGACCATTTTGCACAAAATGCAAACACTATGGTCATAGCAGTCAAACATGTAGACAAAATCATGCACTGGATCCACCTACGCCGCGTGTCGTAGTTTGTTAGACATGTGGTAGATAGGGGCCACATGAGTAGAGAATGTCGACAATGGTCCGATTAAAGAGTACCAGGCTATCAGCCAAATGTTCTGCGAGGATATGATATAGGTCAAGGGCGAGGATTCCCTGACCTAGGAAATCAAAACCAGAGGCCAAACATGGCTCATGGTAGAACTAGACGTCAATATGCAAACAGGCCAGACGGCCTCGCAAATGATCAGGAAAACTAGGACGCTCTCTACAAACTGGAACCTTTGTAGAGAGGAATAGGATATATAAAACATCAGAAAGTAGCAAAATCAACAAAATGAAAATAACATCAATGAAAATGTACCCTCATATAAAATAAGTATAGCTGGCAGTCCGAATTATTGTATAGTCAAAATCAGTAAACAAAAATATAGAGCGCTTGTGATACTGGAGCACTGGTTAGTTTGATACACCGTCGTGTATTTGAGCAGTTAAGGCCTAGACCGAAATTGTAAAATAATACAATTCATCACCACTCCGTGAATAGTGGACCATTGAATATACTCGGTAGTGTCACACTTCCCATTGCGGTCGGTTATTCCGAGATGCAACAGGAGTTCTTTATCGTGGATGATATTAATAGGAACTTAATTCTAGGTGAAAATTGGCTAGATCGAAACAGTGTCAGTATCTAGTTTGATCTGGGATGCATTAGAATAGGTGAAAAGAACTATATGCATATGGAAAAGGTTATTCACATATCGTCGGTGATTAGAGTACATGGAAGGGTTGTCTTGAGACCGCAGACGGCGAGAGTATGCTATAGGAAAATCAGAGATACACCGGACTTCGAACCAGGAGAACAGTACCAGGTGTTGCCAACTGAAAGAGGGTTAATTGGCAAAAACCCTGGAGTTTCAGTGGTCAACACAATGGGTTCGTTGGGTAGAGATAGAAGAATTCCAGTGCAGGTTACCAATAGAACCAATACAACCATGAATATCCTTCGGCATACTATATTGGCACAAGTGGAGTATATGTCACAATGTGATCTGAAAACGGTACTTGCCACTATGAGTACTCCGCAGGCAGACAGGTCAGTAAATCAAAAATATTTAAATGCATCAGCGGAATACCGGGATTGTCTGGAACCGCTGATCATGAACAATCAGGATTTGTTTGCAAGCAGAGATTCAGATTTAGGTCACACTGATACAGTAAGAAATTCAATGGGTATCGATACGCAGGGTCACCCTCCAATCAAATTACGTCCATATATAACCCCTATGAATATCGGAGAGGTCATGAACAAGACGGTTGATGAAATGCTTGATGCGAATATCACAAGAAGATCTAGGTCACCGTCGTCATTCCCGGTAGTGATAGTAGACAGAAAGGATGGTTCTAAACGGTTCTGCATTGACTATAGGAAGCTTAACCAGGTCACCAAGAAGAATTACCCATTGATCTTCGATTGATGACACATTGGCGCTCCTGTGGAAAGCGAAGTACTTCACGTCCTTGGATCTCAAGAGTGGATATCTGCAGGTCCTGATTGACAAAGCAGAGAAGGAAAAGACAGCATTCACCTGTCATAGAGGTCTCTATGAGTTCAATGCCATGCCCTTTGCTCTTTCGAATGCCCCTGCTATCTTCCAAGAGCTGATGTCCTTTGTGTTAGACGGGTTAAGTGATTTTGCCACAGCGTATCTCGATGACATCATGATCTTTAGTTCCACATTAGAAGAACATCTGAGACATTTGTAACTTGTTTTTAGGAGGCTTCGTCAGCATGGTTTGATGTTGAATCTGAAGAATTGTAGTTTCATGCAGACAGAGACACATTATATTGATACGGATGGCATTCGACCAGATCAGACGAAGGTCGAAGCAATTCGATAACTACCAGTCCCTGCTTGTGTGAAGGAAGTAAGATCCTTTATTGGCATGACATCTTACTATCGGCGGTTTATTCCGAACTTTTCTCAGATCGCAGAACACATAGTAGCATTCACCAGGAAGCATGCTCAATACAGGTGATCTGAATATCATTTGATTATGTAAAGGATAGTCTTACGGTTGTACCCCTGTTTTCCTACCCAAACCCAAACAAAACGTACACGTTGTATACAGATGCATCCGATATGTGTATTGGTGCTTGCCTGACATAGTCATGTGAATCAACAGAGTGCGTGTTGCCTAATGTTCCCAATGAGAAGCCATCTATTACCTGTCTCACAAGCTGAGTAAAACACAGTGTAGATGGTCGGTAGTGGAATAAGAAGCTTACGCAATTCACTTTGATATTCAAAAGCTTGACTACTGCCTTCACTATGCTCAGTTCGTGATCAAGACTGATCACAAACCATTGAAGTATCTGCTGGATTCACCAATGCAGAACAAAAATATACAGTTATGGGCATTGAGCATGGCTGGTTACAACTGTCAAACAATTCCGACATCGATTGCAATGAGTCTGATGTAGAAATGGAAGTAGGTGAAATTAAGGAATCAATTAGCAGTATCAGCATCAAACCTAAGCCAATCCAAACCGACAAATTGTGAAACAAGCAGTTAAAACCGAGTACCGATAACAGTAGTGCTGATATAAAGCGATTGCTACAAGTACTTTCTGATATGTTGTAAGTTAAGTGGTTCCAACGGTATATTGAGAAATACAAACAAATGAGAAGTTAATATGGAAGTAAACAACATAAATTTAATACAGGTATTGAAAAATGTTAGATAAACATGACATTTAGGTGTAATGTAAATTAAAAACAAGTTTGCGTACCTTTTGATTCACTACAGTGTAGTGTGTTAATATGTAAGAGACAGATGAGAGGCAGATGTTTTCCTGCCGAGTATTAGTTTGCATTCGTTATGGCAGTCATAATGTAAAGACTTGAGTATAATTTTGTTATTCAATGTGTTTACAGATGATGAGCAGCGGAAGATTCAGAGTGCTCCTACACTAAATATTTGTAATCGTCATTAGTGATCATGTTGTAGTAATGGATGTCTCGGTAAACGTGATATATATGAAGGAGTATGACATATATACTGATAACGGTCATTGGTTAGTTACATTTATTCATAATCTGGAACCTTACCAAACATTCATTACCCAGATTAAAACTGATATAATAGTGGCAGTACAGCAGGTGATTGATTCCATGTCCCGGTATTATAAGACGATGGTGTAAAATTGCTACCCTCGCGATAGGTATGGAACGTGGTAGCAATTGTGTTTCTACATGACTGTATGATGCTACTACAGTTGAAACAAATTTCATAACGTCAATCCTTAAACCTGTAGCCTATTTCACCAACATTTCATTTTCCAGAAATGCAGTATTGCATATAGAACTAACGACAGCATATATTTCATGATTTAAAGTATGCAGAATTATTATATAAACTGAATTTATTACATTATCACAGCAAAAATGGCTGTGATAATGTAATAAATTCAGTATAAGAAACATTTATAAATTTATCCTTAAATTGAAAAGTTCTCCCTTAAGGTGTACTTAGCAAGAAAAGTATACTTTACAATGTTGGTGAAATAGGCTGCTGTGGCTCGTTTCACTAAACTTCGTACGACCAAGAAGTTCGCAAGTGCAACATTGAAATCTGATTTTTTTTCTGAAATTTGAATTTGGAAAAAATGTCGTGGAAGTGCAACAATTAATGGCATGAACCCGTAGGTACAAAATGGTAGCATTTGAGGTACACGTTAATGTGAGAAGCAAATTCATAGAAATCTTCGTACGAACATTTTTTAATGAAACTGGCCCCTGGCCTGCCATATTCCTGGTTGCTATATAGGGAGACATATTGTTGTCATTCATTCTTTAGATATGAAATTTTCCGGCAAAAAGAAACATTCATTTACCATTACCGGTATTATTTGTAATTACGGTACTATAGTGTAATGGAACCACTAGTTCCATTTCAGTAGATTCCGTCATCATGGTCAGACAGACATTCAGTGTTTACACAACAGGCTCCAGCATGTCAATTATGCATATAATCCTTTATTATTAGCACATGACAGTATTGTAGAGGATTATAGTTTGTAGTGTGCCATCCCGGAGACTGTCTGAACCAGTGGACGACGACAGCATTATTATGGGTGCTGCCGACTATTGGTCATCACGAGTACTGGCACCGTATATTAAATTGGTACAGGACCTTACGACATTGAAGCAGATATCTCACTTGTGTCTGACAATAACTGGCATAATCTTATACCTTATTGTTGCTTATTCATGTCTGATGCTGGAAAGTAATGGCTCGCACGCTATTTGTTGGTATTGGGTGTAATGGAGACGAGTTTGGCGAGTGGGGTGTTATGATTGTCCACAGAATGCAGTCCGTATGTTCGTACCTATCTTCGTGCGTGCAGTGAATTGTAAGGTTTTTCAACCAATAATGTATGTATCACTACAACATTGTACACGAGTCTGATCCGTAGCTATCGGCCACATTAGCGCGCGCATCGATGATCGTGTCACTAGTCTAGGGGACATGTTTATTTGTATGATGTTGATGGCTGTATTTTCTTTCTTTGAGATGACGGACATTTTTCATTCAGCGTCTCCAGTTACCGAGCGTTGATTGGTTAAACATATATTTACAGCGAGAAATTTGATTTGGGCTCGTACGGCTGCTGCACGCATCTCGTCTATATAAAGAAGGCGAGCTGCGCAAGTCAGTAACTAAGTTGTCAGTCGACAGACCCACTCATATTGCCAGTAACCGCTAGTGACCTATTGTCGACTCGACTCGGGTACACATTTAGTTCCCGTTATGCTGAATAACCGTTACGCTGTACTCTGTCGCATATTATTGTTTATTTAAGTTCACGTGAGCCATCCTGACACGAGACTCTTGCATTAGTAAATAAGTATGAATTCAGACGCTCGTTGTTAACTTATTAACTTGAAATCTAGATATACAGTAATAACGCTACCGCGCCGCCAACCAGGACCGGGGTGTTGGTTACAATAGTTTAAAAATGTATGACGTGAATAGCCACGCTTGATACCAGGGGCGTTAGCCGTGCTTCCATAAACGGTTAACGAAAACAACTATGCATTATCTCTATTTATTTGGTGATGTGCAATGATCATACTTTATAATATGTCAGTTGACTCATTTAATTGATACAAATGATGTAAAAATAGCCTGCCTCATTTGTATAAAAAATTATCCTGATAAAAACGCGGGCGTCTATTAGTAAATTAAAGATTACGAAATGATTATATCTGTTTAGCAGGTACTCGCAATTTGTATTAACTGGTGGAATAGTTACACAATTAATATACACATTAAATTTTGTATTACTATAAAGAACAGTGTGTGCCTAATTGATGGAGCCACAACTTGAAACAGCATTTATAACACAATTGCATGGCCGGTAGGCTAACGTGTCGTGGTAGAATTCAACCGGCAGTTTTGTTTGTTTCAGAACTGTGATATTATGCCCGAACTAGTACTTGCTGGTAACAAAATAGATCTGCATCGGTCGAAACGGGAAGTGTCAACGCACGAGGGAGAAATGGTAGGTATAGCCGGTTGTTAAAAAGTAGTACAGTAAGCCACAGTTACATCACAGTTCGTCCGCATGTACGGGGAGATAATCCGCGAACTTAAGCGAGCTTAATTGTGTTATCACATCTTCAAGTCCATACATTGCCCATGTGCTATGTAAATTCATAAACAAAACTCGAAAATGTATCAAAGATGTGATAAGGAAATAGCCCTGCGTATACCCTGTTTGAGTGTTAAACCTAGTCAATTGGTGTACTAATCTACTTCACAGCCATTTATATGCAACTTTTTCATCGTCTTCAAGCTTCGTTTTTGGTTTCAATTTTTCACTTTTGAACATATTTGTCACGTTACTTAGTTTCAATTCAATCCGCGGACTATTTTTGGAGTAACCACTAGGGTCGACAGAGGAGATTGAATGTATCTTTCTTAACACTCTATATTTTAATTAGTGAATATTAGTTATGGAAAATATGTCACAAATCATCCATATTGAAAATGAAAGTAGTAAAGGGCGTTTCTGGCACAGCTTATTCCCTAGAGCCCACCCCACCCCCTGGCTGGCCCCACCAAATTTCTGTCGATTGGGAGCCCATCTCGCACACCCCAGACACGCCGAGGGTCCCATATCGCCCTTGCATTCTGGGCTTTCCCTTTTAGACATATTCATTGTAACGGGTATACCAAGTCAAGAGACACACTGACGGTAGGTAAAAACAAATGTCAATGGCTTCCTTTCAGCTCCACAGACATCTGCGTTCGGATGTGTATGTGAGAGTGTTATAAAGTTCACCTTGCCGGACTTTGGAAAGGTGGCTGCAGAAAGCCCTGTCGAATGAGTATCGGCGTCTGGTCGCAATATATCCCTTTGAATTTACTATACGAGATATCTTACTATAGGGTATACCCATTCAGAATAACTACAAAGGATGAATACATCGACCAGTACTCGCTGGGCCAGGCTTCAGGCGAACCCCCTGGGTAATAGGAAATTACCTGCTGGGTTGGCAGATGGATGTGCCTGAAGGGCATCCAGATTCAAAAACCTTCCTCGAGGGTGTTCGCCCCCCAGATTCTCCAAAAATTCGAAGAAGAGATCATGACTCTCAACAGAGTCAAGTTCCAGCTTGCTTTTAAGATCTAGCTTCGAAAAGAGATACCTGAGGAGTACACAGACCCTGTGCTCCACCATAAACAAGAAACTGTTCTCAAGGCTCATGAGACCAAAAAGGCACTAGACAAAGGCTTCCCTAGTATCCTGGATACGCTAAAAACATGGACGCAAAGAGGATCTGGGTGGGTAGATGGTAGACAGAGTGCAGACGCTTTGGCTGGACGTCACCAAATACCAAAATCTGAGGAGTGGCTCCTACATCCCGCTACCAGCGACAGTGAGGCACAAGAAGGCGGTGGTCAACGTGCAGAACAGGGATGATCACTGCCTACGATGATTCTACGGTCTGCCCTCTTTCCAGCAGACAGAAATCCTGAAAGTCCCACACAGTATCACACCCAGGACGGCCTCGATTTCGCAGGGTTCGACGCCCCCACACCCATCTCTCAGATCGAGAAGGTCGTACAACAGAATGACCTGGCGATCAACGTGCTCGGGTTGGATAAAGGGGTCATAGTCAACACGCTCTGCAAATAACCGGAAGTCCGAAGGACAATAAACCTTCTGCTCATTGAGAAGCAGGCAAATTCCACTACACCTGGATTGAGGGCACGTGGAGCCCCTGAAAAGCAAATGGTTCATGCATATTTGCTTCGTAACATAAATTTGAACATATGCTTTTTACTATATCCCACGCAGTGCATGGATTTCTCATGTCGGCCATCTCAGTATGTACAATCCATCGGCCAGTGTTACCTCGTTACTGCGTTTGACACATACCACTAATAATATGACAAACACATGCATAACATTTCGTGCAACATGATAGGAACATATCAAACAATACTGTGCTATGTCTTGTTTCCATCATATTTATATACAAAGTCTGATATACGAAGGGTTTGTTGACCCTATTTTAAACTATTTGAGAATTCAGTAAATGCTGTGTAACAGTAAGAACAACATACAGTGCTGTAGATATATACCTGTATTACCATACATACTGTATCGATTTCAGTGACTTGTAAGCAGCTATATGAGTTTATTGTCACTAGTGTCTACTTTCCTGCTTTGCGAGCAAATACGGCTTGTACATATGTCAGATGTACTCCTAATAATAGACAGTGCACCAGTTTGACATTTTACACATGGAAAAAGTGTCCATTGTATATTTTGTGAGTGATGGTAGAAAAAGCTCAGAGATCTAGCATTTTGTGTAGTCTGTTGAAATAATATTTATAGGACGTTGTTGTTCTATATATCTGCAACGTATAGCATCAAATTGTAATATATTTGCTGCCATATTAGTGGCTGTCCGTGTCAAACGCTCTAAGAAGCAACAGGATCAGATATAATTTATATAGATATTCAGTCACATGTATGAATCTACTAGATTTGAAACAATAGGTCACATTCTATATAGTCAGTCCTTAAGAACCTCCACCGACTACTGTATGACCAGAGCAAGAACAAGCATCACAAAAACTGTGAGCGCTGCGTCCACGGCTACTCAAGGGAAGACTTGCTGGAGGCACACAAGCCCGAGTGCCGAGGGTTTTGACAGACACCGGTGAGGATGGAGATGACTGAACAGGGGAAGAACAAGCTGAGCTTTCAGAAGCACCACAAGCAGCTCCCAACCTCTTTCATCATCTACGCCGATTTCGAGGCCCTCGCCACAAAAATCGAGGGCCCAGAGCTCGACCCTGGAAAAAGCAATACCCAAAGCACTCAGCATCACGAGGCCTGCAGCTACTGCTATGTGGTCGTGCGCTGCGATGGCCACGCTGAGCCAGCAGTGAAATACAGAGGGCATAACGCAGCGGCCTTCAAGCACTCCATGAAGAAGAGGGCAAGATTAAGGCAGTGCTGGCCAGCCCCAAAGCCAAGCGGATGACCGGAGAGGACTGGCGAGCTTACAGCATAGCCACGACCTGCCATGTGTGTGAGCCACCACTTGATAGAGACTCTGTCCGGGACCACTGCTACATCAACGGACAGTACAGAGAGGCGGTCCACACTGCCTATAATCTCAAGCTGAGACTGAGCCCGAAGACTGCAAAAATACCTATGATCTTCCACAACTTGCGGTGCTATGACTCGCAGCTCATCATGCAGGCTATCTCGAAAATCGAGGGAAAGATGTCCTGCCTCCCCAACAATACGGAGAAGTACCTCTCCATCTCCCTTGGGCAGTTCATCTGTCATCCCTCGACAAGCTGGAGGCGGCCAACATACCAGAGGTCTTCCATATTACGGCTCGGTATGAAATTGATAGAGAGCTACTGATGCGGAAGGGAGTCTACCCCAACATGGACTCTTAGGAGCGGTTGGCAGAGACTCAACTCCCACCAAAGGAGGCCTTATACAACAAGCTCTCTGATGAGCAAATCAGCGAGGACGACAAGGCCCGTATTAGGTCATCGAGTCATTTGGGTTCCGCAGTCTGGGGGAGCATCATAACCTCTACAACCGGACTGATGTACTCCTCATGGCCGACGTCTCCGAGACCTTCCGGGAGACGTACTTGGGGTAGTATGGTCTGGACCCCGCGCACTACTACACCAGTACCGGTCTCTCCTGAGATGCCTTGCTGAAGAAAACAGGCGTAGAGCTCGAGCTGCTCAGAGACTACGACCAGCACGTGTTCATCGAGAAAGGGATGCGCGGAGGCATCTCCATGACCTCGAAGCGGCATGCGCGAGCCAACAGCATACGGTCGAGGGATATGACCCGTCATAACCTACCAAACACATCCTCTACCTGGACACCAATAACATCTACGACTGGGCCATGAGTCAGCCCCTGCCAACAAGTGGATTTGAGTCGGTGGAAGACTGATATCGGCTTACAGAAATAATAGCGGAGCATCCGGAAGACACTCAAGAGGGCCACGTCCTCGAGGTGGACCTAGTAAACTGTGCCAGAAACGCCTTGTAAACACTACTAAAGTAGTCTGAATTCATAAACACCTCGGCACAGCCTGGTTTCTTATGAAATGATTAAGATAATTCAATACATACTATATTAACTCATTACTCGTGTACGATGCTCTATTGTATTCCTCTAGGAAGGCGAGAAGCACGGGATTAGATTCTACCCGGTGAGCGCTCAGCGTGACTATAACGTCGACGACGCGTTTACTCAACTGGTCCGCCAAATTGTCGAAATGAGAGGCAGGGTAGGTGATCACATACCTACGGAACCTTGAAGGGGACGTATAATTCTTTTTTTTTATTAATTCCTTCCCACGAAATAACAATTCGTTCCCTCAATTTAACAATTCGTTCACAAGAATTAACAATTCGTCCCCACGAATTAATAATTCGCTGCCTCAATTTAACGATTCGTTCCCAGGAAATAACAATTAGTTCCCACGAGAACGACTCGTTAATTCGTGGGAACGAATTGTTATATCGTGGGAACGAATTGTTAATTCGAGGGAACAATTTGTTAAATTTAGGGAACGAATTGTTCTTTCATGAGAACGAATTAATAAAACGAAAGTCTTATAAACATGATAAATTATTTAACGAACATGTGGTATCGCGTGTAACTCCCATTTAGGCTCAGAATACCCGAACATCTTCTGTTAAACGCCACAAGAGGTGAAACTGACCGATAATTTTTTCATACTAAGAGGCCCGAGCTGGCAACTGTATTTGTCGAATAGTATACGGTAGCGAGGCAATGCTCGCATGAACATACACGTATACATCACATTTAGGAAGCAATTATGTTTGGATAATATGATGATCAGGGGTCGCACGGGTCCTTAACCCTTTGAACCCGAAAGCCCGCTATATCGGTTTATGCAAACAGTGCAGATCCAGATGAGCCGGCTCGTGACGAGCCGTCTCATCAGGATCTGCACTTTTTGAAAGTAATACAAAACACCCCCTTTTCATAAATAGACTAGTCTGAAAATTATGTTGTGACAACTGGATTGGTTGCAAAATTAACATGTCAAAATCCATTCCAGTTACTTAGCGGTGAAAGGGTTAAGTGTGAACACATGTGCTACAAGTTTGCCAACATCGGTTGTAACTACATAGTTACACTGTCCATAAATTCATAATGGAACGTACGGAGCACCGCTTTTATACCACGAAATAACAATTCGTTCCCTCAATTTATCAATTCGTTCCCTCGAATTAACAATTCGTTCCCACGAAATGACAGTTCGTTCCCTCAATTTATCAATTCGTTCCCGCGAATTAACAATTCGTTCCCACGATATAACAATTCATACCCACGAATTAACAATTCGTTCCCGTGGGAACGAATTGTTAAATTGAGGGAACGAATTGTTCATTTGCGGGAACGAATTCTTAAGTTGAGGGAACGAATTGTTATTTCGTGGGAACGAATTAATAACAAAGATAAGTATACTTCCCCTCCCCGTCCATTCCGTAGAAACGCCCATTGACCGTACTGCGTTAAACTTTATATCCCAGCACATTACATTACCCCCACGCACAGGTACCAAACACAACTACCTGATAATCAGGGGCCCATTTCACTAAACTTCGTCCGAATAAAATGTTCGTTAGTGGAAAATTATGTAAATTATACATTAGCAATGTTTTCAATAAACACTTATTGGATTTACATTTATTTAGCATAGGATGCATATGCAGCGTATGTTCAATAAATGTAAATGCATCAATTGAAATTTCCAGACGATCCTAAATTTGCGCTTAGTCGTACGAAGTTTAGTGAAACGGGCCCCTACTTTCTAATATATAGTATAAGGTAAGCAACGGGGTAAAAAAACGTATCTTCTTTAGACACATTAACATGACAATACTGGTTACATGTACCTTACCATAGCAGTTGATGTTGAACATTTAAAAAAAAAAACCTTCAGCGTCACAATGCCATTCAGTGGGTTAAAAAGTACTTCATGTCTGTGATACAGCACTGTTTTGTTCACACAGTTTTTGTCGAGCCCGCTTGCGGAAAGCGAGACATAGAGGATATTCCATCATACAATTTGAATAGTGGGAAATAATACACGAGTGTGTGTCTGCTTCCGCGTAAGCAAAAAGTGAGAGTAGGGAACGAGTTGCTTGCACGGAAGCCGACGGACACGAGTGTATTATTTCCGCTATTCAAACATGTACGATGGAATATCCTATGTATTACACTTCACGGCGAATATATGTGCATATGTTTTGAGATTGTAAGCAAATGAGTGTGCTGTGCGTATGAATGTGTGCTACACACTGACGTGGTTCCCGTGTTTTGACGTAAATTTGTGTGACTTAAAACGTGACGTCAAGTACAATTTTTGAAATCAAAATTACGCAGCCAACTGAACTAGATATATTTCAGTGCATGTTCGGAATGTGTTCGGAATCACATTAACATTAGTCGAGTCTCTCTCCACATTTTCAAATAACTTTATTTTGAATGTAATATAAGAGGGTACAATTACGGAATTTCTCTTCACTGTGTATTATGTGCATGGAGTTGATTACGGATTTTCTCTCACAGAGAAACCCATGCAAATAACTCACAAGGGTGTAATAAATAGTGAACACAATGACGTCTGGGTGTCCGTGCGTCCGTCCAAAATCTGCGTTAAAGTTTTTAAATACCTTATATCTCTGCCGTCCTCAGTCACATTGACTTGAAACTTCATATGCTTATTAGTCACCATCCATATATTCATGCGGCCCCTGTACTCGAGGTCAAGGTTAAATTACTTCGAATTTTGCGTTAAATGTTTGTCCAAATTGGCGTTAAACTGTTCATATACCTACTATCTCTGTAACAGTCAGTCAGATTTCCTTGAAACATCGTATGCTTATTGGCCATCAGCGATATATTCACCCTGTGCCACAATCATGCGGCCCCTGTGCCCCGAGATCAAGGTCAAATGACTTAGAAATGTGCGTTAACGTATGTTTCCTTATTTGCGTTAAACTTTTCACATACCTACTAAGTCTGTAACCGTAAGTCAGATTTGCTTGAAACTTTGTATACTTATTGGTCATTGTCCATATATTAAGTCTGTGTCCCACTCATGCGGCCTCTGTGCCCAAGGTAAAGGGTAAAGGACTTAGAAGTTTGCATGAAAGTTTTTTGTCAAAATTTGCATTAAAGTTTTCAGGTAGCTACTTTCTCTGTAACCGTAAGTCGGATTAGCTTGAAACTTTATAAGCTTATTAGTCATTATCCATATATTCACCGACTGTCCCATGCATGCAACCGCTGTTTCAAAGGTGACGGTCAACTGAGTTAGAAGTTCACCATGTTTGTAAGGCTAGAATGTTAAAGCATTTTTCTTTTTTCAATAACTCATCAACCGCTTCAACGAGTGTGCGTGCAGTCCTTCGGACTCTACGCACTTCAAACAGACCAATTGTTTTTCACACAACAGTAAACGCAACAGCCCGGCATGTTTTTATTGCCTAAGAGCAACACGCTGATGTTATTGTACAATTTAAATTTGAGCTTACAAACTTCTAAGCCGTACGAAGTTTAGTACACGGTCGTCCGACTATGACTATAATATGGCGGCCGTCTCATTAACTTTCGTAAGGCTAAATTGTTCGTAAGTGCAAATTTACGATCGTTTTCAATTTCAATTGATGGATTCATTTATGCTCAATAAATGTAAATCCAATAATCATTTACAAGAAACAATTGTTAGTGTGAAATTTACAGACTATCATAAGTTTGCACTTGCGAACAGTTTAGTCGTACGAAGCTTGGTGAAACGGCCCCCTGGAACACTGGAGAGGAACTCTACAATATAGCAATATTTTGTTCCAGCTCTCTTACACTGCCTGAATACCCACAAGCTGTGTAAATTATAATTTAATAAAAGTATACACCACCGCCTGCCCAGGGAGCCGTTTCACTAAACTTGGTACGACTAAAATGTTTGTAAGTGCACATTTTGGATCGTCTGGAAATTTCAAGTGATGGATTTACATTTATTGAGCATAGGCTGCATATGCTCAATAAATCAAAATAGAATAAGTGTTTACAAGAAAACAATGTTACTGTCTGTTTCACGAAACCTGCCCAAATTTTACGGCTATAAACAATGCAAAAATTAAAAACAATATATTTTGTGTGATAATATTGAATTAAAGCAACATTTTAAGAACGAGCTTTCTTCGTAGAAAAATTTGGTCAAATATTGATTTTATTGCGGAAAAAACAATTTCCCATGTTTAAATCCCATAGACACTTCACTAGAGTGAAGTCTATAAAAGGATTTAACATGGGATTTTTTTTTAGAATTTCAGAAATACTGACCGATTTTCAAAATTTAACTTTTGTTTTTCTTAGTTAGATCATTTCCAAGATAACTAGCCAGGTTTTCGGAGTCCATTTCCAAAAAAAATCGTTTTTTGACTCCTCCCACAGCTCATCCACTTCCTTTTCCCCCATGTTAAATTACCATAGACAAATTAATTTTTCGTAATGAAATCAATATTTGACCGAATTTCACAAAATAAAAAGAAGGCTCATTCTTAAATTTTCCTTTAATTGAATATATCGAAAAAAAAATTGTTTTGGAATTGTTTATATAGCCGTAAAATTTGGGCAGCTTTCGTGAAAGAGACAGTAATGTGAAATATACAGACTATCATAAGTCTGCACTTAGTCGTACGAAGTTTAGTGAAACCGCCCCCAGATGTTCAACGTTTCTGAACATCTATTGGCAATGCAAACTCGCATTCAAGCAGTTTGATTGTATGAGCCTGAGCTGTAACACAGCTCATGCTCATCCAATCAAGCTGCTTGATTTAAAGCTCGATGTTCAAGTATTTTGAAATAAAAACATTGACAAGTATAGGCAAGATTGGTGCAGGCGGTAGAATATTCATACGCGCATGACCTCGAAATATCGGGACTATTTGTCTGCACTACATCTTTCATATGTGTATGTATTCCTACATACAGGTGGGTACGGCGGCGGAGTTGAACGGCAGTATAGTGGTGGGAAGTAACGTAGACACAGGTCAACGGAAATGCTGTCGTTTACACTGAAGCAGCTAGAACCTTGACAGCGCCGTACACAGCTGTTTGGCATTGTGTTAATTTTGCCCAGATCATCAACACTTGTGACCATACATTGGCAATGATAACTCGCAATCAAACAAGTTTAATGTCTGAGCCTGAGCTGTAGACAGGAAGGGGATGCCAACTCGCAATCAAGCAATGTGATTGTCTGAGCCTGAGCTGTAAAAAGGAAGGAATAAGTTCCGTTTTTATGCAGCTTAGAAATTTAACGTTGTGAATTGTCGTTTCTATGTTCAACTTGGCAATGAAGAGAACGAAATTTAAATTTCTGAATACAATGTATTTTTTTCTTATCAGTGAAATGAAAGAACAATAGGTATTACACATTTGCAAATTATTTACACAAAACGCTTCATATATCAGACTGTGTATATACATTTGATGAAAACAAGGCATAGCACGCTGTTGCCTGATGTATCCCCATCATGATGCACCAAATTGTATTCATGTATTTGTCATATTATTAGTGGTATGTGTCAAACGCAGTAAGAGGTAAAACTGGCCGATGGCTTGTACATACTAAGATGGCCGACATGGCAACTCCATGCACTGTCTACCATATAGTAAGAAGAAAATGTTCACATGTATGTTATGCATATATCCCTTCATATTTACGAAGCAATTATGCATGAATCATTGGATTTTATCCCGTCAACACAATGCGTATGTACCGTGAAACACGGCATCGTGAAACATTTTTTGAAATTCTGTCAATACGACCGAATAACTGCGTATGAATCCGTGCGGTGGCTGGGTTTATACTTTTGCATTGTACAGCCATTTGTAGGTGTTGACCGGATAAATAGAATAGTAGGTTAGTGTTGTGAATGTGATAAAATATCTGGCGCGGTACGGAAACGGGATGAGCTCAGCAGAGCCTCGCTCATCCCGTTTCCTGAGCCTTGCCAGATATCTTTACCCATTCACGGCACGAACCTACTATTCTCTATGTCAGGGTCCCACGGGTCCTTAAGCTGATGCTAGGATATATTTTTTATCATATTAGGCTCTTTGCATGCTAGCGGTGAAAATGATCCGCCAAAACGAATTACGAGTAATTATATTGTATTTTGCTTTCTCTTTGGTATGTGTTTGCTTTTGTATCTAAAACTACATACTACTATTCTTTATAGTTTTCACAGTTTTTTGCTCAGTTCATCAGTTACATTCTGGAAGATACGAATCAGGACATAGTGTGCGTATGAATACAGCAGCTATTATATTTAGGTCTCACAGGACAGTACGTACGGATCTAGCAGTAAAAGGGGGTGGACGATTTTCTATATATTCCAGTTCTAACCCTGCATGTTACACCAGTGTGCTTTACAAAGTTAACCCACCGTAAATCCTACATACATGTGTCCCAAAAGAACGGGCATCTAATTCAAACAGATTTTACTGTTTTACATTGAACCGTTTCCTTTTCAGATACTATCAAGCTGTGGACTGTCTTTCCTATACTACGTATAGCTTAGCAGATAGGTTCAACACAATAAGTGACGTCACGGTTTATTGATGACGACAACATCAACAATTCAGCGACATAGTGTTTTCAGGCCATTTGTTAAAGGATGGATAACTACAAACACATGAATATTATTATAAATCATTGAAATGTGGTAAAAATATGGATAAAAATAGTAGACACTTGCACTTTAAATCAGAAAAGTCATGTATTAGCAGAATCAGATATCACTCCATATTCTGAAAGTCATGAACGAATCAAAGTAAACGAGAGGTGTATCAACCATAAACTGAAATGAATGTCATCAGGAGACATGGCAGGACGTGTGCATGTCATGTGTGCATATTGTTGTACGACCTACTCGTTCTGAATGCATTTAACCATAAGAAATTAAAATTTATCGGAATACCACTAGCACCAAGATCAATCAGTTTTGTGGAACCTGACTTTCCTAAACGCCAGTAATGTAGAAGAATGCCTAGCATTCGATCCATAGTCCAAACATATTTAAATATTTTCAGTAAAGTAGACGATACACTATGCTAATATACAAAATCAATGATTGTGTACCAATCCAGAAGGTATTTAATGCCTGTGTAACCATCGTTCACACAGAAAACTCTCCAGTCTGGAGGAATCGGTGGTGTAAAGTATTTTTATTTGCTGATTATTGTTGGTTAATACATCAATATATACTAGGCAAAATGGCACATGAATTGATAAAACTGCATATTTGCATATCTAAAATACCTTCGTAAGCCTGATATATTGTCCCTTAAACAGAAACATACCTTGAAAAATCCAAGATGGTTGCCACATACAATAAAACCATCACGTTTTCCTGTGAACGGATGCTCATATAATATGGCAATTTATTGCTTCACACGGTTTCTGTTTCGCGATCGAAATAACGTAAATGATGTATAGAAATATGACATGTGTAACATATTCCAGCACATTAAGACATTCAAGATGGCCATCTGAATTATGTGTCATGATACATTTAACATATCTCCTTCCATGAGACACATACGCTGACGTCGAACTACAGCTACAACTACACTATATAAATGTAAACACGTCTGAAGGATGTTTATTCAAGTTTCCGTATGGTGCATAATGTCAATAAAGTAATCCGTGCTCGACTAATACTGGACCCGCATGAATACATTGCATAGTAAATACCAGCAAGATATACGGCGACAGACTCCATGAAAAATTGGAATTACAACTGAACGCAGATGATAATTTACAAATGTCCTTTCATAGAAACTGTGTTTCGCGGTATACTTCAATATTTTCAAACTGATGCGGGATGATTCCACAACCGTCCCAGCAAAGCATGTTCGACGATCAGTCTTCCTTTGATTTCCGCCTTCATTGTTTGTATTGTGTACAGGTATGTAACATACATACAGACTTAAAACGTCCTAACCGTTGGAGACGGGCATATTTGTGCAGATCTCCACATTCCAAGAGGGATCAAAAGGCATATAAGGAAGCTCTCCTAGAGAAAGTTCGTTGGCGAATTGAAGGAGCAGCAAGTGTACAACGACGCCGTGTACAACAGTGATTGTATAAACCGGTTTATTCAGAGTAAATCAAAGGATTATGATGAAAACCCAGGTACCTCTGAAGTCTCTGACAGAGGTCTTCAACATGTAGTAATTGTATGTTATATTAACAAAGATCGCATCTGGAACACCAAATAGCTCTAACAGGAATATGTGGACAATTCTGGAGATTGAATGCCACGTTCGCAGTTTGTGAAGGTATTGGAAGGCCACTTTGGTTGAGAATTACTCTCATTTGCGTCGTCGGGGTATGCAAGTGTTCATTTGCATTTTACTAGTTTTCAATCTGAACCAACAGCTAATGTATATGCCATCTACCTCGTGACTATTATGGGTGATACCGCGGACTTCGTCAGGGACAGTTCAGTAGCCGATTTCACCAATATTGCAAAGTATACTTTTCTAGCAAAGTATACTTTGAGGGAGAAATTTTCAATTTTATGATCAATTTATTAATTTTTTATTATACTGAATTTATTACATTATCACAGCCATTTTGGCTGTGATAATGCAATAATTTCAGTATAATAATTCTGCATAGTTTTAATCATCAAATATATGCAGTCATTAGTTCTCTATGAAATAATGCATTTCAGGAAAAATAAATGATTGCTCCCTCAAAATATACTTTGCTAGAAAAGTATACTTTGCAATTTTGATGAAATCGGCTACAGTACTACATATACAAATTACACACATACCTAGAAGGTCACCTGGAACAATCAGACGTATATCCCGTGTTTGATAGGTACGGCGAAAGCAGTACCCGAGGACTCTACACAAGGGTGTTCAGAAATAGGGGCACACCGGACACACCCATCAACACTACTCACAATTTGTTGATGATTGGCCAAGACACAGTACCAATTGAATTCAACAACGGTGTTCACACTGAGAGACACGACATGAGACCACAGGTAATTGAAAAACATCGCATGTCAGTATCATTTTAGTATAAGTGTTTAATTATATTAGAAACTATATATTATTATACAACGAGCTTCTTACATCGGTACCAGATCCTCGCTCATTGTTGCTGACGACACGGACATATTCATTCTGCTTCTCCATTTATATCATTACAGTGACTTGTCTGGTCATGTCATGATGGTAGCACTGGCAAAAGGACGCGATGTAATTGCCATTAATGAAACGTATGCCTAGCATCGTGACATTGTTCCACATCTTCTCAGTATGCACAGGCTAACAGTGTGTGACACAGTTGCCTGTTTCTTTACAATCGGAAAATATATCAGCATTAAAGGTGTTACGCAGTAGAAAAGACATGCTGGCAAACCTCGGTGTCGCCATAGTGCATATTGACTACGTTCTTAAAGTGGTGGCGCCTTTTATTCCCGACTGCTATAGGCTTCCAAAGTGCAGTTCAACCGGTGAGGTTCGTCGAATGATGTGGTCCTCAAAGGTGGGGCGAAGCATGGCATCAGCACCGAAACTTTAATATCTGCCACCAACTACTGCAGCATGTTTCGAAAACGACCAGTGTGCACACTTGCACTTGTGTGTATATGTGTGTATATGACTGAATGACCCTCCACAAATTGATTCTGCTGACTTTGGTTGTCATGAAGATTATTCCTGGAATCCTATCACGATACCGGATGGTACAGCAATAGCACCCATGGACATCCTAAAGCTGAACTGATGGTCCTGTGTGTCAGACTCACCATGCTTGTCGAAGAAATGCAGTTGGTCACGTGCGTGCCTGTCATGCACAGGATTTTTGTTTCTGCTAGTTCTCTGCAAATTATTTCAGTGAACTAACAAAAGAGATAAAAGCGCGAGAGATGGTTATTGCACAATGTTTTATCCATGACTTTCGAAAATATGGCAAGCAAAGATGAACTTGATTCGGTCATGTTATTCATGGGATACGGCAAATACTACATATTTCGGTTTCTCTTGAGATGATGGATATGTTTAACACTGAACGCCATCGCCAATATACAGATTTTTATTTTAAATATGTGTCATTTTGACTAAATGACGTTGAAAGTTGATGCCCTGAAATATTCGTGAACTTTCGACGTCTTTCAAGGAAGGTAAATGTATTGTAAGTTTTGAGTATCAAAATCGGCCAAATTACGGTGATGCAATAAGGATGGTTGCCTCAAATCCGGGTGCATTAAATTCCTTTGACTGAGTGCTTGACCAGACCGTCGAAGCGACAGTAGGTGGAGCTTCTCGTTCCACATATTCGGATTAAGTTATTGTGAAAATTAATGATTAAATGTAATATATATTGGGGAAAACAGTCGCAATATGTGATTAATTCGGACGGAAAAAATCAAAATGCAGTGTTTTCATTGGTTGAGAATGTAGAAAAACAATAAGGGTCTTTACTGATACATATCTCCGGTGACAATCACATGTTGTTCGTATTATTAAAATTTGATTTAACTTTAACCAGTTATTTGTTATATAGCCTAATATATCGTCTTTGTGATCTGACAGTGTCAAAGTATACTGGTGGATACTCAAATGTCAATTTATTTAGCCCCTATCAGTTTTACCTGATGGTACATATGAATCACAGCCATCTAGGAATTTCAATTTGTCTAATTCTGTTTAAAATATACAGACAACCATATTCTCTACAATTTTGATAGGAAACACTGTATATAATATCATTTAAACCATCATTACTTTTCTATTAAATGAAACTGGTAGTAATTCCTTAAATTGTGAGTTATTGGTGGCCATCTTGAATTTTAACATGACTAATTTACAATATTCAAGACATATAATTAGCATTACAGATAAAAGCATATCATACAAACGCCATTTAAATAAATATTTTGCAAATGCATATGGACATTCCTTGATTTGGTTGAGCTATGGCGGCCATCTTGAATTTCTAAAAATGCCCATGGGTGACAACTCCACATCACCCGGGATCTCATTCCACATGCCCTCCCCAACAATAATCAGCAAAGAAAAAACTTTAACCGAGAATTTTGGGTGAGGGTAAAAATTGGCATTATTCCTCTAGACCACTAACCTCATGTGGATAAACTGTCAAAATGGTGAAAATTCAAGAAGTGGTGTGTAACTCTGGATAACTTCTTGAATTTTCACAATTTTGACAGTTTTCCACATATATCCGTATTATTCTTTGCATATTTGAATCTTTGTTCAATACAAGGTTTCACACACAGTAAAATTGGTGAACATGCATTCATGTTTTACGAAACATGCCCAAATTTTACGGCTATATAAACTATCCAAAAACGTTTTTTTCGATAATATTAAATTAAAGCAAAATTTAAGAATGAGCCTTCTCTTTATTGGGTGAAATTTGGTCTAATATTGATTTTATTGCGAAAAAAATATTCCCCATTTTTAGAATTTCAGAAATACTGGACCGATTTTCAAAATCTAACTTTTGTTTTCTTAGTTAGATCATTTCCAAGCTATCTAGTCATGTTTCCGAGTCAATTTCCCCACAACAATCGAGTTTTAACTCCTCCCACCTCCTTTTCCCCCATGTTAAATTCCCATATACACATCAAGTCTTCCTAATATAATCAATATTTGACCAAATTTCACGAAATAAAAAGAAGGCTCATTCGTTAATGTGGATAAAATTCCATATTGTCCAAAAAAATATTGTTTTTGCATTGTTTATATGGCCGTAAAATTTGGGCAGGATTCGTGAAACAGACAGTAGTTCCCCGTTTGTATTTTGGGACACCCTGTACTCATTGGTGCTGCACCACGCGCTTGAGTAAACTGTTAAATGTTTCACGTTGAATAATGCACCGGTTTCTTTACGAGATGCCACTAAGCTCTACTTAGAGCTATGATGATGCACATATATTCGCCGTGAAGTGTAATAAATAGGATATTTCATCGCACATGTTTGAATAGCGGAAATAATACATGCGTGTCCGTCGGCTTCCGTGCAAGCATCTCGTTCGCTACTCTCACTCTTTGCTTACGTAGAAGCCGACGCACACTCGTGTATTATTTCCCGCTATTCAAAATGTACGATGGAATAACCTCTATGTCTCGCTTGCGGGCCGCAACCGGGCTCGACAAAAACTATGTGAACAAAACAGTTATATATCACAGTACGTTTTAACCCGCTGAATGACAATGTGACGCTGAACGAATTTTGTTTAAATGTTCAACATCAACTGCTATGGTAAGGTACATGTAACCAGTTTGGTAATGTTAACGAGTCTGAAAATGGCACGACCAGAATCCCAAATAAAAAGGGATTTTCCCAAATAATTCCCTTTTTTGCTCACTTTTTTGCTCTCTCGACACAACCGATTTCCACGTTTGAGCAGTTTTGGGGTCGAAATATGATCAAACTCGCAAATTGGAAACTCATCAAATTCACCTAATTTTCTGATCATTTCCAGATTTGAGCAGTTTTGACGGGGCGTTGTAGGAAATTTCCTACATTTGAAACTCTCCATTTACAGTTTTTCATAATTATGGGAGGCAAGCACAAAAATATTTTTTATTAACAATTTATTTAATAAATATAAACTCGAGTGTTGGGAAATTTCCCACAATTGAAATACAGAATGTAAAATTTACAAAATAATTACAAATTGGTCTCTGAAATTCCAAAAAATACATCTGAGACAATATCCGAAAACAATGAACTGAACGTGCTGATTAATCAGTTTTCATTGTAGGAAATTTTCTACGTTCGATTGTAGCTGTTTTACTTTTGTCGAGAAAATATTGTCAAAGTACTCTAAATAAATTTCAACACTGAAATTCAAAACATACAACTTCGAAAATATCCAAATGTACATCACTTGAATTGAACGTAGGAAATTTCCCACAAATAAACCTTGTTTTACAGAAAAGTCAGAAACCGATTGTAGGAAATTTCCTACTTTCCATTCAAGTGATTTACTTTTGTGCAGGATAAATTATACTTTCAACATAAAACTTTGACAAAACTGTTCTAAATCAGTCGTATTTGTTTTACAGGAACCGATCGCAGAAAATGTCCTGCGTTCGATTTACTTTTGTCTAGGATATCCGTCAAGCAATCCGTCAAGTAATTTTAAAGTTATGCCATGATGAAGAAGCTTGTACAAACTTGTTTATGAAACAAAAACCGCAAAAGAATAGTGTTTCCGCAAAATAAAGATAAAACAAGTCATAGTCATGTTAATGGCGGCATAAGTTTGTTCCCAATGCTCACATGCATCAAGTGTCCAAATATTGAAGCAATCCGTCAAGTAAAATTAAAGTTATACCATGATGACGTGACGAACCTTGTACAAACTTGTTGACATTTCGGACGACGATGACGGAAAAAAGCGGTGACCTCTGCTAAAGCAGGCGAGATAAAAACAGATTGTGGGAAATTATCTACACCTGAACAATGACAATACACACGATACAAATTTCATATGATGTGTTATGGCTAGATAAATAACAATAAAGCAGTGCTTTCATTATTAATGATTTTCAGGCATTGTTTTTTTATTTTTAAGAACATTTCAGGATGTTTACACACATATAGATCAAGAAGGAAATCTGCCAATTTGATGATTTTTACGGAGTAATTTAAATCCTCTTTCAGTTAATGAAAGCACTACTGATGAAGTAGAGGAACTAGTCATGTAGATCAAATACATGCATATTATTGTGAGATATTTACTACAACTAAGGACATACACGTTTGGCAATATACATAGCAAAGCCAGAATAAATATATGTTGTTTACATGGAGAAATATGCAGATGAGGAAGAACAATCTATTTATCTAATGGTGTTTAATAGCCTGTCAAAACTAAGGTCATCCTAGGCCATTTATCTGGGTCAAATCCCATATTTTACCTGTATGGATGGGGGTACCATCAATGGAAATTCAATGGCAAAACAATGGAGTTACATGAATGTAATAAGACATCCGGAGTGACACAGGATCTCACACGTGATGCAGAGCATAATTTCACATTTAGTGTCACACAGGATCTCAGAAGTGTTGTCACGCAGGATCTTACAAATGATGTGACGCAGTATCTCAGGAATGCACAAGTGAGTGATCATGGTGATGCTGCGTCACTCAGGTATACAATGTAATGTAACGCAGGATCTCAGCAACTCACGAGTGATGTGACGCGGGATCTCACATCACGTGTGACGCATAATTTCACATTTGGTCAGAAGTGTTGTCACACAGGATCTGACAAGTGATGTGATCATGGTGACGCTGCGGATCTCAGAAATGATGTAAGACAGGATATCAGCAACTCGTGAGTAATGTGACACATGATGCCACAAGTGATATGGTGCAGGATGTCACATATGCTTTAGCACAGTATTTCACAGTCATGTATTGTGACACATGCAGGTTTTCACACATGATGTGACGCAGGTTTTATCGCTACGCGATACTGGATTTCACAAATGTTGTGATGCAAGATTTCACACTCGATGTCAGATATTTGCATGCCACATAGTTTCTGTGATTGAGTTTGACTGTGACGAAAGTGTTCCAACAAGGTGATGACATTGATGCACAGTGGCAGGTCATACTGTAGATATTCATTGTCCTGGTTCAACAAAACATCTACGTCAAACTGAAACAGATATAGAAAAGTATACAGTAATATGTTTGATCAAATTCATTAGCGAACAGTGTATGCCCTGAACAGACTACAAACGCACAGGTTGATCATGGACTACACTGGTTGCAAACTCATTAGGTGATGGTGTCTTTTAAAGGACGTCTGCAATACAAAATAATTATTTTAATGAATTTATGTAGTGAATAATCGCCATTTTGCTGGAAGGAAAAGTTCAATGTCCCTTAAAGGTACATGCCCACTCAGTAGACACAACATGTTCTTTAAATCAGAGACATTTCCTGGCAAAATAAACATTCATTCACAATTTTCCCAAGTAATGATTGGCATTATTATACATTTTATATCAGAGGTAAATATCCACACTGACATCAGGGGCCGTGTTTCCTTAAAATGTTAACGGACATTACTAATTATTCTCTCTATTTATATTTTGATGTGCAATGATCATACTTTATAATCTGTCGAAAATACTATTGTTTCAGGTGATGCATTTAATTTGTAAAAATAATTAAATAAGAGTGCCGAAGGTCACAATATACGCCCGTCGAGGCAAGGCCAGTCAACAAGGGGAGATAACTCATCTGGACGTGATAAACATGTAAACCAAATTTGGTTACGATCCGTCAAGTAGAACTCGACTTATTGCGTGGACAAGGATACAGAGTCCGAAAATTAGAAATGGCCGCCAAGGGGAGATAAGTCATCGGACATTTTTAAAAAACCATCTTCGCGTTGTCGTGATAAACATGTATCGCAAATTTGGTTGTGATCGGTCAAGTAGAACTTGAGTTATTGCGTGGACAAGGATACAGATTACGAAAATTAAAAATGGCAGCCAAGGGGAGGTAAGTATCGGAAATGTTTCAAACTCAATACCCTAATTTGTCTTGCAATGATAAATATGTATACCGAATTTGATTTCGATCGGTGAAGTAGAACTTGAGTTATTGCGTGGACAAGGATACAGAGTGCGAAAAATAAAAATGGCCGCCAAGGGGAGATAAGGCATCGGTAAATTTTGAAAATCAATTGCCATCTTCGCCTTGCCGTGATAAAAATGTATACCAAATGTGTTTATATTCCGTCAAGTAGAACTCTAGTTATGGCCTGGACAAGCTGTGCCCGCCCGCCCGCCCGCCCGCCCGCCCGTACAAGATGAATACATAATACGTCCCGTTTTTTCAAACGGGCGTATAAAAACATCATGCCTCATTTGCATATGAAAAAGGCCTGATTAAACCGCACGTCACTATCAGTAAAATAAATATTACGAAATGATTATATCTGTATAGCGGGCACTCGTAATTTTTAGAACTGGTGGAATAGTGACACAAATATACACTAATTCCTATAAAGAACAGTTTGTTCCCTCTGAGTGGGAATGTACCTTTAAAACTGCGAGTACTGACTGTGCCTCAGATACAACGGTACTATCCAATAATTCGAATTCATGCGCAGCAAATGACATATATGTGGCTGTGACTGGAGAAAGTGCGCTTTAATATGGGTTTTGCAACCAATGTAGATCCAGATCAGCCTGCGCATTTGCAGTCTGATCAAGATCTACACTGCTCGCCATTCCATCAATGAAACAACTGTCATGCTTCTGACAAGCAATATAGATCTTTATCAGGCTACATGAGTGTGAAGAAGCTACACTGGTCACTGGTCACATATCCCATCAGCCCCATTTCTCCAGTCACAGCCACATATTATCAATCAATCACACCATACTATTTCATCACATTCCCCAAAATATGTGCTACATTCAAGTACATGCCATCAGAATTTGTGATAAGCAGGGCAGATAATTTGGTATGGCATAATTTGGCATTTTCGCTATATATGTACCAGTATGTTCTGAAATGATAATACTATACCGCGCCATACGAAAACCGGGCTTAATGACAACGTCGTGAAAAGCGGTAAACGACGTCGGAAAAACGACGATTCAAATTGTCTAACGTCGCCGTAAAAGTTTACATTTTGCCCTCCCATTTACGTGTATTGGTGTCAGTTAACATTAAGTGTGAACAGATAACGGAAAATGATAATTTATTGAAACTTTCACTAATATGAGACGCGATGCCTCAGTACACATATTATGACGTCATGACGTGACATCACGCACTTGTGACGTCATTGAACGTGAATCCATGTTTGACGTTATGGCCATTGTGTCGTGACAAATATTATAGCAAGGATACTTGCACGAGTTCCTCGCAGCATCAATGACTTACAAATGCTTGAACCGCTGTACATTGTCGCCTAACTGTCGTTCTTTGACATTGTCATTCTTTTTCGTCGGTTTTCCTCATGAATTCAAAATGGTGAACGCATAATTTAACTGGCTACATATCAGCGAAGTCTTCACTTACACTGCACTTTGATCCCTAAATAATCTTAAATATGAACAACCTAGTGTATGTCAACGGTATTACCAGCTATTATCTTGGTAACTTTAGACTTTTGAACAATTATAGCCAGTACTTAGCGAATGATATGTCATTTAATGCCACTAATGTTATCATAAACGGAGGTAGACACGCAGATGTATAATGACATATATATCCGGGGTTTGTATTGAATTTGGCAAAACAAATGCATCAAAATCTCTCTAATAGATTCAGAATCAGTGATTTCAATGCAGCTTCTTGATTGTTTGTGCATAAGCAATACATAATGCACAAAACACACAGTGAGGTCGGTGGAGTTTTCGAAAAGTCCTGAAATTAATGCTTTTCGCACGATTTGTAGTATCAAATCATCAGCTTATCACTTGATTGCATAATAATGCATGTCTGAATCAGGCGATGGTAATGCGATCCTCAAGAAAGACACCTGGTGACAATTATAAGCTACCAAATCTGCCCGACGATCTGGCATTTAACAACTTTACAATTTCGCGGTCGCGGAGGTCGGCTATTTCTGTATCCGCGCCTTTGCAGATGTACACGTGCAAGGTCTACAAACAAATACTCCATTTGCAGCAATTCAGTACACATCCTTATGATATAATATTGGAATAGAAATCAAATATAATCGGGGAAATTACGTGTGGGTACAATCATATGATCCGGCGACGAAGGGTGGGGATTGGGGATTCGGGGACAAGCGCCCCTTGGGAACATAGTTCATCCCTGAATGCCAATCGGTGTGTCTGAAATGTATTTCATATTGAAATGAAAAGAAAAAGAAATTGAATGTTTTTACGTGATCTTTTTATCACTTCTTTCTATCTTTGTTGGTCTGTAGTAATTCAAATAACACAACTTTATCATGATATGAAAGTCATTCGCTTCCAGCTGTGGCGGATTTATATGGGAGATGGGCATCCCATATGCATAACCTGCAACTGCAACATCCAATTATGTATTATATTTACGCGGTTTGGGTTATGGTCCCGCGGGATAATTTTAGAAGATTTGCAAGCACAATATGTACATAAATTTGTACGGTCACTCGTGTGGCTAATGTTGAAACTGCCAACACATCACATTATTACCAGCCACCGATCATCGATCAAAGGTTGCTTGTAAGAATTTTCGATTTCCAGTGTTGGTTGAATAACCATTATTAGTATGCTGCAAAATCCATATGCGTTTGGTTAACTGAAAATTCACATCCATGATGATTGATAAATGCTTCATCGATTTCATATGCACAACTCATCATTAATATATCATTGGCAATTTTATCGTTACCAACACAACGTCATCACGCGATATGGGGCCCGACGTCAAAATGATGTTATGTTAATGTTATATAACGCTCCATATTGTTCAATGGAAGAAGAACATGTCCATGCTTTCATTCGCGCTCGCACAATGGGTTATTATTTTTCAATATAAACGGTATAACATATTTTGTTATACTACATGCACTTCCGACAGCTAAGTCAGGCAATGCAATTCACCTTTGTTCAAACATACCACCTCAAATACCAGCAGTTGACTGCTGACGTTGTCGAAGTAGATTCCCTTTATGCGGCTGTTCGTGTATGGTATTCAAAAATGAAATCACATGGGGCAAGATTGGGCGAATATGGAGGATTGAATAACGCTTCAATCGACGATATTTGATAATAGATTCATCCACTGTAACCACTCAATTGAAAAAATGTACAGATGTCATTTCAACTATCCTAAAACTCGAGAGAAATTGGGAACTCGCATGGCCTTCTGTTACATGTTCACCATCATCGGGATCCATCTAGCCATATGTTTAAATATTTTTAATCACACAATGAGTTCAACCGATCTGGCATTTAACAAAAAGTGGTCAGTCGACCAAGACTTTTACTTTAGGTCACAACATCTGACTTTTGTACGTCCATGTCTGGCCTAGCCTTTCGCGCCGTCATGTCCATTGTCTATCCGACTGTATCGTTCGTATGTTGTCATCCCGATGATGGACTTTCTCTCATCATCAATATCTCGTGTTTTGTGTTAAAATACAAACTTTAATATAATCTCTTGGTTTTTCCGGCATATTCTCTTACACAGAGCTGGCAGTCGTTAAACTACGTCATTTCCGGTCATGATGTCAGATTTTTAAAATAGTTCGTCGCATACGAAATGTTAAATAATGTCGCTATTATTCCCCAAAATTATTTCAGACAGCAGCAAACAACAGGGAAACGCCAGCACTTCTCACTCTGCCTTATTTGAAAATTATTCATACGAAATTACATTACATTACGCAATCCAAAACATGACGTTACATTAGCAACTGCAACACGAGCTATGCACATTATTTTCATACTTTGTCTAGGCCTAATGGGAGACACTTGGCCAGGCTACGAGATATCCAAATTCGGTTGACATGCGATAAAAGATGACAAATCTATATGACTTGTCCGGGTATTTTATCAACACCCCTTGTATACGCCGTTGATGAAAACGTCGTAATTTCGACGTCATTGATCAAAAACGTCATATACGTTTTTACCACGCGTCATAAAAATACTTCTGACATGTTAAATAATTGGGATACAATGATAATTTTTGCGGCATAATATTATTATGGCTTTTAAAAGAGGTACAATTCAGAATACGCGAAAAAGTAAAAACTGAAAATGTTGTCATTAAGCCCGGTTTTCGCACGGCGCGGCTCATATAATACTGAAAAATACAGTAAAATTGGTTTCGGAATTATTAGTTTGTACTTGTTGTATTAGTTTTATAATATTAATATTTGTTTCATATTTAAAATATATAAAATATGTCACATTTAAATACTAAATCGCAAATTAGATCCTATTCGCTATTCTGCAGACTGAGAGGAAGCGTATGAGTGGAATCGCAACTCTGGCTACAAACGGTACGCGAGTACATCGCACGAGTTACAGTTCGCAACTATACTGCTTCAAGCAGAGCTCCAGATAAGCTGCGTATTTACTTAAATAACCGATCACAATTGTCAAAAAACCCAATTGAAATAAGAAGTAGCAAGTATCAAAAAGCAATACCAAATATCTGGTACCTTTATCATGCTGCAGAAAACAATAAACAGACCACAAATATAGCACATTTTTCTTATTTTCCATGAAAACACAACTTGGTATTTCATTATAATTGTCTCCATGTTTTCATTTCGAAGCAAACTACCGTAATGACCCTATGTTTTCGGACACCCTAAATATTCGGACAGGTGAAAAATGTGGACGTTTTGTTAACCCTAAGTTTTCGGACAGCAAAAAAATTGTGTCGACTTTGCAATAATTAATATCCGTATATGTACGAGTGCTACGGTAACACAACTAACCCGAGTCCCTTCGGTGAAACGAGTAAGAAACAGAAAATTAATCCATGCCGGTGTTATTGTAAACACAAATGACACGCGCGCATTCATTCAAGTATTTTGTCCAATAATTTATGCAACAAATGAAAATGTGTTTCCTTCCTACCACCAATCCGCGATCATAAATCTTCCAAATGCCTTGAACTGTATAGGGCCTGAAAATAGCAGTTTTTACCAGTACATGTAGGTCCGGGACCTAACAAGGAAAAAAGGGAAAGATCCGATGATCTCTTGGAAGGTCCGAGAGAATAATCACTAGAAAAACGTGTCTGTTTCATGCGAAACGACTCGTCACACCATGTGTAAATCCTCGACTGTGTCACCATAACTGTTCTTATAAGACAATAATCAGAACTGATTTAGTATCACCACAGAATGATAATCGCAATTTCAATTTTAACACAGGTCCGGCGGACTTGTTGCTTGTAAAAGGTCCGACCTTGAAATTTGCTGGTCCAGGACCTTGGACCAGTGCTATTTTCAGGCCCTGCTGTAACGTCAAAGAATACTACAAGGTCCAGATTTTCTTTTGAAGTCTGCCAGAAACCAGAGCGCACACATCATTGGAAAATTACGCCCGCAACCCAACATTCCTTTCATATCTAAAGTCACCGACAATTCCACATGAATTTTGTGTCAACTTTTCAACACCATTTACGGAAAATATGTTCGAAATCAATATTGCCGAAAATGGCGACAGCTTTCGGAATACAACTTTACGGGTATGAATTTTTTGTTATTATTATTATTTCTCAATGAGAAGTACATGTTGTGACCACTAATTTGAACCGTTTCGACTAGACGGTTCAAGTGGTGGTTGCGACGTATACTTCTGAGCGCATAGAAGGAAAATATTTAGGATTTTCCGCAAATATAATAAAGTCTCGTCAGCAGTTATTTTGCCCCTTGATGCGAGGGTAGAAATCGCATGTTCCCGACGTCTGCGTCACAGATCAAATGACGTATTGACCAATCAGTTCAATTGACATGGCCGAGCGTTATCAATTTTGTTTTACACAAAGCAACACACGAATTTCGTCTGTGTAATATATGTCGGGTGTAATCGAGTCTCGGATTAGGAATTCAAATTCGTGGCAGATGTTAAAGGTACATGCCCACTCCATAGACACAAAATGTTTTGTATAGGAAGTAAATAAGTGTATAATCGTGTCACTATTCCACCAGTTCTAAACATTACGAGTGGCCGCTATACAGATATAATCATTTAGTAATATTTATTTTACTGATAGTGACGCGCGTTAGTATCAGGCTGTTTTCATATGTAAATGAGGCATGGTATTTTTTAATTATGTATACTAATTAAATGCGTCACATGAAAAAATAATATTTTCGACATATTATAAAGTATGATAATTGCACATCGAAAACTAAATACAGAATATAAATAGTAATGTCCGTTAACATTTTCAGGAAACACGGTTATCGCCCCTGATATCAGTCTGGACAGTTATTGTCTGATATAAAATGTATAATAATGTCAATCAATACGTGTGGTAATGGTGAATTAATATTTATTTTGTCAGAATATGTCTCAGATGATGTCTCTGATATAAAGAACATGTTGTGCCTACTGAGTGGGTATGTACCTTTAAAATACAATCGACTTCTGTAAATTACGTTGAAAACTGACATAAATTTCGGAGCAGACATCATCGTATTTTGCCGATATTGATTTTCAAAATCTGTCCTATCAGTATTTTCCGTAAATGGCGTTGAAAGTTGACATACATTTCAGAGCAGATCTGGAATTGTTAGTTTAATACGTAAAATCATTATTGAAAAACGACGATGCAATACGGGTCGTAGTGGAGTACGGACAAAAGCTCCGATAGACAAATGCCCCGACTCCAAAAATGACAGGGTAGGACAAATGCCCCGACAATTTTTGTATAGGGCGGACATATGCCCCACATAGGGAGGACAATTGTCCCGACTATCTTTGCATGGGGCGGACAAATGCCCGACTTTGTTTGTATAGTGCGGAAAAATGCCCCACATAGGGAGGACAAATGCCCCGAGTACGTGTTTCGTTAAAAATAATGTTTGATAACCCTGTATAAATTAGTGGCATACGCCTTCCTACCTTTAAAAGAACAGACAGTCTACGAAGAATGCCTCTCCGCTATACTGGACGTCTCTTTGTCAGAGACATCAAACCCACACCATCGACGGTCGTCGCAGTCTACGAGGTCGGAATCCACAACGCCGTCAAATCTGTGCTGGGCACCAACATTCACATTCAGGGATGTTTCTACCATTTAACCCAGTGCACATGGCGACGTATACAAGCTGAATGGTTGCAGAGCACATACAGCGCACATGATGATGTCCGACACTTTTGTGGCATGTTGGCTGGATTGGCCTTTCTCCCCGTCACCAAGGTCTCTGAAGGAATGGACATTCTGAAGGCATCAACATCAGTTTGTAGGTTATTTCTACGCCAACTACGTCTCGGGTTCATTTCGCTCTGTGCTTGGACAGTCAAGAGTTCTGCGGTTTAGACGTACGAAGTCACGCTTTTCACCAGATACATCGAATGTCCACGAAGCTACTTTGCTGGATCGTCACATTCATTCCTTTCCCCTAGCATGTCGGGGCAATTGCCGCCCCATACAAACGTAATCGGGGCATTTGTCATCCCTATGTGGGGCATTTGTCCGCCCCATGCAAACAAAGTCGGAGCATTTGTCCGCCCCATTGCGCTAGTTAGTCACACCCCTTCCGCTTTCCGCCATTTGCATTATTTGTAAAGATTTAAAGGTGCGTTTCAAAGTGCAAATTTCAATCGTTTTTGGGCAGGTGATGCTTCAAAGTTGCACAGAGGTAATTGTCACTTACATTTATTTATGTTCCCTTTATGGTAATTTGGCCATAGTCCGCAGCCTGATATATGGATCTTTATTGGCATGGTTTGGAAAGTAACCTAATTTCGGACAGATGTGTTTTCGACTTGTTTTTGGAAGAATTATAAATTTATTCATTTACCGGTGTATGTTGGCCTGATTATTTTTGCTATTATGCTATTTCGTTGAGTATTATCTCTCATTTGCATATATTAACTTCGGTAATGGTAATTTTTTAGGGATCTTTGCATATGTAGTAGGAGGGGAATGTGTTAAAAAGTGAAAAATATCTTGTCGGCGGCTGGGGTCGAACCCAGGCCGCCTGCGTGAGAGACGAACACTCTACCACGTCGCTATAAAACTAAAATCCCGCTTTTACCGCAAGACAGTAAACATGTTCGAGTATCCTACCAAGGCCGTACTACTACATTCCTTCTTCCTACAAATAGACATTTGTTTCTCAAATGTCTACCTCCAGGTTATGTTATAGACTCCCTAGTTCATTCTGTATGGAAGACTTCATACGATATATGACTTCGCCTATTGGCTCGAAGGGTAATCTATCCTGCCATTCCTGGTTCATTGGCACCACTGTAGTAGGAGCGGAATGTGTTAAAAATTGTGGCTCCATGCAGAATGGTATGGAACCCCCATCCATTATTGAGACCAAAACGTGGTCTTTTGTACTACCAGTGCAATCGTTGATGTTCTAGTCCAAATTGTGGATACTCGCGTCCCAATTGTGGATTTCTCGACCTTTTTCCTCACTCTCTTATGTCATATTTCTCATATTTTGGCGATTTTAGACCGATATTTTGGTGGTATCAGTTTTCCTGCTCTCGTATACCATATTTCTCATATTTTGGCGATTTTTGACCGATTTTTAGTGGTATAATTTTTCCCACTCTCGTATGCCATATTTCTCAAATTTTGGCGATGTTTGACCGATTTTTGACCGATTTTTGACCGATTTTTGACCGATTTTTGACCGATTTTTGGTTTGGTGGTATCATTTTTCCTCGTTTTTGCTCCATTGTTTACGCTCGTTTTCGACCACATGTTGTATAGCTGGTAGCGTTGCCGCCACTCGTAGACCTTGCCACGACCATTTGCGGACTGAAAATTCACAATGTACCCCCCTTATCGATTCCACGTTTTTGCCCTATGTTTCGGCTGTTTTTCCCACTCTCGTATGCCATATTTCTCATATTGTGGCGATTTTTGGTGGTATAAATTTTCCTCGTTTTTGCTCCATTTTTTACGCTCGTTTTCGACCATATGTTGTATAGCTGGTAGCGTCGCCGCCACTCGTAGACCCTGCCGCGACCATTTGCGGACTAAACATTCACCATGTACCCCGTTATCGATTCCACGTTTTTCCCCCATTTTCGGCTGTTTTTCCCACTCTCGTATGCCATATTTCGCATATTTTTGGCGATTTTTGACCGTCCCAATTGTGTACCAATTGTGGATACTAGGTTGGTTGGGATATCAACTATAGAAACCAAAACATCGTGTTTTGTACTACCAGTGCAATTGTGGATATCGTGTCCAAATTGTGGATACTCGCGTCCCAATTGTGGATTTCTCACGCCCAAAAATGGATAAAAATACGACATTGTCGCAAATTGGCTAGAAAAGATACCATTTTTGACCGTCCCAATTGTGTATACTAGTGTACCAATTGTGGATACTCGGACTGGGTCGGTGGTAGTACGATTGTGGATGTTTTCGTCCCAATTGTGGATACTAGGGTGGGTAGGTGGTAGTACGATTGTGGATGTTTTCGTCCCAATTGTGGATACATACGGCAGAAAAAAAACACATCGTACAACAAGACGATAGAAAAAAAAAGTATCATTGTCACAATACCACATTCTCATGTCTTTGACGATTTTTGGGTTATATCGCTCGAAATGGGGGTGGGAGTCTACACGGGGAAATTGGGGCTCTCAATAGAGAGGTGGTATCATTTTGACCCCCATATACTACTCATACGCAAAACATAGTTCTCCCACTATGTGACATTATTGAGAGCAACGACAACAATATTAAGCAAAGATATCATCAATCATACATTGATTAGTCACCTAATAAAGTGTGTATCAGCAAATTTATTTTGTTACTGTCATTTCGGCTAATTCTGTGTATCGGCTAATGCGCAATTCACGTCAAATTTAACCTTGCATACATCATAATCAAATATGTGGATTTTGGAATAAACAAGCGGAGTAATTGCTAGATACGTCAAGAAATCACGGCAGATTCCCCGATGGGCGTGTTTGTAGACTAGTCTACACCTATACAGTTTAATACTACAATTGTCTACATGAACAATGTATACTAATAGTATTGTAAACAGTGGGTTACATAGGGTACACTCATATAAAATAGTGTACATAGGGTACAATCATACAAAATAGTCTACAACATCTACAATAGGGTACAATGGGTTACATATGGTATAAGGGCACAAAATAGTCTACAACATCTACAATAGGGTACAATGGGTTACATAGGGTACAAGGGCACAAACTAGTCTGCAACGTCTATAATAGGGTACAATAGGTTACATAGGGTACAAGGGCACAACATAGTATACAACATCTACAATAGGGTACAATGGGTTACATAGGGTACAAGGGCACAAAATAGTCTACAACATCTATAATAGGGTACAATGGGTTACATAGGTTACAAAGGCAGAAAATGGTCTACAGCATCTGCAATAGGGTACGATGGGTTACATAGGGTACAATGGCACAACATAGTATACAACATCTACAATAGGGTACAATGGGTTACATAGGGTACAATGGCACAAAATAGTCTACAACTTTGAACATCTACAATAGGGTACAATGGGTTACATAGAGTACACGGACACAAACTCGTCTACAATATCTACACTATGGTACGATTGGTTACATAGGGTACAAGGGCACAAAATAGTCTACAACATCTATAATAGGGTACAATGGGTTACATAGGTTACAAGGGCACAATCTAGTCTACAACATCTACAATAGGGTACGATGGGTTACATAGGGTACAAGGGCACAAAATAGTCTACAGCATCCACAAGTAGACTACGAAGTGTTTACAAGTTCATCATACCAATTAAATGTCCATTTCCTGGCTCAAATCTGTGGCAGATTTCTCTGCTCTAATTATGAAGTGTGTATTTTCCTGGCTGTGATTTATGGCCACACAGACTCCTTGTGGTATGTATGAGAAAACAGGTATTGTTACATTTGTGAGCGTCAAGCATGACAGGTGTTTCATTGATGGAATGGCGAACAGTGCAGATCCTGATCAGACTGTGCAGATGCACATCCTGATCTGGATCTACACTGACCGCTAAACCATTAAGCTCCATTTATGCAGTCACAGCCACATTTACCAAAATGTTGGTAGTTTATGAGACAAGACACTTTCAGCTGAATGCCCATTTCTGTAACTTGTCTATTTTCCCCATTGTTTGTTTCTGACTGATTTATGGCTCCCACTGACTCCCTGTGCAGTGGTATGTATGAGAAAACAGGTATTGTTAAATTAGTGAGCTTTATAGACCCAATATAAGACTACATCTGGTGAATGACGATAGGTCTACACTCAGTCTGGCAATTGGTTAGCATATATGTGACCTATTTACCATTTGTGGCTGTGTCTGGAGAAATGAGGTTTATTTGATGTAACTGGAGAAATGAGGTTTATTTGATGTGTGACTGTTTATACTGATCAAATAGCACATTATATGAGCCACCCCGTAGGAAAAGGTAACGTATGGCAACATTTTGACAGTTTTACTTGTTGACGTTTTCGGATGCAGAGCTCATTTCTAAACATACTGATGTTTGTTTTATGCAATTCCGATGTAAATTTGCTGATTTAGTAAACTTTTAACACATACACAGAATGCGATTTAAACGTCTCGTCGCTCATTAGTGTGGGGACGTCGCAACGTTTTTTCGACGTCACATTAATTACCTCAGATCAATATAGTCAATTTTCGTTTTACGCCATGTATGATACATGTTGCCTATAACATACATGTACCACTTAGAGGCGAACGTGTGAAACAATATATAATTTAACATATACATGTACATGTATGTGAAAACATTCAGATGGAAGATATACCGCTACACGTCAGATGCGCGCTGAAAATTACGGAAATATTTTCCGTAAATGGTCAGACGTGGGAACTTTCAGTACTGTACACATGCGGATTTAAATTAATCAGCTTCTCTCATCGATTTATCAGAATTTAATGTTGCACAGTTCGTAAAAAGATATCACTTCAATAGGCTCCAGTTTTGTTTGAGCAATTCCAGTTGCTCAAAATAAAGACACCATATGCATAAGGAGGTTATGAAAAATCCAGACTGGACTTGACTATGGAAATTATCATAATATTACACCACACTTTAGTAGCCGACGACTCGTTGGTATCACCATGAACGATTTCGAAGATTTCATCTCTCTACAACCTCCTTTGCCTTCAAGCGTTATGAACATTTTCATAAGAATTGCTCAGTAAGTACCAGATCAGCCACCGTTGTTACTCATATATTGAAGTCACTATGACAATTTTCATAACATTCCGTTCTCAGACCAACAATAGTCATTATGAAAATGTCCATAAACCGTACTATCCCTCTAACTATGAACATTATTTATAAAATGTACTATCGCTCTCACTATGAACATTTTCATAAACCGTACTATCCATCTCACTATTAAAATGTTCATATCATGTATTGTTACATGGTTTCCGTTGTTTGCACATATGTGCAAACATATAGCGCGTGCTGTTTGCATATGACTTCAGGCAATGGTCATTCCGGGGCCGCGCGTAGACCAAATGCCTTCATGACGTCACTACGTGGAAGTGCCTTCATGACGTCACTACTTCATGACGTTCATGACGCGGCCCCGGAATATGAATATCGAAATTTATCTACGTGAATGGGACGATTTATAAAAGTACTGAAGATACTGAATATAATGCTCAAATTACATCAGTTTTACAAACAGTTCCCGAGGGCTACAGCAAACGTTTGCACACGGCTGGACATGATCAAGCCTTATAATATCCCTCTTGCTATGAAAGTTTTCGTAAGCATAATATCAATATCACAATGAAAATGTTCATAAAATGTAATATACCTCTCACTATGAAAATGTTCATAAACCATTCTATCCCTCATACATATTGAAGTCGCTATGAAAATGTTCATAACATTACTTTTTTCAGACAATATTTGTCGCTATGAAAATGTTCATAACACGAGACATCGCTCCGACATATTGTAGTCGCCATGAAAATTGTCATAACATTCCCATTCTCAGACAAACATTAGTCGCTATGAAAATGTTCATAAACGCACTAAGTCTTACGAAATGTGTCAATTGTATTATCAGATCAACTTCACAATCACTATACGTACATGTAATTACATAAAATGAAATGCTCTTCAAGTTTGTTCGCCTCCAAACGATATGAAATTTGCATAAGCCCTAATTAACAACATCCATCGGTGCAACTACCGTTGTAACGTTGTTCATCACATACATGTAGTGCAGTCAATATGAACACGTTTCAATATATGTTCATTCTGAAACAAGCATTAGTCAATATGAACTTGTTCATAAAATGTAATTAGGTTTACTACATGTCATTCTCATATTGACAGGTTAATTGTCATTAATGTTCCAAAAATCTGTCAAATTATCTGGCTCTGAATTAAATCATAATTGCGGCACGTGCAATAAACAAGAACTGACATGAATCTTACACCAATGAATCATGTTCGGACACACATCCTTTTTAAATATTAATTACAGTGCAACCTCTCTATAACAGCCAGTCATGGGAAGGCACAAAACTGGCTGTTGTTGAGAGGTGACTTTTGTACGGAGATTAAATATAGAGACAATTGTCCATTTTTGTCGCTCCCCTTTGCGGACAGCGCGATATAGTCGGCACTTTGACGTCCATACGTACGTACGTGCGTCCGCATTTGCGTTAAAGTTTTTAAATATGCTATATCTCCTCAACCGCTTCACTCATTGACTTGAAACTTCAGATGCATGTTTACCTACCTCCAAATATTCACTGTGCACAATACCCATGCTGCCCACATGCCCCAAGGTCAAATTTCTTAGAAGTTTGCGTTAAAGTTATATCTCCAGGGCATGAAAAATAAATGTTGATGGCATTTTTTGTTACAAATGAGTACCCATGCTAGTTTATATCTATGATAGGTGAGCTTTCGGATAGGGGTGGGTACCCCCTCAAATTTGACCTTTGAAGGTCATTTCAAGGTCATTTATGTGTCAAATCAATAAAAATCATAGGTGTCGTAATGTGTTGCCATATATAGGTAACCATTGTCATAAAATCAATGTTGAAGATGGCAACAAGTTAAATGCTATTATTTTCAATAATGAAAAATAAAGAATAAAAATCAGAATGGCCTCCAAAATAGTGACACTACATGGAAAAACCGACATGTTCGTGCATATGCAACATAAACTAGCTCTGTGTATGTGTTTGTTACTGAATGTCTACACAAAATCAATTTGTATCATGGTATGATTATAATAAAATAGCATATTAGATAATTTACTAACTTAAATTCCAAGATGGCCGCCAATAAATTGTTGGCGACTTCACTTATAAGCTGTCACGACTTCACTCCAGACTCTGGTATTATCATTTCGACATTTATTGTACAAATGGGTGCTCAAAGTGGGTTATACCTTTCAAACCTATGCGTCTAGATGTGTCTACACACAAGTTGGACTGTTTGGTGGCAGTTCTAATGTCATTCATGGGTCAAATCAAGAGAAAAAGCTGAGTGTTTCTTCATTTTGCTATTGAAGGCATACATAACTCATACAACATATCGATGGTCTAGTAACATAAGGTTGTAAGTGCTATGCTCTAGCATAGCAGTTACGACCTAATGTTACTAGACCATCGAGCATGACCTGTTATAAATTGGCTATGCTATATACTTAGTAAATCAGACTGGTAATGTAGAAATAAATATTAAAGATGGCCGCCAAACTGCAATATATGCAAGAAAATGTGAAAAGTTATTTCACTACGTAGAATAACCACTTCTAAATATGTTATTTATTGTCTTTTGTACCATTTATGTATGGTAAGATATGTCATTATACAATGACATGCCATTTACTAATTTTAAATCAAAGATGGCTGCCGAGAAACACAAACTCACAGTGTTCAAATGGTTAAATGTTTCATTGTGATATTTCCTGGGATGTACATGTACTTGTAAAGTGAAATATGTTTTGTTCAAGTTGTGTGTACTACTATGAGACAATATGGGTCATTGTGTTTGATCAGTAAATCTGCCCATGAGGTAGTACCCGAGGCTACATTTGATTTTCAAAGAAGCAAAGACAGTGAGTCATTTTCACAGCTATGGTTGGAGAAATGTGCATATATCTTGCATACGGTTGTAAGACCAGAATTGGGAAAAATCGTTAAATCATTTGCTAAAAATAATTGGTGGTAAATACATTACCATGTGGATTTGTTCAACGATGTACTCTCGCCATGGCTTATACTGTTCGCATGTCGGTTAATTCTCATTCATTACAATAACTGTACTGTCCAACAAACATTAACTTGTGATTAAAATGAAATCATGTTCACTTAGTAGAGAATATTACAATTATATCTCACACAATTATTCCCAACAAAGTATATAATAAATTAAATATTTTCAATATCAAAACAAAGAGCATGCTGAATTATCTGTAAATTACTGCATTGTGATATTCAAGACAATGACTCATTGAAACATATCGATTAACAGCATCACCGTCAATGTTACGTGCTGATGGAGAGTCATTATTACGTGTAGATATGGCTTGTTTCTTGCTTTGAGTATGCAATTCAAGGATTTATGAGCGTGATACGTTGCCAGTTGTATCAGTCGGTGTGATCCAAATAATTTAAATTAATATCTTACATGCATGGTTTAGCCTTACTGTATTGTAGTTTACGTGTACCTGATATTACAGCTTAGTGTTTCATTCGATTAGAACATTCCCTAACATGAACTGTGCATGATATGTGGAAGCCGTCGCGGCCACTTCATGCATTGAAGAGAAGAAGACAATTTTCACCGGGCATAGTATGTGTGATAATTGTATGACCATCCATGGGAGAATGGTATTGCGTGCATACTGCCTAGTAGAATGGCGATTTTGTATGTAAAGTACTATCATATAAGGAAATTAGGTTGCATACTTCACTATTTACTCTCAAATGTGACCCTAAAGTCATCATGTGAATAAAACTCCAGACAATTATGGATACCGCATAGCTCTGACATAGCGGCAACAAGCTATCTCTATAGTGTTTAAAATACTTTTACTAGTAATACACGCTGCTAAAAGGATCCTAACACTCTATTATTTCAACTAATCCCCACAAATGAATCACCATATTTTATTGAGAGCTACATACATGTATGACCAGATGCGACGTTGCCTATTACGATGTATCATTCATCATTCATCATAATCCTGTGCTATTCTGTCCAAGAAACCACACTATACCAAAACACATACCAGTCCTGCATTTTAAAGGTGTCTAACATTTACTTCTAGGAGGTGAAACAATATGTTTCAAGCAACACATAAACATTTATATATGTAAGGGAATTTGTTTGCAACAGTGAATTTGTTGTATTTTACAGTGGCTTGTCAACTACAACTACAAGTACTGTACGTTTATTTGCAGAATGTAAAGAGCTACATGTACCTTCGTAATGCCAACATGAACACAAAAACACAACAAATGATACATAGCGAAGCATGATAACGGGTAAAGCGGTATACAGTCTCACCAAAAAAACGAAATCGTATATAAACTGACAAATAATACAATAACAACGTTTTGTAATGTTTGTAATGCGACGTATTACAGTTGTCAAAGTAGTATTGTTATCTGCAGTTATCTGGATAATCTGAAGCATCTTATCAAAGAAGATCAATTCTGCTGATTAATTAGTCGACAATAAAATAAAAGAGACCTCATATGTTTCTTCATTGCTGATTTTGATACATAAATATGTCCTACTTTGCGTTGTTTCATTCTACGCTTTAAACAAATCTTATTTCTGACTTAAGCCAAAATAAATCGTCTGAAATGTAGGTGATTGTCCCTCATCGAATATTATATATATAGTCGCCTTCATCTAGTTCATAATCCATATTATATATTCATATCTATCTTAAGGATCAGAGATGCTGGCCCTTGAGTGTCCGTAATGTGTGCCAATTATGCATGCGTTTTTGCTGTCACGTTACAATTTGTATCAACTGGAAAGTATTTTCCTACTGTTTCTTCCATTATACCATGGAGAAATGAAAAAGTTATATGAAATGGTCATGTTGGGTGACTTGATTATCAGCCTGGCCAATGCCTACATGCTTTGCTTTCTACCAATGGAATAATAGTCCATACAAATACGCACTATCTAATTATATTGTACATTAGATACGTTCGGTGTATGGTTTGTTGCGAGTACGCGACGGATAATGTAACGATAAGTGTTTCTCTTCACCGGATTGTTGACATGGTTTAGACCTCATTTAGATTTTCGGCCTTCTAGTACGTGAGGGGGAAATCCCGTCATACCGCATTAATATACAATACAATTAGTGCTAATATGATTACTTTTTTTTGTTGGAACTAAGTGACTATGATGTGGTATGGACCTGACATCAGGTCCGATCATTCTAATTTTACGGCTGAGTATGCATTTTCTTGATGTAAATAGTTAGTACATATATAGGTTAAATACGGGATGGACCCCGTTGGTCTGGCCTTAAACGACCTTAGCTGTTGATAGGCCGTTATATACAACACTGAATCAGTAGATACTTTACAAGATATAGCAAAGGTTTATGATTTGGGAGCATGGAGAGAACACATTACCATTTATAAGGATTGTCATGCTGAAATTAGTGGTAACACATGGTGTGTCCGCTATTTCGTATCAATATTGTAGATGTCAGCCATCTTTGATTTTAAAATTATGATTAACTCAACTCTAAATTGCCACATACCATGTAACAATTAGCGAGGAAAGCTCATACAATTTATATTTTGACATTATCCGACTACAGAAACATTGTTTTTTTTCTCAGTTTACAATATGGCGGATCTTGAATTTGAAGGCCTGGACCAAAATATACGCGTTTCAATGAGTATGTTGTACCAAAAACTACCGAAAACTGTAAAAAGACATCTTAATTTTAGTTTGTGTTCGTCGGGTTACAGAGATATTTCATTTTATACTTTTCAAAATTTAATTGGCGGCCATTTTGAATGTAGCTCCAATTGTCCCAATTTTAAAATACGTGCTGTTAGTTTAATCAATAATACAGACTGAAGGATAATATTAGTCACAAATTCCATGAAAATGACATGCTAATGGGAACTCTCTTCATTGTCAGCAATAGGCTAAATGAGAACTAATTTAATGAAACGTACTGTTTTGGCGGCCATCTTGGATTTACGAAAAGTAACTTTGAGAAAAATGGTATCAGTATGTTTGTAAACAATTTCTCCGTCGAAAACATATACTTATTATCAGTATCGCTATTGAAATAGCTTAAACATCAACACAGATATGACGTTCAATATGATATTTTGTTGTTTCTTAGGCAAATTGGCGGCCATCTTTAATTTCAGACATGATGTTTTCTAATAAGTTCGGCATTTTCCGAATCCCTATATATATAGCTACCAAAATAGTTCACCATCAGACGGCTATCAATGCTGTTATAAATCATATACGGGCATTTATACACCCATATCAATGAGAAATGACCTAAAAGATTACCCCTAAAGGTCAAATCTGCGGGGGTACCCACCCCTATCCAACAGCTTACATATAATAGAAGTCGATCAGCATGGGTACCCATTTGTAACAAGAAAATGCCATCAAAACTTTATTCGAGGCCTTTTGGCCTTGGTGGACCGTCTACAACCGCTCCACTCATTGACTTGAAACTTCATATGCATGTTTACCATCCTACAAATATTCAATGTTTGCAACACTCATGCTGCCCACATGCCCAAGGTCAAATGTCTTAGAAGTTAGCGTTAAAGTTTTTGTAAACTTTGCGTTACAGTTTTTACGTATGTTATATCTCCTCAACCGCTTCACTCACTGACTTGAAACTTCATATGCATGTTTACCATCCTCCAAATATTCATTGTGCGCAATACCTGGATATTTCAGCAGCTCCAATATAGTCTTATTTTGAGACTATGAAACTTTATTATTGTAAGTCCATCTGTTAGTGTTAGGCACACGTGTTCTTTACAGGAATTGAATAAGTGTACAATTGTGTAACTTGTGCCCGCTATACAGATATAATCACTTAGTAATATTTAACTTACTGATAGAGACAAGCGGTTGTATCAGGCTATTTTGATATGTAAATGAGGCAGGACATTTTTAAATTACTTTAAAAATTAAATATCAACTAACTGCATCCCCTAAATACATATTTTATCGACATATTATAAAGTATGATCATTGCACATCAACAAATAAATACATGTCAAAGTGACAATTCGAGTTTGATATAATAATTTCAATTAACACGTCCGTTAAAGGTAAATGAATTTTATTCTGCCCGAAAAACTTGAATGCCATATCTAAAGAATGTACGAAAACAATAAGTATGTCTCCCTATATTGCATCATGGGATATGGAAGTCCAGGTTTAAACCCGAAAACGCCACTGCATTGTGCAGGCTCTTGTCCGTACAGTAGCGCTTTTCTGCTGGTTACTTATTTGTATAAATATAATACTCGTATAAATATCGCATACACATAATGTTGGTACATTGCATATATAAAGAGCAGATCATATTATCTTATACAATTGGTACGGTTGTACCATATCCAGGGGCATAGCCAACAATTATTTTGTATTGGTGCAACATGTATGTTTGGAGCCGATGTATGCAACCAAGTACACTTATTGTGGATATATCTTAAATTTTGATAAATCATCAACATCATGCTGCTACGTGCAAAGTATATGTATTGATATCAGGATGTAACAAAATTGAGGTTTACAGTTACCTGTCTCACTGTGCATGAGCTCTTCATGTAGTTAGCGGTGTGGCCATATATAGGTTCTAGACTCGATACACGTAGCCGCCCAGACAATACCGGTTATATTGTACCCAGTCACAGTGAGTCACGTCGGTGATTGCATCGTCACCTGATTTATCAAGGGCATATTGTATTACAACACGAGACTATGTAACGTGAGTTCATTTAATGTGGCATGTGAATGAAAATACTGTGATATACAAATAATGCATCAGTGCATCAGTTTGTAATGTATTTACTTAAAATGTATAATGAATACAACGCATTGAATTTCGTAATAGTTACTATCCCAGTAACAGTGTATGGTATGGTGATTTGTATTGTCACGTTTCTGTTCCTGATGACATTGATTGCTATGTAGAAGGTCGGACAAAGCGGATCGGACAAAGCAGGTCAGTATTCGTCAATGCGTACGCACGTCAGTCCCTCCATACTTCCACAGTAATCCATTGCTGACAACGTTGCTAAACATATTACTCAAACCTACAATACATTTCTGCCATCCACCCAACTTCTAGTCACAACTTCCCTAAATCAAACACAGCCCATCGTCTCCTTCCAGAAACCTATACCCCACCTAATTCACACAGCCACATTTCAAAATTCCATCACCATCAGTAAAATCCCACCCAATATTTGAGGTTACTGTCTGTTTCACAAAACCAGCAGAAATTTCCCGGCTATATAAACAATGTAAAACAATACTTTTTCGAATAATTAAAAATGTAGCCTAATCCAATTTCTCATGAAGTGACCTTACACCTATAGGTCACACATCCCCCGGGTCCAATAGCCATGGCAACATGCCAAAATATACAACAGAACCTGAACTTTATGACTAAATTGCCAATGCAGAATAAATACCACCAAACAGCACCCAGCATAACACCAGAACAAACTACAATTTATACCCTGATCAATTTGTGTAGTTTGATCATGATATTCACTGATCATGCTGACTGTCAATTATATTGTCACCATAATATTGGTAGCTTGTTGAACACAATTTCACAAAACAACATCAAGTGTTACTGTTCTAGGCTGGTGTAAAGAAAATAATGCATAACGATGGAAATAGGCAACGTTTAAGCCATAAATCACACTGAAAATGAAATATAAAAATAATGACCTTAGTAAATTTTATTATTATACGCCCGTTTGAAAAAACGGGAAGTATTATGTATTCATCTTGTACGGGCGGGCGGCCGGCGGGCGGCGGGCGGCGGGCGGCGGGCGGCGAACGGCGGGCGGGCGGGCACAGCTTGTCCACGCAATAACTAGAGTTCTACTTGACGGATTGCAACCAAATTGTGTATACATGTTTATCACGGCAAGCCGGAGGAGAAGCCTATGAGTTTCATATATTTCTGATGACTTATCTCCCCTTGGCGGCCATTTTTATTTTTCGCACTCTGTATCCTTGTCCACGCAATAACTCAAGTTCTACTTTATCGCTCGTAACCAAATTTGGTATACATGTTTATCACGGCAAGACGAAGTATTGTGATGTATAATGTCACCTATGTGTTTGCAACATGTTTATTTCTGATATTTCTGCGCATCTCGCAGTGTAAACAAAGATGAACAGCGTACTAGATAACACATCAGCATAGCAAAATTGGTACTAAACTTGAAGCAGTATAGTTGCGAACTGTAACTCTTGGAATGTACTTACCGTTCGCAGCCAGAGATACTATTTCATTCATGGCTTCCTCTCAGTCTGCAGAATAGCGAATCGGATCTAATTTGCACTTTAGTAGTTAAATGTGACATATTTTATATATTTTACATCTGAAAAATAATAATTTTAATATTATAAAAATAATACGACAAGTACAAACTAAAAATTCCGAAACAAATTTTACAGTACAGTATTTTTCAGTATTATAGCTGTTTTACAATTGAAGGTTACTAAATTGTTTCATATAAATTAATTACACTAGCGTCTATACTGGGGACTATTTTCTAAATGTGGTATAGTATTATCATTTCAGAACGTACTGGTACATGTATAGCGAAAACGTCAAATTATGCCATACCAAATTACCTGCCCTGCTTATCACAGGTTCTAAAGGCAAGTACTTGAATGTAGCGCATGTTTTAGGGAATATGATGAAATAAAATGGTGTGATTGATTGATAACATGTGGCTGTGACTGGAGAAATGGGGCTGATGTGATATGTGACCAGTGTAGCTTCTTCACACTCGTGTAGCCTGATAATGATCTATATTGCTTGTTAGAAGCATGGCGGGTGTTTCATGGAATGGCGAGCAGTGTAGATCCTGATCATACTGATGATGCGCAGGCCGGTCTGGATCTACATTGGTTGCAATTTCTCCATTCACAGCCACATATATGTCATTTACTGCGCATGAATTGGAATTATTGGATATTACCGTTGTAACTGAGGCACAGTCAGTACTCATAGTTTTAAGGGACATTGAACATTTCCTTCCAGCAAATGGCGGTTATTCACTACATAAATTCATTAAAAGCGGGATAAAATCATTTTTTATTGCAGACGTCCCTTAAAAGACACCATCACCTAAAGAGTTTGCAACCAGTGTAGTCCCTGATCAACCTGTGTGTTTGTAGTCTGTTCAGGGCATACACTGTTCGCTAATGAATTTGATCAAACATAATAATGTATACTTTTCTATAACTGTTTCAGTTTGACGTAGATGTTTTGTTGAACCCGGACAATGAATATCTTCAGTATGACCTGCCACTGTGCATCAATGTCATCACCTTGTTGGAACACTTTCGTCACAGTCAAACTCAATCACAGAAACGCTGTTACTGTGGCATGCAAATATCTGACATCGAGTGTGAAATATTGCACCACACCATTTGTGAAATCCAGTATCGTGTAGCGAGAAAACCTGCCTCACATCATGTGTGAAAACCTGCATGTGTCACAATACTTGTGAAATACTGTGTTAAAGCATCTGTGACATCCTGCACCATATCACTTGTGGCATCCTGTGTCACATTACTCACGAGTTGCTGATATCCTTTGTTACATAATTTCTGAGATCCGCAGTGTCACCATGATCACATCACTTGTCAGATCCTGTGTGATAACACTTCTGAGATCCTGCGTCACACCAAATGTGAAATTATGAGCCACATCACATGTGAGATCCCGCGTCATATCACTCGTGTGAGTTGCTGAGATCCTGCGTTACATCATTCCTGAGATCCGCAGCATCACCATGATCACATTACTTTTACATTTCTGAGATACTGCGTCACATCATTCATGAGATCCGCAGCATCACCATGATCACATTACTTGTACATTTCTGAGATACTGCGTCACATCATTCCTGAGATCCGCAGCATCACCATGATCACATTACTTGTGCATTTCTGAGATCCTGCGTTACATCATTCCTCAGATCCACAGCATCACCATGATCACATTACTTGTGCATTTCTGAGATACTGCCTCACATCATTTGTAAGATCCTCCGTGCCAACACTTCTGAGAAAAATGTGAAATTATGCGCTGCATCACGTGTGAGATCCTGAGTCACATCACTGCAGATGTCGTATTACATACATATAACTCCACTTGTTTGCCATTGCATTTCCATTGACGGTACCCCCATCCAAACAGGTCAAACATGGGATTTTACCCAGTTAACATGGCCTATGATGACCTTAGCTTTTGACAGGCCATTTAACACCAGTAAATAAATAAATAAATCTTCCTCATCTGCATATTTCTTAATGTAAGCAAAATATATTTAGTATGGCTTTGCTATGTATATTGACAAACTTGTATGTCATTAGTTGTAGTAAATATCTCACAATCATGTACATGTATTTGATCTACAGGAATAGTTCATCTACGTCATCAGCAGCGCTTTCATTAACTGAAATTGGATTTAAATTTCTCAGTAAAAATCCTCAAATTGCCAGATTTCCTTCTTGATCTATATCCTGAAATGTTCTTAAAGACAAAAAAAAACAATGCCTGAAAATCATTATTAATGAAAGCACTGCTTTATTGTTAATTATCTAGCCATAACACATCATATGAAATTTGTATTGTATGTATTGTCATTGTTCAGGTGTAGATAATTTTCCACAATCAGTTTTTGTCTCGCCTGATTTAGCAGAAGTCACTGCTTTTTCCGTCGTCCTCTTTTGCGAGTTTGACCACATTTCGACCCCAAAACTGCACAAACGTGGAAATCAGTTGTCTCGAGAGGGCAAAAATGTGAGCGAAAAATGGATTTATTTGAGAAAATCCCTTTTTATTTGGGATTCTGATCGTGCCTTTTTCAGACTCGTTAACATGACCAAACTGGTTACATGTACCTTACCATAGCAGTTGATGTTGAGCATTTTAAAAAAATTCGTTCAGCGTCACATTGCCATTCAGCGGGTTTAAACTTTACTTATTTTACAACGATTACTAACAAGCGCGACAGAACTTATACAAATGCTTTCGTTGGCACGGATGAAGGCGTAAGGGAGTTAAAAAGTACTGTGATATAGCACTGTTTTGTTCACATAGTTTTTGTCGAAACCGTTTGCGGAAAGCCAAACATTGAGGATATTCCATTGTACATTTTGAGTAGCGGGAAATAATACACAAGTGTGCGTCGGCTTCTGCGTAAGCAAAGAGTGAGAGTAGCGAACGAGTTGTTTGCACGGAAGCCGACGGACACGAGTGTATTATTTCCGCTATTCAAACATGTACGATGGAAAATACTATGTATTACTCTTCACGGCGAATATATGTGCATATGTTTTGAGATTGAGAGTGTGCTGTGCGTATGAATGTGCGCTACACACTAACGTGTTTCCCTTGTTTTGACTTCAATTTGTGTGACGTAAAACGTGACGTCATGTAAACTTTTTGAAATCCAAATTACGCAACTGTTTCTTTGAACTGGATATATTTGAGTGTATGTTTGGAATGTGTACATATTGTACATTAGTCGACACTCTCTCCATATTTTCAAATAACTTTATTTGAAATGTAATAAAAGAGGGTGCAATTACGGGTATTCTCTTCGCGGTGTATTATTTGTAAGATGTTGATTACGGGTTTTCTTTCACCGCGAAATCCATGTAAATAACTTGCAAGAGTGTAATAAATAGTGATCACAATGACGTCAGGGTGTCCGTGCGTCCGTCCGAAATATGCGTTACGGTTTTTAAATACCTTATATCTCTGCCGTCCTCAGTCACATGGACTTGAAAATTAATTTGCTTATTAGTCATCATCCATATATTCATGCTGTATACCAATCATGCGGCGTCTGTTCCCAAAGTCAAGATTAAATGACTTTGAATGTTGCGTTAAGTTTGTGTCCCAATTTGCGTAAACCTTTCACATACCTACTATCTCTGTAACCGTAAGTCAGATTTGCTTGAAATTGTGTATGCTTATTGGTCATCATCCATATATTAATGATGTGTCACATTCATGCAGCCCCTGTGCCCAAGGTCAATGGTAAAGGACTTAGAAGTTTGCATTAAAGTGGATTGGCTTGAAACTTTGCATGCTTATTAGTCATCATCCATATATTCATATTCTGTCCCATTCATGCAACCGCTGTTTCAAGGGTCAATGTTTAATAAAAAAACAAAATGTTCATTTACGCCTTTATATTAAGACTGACAGTAGAAAATCGAATCTCGGATTATTTTTCTTCCTGAAAAAACGCAAAGACCAAAAGAAGAGATATGTTTATACGGCCAAATAACGGATCTGCGGTATGACAAATACGTTATTGTGATTCTACACAGGCTATATGATGTAATATTGCCCGTCTGAAGGTATGTTCACCCTCAGCTATCGCCTCGGGTGAACATACCTCCAGACGGGCAATATTACACCATATAGCCTGTGTAGAATCACAATAACTTATAATGTCAACTGAGTTAGAATGTTACCTTGTTTGTAAGGCTAATATGTAAAATGTTAAAGTGTTTTTCTTTTTTCAATAACTCATCAACCGCTTCACCGCTTTTTATAACATTTGGCCACAATGTGTGTCGATGGATGGTGCTTTGTTTTCCATACGATCCACGTACGTTTATTTGTTATTTTAATCAAGGCTGCCAGCAAGTGGATTTGCTTCGTTCAACGATTCTAGTTCTTGTTTTTCAATGTATCTGTTACTACATTATATATATCTTACGCTGAGATTCCCAGATGCCTCGGCGGGCTCGACAGGCAGGCCGCGGTCATCTGGTTTCCACAAAATGTCGCGTAAATCGATGGTCCCATAGAACTGCGAAACGCGTTCCAATTGGCTCTTTCTGTAAATAATGTCACGTCACACGACCTTTGCTGAAACAAGTACGGACAAATTGTTTTCGAAACTACAGGTTAATTCATAGATTTATTCACAATTGTTAGGCACAACAAAGTTGGAATTGTTCATATTTCATTCTAGATAGATTAATGTACGTTGTTGATGTTTATTTATTATATACCTACCCATGAAATACATAGTTATACGATGTAAATAAATGTCATATGTTCTCATCGATGAAATAAACAACTTCCGGTGAAAATACGACTACTTCCGCTATCTATATTCATAACGCGCATCGGCAGTAAAACAGCGCAAATAGGCTGCAAATACATATTCATTACCGTAGACAGTCTACAAAAACTGCTAATTTTCATGGACCGGTGTATAATAAATAGAATATTCATATTTTCGCAACGAATATGACACATATGTTCATCTCGTGGTGTGAAATGTCCATGTCATACGCCGCATTATAACGTTTATCCTACACGAGTAAAGTAATGGCCACTTGGCAGCTGGTTGACAAAAAGAACCTTATGACAATTGCAACTAACGATCGGAATTCCCGACCACTCTGCAATATTCTCATAGGCTGCAGAAAAATCACTATAATTCACTGACTGAATGGCTATTAGTGTACATGTATATTATGATCGGACTGTGTCAATGAAACGGTTAAAATGTTGACATACAGTAGCGCTTTTCTGCAGGTTAACTATACGTACTATACCAATACTATACGTATACTATACCAATACGATATGTTTTCTATACGATATGCATATAATATAAACGTACGGTATGTTTTTACCGTACATACCAACCAATATCGTATAGATATACCATTCAAATCGTACGTTTATACGATTTGTATACATGTGTATAATTCTGGTACGTTTGTATCGTACAAACATACCAGATTTGTGTACGGTATAAATGTACCAGAATATCGTAAATGTATACGATATATTAACGGTGTTGCCGTGTACTATTTGCCATAATATTTGGTCCGCCCCTAATATTTGGTCCGCCTCGGCAGTTGCTTTTTCATAATATTCAGAAGAGACTGACTTCTCAAAAGTGGGCCCTCAAAATATATCCACAAAACGAGAAACAAAATCCAATTAAATAATGAAAAACTTGTGATTGTTTACGAGATACGATTCGATATGCCTAGCTAGAGTTTAATCTCTCACCCGGTGTATAGGCATTTTTATGCCACACATAGGGTATGGTATATTCATACCATATCCGTACGGATATATCGTATATACGAACGGATATCGTATGTTTGTATAATTTAAACAAACTGTACTATACGATGATGCGGTACAAACATACCAATATTATATGATCATACGATATGCTCATTAAATAAACCAATACTATACGATTACGATATGTATACGATATTAGTATATACAAATAGGTAAGGAGCAGAAAAGCGCTACTGTATTCAGTGATTGCGAATACAGAAAGGTAGCTTTTATCAACAGGCTGCCAATCATATACATGTACATGTGTAGCAGAATAATGCAATGTACTAATATATCACAATGCGTTTGGATTACGTCCTTTGTACGTGTTGGTGTCCTGCTTAGAGATGTTTCACTGTATTATCCTATGCTTTTATAGAATGCCTACTGAACACGCCAAACATAATGTTGTGTTGGGCATACGTTAACAGGACTCGTATATTTCCGAGACTTCATTTCTTTCATCAATTAAATAGTTGTGTTCTCATTTATTTACTACAAAGTATATACAACAGATAATGTAGTATTGACTTTGATTGGAAGCCGATAAATGCGAATAAACATATAAACACATAAACACATATCGAATATGCGGTACGTCGTTTGAGACATAGTCAGAAAAATACAGGTTAATCGTAATACAAACGTTAGACTCCATCAGACAGTTACAAGAGAAAACAAATTATCAGAAGATGTTTAAAATGTTCAAGATTTGTTGGTTTTATCACATTACCAGTTGTATGTGCACCCTGAAGGAGTGCACAATGCGAAAGCGAGAAATCCGAAACTCAAATGAAATGTCATGCAAAGCATGAACTGTATTTGGCGAAATCAATGAGGCATTACGCAAACATTGTATTAGCGAGCTTACCTCACTATATCCCCAGTTACCTATGTAAACAGGGGTATGATGAGGTAGCCGCGCAATAGGTAATGCGGCCAAATAGGTCACGATGCAGTGACTATTTTCGATCAATATCTTATGTTGTAAGCGATTGAAATGTGTATTTTCAATATTTATATTATTAAAATGTATCATGTCGATACCCCTTTAAGTAATATTTGTATATTTTAAATGTATTGATGTTCTCATGAAGCGCATGAATATAAGTATTAATTAATCCAGCTTATATTGAGGCAAATCACACAGCCTAAGAACATAGTACAGGAGTATAAACCATAGTATCGTATATTATTCATCAGTATATCACTATTAAACATTAATTACAATGTGTATGCATATTATTAAAACAGTATATGCTACTGCTGTTTCGCTATATGTGATATTTATAACAAAATATTTTTTTTATTCGTCCGTGTACGGATTTCTGTCACACAAAGCGCCATTTTCAGTTCATATTTTGACCTGTGCATATGAACAGGACTATGTTTAAACAACGCTCGATTCCGTCCTATTCAAATTTCTCTGCAGAATGTTCAGACTAACTACATAAATAATGCTGCTAAATAAGTGTTAACGGCTGCAACATGGTCATCACTAAAAGGAAGAAACCACAGTCGTATTATTTAAAAATAAGATTTACCCGAGACCGCATGCGAGCCGCCATTAATCCAGTGTAAACAATAGACCGTGTGATCCCATTCCCTGAGTAGCCGCTGCTTAGTGAAACGGTGTGCTAATCATGATATTATTTTCCCCAATAATTGGAAACGGTTCGAATTTTTCGGTCAAAACTACGAAAGCCAAACAAATTAACGATGTATATTTAACATTGGATACGCGTGAACGGTATTACTCTCTCATCGGATCGTCAGTTGTCGTCGATAGCGATTTAACGTACTGATCTGGTCTTAATTTATTGTCAACTTTCAACGCCATTTACAGAATATATGGCTAATTTTGGAAATAAATAACGGCAAATTACGATGACGTCTGCTCTGAAATATCTGTCAACTTGCGGACGTAATTTAAGGAAATCGATTATATTTTAAGGCTACATCTGTGACTAATTACGAATTTATGTATGGTCTTTGGCTACACCCGACACATTACACAGATCTAGTTGTAAATACACGTCGCTTTGTGTGGGGAAAAAAATTGATAATGCGTAGTTGTATGTGACGAGGTGTTGACCTGATGACACCACACAGCTGTGACCCTTAGGCAATGTTTTGAAATTGACGTGTCGTTTTGATGTGTGCCGCAACACCTCACTGTCGGAGACAACATGACAATTAACGATATACTCTTGATTATACACAGACCTATTAGACGGCTGGTTATTTAAAATAAAGAGTAGTTCAGTACACCTTCGCCGATATTGTTTTTAGAAAATCAGTAATATTTTCCGTAAATGGTGTTGAAAAGTTGACACAAATTATATCACCGTACTTAGTTGTGCCGATATTGTTTTAAAAAATCAGTAATTTTTTTCCGTAAATGGTGTTGAAAATTGACAAAATATATAGCCGCATTTCCCCGATATTCGTTTAGAAAATCACCAATATTTTCTGTAAATGGTGTTGACACAAAATGCAGCGTTCACACGGAACTCAAATAAAATAAAAAATAATAATTTAATAAATAGTCGCCGATGGCTACTGTGTTTGCGGCCAGTGAATTCTGGTCGTGGTAGCCACAGGCGCAGTTCGAACAGTGTTGTGAGCAGATGGAGGACAATAATTATTTCAAATTCATAAAAAAATGTTTCCTGTCCGAAAAGTAATTAATTGTGACAGTCTAAAAAATAGATTTTGGGACAGTAAAACATTATATGGTATAGACAGTACCTCAAGCTTAAAAAAACAGTAACAAACTGTGTGTGTATATATTACTTAAACTAAAAAAAACAGTAACAAACTGTCTGTGTATATATTACTTAAAGACAGACACTTTCATTGTTGTTAAATTTCTATCAATTTATAGGTATTTTTATTAAAATCATAAAATTGTGAAAATATTAAAATCACAAAAATCACAAAAATAATATATATGGAGAAAAAAAAGTACACCACGTCGAGGTTTGAACCCCCGACCCTTTCAGGAATCGGTAATTAAATCATTGAAGTCGGCGACCTTAACCTCACGACTATTGCGCCATTTACGAGAATCACAGTTATACAGAAGTGCTATCAGTATTACGCAACCATTTGAACGTAATAATTATTAAATTATTTGCAACTCCATCTACAACGATACCGTTACAGGGACACGCTATTGAAACAACATGTATTAGTACCCATAACATAGCAAAGTAATGTATCATTATATATCAGAGGAGATAGCTTAAAACTATATATACTAATCATAAATGAACAATCCGCTTGGCTCGTATGAAAATAGTTCGCGTGATATTGATTATCTCCCTTGCCGAAAGTAGTTCAGTGATTTATTAATTCCAAATAAGACGAGTTTGCGTAATGGGTGATTCTAATATGTTGGAGTAACAAGCTTTAGTGGAAAATATTTGATATATTCAAAACAGCAGATGACAAAGGGTGTATTACTGACAACATATCTGCTGGACATCAAAGGGAATAGCGGTCAATAGCCACATACCGGTATTAACCCATTTAACATGTTTAACACCACAGACTCTACAGCAATATTTGCAAACTTTATGTAGTTCCAGATCAGCCGGCTTAAGAGCTGTCTCATCAGGATCGGCACTGTATTTTCATATATATATTTAAAAAAAAAACTCTTAATAAACGGACTAGTGTGAAAATCATTTTCTGACGAATGGATTGGCCGGAGAATTATTATGGATCAATCCCATTCACTTACACTGGAGTAAACCTAGATATTATCTACACTATTCAGTTTTACTAATACAACGCCAAAACTGTTTACAAGTTCACCCATACTGAAGAGAAAAGAAACAACTTGCAAGCTATATTGCGCTTTCCGAAATTTAAGCGGGTGCGACAATAAAATGATCACTAAATTACAATAGCAGACAGTATTAACTAGTAAGGCCTAAACAAATTAGCTGTGTTTCAGGTTACATGCTGAAAAAAGGTTTGGTCGGTAGGTTGTCAATTTTTTTTAGGCAAACATAAATGAAAACTAACAAATATTGTTTTAAATATTAGCTATACATACAGTATTGGTTTGAAACACACTTTGTGCATAACAATGACTAACTAGTTAAATATACTTTTTGCATACAAAATATTGAAGTAACAATTTATTTCTTTATTTTTTTTAAATGAATGAAAAAAATTACGACCAAATAAAAAAAACAGGGTCCGTCGAGATACCTGAAACACGGCTTATTTATACACGTTCTTAGGGAGAAGTACCCCACTCAAGTGTGTTTTATTCAGACATATATACTGGACAATATAGACATGGGTTCATGCCGTCACATTCCCCTTAAGGGGTTGCAATGGGGATTCTCAGATCACCAGTTGCTCATTTTTGTCAATTATGCATAAAACATAGGTACATGTATTATAGATCACAGGTATCTCAAATTATATACATCAGTTCAGTTTCTTATGTACACACACCGCAGTACGTTATTGTGGTACAAGCTATAGTTGTTGCATTCAGTGAAAAACGGACTAAGACAATAAACAGGCAGATGCAAAAAAATGCACCCTACAATATGTTTACAAGTAGTATTGAAAATAACAATGCTTGTTTAATCAGAATGGGCCCCACTGGGACTTGAACCCAGGTCACTAGTATGAATACCAGTATGCTAGCCGCTGCACTACATGGCCTGACCAAACCGATAAACACAACATTATTAAATTCAATACTATGTTAAATTGTATAAAGCTTCTGTACATGTATAACACGGGTCTCGCGTGGATCAAAAAACAAAATGAAAAAAAATAAACGCGATGTTTGTGACAGTCATCAAAGTACAACTACCGCGCATGTCATACCGGGTTTAGAAGGTTCTTGAACCAGTTCACACATTTAAATATAAGATAACTACCGCTTTGTGTCACCAAGTAATGTCAATGTTATGAGACATACATCCGTGTTAACACATAATTGTCGCTAATAAATGGTTTCGTGTTCGGTCGCTTTTCTCTGTTTTACTCGACAGGTGTAATATTTAGCATTCTATAATTAGACTGGTGTTTGTGTGCAATCTGAAACAATACATTCAGCATTATCTGAGTATGGGATCACGTGGTCTATTGTTTACACTGCAGCCCACGATAATCATGATGTCTCGCGTAAATCGTAAATTTCATTCACCAATATGACTTGCAGTGTAAACAATAGATCACGTGACCCCACATCCTGAGATTATGCACGTATCAACAGCTAATCGTCATGAATAGGCAGGATACGTGACCATTATGTATTATCAATTAATCCTTTTAAGCGCCTGTTGATCGCGAGCAGTATATATTGTAATAAGTGTATGTCTATCTCGAGCACTATACAACATAATAAGCATGATTTTATGAATAATTACTTTAACTTCTGTTCAAATGACATGATTGTATATAGGTCCGTTGCTAATGGAATTCCCGCAATAGTTGGTAACCGAAATGCGGATGATACCAGTACCCGTGCATGTCCCGAAATTGTATAATGCTATCAGATTCGATCGCGATTTGAAATCTTGGACCCCGACCATCGCGTTATAATGGAGCTGCAGTGTAATACACGATATATGCAGAATTCCTTTCAGTTGCTGAGCCACTTAAACCGGAATTTGCCAGAAAGACCGAAAGAGCCTATCTATCAGAATGATATCTATCGCTGGCTTGACTCCGGTATTTCACACTCCGAAAACAAAGTTGCTAAATTAATGCATTTAAAGCACGTAATATATAAATTTAGTATCAACACTTTACCCTATATAATTTATATAAATACTTTAATATAAAATGCATAATGATAAGTGTCACAGGGTGAGAAACATGTGCACCGGCCCGGGGCTCGAACTCTGGACCTCTGGTTTACCGTACCATCGCTCTAACCGACCGAGCTAGCACGAATATACACTTCCTCCCCACAGAGAGTTACGTACCGCGACATACTCCCCCGCCAAATTGGAATTCGTCGAAGAATTATATATTTAATTTGTCTTTGAATTCCATATTTTTGGTACATTTTGGGTAGTATAATATATAGTCACGGTCCCTCGTTGGGCGCCAAATGTCACAGGGTGCCAAATGTCACAGGGTGAGAAACACGTGCACTGTTTCGGGACTCGAACTCGGGACCTCTGGTTTACCGTACCATCGCTCTAACCGACCGAGCTAGCCGGGCACGAATACACACTTCCTCCCCACAGTGAGTTACGTACCGGGACATCAGCAATTATGCATGTGGTCTGCACGTGTCTTTAACCCTTTACATTCTGAGCATTTTCCAAATATAAAATACATAAGCAATTATGCATGCAGTCTGCATGTGTCTTTAACCCTTTACATTCTGAACATTTTCCAAAAATTTCCCTCTTATTTTTCCCATTGACAGTATATGCTGTGTCCACTCATTTCAACCGTCTCAACGAGACGGTTCAAATGGTGGTTTCCACTGAGAAGTTTAATCATTTTTGTCCGGCTATTGGTACAGTCCGACTACTGGTTACTGCCAATGATATGACGAAAATTTTGCAAACATCTTTTGCAACTTTCAGTCTAGAACACACTTTGTTTTCAAGACAAAAGAGAATCCCAAATATCTACCAAAACAAATACATACAATGAGCAACAAAGTTACTGGCACACAACAAAACTATTTACAAGTCGCATCCCTGTGTTATCTTTGTCAGCACTCGGTGGTTTCAGATTACGAAGGTCAACAAAGTGGGTGGGGTAACAAAAGTCAAACACTTTACTGCAATTCTCGGGACCTGCGCATGAACCAGTACTTGTACCATGTTCCTGGAGATGATATGGCTATTGTATGATCTTTATAACGTTTTGAGAGACTAGTAATGTATTGGGATGTACCGATTTAAACAGTTTTAACACCTACCGATCGGAGAACAAAACGCCGAATCTTTCCAAATTACAAGCAGACTTAAATTATTGCTCATGAGCCCGTTTTGAGAAAAGTAGATAAATGTTGATCTAAATTAATTAATATTGGTTTTATTTATCAATCCTGTGTATTATTTGTATTAGTTTGTACAATTACAGAGTCTGTAGCTGAGAAATCTTTTTATCAAATGTGGAACTACTTTTTACTGCGGAAAATACAAATGGTGAAGTGCCTGGCTGTTCCATTTATCGACCATAATGGCTGTTCCCATCCAAAATCGGGCACAAATTGTCCCAAAACACGATTTTCTAACATTTGTTCCCCTTAGCTGTGCATGTCAACACGTAGAGCACCAAAGTGTGGCCTTATGGTGGAAATTTCATGAAAAGTTATGTGTTGAGTTTTCCGTAATAAAACCTGCCCAAATGCCCCCTAGCTCGGCGATATTTCTCGGCCGTGTCTTCAGCGACAATAACTGTCACAAGACTAGCTTCCAGTATCCAGTAATTTCTCGCTTTCGTTATTGACTGCACATGACCTATGTCTACCAAATGCACCAGGGTTATTGTTTACAATATTGCGTCCTGTTTGTTGAGTGATAAATACATATACATACTTGTCACTGTGGTAATGCCAGAAACAGTTAGTGTATGGTTATAAACCGTTTTGTAAAATGTTAGAATATAATGTAACCGAGACTCTGAATTATATAAGTTCTTCAACGTGAAATGATTCAGGATGCGCTTAACAGTACATGAGCTGATTGGCTCGAATTTCAAACGGACGAGAGCGCGTAGCGATGCCATTTTCGCAGTTTAGCACCTTGAATAGCCCGAATGGGCGTACTATGTTTGACCTTACATTGTATACATAGTTGTTATCAGGCAATACCTAGTGTATCTGAACCTCTCTTCATCGATAAAATATGAGCCGCACCATGCGAAAACCGGGCTTAAAGGCCGTGGCTGAAAATACTCAATAAATATCTTGGGGCATCATTATTCTTGAATTAAACAGCACTGCTGAAACATTTAGGGAACATTATCAGTATGCATGGGTTTAAATGCAGGACGGGGATGATTAAGATCTGACACTCCTTGGGTAAACCGTTATAATGGTAGTTAATTAGTGTGAATGGACCCTAACAGACTGGAAATGTCACCTGTAATGGCTATCTGAAATGCCATCTGGTTAGTGGCTGTACCAAGCAAGCCATTCTTCTGATAGCCAGCACATGAATGTTTACTATTGCACCAGAGTATTATACAATCAAATATTTAACAATGGAAATTGGCTTGAATATATTCCATACCAATCAAATGAACAGATCAATGTACTCACATTGTGCCCTAAAGCATAGGCATGTGGGTGGGGGGTGGGGCTATCTGACATAATGTTGTTCAAGTATTTCAGTATTATTATAATACATGCAGGAATAAAAGTAAAAAGCCATGTATTTGCATTGCTTTAACCCTTCAAATGCAGGAAACTAAGATTGTCGTCTACTGCTGTTCTATATATTTTCTTCTTTATCAGTAAATACATGGTGTGTCAGCACTTTAGAATCATTATACCTCCGCAACAAGCTGTGTATGTGTGTGTGGGGGGGGGGGAGCTGTAGTCAGATTGTCCGTCCGGGCCAACGTCCGGGGGTTTAAGAGGTTAGGGGCGTGGCCTAGAACAAAAGAATCCTTTGATTTATTCCGTAAGCTCCTAAAATCTATTGTTGTTTAGGGGCTTTTTCTTTGATCTTCAAACAATAAATACCCCATAAACCCAATGGAAAATACCCCATAAACCCAAAATATTGGAACGTCCGTCCGTCCGTCCGCTAAACTTAACATCAGATAAATATGTTCAAACTTCTATTTCCTTCATAGAACATTCTTAATATTTCCATGGAAATACCCCATAAACCCAAAATATTGGAACGTCCGTCCGTCCGTCCGCTAAACTTAACATCAGATAAATATGTTCTAACTTCTATTTCCTTCATAGAACATTCTTAATATTTCCCGCATGCATTCCTCTAAGGGTCTACATATCCACGACCGTCCAACTCCTGCTGGTCATAAGGTCAAGCTCACATATTTAGTCTCTTCACAAAACTTAACATCGGTGAAATATGTTATAACCTTTATTTCCTTCATCGACAATTCTTAATATTTCATACATGCATTCCTCTAAAACTTATCGGATAAATCATGCTATGACAAATCCATGACCGTGTCGCCCCCGCAAAGCCCAGGGTCAAGGTCACAGACCCACATACTACGAATCACATTTAGGGGCACCTGGGCCCATGCGGGGGTATTCCGTAAGCATCGCTTACTGCCAAATCTAGTTTACATTGAAAATGATTCCCAAGTGCTGCCAAAGAATGTTTTTGAGGAGACATATGAAAATTAGAAAATAAACAGCAGACAACAAAAAATAATTCAGCAATGTAAGGGTTAATGCTGCTAAGTTTATATAACTACATACTTATTATATAATACACGCACCATGAAATTACCAGGCCAAACTATAGAGAGATTATGTTTGCATTTCACCCCTATGTAACTGGAATGTGTTTTGATATGTTAATTGTGCAACCAATCCAATTGTCACAAAATGATCTTCAGAATAGTCCATTTATGAAAAGGGGGTGTTTTTGTTGTCAAAATATGAAAATTACTTGCAAAAATTGCAGATCCTGGTCAGACGGCTCATCACGAGCCGGCTCATCTAGATCTACACGTTTTTCCAATAACACTATACAGGCATGTGGTGTTGAAAGGGTTAATGGAGAAATTCTTACGAACGTTTCAACGTAAATAGATGGCCAAGCGTTTCAGCGATCTTGCGACAGTCAAAAAGAGCAAGGTCATGCGAATTGAAGGTCATTCGTTTCTGATCACTGACTCAGGCTATTGTGCTGCATAGTGGCTGTACTGTTAGATCTCAAACCATTGGATTTGACCCACAGTTTGCGAAAAGTAGGTAAACGTCACGCGAATGCCATTGCAGTGTTTTCTATTACAATTCGGATCCAATGCACATATGAATATCGCATACGAATACATGCACTTTGTACATCTACATGTACATGCACGTGGCCGGCTGTTTGACAAAATGGGTCTTACAAATAGTACTTATTTGCCATTAGTTCATAATACAAATCTAACGACAAGAACGACGCCGACGGCGTGTATACCATCGCTGTGGTGGTTGGATCACAAACATGTACATTGATACGGTAAATAATTTATATGAGAATAGAGGAATTTAATGCGCATGCATCTATAGACAGATAATATGGATAAGGACAAAAATGCATATGAAGTTTCAAGTGAATCACTCGTATGGTAAAGAGCTAATCGCAGAATGAATGTACTGAAGTGTGAATGTACTGAAGTTGGAAATGGATGATAATAAACATGCACATGAAGATTGAAGCCAATTAGTTATACAGTAAGTAAGTTACAGGAAAATGGAGAAACGTGCACACATCTACTAGATGAAAAAAATAAATATGTTATTGACCTTGGCAGTGGGCATGCGGAGAGCAGGTGTGTGGTGGGGAATGGATATGTGGATTATAATAAACATGCACATGAAGTTTAAAGCCAATTAGTTGTACAGTAAAGAAGTTATAGGACAATGGAGAAATGTGCACACATCTACTAGATGAACAATAATGATAATAAGATGATAATAAACATGAACATGAAGTTTCAAGCCAATTGGTCGTAGATCAAACAAGTTATAGGAGAATGGAGAAATGCGCACGCATCGACTGGACGTAAATTTATAAGTTATTTGGCATTGACCTTGGACATGGGAGAGCATGGGTGGGATAGGTAATATGAAAGTATGGATGATAATGAACATGTACATGAAGTTTCAAGCCCAATATTGGGATTAGGTAATACAGTACATAAGTTATAGGCGAATGGAAAACGTGACGAACAGACAGACGGGCGGATTTACACACTGCGGTATACTTGCAAACCCACTTGCTTGTGCACCTGTAAATAGTATGTCTGTGCACCTGGGTACACAAGAAAAATGTTGCACAATTACCTCGTGTACACACGAATTGATCTACAAGTATACCTGGTGGAAGATTGACGGACAGACGGACGGACAGCTTTTGCATCTCATTTTCGTTACGTGATAGGATAAGAACTGGTCAGATGCATGCCACAACATGCCACTGATAGTGCCATATCAAGAAGTACATGCAGTGGGCACAGGGGAGTCGTGAGCTATTGTGATGTGTAGCCCGGCTACATGTGCCATGATACTGTTGTTATCTCTGGTGTGTGGCAGGACTGCCAGCAACCTGGATAATTACCCAATTCTGTGTCCTAATGTTGTCTGTGGAGCATGGATGTTTATATAACTGACCTGAGCTGAATTTAATGAGATTATTCAATGTGATTTACGTCTTCCCAAGCGTGAACGACCACGGCCTTTAATGACAAAATTTTCAGTTTTTACTTGTTCGCGTATTCTGAATTGTACATCTTTTAAAAGCCATATGCCGCCAAAATTATCAATGTATCCCAATTATTTTTCATTTTAGAAGTATTTTCATGACGCGTGGTAAAAACTTACATGACGTTTTAGATCAATGACGTTGAAATTACGACGTTTTTATCAACGGCGTATACAAGGGGTGTTGATAAAATACCCGGACAAGTCCTATATATTTGTCATCTTTTATCGCATGTCATCCAAATTTGGATATCTCGTAGTCTTTCCAAGTGTTTCCCATTAGGCCAAGACAAAGAATGAACATAATGTTTATTGCAGTTGCTATTAATGTAACGTCATGTTTTGGATTGCGGCCCAAGTAACGTAATTCCGTATTAATTTAAAATAAGGCAGAGTGTTGGCGTTTCCCTGTTGTTTGCTGCAGACTGAAACAATTATGGGGATAATAGCGACATTATTTAACATTTCGTATGCGACGACATATTTTAAAGTAGGAAGTAGTCCGCTTATAACATTAATTTTGTAACAAAACACGACGTCGAGCAGATTTGGTAGCTTGATACCTTATAATTGTCGCCGTGTGTCTTTCTTGAGGATCGCATTACCATCGCCTGATTCAGACATACAGTATTATGCTGTCAAGTGATAAGCTGGTGATTTGATACTACAAATCGTGGGAAAAGCAAGTTTATGACCAATTAATTTCAAGACCTTTCGAAAACTCCACCGACCTCACTGTGTGTTTTGTGCATTATGTATTGCTTATACACAAACAATGAAGGAGCTGCATTGAAATCACTGATTCTGAATCTATTAGAGATATTTTGATGCATTTGTGTTGCCAAATTCAATACAAACCCTGGATATATATGCCATTATATGAGCCTCGTCGTGGAAAAACCTGTCCTCGGGAAATTCTTGGTCAAATTAACATTTGGTTACGATGACAATGGTATTTGTATGATGCATTGAATGCTTTTTGTTTGATCATGATATCTGCAATATTCATTAAGATATTATATTTATACAACACCACTATTCAGGTCGTTTGAGCAAATGAGACGTCAAGTAAAAGCCACGTCAAACGACGTTACAATAAATATAGTAAATACATGGTTAGTGCCGTCGAATATAAAAATATAATATTTAATATATTCGGTTGAGCCTCAGACAGCTTTATTGGGGCGAGCTTTAGCGAGCCCCTATAAAGTTGTCGAGGCGAAACCAAATATATTTTGTATTCTACGGCACTAATCATGTATTTAATTATTACCGCATACTAAACGTAATTGCTTGAACGTGCGTGACGTCATGTTTTGACGTCATTCCCTCGCCATGTGTCACAAATCCAGTGACGTGATTCAAAGCAAAATGGCGGCGTCCACGCTAGGTAGATTCGGTATTGTATCTGATTAAATATCCGATTAAATATCCGATTTATTTACGATGCACTTGAATATTGGCTCGAGTTAGACTACACTGTTGTCATAATAAGCATTGCATACACAATGGACATGTCCGTGTCGCTGGTTACGTCGCATATACTGTTATTGTACAAATGGACAAAGTTCAGCTGCACCGACAGCGACTTCGATTTTAAAATTCGCCGCCATCTTGAATGTGCTGTTGAGACTGACTAATATTAAAGGTACATGCTCATGCAGTAGGCACAAGCTGTTCTTTATAGGAATTAAAGAAGTGTATAATTGTGTCACTAGTCCACCAGTTATAAAAATACAAGTGCCCGCTATACATATATAATCAAGTAGTAATTTTTTTTTTACTGATAGTGACGCGCGGTGGTATCAGGCTACTTTTATATGCAAATGAGGCATGATATTTTTTAATTATTTATACTAATTAAATGTGTCACCTGAAAAAATCATATTTTCGACAGATTATCAAGTATGATCATTGCACATCAAAAAATAAATAGAATAAATAGCATATAGAGAATAAATATTAATTTCCGTTAACATTTTAAGGAAACACGGTTATCGCCCCTGATATCAGTGTGTAAATTTACGGCTAATATAAAATGTATAATAATGCCAATCAATACGTGGAATAACGGTGAATGAATGTTTATTTTGCCAGAAAATGTGTCAGATGATGTCTCTGATGTAAGTAACATTTTGTGCCTAATGAGTGGGTATGTACCTTTAAGCTACTTCAGGTATAACATATTAGGTTACTTCAGATATAAACAGCATTTATTCAAACCGTTTAGTATGCTTTTCAAATAGTAATGGTCGTGAAACTAAATGTAGTGTGTCTTATTTTCATGTTAATTTCAACTAAAAATAGTTTTATCCATTAATCATGTTGATATTCGAGCAGACGTTTTGTGTATCCGGATCCGGATCCGGTAAAGCTAGACGATATTATTCATACAAAAACGTGATCCAACTTATTTTTCACATCCTCATGCACCTACCTTGCACACTAGCTGTGTTAATACAGAAACAACATTAGGAAGTGTGTCAACAATGTGGTAACCCGAGTTAATTCGAAAGTTTCAACAAAACCGTGTAGACACATGTGAGCCAACTCGTAACGAGCCGTGTCATCAGAATCTGCTCTATTTACAAATATTTTTTAGATTTTATAATATACTGAGCAAAACTAGAAACGTCCCTCCATGTTTAAGGAAAGATTCATCAAAAACCAAAAGGGTTACTTTTAAAAATCAAAATGGAAAAACAAGTTCATTCATTTCTGTATCAAAGCCAATTAATTGCATTTGGATATCTTGTTAAATATTCGAGAGATAACCGGCCAAGGGCGGTAGGGGTCAAAATCAAAAATCACAAAAACTCAGAAATGTGTTACTTAATGTTTAGAGATGGAATTTCAATAAGTAATGTGGCAAATTCAGTAAATCTCGTTAGTACCGAGTGTGGCCAACATTTGCATGAATGCATGCAATGATCCTACGCCGCATCGACGTGACGTAACGCAATACCAGTGCGTTGGGCAAATTCCTCCATTCCCGTTGTAACGCCCGTGTAAGATCGCGAACATTGTCAATCTGATGGTTAGCTCGTGCTTTGCGGCCCAGCTCATCCCATATGTGCTCAATGGGATTGAGATCCGGGGAGACCGCGGGCCATGGCATGACGTCGACGTTGTTTTGCTGTAAGTATTGAGTGGTGACCCTGGCTACGTGAGGGCGGGCATTGTCGTGCATCAATGTCACACCAGGACCATGCTGACGGATAAATGGTAAGGCATGTGCATTTAGCACATCTGCAACATAACGTTGTGCATTGATGTTGCCCTGTACAACAACCAAATCTGTCTTCCGGTTTCCCATGATCCCACCCCAGACCATTACGCTCCCTCCCCCAAACCTGTTCTTCTCAACAATGCAACAATCGGTGAATCTTTCATTTTCACGCCTGTATACGCGTAATCTTCCGTCAGCATGACTAACTGTGAACCGAGATTCATCGGTGAACAAAACTCGGTTCCAGTCAGCCCTTCTCCAGTTCAGATGACGTCGCGCCCATAACAGTCTGGCAGCACGGTGACGTTGGGTCATTATCTGACCAGTGTACGGGCGGCGTGCCCGGATTGGTTGGGCGTTACGACGTAACCGGTTGCGAATGGTCTGCCCTGAGACACCGTATCGCCTAGCATTGACTGTGGCTGCCAATCGACGTTGACGTAAGTGCGTCAACGTAATGTAACGGTCGGCTCTAGCCGTCGTTACACGAGGCCTACCAGGTCGCTGCCGGTCGTGAACAGCCCCAGTCTGCTGGTACCGGGCTGCAAGACGATCAATCGTCTTCCGACAGCAACCAAACCGAGGCGCGACCGCCCTGGCGGCCATCCTACCCGCAAGCATCCCAATTTCCTGATTTCGCTCGTTTTCGGAAAGCCGTGGCATATCGAAAACAGTGAAAAATTAAAAAAGTTTTTTAATTTTCCGAATAGCCCCTATCGCATGAATGGTACGACATGAACTGAATCACCTTATCGATGACAAGTATAGCGTGCACGTGCAAAAAGTGGAAATCAACGTTCCGGTCACTGGCCGCTATGTAAACCGTGTGTATCGGCTAAACTCTACACGATCGTATTCTAAACATCGCCACGGTTTAAAATACATGTACTTTGAACATGTGGTACATACATAGACAGAGGTACACCGGCTATAAAACAGGGACGTTTCTAGTTTTGTTGAGTATAAATACTCGTAATTTTCGTTCCGTGTGTGGGTGGAGGGGGGTGGGGGCATGGCCACTGCCTCCTCGTTTTTGGCTTCCTGGTTACGGCCCTGATGATGTGTCAGGAAGTTTTATATCTTTTTTTTGCTTTCCATAATGCAAATTTTCTATTTATATTATCACACTACACACTATTGTATTTGATCAAAATCCGAGGACTTCGTATTTTATTTTACTTGATATGTATACTATAATAGACTGTGATACACAGGGGAGATACTTCATAAATTAAATGAGCTAAATGCCAGTAATCACACGTTGTGCATGTGTGGATGCGTCAATCCATCCGTCCGTCTGTACATGTCCATGACCAACTGCACAGTTGATCCACCAAGAATCTGACATTCCGAAGATTCCTGTGGATTTAATATTAGATTTTTAAAAGTTTGTCCATACTGCTATTTTTTCATTGACAATGCTACTACAACCTTTGACGATTAACACGTAACCCCCTAAGTGTTAAGTTTGAGACTTCCACTATGCAGAAAAGGGGTAATATTGCAAAAAATAAAAAATATCCTCAAGTGGTGCAGATCACGGTCCATGATACTAATGTCTCCAACATGTGTTGCCTTGAAATATCATCCCATCGTATCTATGTCTTATACTAACATGACACACACGTCAGTGTGCATTCAGATTTAAGCTTTTCATATTGAGACAACAGAATTGTAGGATGTTCACGACATCGTCCCGCTTACAGCTGTACTTGGCCTCCTGCTGAAAAAAACGGACCTTACAATATCTGCAATAAATGTACGATTGCTGTGGGCTCATGACCCATATCATGTCGGTAATTAAGAAAGGATTCCCTAGTGACTGTATGGCGGACATCCTATGTTCTGATCAGACGGCGCATATGCACAGATGAGACATCGTAACATCCATGGCTTTGTTGTTTTTGCAGGTAAAGGTTGCGATAAATGTTAATTTTATACATTACATGTATATTAGAAAGAAATAATTTAACAAGAAACTGAAATTTCGCGTCGAGTTAACCAAAGCTGAAACATATAGTTGTGCGGTAAACCGGGCCCAGACTACAACGGTCAACACATATGCTGCCGACCATCTGTATGTAAATAGAAAAGGTAGCTTACACAGAGTTTTCACCTGTTAATGGTGGTCGATAGCAGTTAATGTGGACAATTATATGTAAACTGTGTCAAAGAAAACATTATATGTCAAAATAACGGAACATAAAAAACACATATCAATAACAGACAAACATTTTTATATGTGATATCGGCAGCAAAATAATAAAATAAAATTACCCTTACGCCATTATTGCTAATAAAAACATAATATAAGATGTGCCCGTCTCGAATAAAAATGGTGGATTTCGATCGTACGACCGTACGGCAGTTCAACGTTCATCCAATACATTCGCAGACAGGATCCATGACAGATCGAAGACTGTTTCGCTTTTTTCACACCCATATATGCCAGATTATAGATATATTCTGTTCGTTAGATAACTTTAACACAACGGAACAAACCTAACACGGCGTTCTGACAAACGTCGATAATTGGAAATCTCGGCTGAAATTACGTCAGCTAAGTTCACGACGTCATATCTTGTGACGCCGTCAAACTCCCGAAGACAGGTTTTCTCGCGACGCGGCTCATATAGCTGCGTGTCTACCTCTGTTTATGATAAAATGAGTGGCGTTAAATGGCATATCATTCGCTAAGTACTGGATATAATTGTTCAAAAGTGTCTCAATTTACCAAGATAATAGATGGTAATATCGTTGGCATACACTAGGTTGTTCATATTTAAGATTATTTATGATTCAAGGCGCAGTGTAAGCGAAGACTTCGCTGATATGTAGCAATTTAAATTATGCGTTCACCATTTTGAATTCATAAGGATAACCGACAAAAAAGAGTGACAATGTCAAAGAAGGACAGTTAGGCGACAATGCTCAGCGCCTGAAGCATTTCTAAGTCATTGATGCTGCGAGGAACTCGTGCAAGTATCCTTGCTATAATAGTTTGTCACGACACCATGACCATAACGTCAAACATGTATTCACGTTCAGTGACGTCACATGTACGTGACGTCAAGTCATGACGTCATAATATGTGTTCTAAGGTGCAAGGCATCGCGTCTCATATTAGTGAAAGTTTCAGTAAGTTATAATTTTCCGTTTTCTGTTCACACTTAATGTTAACTGACACCAGTAAACGTAAATGGGAGGGAAAAATGTGAACTTTTACAGCGACGCTGCAAACGTCGTTTTTTCCGACGTCGTTTACCGCTTTTCATGACGCTGTAATTAAGCCCGGTTTTCGCATGGCGCGGCCCATATATATTCAAGTTTGTGATGCTGTAGCAAATTCCAAGTGGGGAAAGGCCTGTGGATTAGGCGATATATCATCAGACTTTTTTTTTGTGACGATGTAAGTGTATTATATCTGCATATTTTCTTCAATGTTTATTATACCCAGAGTAAAATTCCCACGGAATGAGGTAAAAGTATCATTAACCCAATTCCAAAGTCCAGCACGGCTGACCCGAGGGGGATCCGCTGTCATTTTGTGGCAGTTCATTAACAAGTTGTACAAATGTATGCATTGTTTTATTCTGAACAACAGGCTAAGTGGACCGAAAATAATGATAAAATCGAGTATGAACAGAATGTATTCAGAAAATATCGTAGTACTACTGACCATTTGTCGTCATTTACAAAATATCATAGATACTAGGAAAAAGAAGAAACTGTCTACATTCTGTGCATTCATGGATTTTATGAAAGTATATGACTTGATTGACAGAAGCACACTATGGGCAAGGCTTGCTACTGTTGGTATTAAAAAGACAATGTTAGATGCTGTTAAATCATGATATGCGGGTGTATTGTCGTGTGTCCGACTTAACAGTATATGCTCCGAGTAGTTTGATATACACCGTGGATTATGTCAGGACTGTTCTCTGTCACCTCTATTATTTAACATATTCATCAATTATTTTTCCATACATATTAAGGCTTTCTGAAAAGGTGTCCAGTTTGATGACGAGGTATCATGCATTTTACTGTACGCATATGACATAGCGTTGATTGCAGCAAACGAAGCGGATCTACAATATATGCTTAACATGCTTCATCAATGGTGTGATTTAAACAGCACGGTCGTGATTAATAAAAACAATAATATAATTGCGCATTTTCAGCCGCCATTTGTGCATCGAACTGTTTTCCAATTTATATGTGGACCCGAAACAATGTGAATTGTTGACAGATAAATCTTAGTCTTATTCAGAGTGAAACATTATATTATAATATCACAGAAAAATTGGTTGCGCATAATGCTGGTATAGCACTAGGTTTGATAGGCGGCATGCCTCATGATGTTTTTAAGATATTATTTTACTGGTAGGATTAGTAATAAACTTCTACTTATATTTCACTTTTTAGCCCCTACCGTTAATGACAAAAAGATGATGATCAGATATGTTGATGGATAACAAGCCCTTATACATTGTAAATAGAGACAGTAGTGTTAGCTGTGTAGGCGGCAATAAATTGCGAACTTATCATGCTTACAAACACGCATTTGTGTTCGAGAAAATTGTGGAATATTTTTGCCAATTAAACATTGCTCAGCGTTTGCGAAGTTTCTATTTTTCGTCGCACCAATAGGGTGAGAAATGGTCGCCGTCTTTGAAAACAGGAAATCGCTTGATCAGACTGGTCAGAACCTCCGCTGTTTGCAAAGGCTAGGTGGTACATTTCGCATGTTTGTGATCAGTGTATGCGTATTGTCTGTGTATTATTGTCTGTTCCGGGACATTGACAAACATGATAAACCCTAATGAGATGCACCCCCAGTGCACCCCCCCCCATACTTAGATGAATTACTTGAAATGCGCACTAATCACTTGCAAAATACGCGTTCGGTTAAGGTCTGAAACAGATATGAATTAAGAAGTTCCCAAACCTGAAAGTAATCTATTTAAAAACAGCTTTTCATACTCAGGCGTGCTGATCTGGAATAGTATTCCAATCGACATAAGACGTTCCACGTCGTTAAATACATTTTCCCGTAATTGTCTTAACTGGATGAAGGGTCGATAACAGCTGAAGTAGCGGTATTATCTATTAATATAAAATTGTTAATTGTGCCCCCCCGCTAGCGTCACTAATCACGAAATTACGATGTATGATATATAGTTTACAATGACCGCGTGTTTGATTTGCCATGATAAAATTGGTCTTGTGGAGCTTAGCGACCGTGTAACCCTATATCAGACGGACGAGAACCAATTTAGCGTCTTATAGCAAACACTGAAATTATCACTGAGAAATAAACGTATTAGACCCAGATCAAGCTGCTGCACCGATGCGCAGTCTGATATGGGACTGTTGGGAAACAGGTACCATTTTTCGTTATGGCTAATCATTATTGTTTCTTCATGTTAAATTCACGTATGCATACACCATGTAATCATCGCAACATGTATTGTATATTTATGTATCTATCTATCTATTTATCTATCTATCTATCTATCTATCTATCTATCTATCTATCTATCTATCTATCTATCTATCTACTATATCTATCTATATCTATCTATCTATCTATCTATCTATCTATCTATCTATCTATCTATCTATCTATCTATCTATCTATCTATCTATCTATCTATCTATCTATCTCTATCTATCTATCTATCTATCTCTATCTATCTATCTATCTATCTATCTATCTATCTATCTATCTATCTATCTATCTATCTATCTATCTATCTATCTATCTATCTAACCTGATCCAGGGCTACACTGGTTGCAAATGTTGTCTGCTACCTTCTTCCATGAACGGACTGATGTTCGACAGGAACACAGCAGTGAGAACATGAGGTCTATCGTGACAATGATATATTAGCAACAGCATAACCAAGTATACTGTCTGCGCATTTGTTGTATGCGCATAATTGCATTGTGACGTTAGCGTCTGTTATTGTATTGGTAGATCCGATGAATATGGTGCACATATGATCTGTTTTATCATGTTTTGTTGGCGAAGGGAATGCACCGATTGTAATACTTTTAGTCATGGAGTACTGCACATGAGAATCGCCTCCATGTGGTTATCTGACGCACTGGAATTATTAGAATACTCTCATCATAATTATAATACATGTGATACCATTGTAATTCAATTTACTAGTGATATTATAATTATCCGCTAGGTATGATTGCCGGTGCAGTGTGCCGGTGACATGACGATCCGTTGATTACTTGTATAACCGTTTTGGGACCATATCACGGTAGGTTATCGTCATATTTTGTATTAGCTGCACATGATGCACTATATGGCTACACCACGGTCAACGGTAAACAATTACGTAATTGATTTACTTTTCGCGCACTAAAATATAGGGAAAACATGCAGGGCGTTGACGTTCATAATTCGCTATTATATTGTTATTAAGAAACAATTCTACAATATAACACAAAGCTATTACCATAAACTTACATAAACTGTGTATTAGCAAGATTGTTAGGTCACTCTCAACGAAGTAGAAATGAAACAAACGCACATTTGGATGGACTCCTCCGTCATAACGCTTATGTAATGCAGTGTAATTAAATTCAATTAGAATTATGTACTCATAATTAATAGTGTATGTTTGTAAATACAGTTTAGTACATACATGTACGTCTATTTATCCTAAAATGATTTTTGGTTCAATCTGTCATTTCACTCGATCAACAGTTAGGTGAACTACTGTGCGAACATGTTTGGTTCATGATAATCGTCTCCTTTGCATTGCATTGCATTCTCAGCATGTTGTTGTATTTATCCGTGAAATGAAGAGTCCCGAATATTGTGAACTGCAATATTGCACTCGGGGTTTGTTGGATCCATGTATTGTGCAATAATGTGTAAACGTTATGTAAATAAAAATGTACTGTATGTTTCAGAAATAATCTGTTAATATAACAATTTTACAACCGCAATTCGTGTCCCGCGGTGATGCTTTCCACTACTTGCGTGACGCAAGCATCCCCTCACATAATAGTATGCGCTAGCCGGGAATGGGTTACCCCATTACACGTGTTTACATACACGTGTCTTATAGTGAAACAGACTAAACTTATAATTATCTCTTAAAAGGCCAAAACCGGAGATTATCGTCTGCTTTTATATTTTTCAGACATGTTTTAACAATGCACATGTTGGACAGCACATGATAATTGTCTACATTAGAGACAATTATCAGGTGCTTTCTAAACAGGTTTTTATTACGTAGAAGAAAATGTGGCCTGTTGGCACACGAATTCCACAGGGTGGCAGATTTATTTTCAAAACTAAATTGAAAGGCAGACCCGCGCAGCATTTAATCCCGCCCCATCGCCAATATTATGGAACATCTGATTTGCTGACTGAACGTATGAACCCATTAATTAGATAACCGACCCTGACTGGCACTTGGGTCAGAATGGACTGACCATGCTTATAATTTCGGCGGTATGTCTCGCTTTCCGTTTTGACTGCTGAACACTAGATTTTACTCAGCCATGTATACGTTATTTAGTTTTGCTTAGGGCCAACCCTACATACAAGTATTATGATAATCGTACCTACATGTATACATACTGTAAAATACATATATTTAAAATTAAAAGGCAGACGACAAAGAGGAATTCAGCATTGTACGGGTTAGTCATGCATTCAGACATGAATACCTGCGCAGCATTTAATCCCGCCCCCATCGTGTTTGCCGCGAATAGTATGGAACATCTGATTGGCTGACTGAATGTATGAACCCATTAATTAGATAACCGACCCTGACTGGCACTTTGGTCAGACTAGACCATGCCAATAATTTCTCGCTTTCCGTTTTGACTGCGGAACACTGGATTTTACTCAGGCATGTATACGTTATGTAGTTTTTCTTAAGGCCAACCCAACATACAAGTATTATGATCATCGTACCTACATGTATACATACGGTAAGGTGGACGTCACTTGCGCGTGATGAATTCCATATGGGTTCTATATTTAACGGGAAATTCCTTTGTTATTTGGGACTTTCTTTCTAGTTTTCACTGTTTCCGATCATGACTTGTGACGTAATGTTTGTCATACATGTATATAGTATGGTCACCTTTTGACTCGTTTGTTTATATTTTCAGAGGATATGACACTACAGGAATACGTTAATCTATTTGATGGAACGAACGTTTTTTTCTGATTCCTGATGCGTAAGGAAGACAAATGATAGTTGGTAACGACACGTGTGCATACATGTTAATTAGAACACCATGTCCGACTGTTTACGGTCGATTTCACTCAACTGTTTTGCATGTATGTCTAGACAGTCTGCTTTATTGTGCATGTTATTATACAAGGCTTAGTACTTATTCATTGTTTGCGTATTTATAACCACTGTATTTGTGGATGAGACTGGAAAAACGGGACTTATAGGGTATGCCACCAGCGTAGTATGCACATCCGTGTAGTCTGATCGGGGTCTACACCGTTCGCTATTCCGTGAATGAAACGCCCGTTTTGTTTCTAAAGCAACATACATTGCATATCGTTATTAGCCAAAATAGGTGTCATATTTGATCAGGAACTACACATAAATCGCATAAACCCAATGTTGCCTGTCACAGTCACATTTATGTTCTTATTTCTGCTTACAATAGCTGTTTCAATCACTAACCAACTAACTAATATTTGACAAGAATGTTTAATACACGTGCCGCAGTTATGGTATAATTCAGAGAGTCCGTTAACTTGATATATATTTGGAACATTAACATTGTGACAATTAACCGTCAATAGGAACAATTAGTAAACCTAACTGCATTTTATGTCCAAGTTCATAGTGACAAATGGTTGTTTGAAAACGATAATATTATGAACCTTTTCATATGGACCTCATTACATGTGTGTTTTTGCTTTCATAGTGACTTTTATGAACATTTTGATAGCTACTAATGATTGTCAGAGAACGGAAATCTTATGCAAATTTTCATAGCGACTAATGTTTGTCTGAGAACGGGAATGTTAGGAAAATTTTCATAGCGGCTACAATATGTGGGAGCGTTGGTACGTTTGAAAATTTTCATAGCGACTAAAATTTGTCTGAAAGCAGTAATTTTCATAGCGACTTCAATATGTGAGAGTGATAGAACGGTTTATGCAAATTTTCATAGTGAGAGGTACATGTATATTACATTTTGTGAAAATTTTCATAGTGAGAGGTATATTACGCTTTATGAAAATTTTCATAGTACGGTTTATGAAAATTTTCATAGCGAGAGCGTTAGTACATTTTATGAAAAATTGTTTGTCTCAGAACGGAATGTTATGAAAATTTTCATAGTGATTTCAATATGTGAGTCACAGCGGTGGTCGCACTGGAGTTTCACAACGCTTGAAGGTAAAGGAGATCGCAGAGATAGTATGCTATGTCGTATACTGCATGTCTTTTCCTAATGTCTGTTCTTAGAATCTGGTGAAATAATATGATAATTTTCATAGTCAAGTGCAGTCTGAATTTTTCATAACCCTCGTTATGCATATGGGGTCGCTATTTTGAGCAACTGGATTTGCTCAAACAAAACTGGAGCCTGTTAAATGTGTGTCTGTTGACATCGCGTCGGCATGTATCAAATGTCAGATCGGCATGACTTTGTAACCTTTGGTGTCTCACCCGCCGCACGTCACAGTCAGTATTGATTACAACCGCATGTGCATGTTAGGTAGACGTGATCGGACAAAACCGAGCTTATTGTATATTATGCGACTAGCGAAGACCAAAACGTGTTCAGCATCAGTAATAAAAAAATGCGAGATTGTATCGTGTCCCCAATAGGACACATAACAATCGTCTTAGGACACGATTCTCATATGCTGCAAAAACATGTTTATTAGAAAAAAATATATTTTGACAAAACATGAGAGGCAGGGGGGTGGGGTAGCTATAATCGTACCGGCTCCTTCGGGCCGACAGTTACGTCCGGACCGATTAGCATTCTGAAATTTTTAGAAACCCTGATGTGTAATATATGTACTTGTGTATTTATTATATGTGTAACTGTAAAATCTCAATTCCTATACATTTATTGAATACCTGTTAATTCATAACATATTTCGATTTCTGCATTCTAATCGGTAAGGCTGCGATAATAACATTGCTCCACACTGCGGACACACTGGACTGAGTAATGGTCCCATCCATATTTCGAGCACAAATTGCCGCTAATTGTTCGGTGTAAATATTGAAGCCCTGACGTATGTAGTCATGAAAATAAAAATATAAAAAAAAAACCGGTCTAGTGCATCAAATAAATTCAGTAAGTAGCATATGTTGAACCTTATATGTCACATAAACGAATATATCACACGTGTGAAGTATTCGTGCCAATGCGTCACACATTTCGGTGAATACTGGCCGAATTCGGCCGAATACATCACAAACCGAAAATCTCACCCAAATATATTTCATTTTTTGGTATAAACGAATATGTCACACAATCGCAAATTTCAAACTTCACCGAATATGGTCATATCATTATTAAATGGAATGTATCGACAAGACGATCACTTTGAAGCATTTATTGTCGAAATCTGATCATTACGTAATCCAAGATGACCGCCGAAATGTCAAAATGTCATTATTGTATTAGAGATTTCAAACATCTTATTTTCATGAACCGCCAGGCTGATATTGGACAAAATTCACAGTTATGGTCCGTGGGTGAAGACTTTTCATATTTGTTAAAATGGAGATCATCGCATATTCCAAAATGGCCGCCGTCAAAAAGAATATCAAATTCTTAAAAAAGATTCTTCTCACGAACCGCCAGACGGATTTCGATGACAGTGGTAGGACTGATCGATAGTTAACGCTGTTTCAGATTTGTTCAAATGGTGGCCCCTGTGTCAAGAAAGGGCGGACCGGAGGGGTCAAGTAGGGGTCAAATTTCAGATTTGACCGTTTATGGTCATGTAATATATCAACTCAAAGGTATCGACAAGACGATCATTCGACGAGCATTTTTGTTCGACATCGGAGGATTACATAATTTAAGATGACCGCCCGCCGAAAGTTTAGTAGTGATTTCTAGCGTATTTTCCTTGTGCATGAGACTATCTGTTATATATACCGTTTATCATTTATTCATATTTGTTCTGCATCACATTTGTTAACGCTGTTTTATAAGCATTATACGGTTTACATTGTTGTCAATGTTTATGTTTCAAGCCAACTATTATTATGGTGGACAGAACAATTTTGATGGTATATATACATGTAATAGACAGTCTGGACCGAAGCAGGCCCATTTTTGCCTCTTGTTATATTACTTTTTAATCTCCATGTCTGTGATATAAAGTATATCACATGAAATGTAAACTTCTATGATAATAGTAACTAAATAGAAAACATTTTGGTACAAATTATTAACCGATGGTCATTTTCGCCTGTTCAATATTTACATTTCCAATACACTTTACATATCTAATAATTTTCCAATCATTGGGTGTTCTATTTAGATGATGAAAATGAGATCAGCTTTAGATTTTAAAAGCATATTTTATCATCAGTCAATGTATATTCCCGCACCATTCCCCTCCAGGGAAGTAGCGGGTCTTTATCTGGGCATACTGGGCATACACCGGGGCTTTAACTGCCGTTGATGTCTCGTCGATTCGTTTAACAATAGTTGTTTGTCAAACATATAAGCCCCCCCCCCCCCCCCCCCTCCTTCTCAAAAAGACACGCAGTGGTGCCACAATGTGCATAGTGACCTCAACATCAAACGTTTGAGCATCCTAGCATCAACTGTTCTTGAGTTTTTGAGCCGAACTCGTTTTATTGTCCAAGGTCACCCTGCGACCTTGACCTTTGACCTACTGACCTCAAATCAATAGGGGTCATCTGCTGGTCATGACTAACTTGAAAACCAATATTGGGCATCCTAGGCAGTCATGGCGTTCTCGAGTTATAGAGCGGCAACTGTTTTATTGTCTAAAGTCACCGCGATTTTTACCTTTGACACCCTGTAGTCAAGTCAAATTGGTCATACACTGGTCGTTACTGACCTGCATACCAAGTTTGAGGATCCTATGTCAAGATTATTTTGATCGCAAACCAAATCGCTAACAGACGGACTGACGATAAGCGCCATAACATGATACACCCCTAGTACTGTCTGAAATCAGCTGGAAAAGCTCAGTGGGTAGAGCATCGTACTCGCCACATTATTAATTGAGTTTATGTAGATTTAGCTCCAAATCATTTGAAGAGCTCTCTAGATCATAGGCTGCCTATGCCCAATAAATGCAAATCAATCAATTGAATTTTCCAGACGATCCTAAATGTGCACGTACGAACATTTTAGTCGTACGAAGTTTAGTGAAACGGGCCCCAGGGAGACTGGGATTCCAGTAAGGATGAAGGTCATCGTTAAACTATTGGGCATTATACAATGCATTACTGTAGTACATTTGTTGCCAAAGTGAAGTTACTGATAATCAATCAGCATAATACGGTCTCGGACAGCTCGACGTATTGTTAAACAAACAACTGCAGTTACAAATACGCCTTAGGTATAGTATGGTTAACAAAGACATGAAAATAAGACATAATCACTTATGAAAATAAGACATAATCACTTATGAAAATAAGACATAATCACTGTTCATAAGTGCAAAATTATGATAGTCTGTAAATTTCACATTAACAATGTTTTCGTGTAAAAAATAAATGTAAATCAATCGATTGAAATTTCCAGACGATCCGAAAGTTGCACGTACGAACATTTTAGTCGTACGAAGTTTATTGAAACGGGCCCCAGGGAGACTGGGACTGCAGTAAGGATGAAGGTCATCGTTAAACTACCTTCGCATCATCCTGACGGGCCGCCCGCTGAATGCTAATCTTGCCCATGTTTTTTCAAATTGTTAACTTCAAATTACATAAATACTGTGCTGGAAAACAAACAGTGGCTGAGCCTGATCTGTGCTACAGCTCAGGCTCGGCCAATCAAACGTCTTGATTGCGAGCTGGCATTGTCAATATATGTTCAGAAACGTTGGTAATCTGGTCAAGGTCAACGCAAGCAGTTGTGTTATGTAAAGAATCGTGTAATTGTAATATTCCACTTGTAACATCCATTGACCACCGTATATAAGATACCGGCAATGATTGGTAGATTTTTATAGATATATCATTATGTCACATCTACATGCAAGCTGAGTTGCGTTTTGGGTTAATAGTCCCGAGGTACGCACCGTAGTACATGTATTGTGTATTGTTTAACTTATTATTGCTTATTCCGGAAAATCTTAGTCCGAGGTAAGTAGTACATGTATTGTGTAGTGTTTAACTTAGTATGCTTATTCCGGTGAATCTTCATTTAAATTATTTAATTTAATGGGGCATAGCAGGATTTTTGGTGAAAAAAATACTATAAAAAATAAAAACGTGTTTTCATCATGGCCCTGTGTTAAGTGGTTTAATTGAAGATATATGACAATACTAGGACCGCTGGGTGGTTTATATTTTCACCCATATAGGTACATAAATATCGCAGTTTATATCTTGGTTCAACAAGATAAAAAATCTGATATTTATGTAGCAATATCGGTGGAAATTGAAACAACCCAGCAGTCCTAGTTTCGTCATATATCTTCAATTAAACCACTTTACTCAGAGCCATCATGATGAAAACACGTTTTTTTTTTATTGTTTTATTTTTAAAAAAAAAAAACATAAACAAATAAATTTCAGCGGTCCTAGTACATGTATCGTCATGTGTCTTCAATTAAACCACTTTACACAGCACAGGGTCATGATAAAAACACGTTTTCATCTTGGCCCTGTGTAATGTGGTTTTTTATAGTACTTTTAAAAAAACAAACTGATATGCCCCTTCAAAGACACTGGCCTCAGATATGCGATAAAAGGATATTAAATAAAACATATTTTAATGATAAATATATTTCAATCGTATTTCTGAACGCAAAGCTAGAGTTTCTGCTTAGTTCGTTAGTGAAACGGGCCCCTATGCATCTGCGCAGCCTGATCAGGGTCTGCACTGATTGCAAAAATACTAGCAAAATATATGCCATACATTCATAGAACCATATTTACAAGTGGTCAATTAACATAATATTTAACATCAAACGGCAATCGTACGGCTGATGTAATGTGATATTTGTGAAAGTCGCTAAAAATTACGTGACATTAGAAGGTACATGCAATTGGTTGCAGATACAGATACAAATCAGTAGGCTACGTCCCTGGGGCCCGTTTCACTTCGTACGACTAACATGTTCGTAAGTACAAAATTAAATTCCACATTAACAACATTTTCCTGTATGATCAATAAATGTAAATCAATCAATTGAAATTTCCAGACGATCCTAGATTTGCACTTACGAACATTTTAGTCGTACGAAGTTTAGTGAAAAGGGCCCCCGGTGGCTGCAATTATGTTCGCACTAAATATGCCTGTGACACACTACCAACACACTAAATACTAAATGAAAAGTCATGCAGAGCATGATGTTATTAGCCGATCAAATCAGGGTTCAATATATGTCCGCATTTTAGTAGTTACTGAGTCTCGGAGGGGGGGGGGGATGAATGAGCGAGTGAGTATTGGTGTTTAACGGCCTATCAACAGATAAGGTCATTTAAGGCCGGGTCAAAGGGTTGTACTATCCCGCATTAAACGGGTCCACGATGAGAAAAATTCCCAAAATCAGAACTCAATATTTCCATGCCACACCATGCCAGTCACTTTAGTAGCTCGGCCCCAAAGTAATATGATTTGCCATAAGCTTATTACTTCTTAATGGAGCATATCAGGTTAACGTTGTCACTTGTTTATCCCTTGTTTACCGATTTAAATGGTTTAAATCGACTCGAAGCTTACGTTCAACGGCCGCACAAACTCGATTGAACTGCACGCCTTCCAATGATTTAAATACGCAGCGCGTTTAAATAGTCAATTTATGTGCACACTGGTCATTTAAAAAGGGGCCCATCCGTGATTTTTTGCGCGATGTCGGGCGCAAGACAATCAATAGTTTGCGGCATTGACAATAATTAAGGGGGATTGCCTCAATCGCGCGTGCTGGATGCATCCCTGCCATCCCTGCATGATACGTAAACAAATCAAAGTTCGCTATGAAGGGCAATTCTTCGTTTTGATTGGTGGAACATTTGGTGAATATTAACTAGCGTCATTTGACGCGCATACGCGATCCAATGGGATAAACCCGAGATGCTGGGGTTGCTAGTCGGAGATTTTGAACATTTTACGCGATTATACGTGGCTGAAACTTGTTCTGTTTAATAAATAAAAACTTTAAATTAGCCCAATAATCGGCGTATGTTGGCGTATATGGCCATTAGAGCCAACTATGGACTTCAACAACAATAACTTCCGGGTTCAATCTCTTCCGGCGTTCAGCTCATTACGTATTCAAAATTGTGTTATTTGGCTATATTTAAAGTTTTAAACGGAGATAATTGCCAAAAATGCAAACTTTATCGGTTGATGCAATTTGGAAGTGATACAGCAAAATTCGCGTTCGTAGATTACCGAATAGCGGAGAAAAGGGTTGCTACAAACTTTTTCAGAATTCGGTGGATGACCAATATATTAGCCAATCTATAAATAGATCGGCTAATAATAATAAAACATGTTTGGCCCAGTGTCAACATGGTGCGATATGACAGGAGCCGCGTAATTAGCACTACCATATTTTTATCTGTGATACGATTATTTTTCTGACAATTTCCAAATTTTATTTTATGTTGATTTTCGAAACATTCGACGGTGAACCAGTAAATCAAATGAATTAAGACCTAGGCCCAGTTCTATCCGTGGCTAATTTTATCCAGAATACGTGTCACAGTAACATCTCCAACTTTCGCGGCCACCTTACCTGTAGAAAGTCTGCATCAGCAGCGGCGAGTTTTATATGTAATTATATAGGAGACTATTACCATTTCTTACGTAACTTTTAAACTACACAACCGATTAAAAATGCACAAGTCACATTTTTAACTTCAATTAATTATTGTACTTTATGATGATGTTGCGATCGTGTTTTTAAAATAAAAATATTTTGGTCCTTTTTAGCTTTAAACATAGTCGGTAGTTTTTATATGATGTATATAGCAAATTTTGATTTTTCTTCTCGATTTTCGTTGGGAAAATTGCAAAATATCTTTTTATAAGAAAAGTGACAAAAAACGCACAGGTATTTTCAATTAGCTCATTCATTTTTCTATCTATTGATATAAAAATCATGTTTCTAAGTTAATATTATTTTGGTCCCTTTTAGATAATAATAATAACACCATCAGTAGTATAAAGGGAGTCAAAATGATACCACCTGTGGTGGCATCATTTATAACCCTTTATACTACCCCCACCACCCCCGAAAAATCAAAAATTGGTTAACGAGGAAATTGTCTCCCACCAACCACGAAAAATTGGTCGTGAAAAAAAAAACATAATGTTTTCCCGACAGTAAATTTATGATAAAATAATTATTTCAATGTGCCCACGAGTTATAGTTATAACACCCCATTTTTCTCCTCCAATATAGCTAATTTATTTCGACGATGTCGAATTGTAGTCCAATTATATTGGTGTCATAAATACCTTATGTTTTTTTTCACGTCCAATTGAACATATAAATTTAATAGGTTATAATAAAAATATTATAACAAAATGGATAATAAAATACGCAACGAATTGGAATTGTATAATGACCTTGCTGAAGAATTTTACGCCGCTGTTTCTACAGTATTAAAACACGGTAAAATGACAATACTATGTGGTATCGAATACATGAAATATCAGCGTAATTTATTACGCTGCGATAAAAACGTTGCATTTACAATATTAAACCGGCAATTATGTCGCCGGTATAAGTCTCAAATTTATGTAATGAAGCGACTAAATAGGATCAATAGGATCGTAGAAACACTACCGAAATATTATCAAACTAATTTTATAAAACAGTTTAAAATCAAAGATTCGTTTTACGGATATGCGTTTCTACAATATCGCTTTAACGAAGAAATTGGAAAATTATTAGAAGAGGAAATTGAACAGAAAAAAAAACAACTATTAGAGAAAATGGTAATACAATACAATTGGAATTGAAAGTTTTTTAATGTCTGTGTTGAAGAAGTTTACGAAGCTTACTGGGGTTATAATCCTGTATATAAATTCTATAAAATGAGAACACTAGGCGATATCGAATACATGAAATACCAGCGTAATTTATTACGCTCCGATAAAAACGTTACATTTACAATATTATACCGGCAATTATGTCAACTGTACAAGAGGCAAATACAAACATTAAGACGGATAATGCGTATCGATATGAAACTAAGGTGTATTATATAAAATTGTTAAAACCCAACGATTCGTTTACGAATATACATTTCTACGATATCGCTTATAAAGATATTAATAATTTGTAAAAATTAAAAAATAAAATAGCAAAAGCCTCCACTCGTGCACACACCACCCCCCGCGACTGGGCAGATTTCTAGCCGGCACCCAGCCACTGGGGTGTTGGGACCTTCTTAAGCCCACGCATCTGTTGGCTCACATTCTGGGTCGCCTTGAACCCCATTGCCAATTCCTCTATTAAGAGAAACCAGCGAAGTAAGGCGAGCCTATGTGTGAATTTGGTTTCCGAAATTGCAAAGCTCTTAGGCAGAAATCTTGTAGGCCGGCACCTTTGAGCTACACAATTACATCGCCAAATACACACATATGCATAGACTGCTACCATTAAACAGACGAGACGGACGTCATACCGGATCAACAACATAGCACACACGAGATGAGACCAATTGTTGTAAGGTCAACAAACATATATATACTCATCAGTTTCCTATACAACATACAAATGGTGTGCATATTATAATTATTTATTAATACCTATTGGCGAAAGAAAACATGTGATGGTTCGTTATTTTGTTAATTTTGTTAATTTTATAATTAATTTTATATTTTTTTTAATAATAAATTTAAAGCGAACACCCCCTATTATTACATAGTAAATTCATTTATGTTGTAACGACAAATGTTTCAATTACACGGGTTATGGCCCATGCGTAAATTG
>CM055275.1:43848355-44065763 GCA_029237695.1 Conchocele bisecta
TTATTATATTAAAGACAAAACCATACAGGTTTTAATAGATTATGTCTTCGAGTCAATACGGTCGTAAACTCAATCCATATCGCAGACTGCGTGAGCCCCTCGGGGCAAAAGGTGTGAGACAGAGTGTCGTTATTACGAACAACCCATCGACGATCGACCAGAACCAGCAGCTCTTAGTCCGCTTCCCCAACCTCGGAGCTAGCGACGTCATTATGCCGGGGACTGTTCGCATCGCTTTCACTATTTCGCTTACATCGACGGACGCGGACCGAACCATCGTTCAGAACCTTGGTCGCGCCATCGTCAAGAAGACCATGATAAAGATTTCTGGTAATGAGGTGATGTCGATCGATGACAGCGACGTCTACCATTGCTACCAGGACCTGTGGAAGACGGCGCAAGAGCGCGAAAATGCGGTATATCAGGGTATTGACACCAGTCGAAATAAGAACGTAACCAGACTTAGAATCTGGTCTGGTGACAAGGTAGATAACGTCGCGAGCGACAACGCGGTCGCGGCCGCTTACGGCAACCGATTCTACATCCCGCTCGACTTTGAGTTGCTGGAGAGTCACATGCCCTACTATCAGAGCGCTTTGGCGGACCGCCTCGAATACGAACTAACGTTCAACGACTACGGTCGAGTTCTCATAGCCACTGACATGACATCCAAGTATACGATCGACAATGTTTCGCTGGAGTACGACATGGTCACGATGCCCGAACTCGCGCGATTAATCAGATCTCAGTACGCCGGGCGCGTTGCCATACTTTACGACGAGTTCTTCGCCACCGCAAGATGACGAAAGACAAAAGCGACACATTGTAGAATATTAACGTCAACGTACCCGCCCGCTCGATGAAAGGTATACTGATGTTTTTCGAGGAGGGTCGGTTCGCGCTCGGTGCTGGAAAATCCGACAAATTTTATAACCCCAAAATCACGAAGGTAGAGGTGACGATCGAGGGAGTACCGAATCAACTCTACAGCGCGGGTCTTCGCGCGCACCAGCAGTGGGATGAATTCAGAAAGCAGTTTGCTCCCGGCTCTAAGCGTTCCCCGGAGGTTGCCGCGGTTGCCAAAGACCTGCAGCTCTCGGACGTCTCCCTCTCGGATTTTCTGACTACCAAATACGCTCTATGGCTAGACATGCGAGCTAGCGACGACAACCAAATGCACGGTAGCGGACGTCAAGTTGAGAACGCTAGTGAGGGTGTGACGATCCAGATAACCAAAGAGGCGGATGGAGCTGGCACATTGAACGTATACTTATATATAATAACGGACGCGCAACTCAACATCGAAAATGGCCGATACGTCTCAGCTTTATATTAAAAATCAATACCAATTCACGATTGGTGATGCTCACTCTGCCATAATATGTGGGCAGACAGGATGCGGAAAAACGGTTTTCATCCTCGACTTACTCGAGGGCTCCTACCGCGATGCCTTTCGTCACATTGTGATCCTGTGTCTCACAGTGCGGCACAACAATACTTATCAGCGGCGCCCGTGGATATGGACCGACCCTGAGGTATACGTTATTGACCCCGGCGACAGGCTTCACGGTTGGCTGCGTGTCTTCTATCAAATATTCCAGGGAGAGCCCACCCTATACGTGATTGACGACTGCTCGGCCAAGGCGGCGATGACCAAAAAGAAGGACATGCTCTCCGAGCTCGCATTTTCTGGCCGCCATGCGAGGTAAAGCGTATGGATCTCCACTCAAAAGTACAACGCCGTCCTAAATGATCTGCGCGAGCAAACGAAATGGGTCGCCCTCTTCCATTGCAAGGACCGAGACGCATTCGATGAATGTCTTCGAGAGAACGACGTTATCCCAACGCGCGAGGAGCGCCTGGAGGTTCGACAGATACTTTCGGAAACTAAGCACGCCAAGCTTCTGCTAAAGACTGATCAACCAACTTCTTATAATGTAATTAATTAGTAACTGCTGAGTAAATGCTTAGCAATGCTGAGCAAATGCTGAACAATGCTGAGCAATTACTGAACAATTACTGAACAAATGCTGAGCAATGCAAAGTAATTTCTGAACAATGTTGAACAATGCTTAACAAATACTTAACAATGCTGAGAAAATGCTTAACAATGCTGAGCAATTGCTAAGTATTTGTTGCTCCGCTGCGAGCTTTATTGCGAGCATAACGGTGATCATAAGTATCTGGTGGTGCGCTTGTAAATATGTTAGACTTATGAGACTTGTAAGAATAATTAAATTAATAATTTTGAAAAAAATAATAAAAATGAACTGCGACGAACTTCTCGATCAGCTAATGGAAGAAACAGTCGCTCCGACTGCCGACACGACTGAAACTGTAGGAACACCTGTCAGCTGCCGATACGGTCCCGAAAGAAAATGAAAACGCGGCGCGTCGCGAGCGTCTAGCTGCGCTGGTTGCTACGGGACAGTCGGAGCATTATCTCGGTAGGCGTCTCTCAGTTTGTCAGGTGGATAAGATGTCATATGCGGAGGTCGATACGATGTACGCGCGATACGAATCCAAATTAGGTGCGGAGATGACAAAAACTCTCGGATCGGCGGCTATTCATTTGTACGCTACCACCGTTAGTATACTTCTCCCTATACCAGACACCGCGGGGTTGATTCGCGATCTAGAGACTGACCCTTTTATAGGACACACTCTTAGAACGGCATGCTGCTCAATTTATCACAAGTTTGGAATGTACTTAGCTCCGCTGACAACCGCGTTGACCACGGGTAAACACTGTCAATTTGGACATATATGCCCACGAACTATAAGCCCTAATATTATAAATGATGACACAAGACACACCCGCGAGAGTGACGGAACCACACTCAACCCAATCGAAATTGGAGTTGAACCAGAGCACGTTGGATGAACCCTCAACAGCACGACATAAAAACCCAAAAAGAAAGGCAGCTGGGCGTGCGGCGGCTGCCACCCGAAAAGTTAAACAAGATAAAATACTCGCCGAGCTTCGAGATGTCAAACTCAAATTGAGATTGGAGTTGCAATCGGAGACGACAAAACACCAGGTGGCAGCTGTTTCTCCCCCAATATCTATTGGATCGAAACCGATTGCTCCAACTCCCAATACTGATTGGATCCCGTGGGTTGTTGTTGGTGGTCTGTCGGTTGTGGGCACCCTGTATGTGCTTTACCATTTCAACAACTGGTCATCAACGAGGTTGAAATTGAAAAAACAACCCCCAACACTGTTGGATGCGCCCCATTTAAACATTAAAGGCGATCCTTTTTATATGCAATAATGGCTGAACAAGATGGTAAAATGATAGTGAATGCGCTTTATCACGCCGTGGTGATATCGGGTCTCAGTATCGGGTACGCTCGACTATCAAAGATGACCCTAGGAGGGTCCGCTCCCAAATTGGACTTTACTGCGAGAGACGTAGGGTTCGTGACCTTAGATGTAGCTGCCGCAGTTTGGACCCGAGATTATCTAATTAAAGCTGGAATTCTACCCGTTAATATATGGAAATAAAATGGCTTCGATCGGAATAATGATAGGTGGTGCGCTTGTAAACGCATTGGCGTTCAGCGTTAGCAACTTTCTATTCTCGAAAATGAGAAGCTTGAACGTGGATGAGGAGCGCAAGCGTCACGATTTAGCTGCAGAACAACTCCAGAGCGCGAAGGAAGCATGGTCGAAAAAACAAACCGCCCATCTGGACTGGGTGAACGAAGAGCTTCGACGCGAGAATCACACAGCGCAAACTTTCCAGAACGTTGAAGAAACCAACCGCGAGTACGCGCTGGCATATCCGCAGAGAAGTCTCGCGCCGCTGGATCGTGTGCCGCAACTTTCAAATTTCTATGTACCGTCAGAGGCCCAAAAAGACCGCGAGATCGCGTTCATCGTCGTGGGAATGTGTGTGGTGGGTTTCGTCGGCTACTGTAATCAATCGAAATTTTAAATTAATAATTTTTACAAAATTAATAATTATTTTAATTCTTTTTTTTTTATAAATATATATATAGGACGATGTTAGTTGACGAACTTTATTACGCTATGATCGATGTAGGCTACACTGCCCAAAAACATCGTATAGCTGGTGCAAAGAGTATGATTCGTCTGGCCCAAGATTCTCTCGAGACGTGGCGTGAGGACGGAAAAGCGGCCACCCTTTTCGCAAAGCGGATGTTAGAATCCTCCTCAACTCCAATCGACTCCTCCGAGTTCCTTCAGAACTTAACCTCCAAATGTGATTGTACATCCAACAAAGGTTTATTATTAACGACGCAGTTACCGGACGAGCTGACGAGTGCATGTTGGAGATTGTCCGATATATTAGAATACTTCGCATACGATGAACACGCGTAAACTTGATACCAAACTAACGCGGAAGCTGGCGAATACGTACTATAGCCCACGCGGCTACTGGAAGGGACTCGCGGCCATCAAGAACCTCGCGGCGGCCACCAAGTTTTCCGAAAACGCTATCAAGGAATGGCTCAAGAAGCAGGCCATCTGGCAGATCTATTTACCCTCGCCTCACAATATTCCGCGCCCGAAATTCGACGTGCCGGTTCCGAACCAAGTTCACCAAGCGGATCTCCTGTTTCTCCCTCACGATCGCGTCGGTTGCAAGACGTACAAGTACGCACTGACAGTCGTTGACGTAGCGAGTCGTTATAAGGGGGCTGATCCGTTGGCCACTAAAGAGTCTAAGGAGGTGGCCGAGGCTCTTTCCCGAATATATAAGAGGAGTCCTCTCAAATGGCCGAATCTTCTCCAGGTCGATCCCGGCTAAAGAACTTGTAGACCCTCATTCGCGATCGACCGAGTGGGTGGCCAGACTGCCCGCCGTGGTATCCGCACTGAACGGAGAGGTGACCAGATTGATAGGTAAGAAGCCCGTAGATGCTATCAAGTTTAAAAGGGTGACGAGCAAGCCCTCTGCCGTCTCGCGCGAGCGACCCGTTGGTTTAGAGGAGCAACGGCTTCCATCGGACATTGACGTCCGCTACCTCTATCAACCGGGAGAGCTCTAAGGTGGCAGCCGCCGCGCGACTGATCCCGTGTGGTCTCTCAATGTATATCATCTAGATCGATATATTACCAAACCTGATGAGCCCGTGCTCTACTATTTGGATGATGGGCCCTCTCGATGGTTTGTTCGCGAAGAACTTCTTATGGTGCCTTCTGACACCCAGTTACCCCCGGATCGTCAGAGTCAGAGAGGTTCCGTATGTATTCCGTCCGATAACACGCGTCTTTTATCGTAGTACGCCGACAGTCCTAATTTTCGTTGACAGTACGTTTTCATAACGCCGTTTTTCATTTTAAATCCTCTATTTTGCGCTACATCTATAATGTGTTTTCCATCTTCTGTAGTTTCGCTGAGTACTCGTTTATATCTATCCCAATTTAAATCGTTAGTTCTATTGGACATTCCTTTAGCGGAGTTTTTTTTAATTGAATTAAATTTTTCTACGAAATAACACTTACTAGATAACGCTATCGCCCTATCTCCGCTAAATTCCATTTTAAAAAGTCCTGGTTCTCTATTACTCCATTTATCCCAAGCCAACCATTTCTTTTTTTCTTTTTCAAACTCGTCTACTAAGTTAGGTCTAATCAATTCCTCTATCGTTTTTCCACTAACTCCTATATACATACTATCCGTGTCCATCTGTATTAATTCGAAGTCTTCTCTTTTTACGTATTTGTTGTCCTAGAAATTCGTAGTAAAATTCCAACATTCTCAATTTAGATAGTTGATAAACCGCTATTCCGCAGTGGAATGGTCTCTTTACTGAGAACCGGGTTTTCTTGAAGATATTTCGTGCGCATCTCCTATCTCTTCCAAATCATCAAAATACGCGGATCTTAATGCTTTGTCAACACAAGTTTCGTCTCGCGTATATGTCGTATTTAAATGTCTCTCCGTTGCCTCTATCATTTTTCCGCAACACTAGTTTCCTAATAATTTCATTATGTCGGCCACCGGTTTCTTATTCGGTTCTACATCCCCCGTTCGTCTTGCGGCTGTAACTTCTTTAGCGAACCATTCGAAGGGTTTACCACTAATATAATCTATAACACGATAAACTCCCGTTATTTCTAGGCCGTGTTTTAAATACCATTTCAACAGTGGCGCGTACAGCAATACTTTAGTGGCCGACATAGATCCCACCAATTTTCTTCCGTTTCCTCTAGCTCGGCCAGTATCATTTAAATATTTTAACATGTGCGCGGGAACTTCATCAACCTCTACTTCTCTGTTTATGAAAAGTGGAGACATTTCGGAAAACTTATCTTTTAAGTTGCGTGAAACTTCTATATCCACCTACACAAACCCAAACCAGTCTCCGGATAAAACTATTTTACTAAACTTTTTAATAAGTTTAGGATTATGTGGGTTATTTATATGATGTGTAGTTTCTTTCCCACACGGCATCTCTTTATTTAACGTAGATAAATATAACGCGTTTGTGTCGTATCCCAAAACAGCCTCGCAAGGTTTGGAACCCACTCTAATATTTGAAACACCGACTTCCGCATATCGTGTAAATACTATTGATGGACCACCAACTAGAGCGTCTTTCATCATTTTGTATGTTTCTTCTTTCGGTGCGCATAGAGCATCATCCGGTATAATCGTCTTTGAAGATTTTTGTTCTTTAATGGTTACTCTCAATAAATATTGTATAGCCACACCCGGTAGTGTTACCGCGTCTTTGAAAATATCTACACCCCTGTGTTTATAAAATTCACACATTTTTCCCACAGCTTCTAGGAACGGTGCTACATCTAAATCGTTATAATATTTTAACCAATCTCTGAAAGTTTTCATATTATTTTCTTCGAAAATTCTACGACATTTACTTAATTCCGTTTCGTCTAGTAACATTTTCCCAGATAGTTTGGAATACCAATTCTCTATATCCGGTAGTCCCGGGTAATCTAGCTTGTCTGCAGAATCGAACCACTCGTAAGGAAAGAAAGATTTCTGTCCTTTGCAGTCGTAGGCTTTTATCTAACTATCGTAACTTACACCGGGTCCTAGGTAAAGTATTACATCATGAAATCTAAACTCCGGAGTAAATAGAAATATTGTCGCGTTCGCCTTTTTTCCAACCATTACTTTCTTCGTTGTTGATGAAAGTTCACCTACTAAATATTTCTTTATTAAGTTTATATCGTACTTACTGCTGTTAAAACCTATAACTGGTACTTGATCTATCCACTGTTCGATCTGGGCGATTTGTTTTTCGCGTAAATATTCCGTATTAAATTCGTATCTTGACCATACTTATTCTCTTATAGCTTTTCCCCTGACTTTCAAATCTTCTGCGAATTTTTCTATAAGTTTTGCGGGATCTTTATCACAAATATGAGTTACCGTTCCTGAGAAATTATCTCCTATACTAACACTTACCGGAACGTGCTCAGCTTCGTACTCTAAACTATTACCGGTAGTTTCAACTTCTGGCTGGAGATACGCCTCAAAATCGTATACTATCTGATATGGATAAAGAGTAGTGTCGCAACCGATCTTTATATCTTTACCCGTTCTTCGAAATTCGCATTCCCACATAACTACTAGGTTGAATTCTTTGCTTTCTCTAATAACTTTATCTCTTCTCATTGTGGATGCGCGTTCTTCTTTTTTATGATTTGCATGAATCTTGCACCCGTGCCAGTAACAGCCGTGATATTGATATACGGTATTGGTTTCTGGACAGTATCCATCTACCGGAGCTCCTAAAATCCATATTTCACCTCCGTGTCCGCACTGTTCGTGGTGAATGTGAATTCCCTCCCGCTTTTCCACAGAGTGCATCCAATCGATCGCACCATAACTGTTAGAACCTTTTGGGTAGAACGCTTTCTCGAACGACGAACGCGGGCGCTCTAAATAAATAACCACCATCACATATTACTTTTGTCTCACCTCTCATACATGTTGGTCCGTGTCTCTTCATATTACTCGCTTTCGTGAATTTCTGCTTGCAATTATCGCAGGCGTAAATTTTAGATAGGTTTTTAAGATTTTTTATCAGAAATGCGTGATTATTAAAAAGTCCTATTGTCATTGGTTTATTACCTATTGCATCATAATGCGCTGGTACCATTTTTCAACCACCATACGTCACATTTTGGTGGGTTTGATATACTTCTATACCAATTTTAAAAAACTCTTCAACCTTTTTCAGATCGGGAAAAAAGGAAAAAGGAATTTGGTGAAACCACATTAGTACCGAAATATTGCTCACTAAGTTCTTTCGCTTTTTCTGTACATCTGTCAGGTCTGATCTTTTTATCAAGGTGCATAGCTAGACACCTGAACAGACAAAGGTCGTCATTATACTTATCTAAAGAATACATACCTTTTCTATTCCTCAACCATTCTGGAAGTTCTCCTCCCGCTGCTTCTTTGGATTGCAGTCCAAAATCTATTCCCCTACTGCGCTGTATTAACTTTACAAAAACCTCTACCCATCTTACAAACTTACACTTTGTATTCGGTCTGTCTATTTTATCGGACATTATTCGTGTTTGCTCCTTATCTGACAGCCATTTTTTAACGGTTTTCATTGATGATAGTGGTTCGCTACCACCGAGATTTTTGTGAAATATTATAGTTTTAGGTTTTCCATTTTTAGTTTCCTCCTTATGTTCTAGCTTGTAAGAATATGAATATCTCAAATAAAAATTTGTTGTTAGATACGGAGCGATTTTATCGGACATGCGTTCAGACTCGTTGATTGCAATGTTTTTACGAAAGGATAATATAACTACCCGTCTTCCCTTTTCTACCTTTTCCAACGTTTCATCGTGAGCCCCCAATATTTCTTCACCTTTTTCCACTATCGCGCGAACGATAGATTTTTTCTTATTATTTGGGTTGCCTGTGCGTCTAATTTGGGATGTGCTTGAAGGTTTGATTACACTGGCCCTTAACCCCGCAATACTTTCTTTTTTAATTCTGTTACCAACTTCCTCCGCTAGTGACAGGTCTTTAAAGGCTCCTCGTTTGTGGGCGCGGGTAAACCGCTTCATAAACACCTCATTCTTTGTGGAGTTTATAAGATTTGTCAACCCCCTAACTGTCAACCGTTTACTATAAGTAATCCCTAGAGATTCGGCTTCTCTTCTCAAACTTTCTATTTCTGGCGTTATCATATTTTCTGTAATATAACCTATGATATTTATCTGTTCAATTGGACATGACAAATTTACACATGATGTTTTTTCATGTCCAATTAAACATAAACATATACATATATATGCAAAAAAAAAATGGAGTGTGCTACTTGTTGTAAGACTTTTGCTTGTAAAGACTATCTACGAAGGCATATATCGAGACGTAGAAAGTTTCCTTGTGTCGCCCCTCAATTTCAATGCCCCAGATGCCCCTGTAAGTTCGTTAGTGCCCAAACTTTTTGTAGACATAAGCAACTACGCTGCCCTGTGGCTATGGGGGAACGTGCTAGACTAGAGTTGGTAGAGTTAGTTGCTGATCTGCGAAATAAATTAGCTGTAGTGGAGGAGGCAAATGCCGTGTTGGAAAATAAACTATCACACGCGGACGCATTGAAATTACATTAATGATTTCTTCTAATAATTTCTTCGTTAAAAGCAATATCGAACCGTAAACGAATCGTTGATTTTAAACGGTTTTATAATAATATCATTTTTCGGTAGTGTTTCTCCGATCCTATTTAATCGCTTCATTTCGCGAATTTGATCCTTGTACCAGCGACACAACTGCCGGTATAATATTGTAAATGCAACGTTTTTATCGGAGCGTAATAAATTACGTTGATATTTCATGTATTCTATATTGCATATTATTCTCTTTTTAAAGTGTTTTAATGTTGTAGAAACACCGTAATATTCTTTAACAGCGCTATAAGATTCCATATGTTTGCGTATTATATTATCCATTTTGTTATAGTATTTTTGTTATAACCTATTTAATTTATCTGTTCAATTGGAAAAAACATGATGTATTTATGACACCAATTGTCACGTTTTTTTGTGTTGGTGACCAGTTTGTGTTATTGGACGAAAACCCTTACTTCGTCGGTTTCTCTGAATTGAGGAATTGGCAATGGGGTTAAAGGCGACCCGTAAAATGAGACTGTGAGCCAACAGATGCGTGGGCTTAAGAAAGGTCCCAACACCCCAGTGGCTGGGTGCCGGCTAAGAAATCTGCCCAGTCGCTGGGGGTGTGTGCACGAGTGGAGGCTTTTGCTATTTTTTTAATTTTTACAAATTATTAATAATTTTTCAATATCGTAGAAATAAATTAGCTATAGTGGAGGAGGAAAATGCCGTGTTGAAAAATAAATATGAGGTATTTATGACAACGGGATGAAAATAAATCCTTTTTATTAGTATAGTTTTATCTGTTCAATTGGACGTTAAATGAACATGAGGTATTTATGACACCAATATGACAACGAGACGAAAATAAATCCTTTTTATTAGTATAGTTTTATCTGTTCAATTGGACCTCTTTTCAACATATGTATTTATGACACCAATTGTCACGTTTTTGCTGTCGGGTGACAATTTCCTCGTTAACCAATTTTGGAGTTTTTCGGGGGTGGTGGAGTAGTATATAGGGTGGAGAAATGATACCACCGTTAGGTGGTATCATTTTGACTCCCTATATACTACTCATTCCGCTCTTACTACATTAATTGCTACACTGTGGCACAATTTTATTCCGAATATAGACAAAATGTGTAAAATTCTCTGCTGATGGAATAGCTGTCTTATTTACTAAATTAACTGTTAAACGAAGGAACTAACCTGCCATGTCACTGGATAGTTCTACTTCATGTTTAATACCAATTTTGCTATGCTGATCCAGTATGCTGCACGCCATTTTGTTTACGCTACCAGATGTGCAGCATTAGCAGAAACAAATGTGACGTTGCAAACACGCATGTGATGTCATGCAACACACAATTTACGTCACTTACTGACGTCAGCACGTTATGACATTTTACTTTCACAAACGTCTTTAAACTGCGTTGAATATTCAGGAAAGTTTGACTGAATATGGAGATGGCAATGCCATATAAATTTGTTTGGAAAGCCTTAGGTGCGCAGAATTAGCACACACCATTGCACCATAGTATGCAAAGATCCCTAAAAAATCACCATTACAAAAGTTAATATATGCAAATGAGAGATAATACTAAACGAAATAGCATCAGAGCAAACATAATCAGGCCAACATACAGCGGTAAATGAACAAACTTATAATCCTTCCAAAAACAAGTCGAAAACACATCCGACATGATCTGTCCGAAATTAGGTTACTTTCTAACCATGAAAGCAAAGATCCATATATCAGGCTGCGGAATAGACTGGCCAAATTACCATCAATAAATGCAAGTGACAATTACCTCTGTGCAGCTTTGAAGCATCACCTGCCCAAAAACGGTGGAAATTTGCACCTTAAAACGCACTTTAAAAACTTTACAAATCATGCAAATGGCGGAAAGCCGAAGTGGTGTGACTAAATAGCGCAATGGTCCAATTTCGGCGCAAGTGATATGATGTTTAGGTGGGAACTCCTAACTATGCTCGAATCAAAAATCATTTCATCTACTAAAAATGGCATTGTTGCTATGCATGTACCGTAAGGTTTTTTTCTTGTGCTGTGAAATTATTTTAATACAGCCCAGTTAGAAAGAAATGCCCATCATCTTCATACTAGGGAAATTAAGTTAAATACATTAATTAGTAACCATCCATTGCAACACATATGTTTATAATACTGAACAATAACTAACACTAACAGTGTACGTATGCCCTGTGCTTGTCCACCTGGGTCACAATCTTGTGATAAACCCGCATCATCAAATACGGCCGCTAAATTTGTTAAAGTTCTACACTGTTCGTCATTTGTTTATTGAAACATTTGTTTATTGAAATGTGTGGCGGCTATACGGGCAGCTGCATTACAAAGATAGGGAATACAGTCATAACTTTATTCAACATGTATTGGTGAATCAAAATGTGTTTGTTTCATGTAATTCCTATATCTCTCAGTTGTTTGTTGAGCTAAACTCAATAACCGGCAAGGCAATCCATGCCAGGTTTCAATAAGACGCTTTGATATTCACAAATCCTACACTTGAAATGCGAACAAATCTTATACTTAAAATAAACAAATCCTACACTTGAATGTGGACAAATCATATAAATATTATTAACAAATCCTACACTTGAAAGAGAACAAATTAGACAGTTGACATCAATACGGCAAGGCAATCCCCGTCAGGTATCGATCAGAATCTTTGATGTCCATTTAAATCCGACACTTGAAAGTCTACAAATTTGACTTGGCAACTAATCATACATGCATAATAATAATGGTGATGTATGTCAGCATGTCATGTTTTAATTATATCGACAATTATATTACACATGACTATCGGTATATACATGTGTCAAAACAGGAAGTGCTAATTATAACCCTTAGCTTCAGCAGGTATAATAATATTCAGGGTCTTCAGTTAGTAACTCATGATCATTGTAGGAAATCGTCTTGCAGCACATGTACATGTCCCCAATGCTCTGGTCTGAGCTTAACCAGAATGTTCTGTCTGTAACGCTTGACGACTTACGTTACAGACAGAACATTCGGGTTAGTCTGAGCTATGAAAATGTATTACAATTTTTTACCAATTCATTCTCTTACTGTTTCTGTAAAAATAAGCAAAATGTACATTTGCTTTACATTATGCAATATTTGACTTTTACACATGCTGTTGATCCCTTAATTACCTGTTGGCGCGTGACTTTGATTAGCCTGAGGCTGCTGTGTATTTTCCAATTCAGTGCACACGGGATTTGTTAGCGATACAGTGTTATCTGGCTGTGATTTGAAGAAATGGGGCTCAAGTACAATGCAACCAGTCAGGGACCATGCATACCATTTATCCAGCCACAGCTACATAATTATTAGACCAATCTATTTTTACATCAACGTAACCGCAATTTGACAAAACAAAGACTTTCTTCTGGGAATCATTTTCTATTTATTTGAAATAGTAATGAAGTTAAATTGTGTTCATTAACGTAATACTACCCATGTGAAAATTGAATATTAATATATATAATATTAATTATTTGTATCTGTCAAAGAACAAAATATTAGACAAGTGAGATAGTGTATGTATTTTATTAACTAGGTCCCAATTTCGGGGGAAGTGGCGCAATTGACATGAAAAAAATAATCTGGTGTTATGCAATAAATGAGCTTTAGTTTATGTATTTTCCCATTAATACATCATATCTAAACTACGTATTTATAAAAAACAACTATTTCAAAAAGATTGGTTTAAAAAAATACCATTGAAAACCTATTTGATTTCTTGATTTTGCATGCATATATTTAAAATTATAATTTTGATCCTTATCAGAAGTTCACAAAAAAAAACATTTCTCAAATCAGAGCTGCATTTCATGTCGGGAAATCACCATAAAACCAAACAATAAATTTCACACCCATCCCATATAGTTGCACTACTCTTAGTCTAGCTGTCTGCTTTTCTTAATTATATTTAGCTTCAGCCGATATTGATGTTTTTGTCAAACTTTTCATAAGGATCGAAATTATAATTTTAAAGCATTACGTGCGTTTCATTGACTGAAAGGCGAACAGTGCCGGTCCTGATCGATCCGACTGCATGAATGCGATGAATGATCTGGGACTACACTGATGTCCCCAGCCCACCAGCCTCATTTAGCCAGTCAAAGCCATAAATTACAATTACACTTCTAATAATGCGGTTAATTATTACATTGCCATTCTAAACATAGTTTAGACGATGGAAGAAAGCATGTTTTATTAATTATAAACTCATATGTTATTATAACAGTTATTTATGGTATTTGCTGGCAATGCAGCCTCTGATCATCTGCATGTGTATACGTCATTAACAAGCACTAACATCATGAACATGGATGGCATTTATCGCAATAAAATTCAAATACATGTATATTGTAATAAATGGCTGAATGCCCTTCACATGCATGCAAAATCAAGAAAACAAATAGGTTAACAATTGTATTTTTTTTACGAAAACAATATTTTCGAAATAGTTGTTTTTTTATAAATATGTAGTTTAGATATGATGTATTAATGGAAAAATACATAAAATAAAGCTCATTTATTTCATAACACCAGAAATAAGTATAACTAGATTATTTTTTCATGTCACGTTAAAGGTACATGCCCACACAGAAGGCACACAATGTTCTATATAGGAAGTAAATAAGTGTATAATTGTGTCACTATTCCACCAGTTCTAAAAATTACGAGTCAGTGCCCGCATTGCAGATATAATGATTTAATAATGTTTATTTTACTGATAGTGACGCGTGGTGGTATCAGGCTTTTTCATATGCAAATGAGGCATGATATGTTTTAATTATTTATACAAATTAAATGCTCCACCTGAAAAAATAATATTTTCGACAGATTATACAGTTTTGGTCATTGCATATCAAAAAATAAATACAGATAATAAATAGTAATGTCCGTAGTAATGTCCGTAGTAATGTCCGTAGTAATGTCCGTAGTAATGTCCATAGTAATGTCCATAGTAATGTCCATAGTAATGTCCGTAATAATGTCCGTAGTAATGTCCATAGTAATGTCCGTAGTAATGTCCGTAGTAATGTCCGTAGTAATGTCCGTAGTAATGTCCATAGTAATGTCCATAGTAATGTCCGTAGTAATGTCCGTAGTAATGTCCACAGTAATGTCCATAGTAATGTCCGCAGACATTTTAAGGAAACACGGTTATCCCCCCTGATATCAGTGTGTAAATAATTGTCTGATATAACATGTATAATAATGCCAATCAATACGTGGGATAATGGTGAATTAATGTGTATTTTGCCAGAAGATATCTCCGGTGATGTCTCTGATATAAAGTACATTCTGTGCCTACTGAGTGGGCATGTACCTTTAATAAAATACATACAATATCTCATTTGTCTAATATATAATTTGTTCTTTGACATATAAACATAATTAAAATTATATATATTAATATTAAATTTTCACATGGGTAGTACTACGTTAATGAACACAAATTAACTTCTTTACTATTTCAAATAAATAGAAAATGATTGGACATGGTAAACGTGCATATGTTTTCCAGAATAAATTCTTTGTTTTGTCAAATTGCGGTTACGTTGATGTAAACATAGATTGGTCTTATAATAATATAGCTGTGGCTGGATAAATGGTATGCATGGTCCCTGACTGGTTGCATTGTACTTGAGCCCTATTTTATCATATCACAGCCAGATAACACTGTATCGCTAAAAAATCCCGGGTGCACTTAATTGGAAAATACACAGCAGCCTCAGGCTAATCAAGTCACGCGCCAACAGGTAATTAAGGGATAAACAGCATGTGTAAAAGTCAAATATTGCACAATATAAAGCAAATGTCTATATTTGGCTATTTTTTATAGAAACAGTATGAGAATGAATTGGTAAAAAATTGTAATAAATTTTCATAGCTCAGACTAACCCGAATGTTCTGTCTGTGTCGTAAGACGCCAGCGTTACAGACAGAACATTCGGGTTAAGCTCAGACCAGAGCATTGGGGACATGTACATGTGCTACAAGACGATTGCCTACAATGAGTTACTAACTGAAGACCCTGAATATTATCATACCTGCTGAAGCTGAGGGTTATAATTAGCACTTCCTGATTTGACTCATGTAGATACCGATAGTCATTTGTAATATAATTGTCGATATAATTAAAACATGACATGTTGACATACATCACCATTATTATTATGCATGTATAAACAAATGATGAACAGTGTATAACTTTAACATATTTAGCAGCCGTATTTGATGATGCGGTTTATCATAAATTAATATTGTCACCCAGGTGGACCAGCAGAGGGCATACACTGCTAGTGTTAGCTACATAAGTGGCCTACGATGGAGAGATAGCGTAGCAGGGTAGCAATTTTGTTTCTATGCTAGTGTTAGTTATTGTTCAGTATTATAAACATGTGTTGCAATGGATGGTTAATAATTAATGTATTTAACTTAATTTCCCGAGTATGAAGATGATGGGCATTTCTTTCTGACTGTGCTATAGTATAATCATTTCACAGCAAAAAATAAAAATAACTTACCGGTACATGTATAGCAACAATGCCATTTTTAGTAGATGAAATGATTCTTGATTCGAGCTTTGTTAGGACTTCCCACCTATCATATATCATATAACTTGCGCCGAAATTGGACCATTGTGCTAATTAGTCACACCCCATCAGCTTCCCGCCATTTGCACGGTTTTTAAAGTTGTTAAAGTGCGTTTTAAAGTGCAAATTTCCACCGTTTTTGGGCAGGTGATGCTTCAAAGTTGCACAGAGGTAATTGTCACTTACATATATTTATGTTCCCTTTATGGTAATTTGGCCTGTCTATTCCGCAGCCCGATATATGGATCTTTGCTTTCATGGTTAGAAAGTAACCTAATTTCGGACAGATCGCGAGATGTGTTTTCGACTTGTTTGTGGAAGGATTATAAGTTTTATTCATTTACCGCTGTATGTTGGCCTGATATTTTATCTCTCATTTGCATATATTAAGTTTAAGTTTGGTGGTGATTTTTTTTTATCTTTGCGATAGAAAAAATACATTTCTCCCACGCTTGTGACATTATCAATTTATTGAGAGCAACGGCAACAATATGAAACACCTGTGTGTTTGCAATGTCATTTTTTTCTGAAATTTCTGCGCATCTGGCAGTGTAAACAAAAATGAACAGCGTACTGGTTACCACATCAGCATAGCAAATATGTTTTTAAACTTGACAGGCTCCAGATAAGGAATTAGTAATTGAGTATTGTCACTCCATCATTTCTGAAGCAATTGGGTAATAACCCTATGTTTTCGGACGGGTAAAAATAATTATCGATCACTGCTCAGCCGACGTAACACCGTCTTGCCGGTAGACGTGTGCGCATGGCGAGACATCGTGTTTTTTTTAAAATGTGACACAGATTTCGGACGAGCGGTCAGACAGACACACGCGGATCATTGTTATCACGATCACTAGCGACTCTCTGTCCTGTACATCCATACGTTTGAAATCTGCTTACAACTTTATACAAAATCACCTTTTTTTGCCACACGCACGAATCGAAACCAATAATCCATTCACAGATATTCATTATTATATACCGTAAAGATTCTAATAGACGCCCATGCTCTAATAGACGCCCACCCCCCACTTTTTACGTTGAAAATGACATATTTTTTGACCGATTTTCAAGAAATTAGTGCCTCTAATAAACTCCCAGTACCGACTTGAAACAAAATCGGAGCTAATTGTCAAATTAGATTTGTTTTCTTTCCATTATTTCGAAAGCAACTTCCTTTAAAATCGGAGAAAAACCATAATTACTACTTTCACTTTCAAAAGTATAAGCGAAATTCGACTGTTTCCGGTGTCACAGTAAATTCCTCATCAGCAGTAGCTATTTGCACGGACACCGGGTGATCAGAATTTACACGGTTATGGAGACGCCACTTTCAAAGCATCTCAAACCCGACAGATACGAAACGCTGACGAAACGTCCGTAGTAGGCGTAAATCTGATCAGCATTAATGATTGACGCTGTCTTGATATACATTACCATTAAATTTAACATTTCTACCGACTGTACCATAATGAACAGAGTGGACCGAAACGTCTTGGCCCAAATGTTTATAAACTGACAGACAGAACAATCAAGTCTGGCGTTTGAGAGTAACGTCCCTTAGTTATGTTTTTGTTCAGATAGCAGAACATCGTATTTTTTTTTATCATTTTCCCTTTGCTGAATAACACTTGCCTCTATTAAACGCCCACCCTGGACTTCGGAGCCAGTGGTGATTCTAATATATCAAATATCATCATTATATAGGATAACACTGTTACGGCTGAGTCTCCATATATCACATGCACTCACACTCAGCCTTTTTCACGGTCTTACATACCGGCTTCGTGCGATAGGAGAATGAACTAGCTAGGTTAAATTAACCGCCTCATTGTCTCCTTCATTTAATGCACGGTGCATAAGTATATATTTTTTTATTCACGATCAATCATGGATGATCCAAAATTCACTCGACCCATCGGACGACCGTCTACATAAAGCTACTCGACCGAGATGATGACCAAATATATAGTTATGCACCGTTCTCCGTTTATTTATCAAATACCATTGATCATTTCATAAACGCTTTGAATGGAATAAAAGCGTTTGCGCCAACCGGAACAATTCTAATTATGGACGAATTTAAATCGCGGCTCAAGCGGCGTGAATTGAAATTGTATCAAACTTACCTATTTATAATATAAATGGGAAATACGCAAATTCTCCATCACATACATGTATGTCTGATCGCAGCCACGGTTTCATCTTCACTTAAGTTAGTGCAGCGAGTTATCGTGCAAGTGTCTCGATTTATGGGATGGTCGCCGGGCCTAGGCCGCATGTCGTCCGCGATTTAAACTCTCTATGGCATTCTGTAACGTCAATGTTCGCTTCCGGTGTAAACACGCAATATTGCTAGCAGACAGCCAGAGTTAGCACATGCGAAAATATCATTTTCTCCAAACAGTGAAACTACACAGCATTCCGATGAGACGGATCGCTTGACTTTTCGTTAGAAAATGATTTTCAGACCAGTCCAATTATAAAAATGGGATGTTTTTCTTTGACAAATATGAACAATACTTGCAAATATTGTTAGTATGTCACTGTCTGACCCAAGTTAGCCGGTATAAGTATATGTATCATGTATAAATAATGTGCAGACATAAGAAACCTATACATTATAATGTTTTGGAAGCTTTCCTATTTCTGCACAAAGTATGCAAACAGTGAATTCTGTAGATATATTAACAAGACAAAGTCAAGAGATCCATGGTAATCGCTGAACACGAATGACATACAGAATAGGTAAACAATAAGACAAATAGACAGAATTGCAATACAAATAAATATTTATTCATTATACCATGACAACTGTTGGATTGTCTATCTGGAGATAGATTTCAAATAACATACATGTACAGTAGCATTATAGCCTACTAAAGGCGAACATAGTGAATATTGAAATGTCTGTATAAAATATAAGGGCGAGTGGCAAACCAGTAAGGGCGAGTAAGATTTTGCATCTACTAGGACTTTAGGGCAATTGATATTTCAAATAATTTTACACCCCTGTGTATGTATTGTTTAGAAATATATAAACAATAATTGACCATCCAAGACACACTAGAATCACCTGACTGTGGTACTACCACCCATATTGCATCGCAATTTTTTTGATAATGATTTTATGTATTAAACTGACAATTCCAGATCTGCTCTGAAATGTATGTCAACTGTTAACGTCATTTACGGAAGATACTGATAGGACAGATTTTGAAAATCAATATCAGCAAAATACGATAATATTTGCTCCGAAATTTATGTCAGTTTTCAACGTAATTTACAGAAGTTGATTGTATTTTAATATCTGCCACGAATTTGAATTCCTAATCCGAGACTCGCTTACACCCCGACACATATTACACAGACAAAATTTGTGTGTTGCTTTGTGTAAAAAAAACACTAAATTATGCCATACAAGGGAACTGGGCAAGTTGTGGTACCGTAACACTCGTACATATACGGATATTAATTATTGCAAATTGAAATTCAACACAATTTTTTAGGGTTGACAAAACGCCCACATTTTTCACCTGTCCGGAATTTGGACACAAAAAATAATTATTGTATTGTATTGTACTATGGATTTGACAGCGCGCCGCGTCCGCGTCCGCCGCAGACACTTCTTGTCCGGAGCATAACTCGAACACCCTTTGGAATATTTTCATGAAACTTCACACATGCATAGACCACGACCCGAAGGTGTGTCGCCCACAAGAATGACAACTCTTGCATAGCTAATTTTTTAGTTAACTCCCTTTTTTGTTTCTCGCACTGATTTCGTGTCCGGAGCATAACTCCACCACCCTTTGGAATATTTTCATGAAACTTCACACATGCATAGACCACGACCCGAAGGTGTGTCGCTCACAAGAATGACAACTCTTGCTTAGCTAATTTTTGAGTTATCTCCATTTTTTGTTTCGCACACTGATTGACCATAACTCGACCACCCTTTGGAATATTTTTATGAAACTTCACACATTCAATTAGACCACGAACCGAAGGTGTGTCGTGCACACGAATGACAACTCTTGCATAGCTAATTTTTGAGTTATCTCCCTTTTTTGTTTTCGCGCACTGATTTCCTGTCCGGAGCATAACTCACCACCCTTTGGAAATATTTTTTGGACCACCCTGGAATATTTTCATGAAACTTCACACATGCATAGACCACGACCCGGAGGTGTGTCGCGCACAAGAATGACAACTCTTGCATATGTAATTTTTGAGTTATCTCCCTTTTTTGTATTGGGCACTCTACAAACTGGACAATAATGCATGAAGACCCGTTTTCTCGTCTGCTCTGTACACCTTTTCTCGTGTGCTCTGTACACCTTACCTGTAGAGAGAACAATAGAGAATGGGAGAACCATTCACCTGTGCATGAGCTAGCATGTGCAAACGTCCAGTGTTGACCAGTCTTGACCACTCTTGAGCACAGGTAATTTATACAGGTAAATTACTACATTGGATATTACATTTACGTAAACTGTGTTTAAAATATTGTGGCATTATGTGGACCTGTGCAGATATATGTAGATAAATATAGGACTATTAAAAAAAAATTCTGGGCTCCAGTAGCAAGCATTATTATTTTTAATTTTTAAACTTTTTCCATTTTTTTTTTTCTTTTTTTTTTTCAAATTCTTTTTCAATTTTTGTCTGTGCTATATACAGACTATTCACCTGTGCATGTGCTAGAATGTGCAACTGACCACTGACCACTTACAGGTAATTTATACAGGTAAATGATTATATTACATTTCCGTAAACTGTGTTGAAAATATTGTGGCAATATGTGGACCTGTGCATATATATGTAGATAAATATAGGACTATTAAAAAACATTCTGGGCTCCAGTAGGGAGCATTATTTTTTTATTTTTTTTAAGTTTAATTTTTTTAAATTTAATTTTTTTTTCCATTTTTTTTTTACATTCTCTTTCAATTTTTTAATAACTGACCACTAACGTATTACAGGTAATTTATACAGGTACATTATTACATTTCCGTAAACTGTGTTGACAATATTGTGGCAGTAAGTGGACCTGTGCAGACATAATTATGTAGATAAATGTAGGACTATTGACAAAAATTCTGGGCTCCAGTAGCGAGCATTATTTTTTGATTTTTTTTTTTGTATTTACATTTCCGTAAACTGTGTTGACAATATTGTGGCATTATGTGAACCTGTGCAGATATATGTAGATAAATATAGGACTATTAAAAAACAATTCTGGACTCAATTCTGGGCTCCAGTAGCAAGCATTATTATTTTTAATTTTTAGCCAGGTTTTTGAAAATAAATCCAGGCTATTGGATTGGCGAAAGCCGGGCGGGCGGGCGGGCGGCGGGCGACGTCCACAATCAATGTTAAGTTTTCGTGTTTGAGTCCATTTCTTTGTTACTGTACGACATAGGACCACCAAACTTTCACAGCTTCATAATCAAGGGGTGCCCACCACATATCACTATCCAACATGTTACTTTTTTTTTAACTTGACCCATTTTTTCCGCGTAGTCGACTTAGCCATTTTCAATGTTAAGTTTTCGCGTTTACAATGTTAAGTTTTCGTGTTTAAGTCCATTTCTTTGGTAATCTACCACCTAGAACCACCAAACGTTCACACCTTCATAATCAAGGGGTACCCACCACATACCTCTATCCAACATGTTACTTTTTTTTTTACCTTCACCCATTTTTTCCGCGCAGTCGACTTAGCCATTTTCAATGTTAAGTTTTCGCGTTTACAATGTTAAGTTTTCGTGTTTAAGTCCATTTCTTTGGTAATGTACCACCTAGGACCACCAAACTTTCACAGCTTCATAACCAAGGGGTGCCTACCACATACAACTATCCAACATGTGACCATTTTTTTACCTTCACCTATTATTTCTACGTAATTGACTAAGCCATTTTCAACGTTAGCTTTTTAACGTACGTCTGGTTAAAGTTTTTTGGTTTTAAAACTGTTTCGTTATACTATATCTCTGCAACTGCTTCGCCCATTACCTTGAAACTTCACATGGGTGTTTATCATCATCCATATTTTCATTCTAACCCCAAACCGTGCGGCCCCTGTGCCCAATGTCAAGGTTAAATTACTTTGAATTTTTATGTTAAAGTTTGTTCGTGTACTATATCTCTGCAACTGCTTCACCCAATACCTTGATACTTCACATGGGTGTTTATCATCATTGTTGCACCTGCTTGCGCAAAGCACGATCCTGTGCCCAATGTCAAGGTCAAATTACTTTGAATTTTTTTTGTTAAAAGTTTGTTCGTGTACTATATCTCTGCAACTGCTTCAACCCAATACCTTGATACTTCACATGGTGTTTTATCATCATTGTCGCACCTGCTTGCGGAAAGCGCGATCCTGTGCCCAATGTCAAGGGTCAAATTACTTTGAATTTTTTTGTTAAAGTTTTTTTCGTGTACTATATCTCTGCAACTGCTTCACACAATACCTTGATACTTCACATGGGTGTTTATCATCATTGTCGCACCTGCTTGCGGAAAGCGCGATCCTGTGCCCAATTGTCAAGGTCAAATTACTTTGAATTTTTTTGTTAAAGTTTTTTCGTGTACTATATCTCTGCAACTGCTTCACCCAATACCTTGATACTTCACATGGGTTTTTATCATCATTGTCGCACCGCTTGCGGAAAGTGTGATCCTGTGCCCAATGTCAAGGTCAAAATTACTTTGAATTTTTTGTTATAAATTTTTTTCGTGTACTATATCTCTGCAACTGCTTCACCCAATACCTTGATACTTCACATGGGTTTTTATCATCATTGTCGCACCCGCTTGCGGAAAGCGCGATCCTGTGCCCAATGTCAAGGTCAAATTACTTTGAATTATTTTTGTTAAAGTTTTTTCGTGTACTATATCTCTGCAACTGCATTCACCCAATACCTTGATACTTCACATGGGTGTTTATCATCATTGTCGCACCTGCTTGCGGAAAGCGCGATCCTGTGCCCAATGTCAAGGTCAAATTACTTTGAATTTTTTTGTTAAAGTTTTTTCGTGTACTATACTCTGCAACTGCTTCACCCAATACCTTGATACTTCACATGGGTGTTTATCATCATTGTGCGCACCTGCTTGCGGAAGGCACGATCCTGTGCCCAATGTCAAGGTCAAATTACTTTGAATTATTTGTTTTTAAAGTGTACTATATCTCTGCAACTGCTTCACCCAATACCTTGATACTTCACATGGTGTTTATCATCATTGTCGCACCTGCTTGCGGAAAGCGCGATCCTGTGCCCAATGTCAAGGTCAAATTACTTTGAATTTTTTTTTAATTTTTTTGTTAAAGTTTTTTCGTGTACTATATCTCTGCAACTGCTTCACCCAATACCTTGATACTTCACATGGGTGTTTATCATCATTGTTGCACCTGCTTGCGGAAAGCACGATCCTGTGCCCAATGTCAAGGTCAAATTATTTTGAATTTTTTTGTTAAAGTTTTTTCGTGTACTATGTCTCTGCAACTGCTTCACCCAATACCTTAGTATTTCACATGGGTGTTTATCATCATTGTCGCACCTGCTTGCGGAAAGCGCGATCCTGTGCCCTATGTCAAGTTCAAATTACTTTGAATTTTTTTGTTAAAGTTTTTTCGTGTACTATATCTCTGCAACTGCTTCACCCAATACCTTGATACTTCACATGGGTGTTTATCATCATTGTCACACCTGCTTGCGGAAAGCGCGATATCGTCGACATTTTGGCATACGTCCGTCCGTTTGTCCGTGTGTCCGGTTAAAGTTTTTTGGTTAAAGTTTTTCAATCTACTATATCTATTTTTTTAGTGTCCATGCCTCGCCCCAAGGCGCGACATGCAGGCCACGGCCATCTAGTCTACAAAAAGTGGGTATAATTATGTTATCCAAGTGTCTATGCTTGGAAAAAACCTGGCCTTCGTGGCTTTGCCTCGTTTCTTGAAAGCCGGGCGGGCGGGCGGGCGGGCGGCGGGCGACGTCCACAATCAATGTTAAGTTTTCGTGTTTGAGTCCATTTCTTTGGTACTGTACCACCTAGGACCACCAAACTTTCACAGCTTCATAATCATGGGGTGCCCACCACATATCACTATCCAACATGTTACTTTTTTTTTTAACTTGACCCATTTTTTCCGCGCAGTCGACTTAGCCATTTTCAATGTTAAGTTTTCGCGTTTTCAATGTTAAGTTTTCGTGTTTAAGTCCATTTCTTTGGTACTGTACCACATAGGACCACCAAACTTTCACAGCTTCATAATCAAGGGGTGCCCACCACATATCACTATCCAACATGTTACATTTTTTTTAACTTGACCCATTTTTTCCGCGCAGTCGACTTAGCCATTTTCAATGTTAAGTTTTCGCGTTTACAATGTTAAGTTTTCGTGTTTAAGTCCATTTCTTTGGTACTGTACCACCTAGGACAACCAAACATTCACAGCTTCATAACCAAGGGGTGCCTACCACATACAACTATCCAACATGTGACCATTTTTTTACCTTCACCTATTATTTCTACGTAATTGACTTAGCCATTTTCACTTTTTAACGTACGTCTGGTTAAATTTTTTGGTTAAAACTTTTTTGTTATACTATATCTCTGCAACTGCTTCGTCCATTACCTTGAAACTTCACATGGGTGTTTATCATCATCCATATTTTCATTCTAACCCCCAACCGTGCGGCCCCTGTGCGCAATGTCAAGGTCAAATTACTTTTAATTTATTTGTTAAATTTTTTTCGTGTACTACAGTACAGCTCAGGCGGAAAAAACAAAATCCGCGCGTCGTGCTGGTCGGTACTGATGACGGAATTGCTATTTTCACGCGCGTCGTGACGAAATTTCTGACATTCGTCGCGGACAGGATTGTTGGTCCGCGACGGACAATCCAATACGTCCGCCACGGATCGTCACGAATGTTTATAGCGCGTTCGTGCCGATCCGGCACGGAATAATACCTGTACAGTGGTCATTTTCCGATCGTCATTTAACCCTCACAATGCTGAATTAAGCTTTGTCGTCTGCTGATTAGTTTGCATTTTTCTCATCAAAAACATAGTTTTACAGCCCTTTAGAATCATTTCTAATGGAAATGCTTCTAAAGTGCAGTTGATCTATGTTTTTATTGAGAAATATATAAAACAGTGCGAATTCTATCACTGTTACTACTTTATACATCGACAAAATGACTCAGCAATATGCGACAAAATGACTCAGCAATATGCGACGAATCTCTGTGCAGTGGCCTAGCCAGAGCCTCTAAGACACCGAGGCAATAACATTGGTCCTTGTCGACGTAGCGTAGCGTGGTATGGGGGTCCTGGGCATCCCCACTCCACACGATTTTGTTTTGCAAATCTACGTCGCATTTCCCGCGTTCTGACATAACCCAAACTTCTAAGTCATTTGGCCTTGACCTTGGGGCACAGGGGCCGCATGAGTGGGACATAGAATGAATATATGAATATATGAATGATGACTAATAAGCATATGAAATTTCAAGTCAATGTGACTTAGGACTGCAGAGATATATTTAAAAACTTTAACTCAGATTTCGGACGGACGAACACACTGACGCACGCACGCAGGACGTCTGAAATCGTAACACTGATTTGTTGAATCACATTCAATCCAACCAACACTAAAGCACACTAAAGCACACATTTCGCGGAAATAGAGACGATTCTCATGTGCTACCAAATCTGTTTTTATTAAGGAATAAAACGAACATAAAAGCATCAATATTTATTGTATCAACATATATTTTGACAACACATAATAATTAATCGTCTTAGGAGATGATAACAATCGTTTTAGTAGACGATTCTCGTGTGCTGCCAAAATAGTTTTATAATGAAATTAAAAATATGAAAAGAACTATCTATATTTCATACAACAATAGGTTTTAACAAAATTTGATAATCATCTTAGGAGACGAAGTGAGACGATTATCATGTGCACAGTGCAGTCAAAGCCTGTTTTGTTAAGAATAAGTCGCGTTTTCGTTTGGCGCTCTCGTGACCGCGCATCACGTTTTCGCTATCTCAACCAATGCCGAAAACGCGAGATTCTAACATGTCCCTAACAGGACACATACACATCGTCTAAGGAGACGATTCTCATGTGCTGCTAAAACACTTTTTCTGTTTGAAACCGTGACACTGATTGGTTGAATCACATCCAAATCCAGCTAATACTTAAAACATACAAACACATATTTCGCGGAAATAGAGACGATTCTCATCAGCTACTAAAACTGTTTTAATAAGGGAATAAAATGAATATTAAAGCATCAATATTTCTTCTGTCAACATATATTTTGACAACACACAATAATCGTCTTACGATTCTCGTGCGCTGCCAAAATATATTTTTATCAAGAAATTAAAACAGGAAAAACTTCTGCCGGTTCAACAAAAAATTCCTGCAAAAAAAACATATTTTAACAAAACTTGAAAATCGTCTAAGGAGACGATTATCATATGCACAGTAATGTCAAAACATGTTTTGTTGAGAATATGTTACATTTTCGTTTCAGCTCTCGCGTACATGTTTTGTTGAGAATATGTTACATTTTCGTTTCTGCTCTCGCGATCGCGTTTTCGCCATCTCGACCTATGCACAAGATCGCGAAAGGAGACGATTATCATATGCACAGTACAGTCAAAACATGTTTAGTTGTGAATATGTTACATTTTCGTTTCAGCTCTCGCGATTGCGTTTTCGCCATCTCGACCTATGCACAAGATCGCGAAAGGAGTCGATTATCATATGCACAGTACTGTCAAAACATGTTTAGTTGTGAATATGTTAAATTTTCGTTTCGCGTTTTCGCGATCCATCACCCTTCGCGTTTTCGCGATCTCTGGGTGTGCGCAAGATCGCGAAAACGCGAAACATGTTTTGTTGAGAATATGTTACATTTTCGTTTCGCGAAATTGTAAAATGTCCCTGATAGGACATGCACAAATCGTCTTAGGAGACGATTCTCATGTGCTACCAAAACATGTTTTTATTAAGAAATGGAACAAATGTGTACAAACCTTTAGATGTCATTGTGTAACCTTTGATGTCTCACTTTCCAACACCGACACACGTCCCAGTAGGTCACCGCACGTGCGTATGATGATGTATGACGTGATCGGACAAAACCGGGCTTATGGCGTATGTGATTAGCGAAAACCAACACGTGTTCACCATCAGTAGATCGTAACATGTTCTTAAAAGGACACGTAAATCGTTTTAGAAGACGATTCTCATCTGCTGCCAAAACATGTTTATAGAAAAAATAATATTATTTTTTTGACAAAACATGAGAGTTGCCTCCTAAAACACGAGAATTATAATGGTGTTCTGTTTGTGTCGTATAACAATCTCGCATTTACTCGATCTCGACTTCTAGACGAGATCGCGAAAACGCTAGGCCAATCTTCTTAGGAGACGATTATCATGTGTTGCCAAACCTATTTTATTACGAAATCAACAAATGTGAAAAGAAAATATGATTACATGGGTATTTCTTTACAAAACATATTTTGACAAAATAGGAGAATCGTCTTTGGAGACGATCCTCATGTGCTGCCAAAACTTGCTTTATCAAGAAATCAAACAATGCACTATGTCAAGCTACATGTAATGCGTAATTATCAATTTATCTGCGATGAACTGAGCCACTACATACCATCACAGGTTGAAGTAACGGACCGAGGTGTATAAATACATTAAATATGCATAAAAGCATCGATAAATGAAAAAAATAAAAAGCTAACTTTTTTTTTATCCCCTCCATATGGAGGGGTTAACAAAAAAATATCTTTTTTTTTTTCTTCATTTATTGATGCTTTTAGGCATATTTAATGTATTTATACACCTCGGTCCGTTACGTCAATCTGTGCATACCATGGTTTTGATATGTTTGTTTCCGCCGAACACTAAATGTCGGTCACACTTTGCACGTGAAACTGGATTACCGACCGATGATTGTAAACACCATCAGGTGTGCAGCTAGACCGAAAATGATATGTCGCAAATGTGCTAGTTGGGGATGGGTGAGTATGGGCATATTTTTTATACTCCCTTTTGAGAACGGTAGTATTATGTATACACGCTGTATGGGCGGCGGACGACTATCACAGCGTAGGCATTGACACACCCAATCTTCTACCCTCCACTACGGTGTTCCATTTAGGCCATCGTAATATCGCTATGGAGTCGATACTACGATATTACATGTACGATACTACGATATGGCGATAACACATAGTGAAAAAGCCGAGGCAAAAACGCCGACATTGCAGTCGCGAAAACGCGAGATCGCGAGGTAAAAACGCGATATTGAATACAATAGAATATCACGTTTTCGCCTCGCGATTTCGCAGTCCAGCGATTTGGTATCGCGTTTTCCCGATCTTGTGTATAATATCGACGATGCGATGCAGTAACCAATAACGTATCGAAATATGTTTTTTTTATCCAATAAAGATGTAGAATCGTCTCCTAAGACGATTACATGTTTTGTCAAATTATGTTTTTTGTTGTCCACATTTGTTATATTTCTTAATAAAAACAAGTTTTCGCAGCACACGAGAATCGTCTCCTAAGACAATGTGTATGGTGTCCTGTTAGGGACATGTGACAACCTCGCGTTTTCGCGATTTCGCGCATAGGTTGAGATCGCGAAAACGCGAGATTCTATCATACATGTATTCAATCTCGCATTTTCGCAACCTCGCCGCGCTATCTCGCGTTTTAGCTTCGCGATCTCGCATGCGTGTTGGAAGTACAGTCTACATACCCACACGCATGCGCAAAGTGCAATTTCAACATGCATGCTTTCGACACATGCATGAGCAAAACAAACCCGAATTTTCTGCTGTAACGCAGAGATAGTCACCCAAAGTTACAGACAGAAAAATCGGGTTAGAGCGAAACGTATTTTCAAAAGCGGAATGCGAGATCGCGAAAACGCGAGACGATTATCATGTTTTGTTGTTGAGAAATATGTGTTTGAGTACGCACACCCCCTCCCCCCCCCCCCCCCGCTACATACGGGCCTGCCATAACCTGTCTACTGTCAGCTGATGGGCATTGAAGATGTCGCTATTGTGTATTATTTTGAGTTGGCTGACGGACGAGTTGGTCGAAGGGCGAAACGGAGGTCGGTCGTAAAATCAACGAATAATACGGGACCGATACGATTTCTAACTACATCTAAAGTCATAATCGCACTTTATAATTATACCGTATTTACGATGTCTGCAAATTTCGATCGGGAAACTATAATATTATATATATATAAACGTGACGTGATGCATGTGTATAGGACGATATTACGATACAGATGTAAAAGATAAATACACTTTAGACAACAGATATCCTCTCGAATATTCTCCAGAGTAGTCCAGTCGGCAGGGATCGCCACGAACATTAAACTATCGGGCGCGTAAGACCGCCTGCTGAGCTGCAGGGGTACTTTGCCCCAGGCATGTAAGTAATTCTGTCTTTGTCCGTTTTCGTCAATCTCTGTCCGTTTTTATTCGTGACGGACATTCGTGCCGAATAAAAACGGAATTCCGCTAGCGGCAAACGACATTTGCTTGTTCCGTCTGAGCTGTACTGTATATCTCTGCAACTGCTTCACCCATTACCTTCATACTTCACATGGGTGTTTATCATCATTATCGCACCCGCTTGCGGAAAGCGCGATATCGTCGGCATTTTCGCATACGTCCGTCCGTCCGTCCGTACGTCCGTGTGTCCGGTTAAATTTGTTTCGTTAAAGTTTTTCCATCTACTATATCTATTTTGTTAGTGTCCATGCCTCGCCCCAAGGCGCGACATGCAGGCCACGGCCATCTAGTCTACAAAAAGTGTGTATAATTATGTTATCCAAGTGTCCATGCTTGGAAAAAACCTGGCCTTCGTGACTTTGCCTCGTTTCTTGTTGTCTAGTAGCATAAGGTCGTAACTGCTATATACAGACTATTATCATATAAAAAAACAATTATTGACTAGAGAGCCATAGAATATAATCTGATATTCCTTGGCTCACTAGTCAATAATTGTATAATATGTTCGGGCCAGTAAAAATTGCTTTCAGGCTCAGGCTCGAGGTCCAAGCGGGACAAGGCGAGGCGTTTGATTTCGCGGAATTCTTGTTTACTTATCTCCCTTTGTTGGTTCATGCTGATTTCGTATCCAGAGCATAACTCGAACACCCTTTGGAATATTTGTATGCCCCACCACGATAGTGGAGGGGGCATTTAGTGTTACCCTTGTCCGTCCGTCCGTCCGCACACACGAATGGGTACTTGTTGTAAGCGTACGGGGATATTATTGGGTAGGGTTAGGATAGTGTTGGGTACTCTTCTTGGGTATTTTTATACAGTAAAAACCCAACAAGTATTCATTCGTAGGAACGTGCGTCCAGTCCTCCCGTCCGTCCGTCCGTCACAAAACTTTAACACACGGGTAAATGTCTCATAATTTCTTCATCCTTCGACCGATCTGCTTCATATTTCATATACACATTGCTCTAATGGTCCTCTACCGCCCTGTGCCAAATCCATTTTGGCCTCATTTATTATCAAAGCGATATGTGGGACATCCGTGTTCTATGAACACATTTTCTAGTTTATTAAACTTCACACATGCATAGAAGACGACCCAAAGGTGTGTCGCACGTAAGAATGACAACTCTTGCGTCGTTAATTTCTTACTTATCTCCCTTTGTTGTTTCGTGCACTGATTTCGTGTCCGGTGCATAACTCGAACACCCTTTGGAATATTTTCATGAAATTCCACACATGCATACATGTAGACCACGACCCTAAAGGTGTGTCACGCAAGAATGAAAACTCTTGCATCACTAATTTTTTAGTTATCTCCCTTTGTTTTTTCCGTCACAGATTTTGTCTCCGGAGCATAACTCGAACACCCTTTTTTCAAACTACTTGTGTATCTGGGGAGGGGGATACACATGCGCTTGTCGACAAGCGTCCATTTCTAGTTTTCTTGAAAAATAAGGGTGTCCGAATATTTAGGGTGTCCAAAAACATAGGGTACTTACGGTAGTTTGCTTCAAAATGAAAACATGGAGACAATTCTAATGAAATACCAAGTTGTGTTTTCATGGAAAATAAGAAAAATATGCTATATTTGTGGTCTGTTTATTGTTTTCTGCAGCATGATATACATGTAGGTACCACACAATTTGTATTGCTTTTTGATACTCACTACTTATTTCAATTGTTTTTTTTTGACAATTGTGATTGGTTATTTAAGTAAATACGCAGCTTATCTGGAGCTCTGTTTGAAGCAGTATAATTGCGAACTGTAACTCTTGCCATGTACTCGCGTACTGTTTATAGCCAGAGTTACGATTCCACTCATAGGCGATTTAGTAATTAAATCTAATTTGCGATTTAGTAGTTAAATGTGACATATTTTACATCTGAAAAAATATTAATATTATAAAAATAATACAAGTACAAACTAATAATTCCGATACCAATTTGACAGTATTTTTCAGTATTATAGATATTTTACAATTGAAGGTTACTTAATTGTTTCATATAAATTAATTACACTATAACCTCCATACTGGGAACTATTTTCTAAATGTGGTATATACAGGGGGCTCCAAATAAGGAATTAGTAATTGAGTATTGTCACTCCATATGATTTCTGAAGCAATTGGGTATTTCAAAATTTTAATTGTGTAAAATAGAATCACACAACTGTTTACACATCAGCAGACCGCACTCGTTGAATAGTTTGCTTCTAAATGAAAACACATCTTGGTATTTCATTAGAAGACTACCAAGATGTGTTTTCATGGAAAAATAAGAAAATATGCTATATTTGTGGTCTGTTTATTGTATTCTGTACATAGCATGATAAAGATACCACAAATCTTTCATTGGTTTTTGATACTCACTACTTCTGATTTAAATTGTGTTTTTGGCAATTTTAATTGGGTATTTACGCAAATACGTACCATATCTGTAGCTCTATATATATTATCATTTCAGAACATACTGGCTCATGTATAGCGAAAATGCCAAATTATCTGCCCTGCTTATCACATGTTCTGATAGCATGTACTTGAGAATGTAGCACATGTTTTGGGGAATGTGATAAAATAAAGTAGTGTGATTGATTGATAATATGTGGCTGTGACTGGAGAAATTGGGCTTATGGAATATGAGTGGCTTCTTCACACTCATGTAGCCTGATAAAGATCTATATTGCTTGTTAGAAGCATGACGGTTGTTTCATTGATGAAATGGCGAGCAGTGTAGATCCTGATCAGACTGCAGATGCACATACGCCTAATTTATCCAGTCACAGCCACATATATGTCATTTACTGCACATGAATTGGAATTATTGGATATTACAGTTGTATCTGAGGCACAGTCAGTACTCACAGTTTTAAAGGTACATTTTTACATGCCCACTCAGAGGGCACAAACTGTTCTTTATAGGAATTAGTGTATATTTGTGTCGCTATTCCACCTGTTCTAAAAATTACGAGTGCCCGCTATACAGATATAATCATTTAGTAATATTTATTTTACTGATAGTGACGCACGGTGGTATCAGGCCTTTTTCATATGCAAATGAGGCATGATATTTTTGTCCCGCCTGCTTTAGCAGAAGCGGGATATAGGCATAGCTTTTCCGTAGGCGGCGGTGTCGGAGGCGGCGTCAACATTTCACGTTGAGTTTTTGCGTTTAGCTCAGTTTCCAGAAAACTATAACTCCTACGACCTCGATACTTGGTATACATCAACACTGTGGTGTAACCATCTCACATAGAGGGAGCCCATGTGACCTTGACCTACTTTTCATGATTCATTTACCAACTTTTCACATGCATTCAACGTTATGTTTTTGCGTTTAGCTCTGTTTCTAAAACTTAACGCTCAGGTTTATTCATTGTAATTTCTGCTTCCCTCAATGATGTACATTTGGATATTGTCAAAGTTGTATGTTTTGAATTTCAGTGTTGAAATTTATCAACTGAGAGAACTTCTTCAATATATCCTAGACAAATGTAAATCCTTGAATAAAACGTAGGAAATTTCCTACGATCGGTTTCTAACTTGTCTGTAAAACAAATGCGACTAAATAAATTATTTCTTAGGTTTAATTGTGGGAAATTTCCTACTTTCAATTCAAGTGAGTTGTACTTGGATATTGTCGAAGTTGTGTTTTGAATTATTGAAATTCATTAACATAGAGAACTTTGTCAATATATCCTAGATACATTAAATCACTTGAATCGAACGTAGGAAATTTCCTACGATCAGTTTCTGACTTTTCTGTAAAACAAAAATGACCGATCTAAAATGAATTATTTTTTAGATTTAATTGTGGGAAATTTCCTACGTTCAATTCAAGTGATGTACATTTGGATATTGTTAAAGTTGTATGTTTTGAATTTCAGTGTTAACTTTGTTAACATAGAGAACTTCGTATATATATCCTGGATAAAAGCAAATCACTTGAATCGAACGTAGGAAATTTCCTACGATTGGTTTCTGACTTTTCTGTAAAAGAAATACGACTGATATAAAATGAATAACTTTTGAGGTTTAATTGTGGGAAATTTCCTACGTTCTATTCAAGTGAGTGGTACTTGGATATTGTCGAAGTTGTGTTCTTAATTATTGAAATTCATTAACATAGAGAACTTTGTCAATATATCCTAGATACTTTAAATCACTTGAATCGAACGTAGGAAATTTCCTACGATCGGTTTCTGACTTTTCTGTAAAAGAAATAAGACTGATATAAAATGAATGATTTTTTGGTTTAATTGTGGGAAATTTCCTACGTTCAATTCAAGTGATGTACATTTGGATATTGTCAAAGTTGTATGTTTTGAATTTCAGTGTTGAAATTTATTAACTTCGAGAACTTCGGCAATATATCCTTGACAAATGTAAATCACTTGAATCGAACGTAGAAAATTTCCTACGATCGGTTTCTGTTGTTTCTGTAAAACAAATACGACTGATCACAGTTTTGTGAAAGTTTTATGTTTTGAATCTCGGTGTTGAAAGTTACATGTATTTGACATTATATCCTGCACAAAAGTAAGTCACTTGAATGGAACGTAGGAAATTTCCTACGATCGGTTTCTGACTTTTATGTAAATGAGGTTTAATTGTGGGAAATTTCCTACGTTCAATTAAATTGATGTACATTTGGATATTGTCAAAGTTGTATGTTTTGAATTTCAGTGTTGAAATTTATTTAGAGAAGTTTAACAATATTTCCTAGACAAAAGTAAAACACCTAAATCGAACGTAGGAAATGTCCTACAATGAAAACTGATTAATCATCATGTTTAGTTCATTGTATTCGGATATTGTCGGAGTTGTATTTTTTGGCATTTCAGTGCCCAATTTGTAATTGTTTTGTTAAATTGTACATTCTGTATTTCAATTGTGGGAAATTTCCCACAATCGAGTTTATATTTATTAAATTAATTTATTAAATAACACTGCCCATATTTCGTTGTTTGTTTTGCTGTCAATTACTACGAAAACCTGCAAATGGAGAGTTTCTAATGTAGGAAATTTCCTACAATGCCCACCAAAACTGCTCAAACCTGGAAATGATCAGTTTTAGAGGCGAATTTGATAAGCTTCCAATTTACGAGTTTGACCACATTTCGACCCCAAAACTGCTCAAACATGGAAATCAGTCGTGGCGAGAGAGCAAAAAAGTGAGCGAAAAAGGGATATGCTTGGGAAAATCCCTTTCTATTTGTCACTCTGTTATTTAATTTACTGTACAATTCTGCCACACATATCCAACATTAAAATAGTTGTGAGCCGTAAACATGGTAAAGCGTACGGCTATAAATAGGACTATTGTAATGACGCAAAAATTCCAAGTGTCAAAATCCAACGGGACGTTGGTAAATGTATGCGTAACTTTGCGACGTCATTTTCAGCCTTTCATGACGTTGTCATTAAGGCTGGTTTTCACAGAGCGCGGCCCATATATTATCGACTCCTGGTCACAACAAATCATGCTATAATCGCTCTTTTTACTAATTTAAAAAGCAATAACGTCATGAGCTACACAATTTGGACCGGATTTCTATAAATAAATTCAACGGGAGATAACTAGAGACGATCCCTCATTGTATGTATCTAAAATCAAGTCATAGTGCCACATAATATTTGGTATGCGGTATAAATTAAATACATGATTAGTGCCGTCGAAAATAAAATATATTCGGTTTCGCCCCGACAACTTTATCGGGGCTCGCTAAAGCTTGCCCCAATAAAGCTGCCTAAGGCTCAACCGAATATATTTTATATTCGACGGCACTAACCATGTATTTACTATATATTTTTTGCCAACGTGAAATTAATGATAACCAATCAGCATAATACGGTCTCGGACAGCTCGACGTATTGTTAAGCAAAACAACTGCAGTTACAAATACGCCTTAGGTATACTATGGTTAACGAAGACACAATCACTTATGAAAACAAACAACATACCATCATCTTATCTGATGTTACTTGCTAAAATGCACATATGCATTGTTATTGTTTGAAAATTGATATATCGGACTAGTCCATTTTACCACCAGGTTTAACTGGTCAGATATATTTGGAATGGAATATGGAACAGCCGGAAATGATCTGGAAATTAGTTTGCGAGTTGTGCCGTGTTATTATCTGATAAGCCTTCACAAAATACTTAAAGAGAACATAAACTCTGCATTGTTTCCATATTTTATTCAGGTTAGCCATTTTATTTTCAAGTTGTTACACTATTACATAGCATAATTAATAGTATGCATCTTATTGTTCAAATTTATGAAGAAAACAGATTTGAAAATTCATGTATCAACCTCCAGTAGACGATTTCATCAACATTGCAAAGTATACTTTTCTAGCAAAGTATACTTTGAGGGAGTAATCATTTATTTTTCCCGAAATGCATTATGTCATATAGAACTAACGACTGCATATATTTGATGATTACAAGTATGCATAATTATTATACTGAATGTATTACATTATCACAGCCAAAATAATGTAATAAATTCTGTATAATAAGCAATAATAAATTTATCCTAAAATTGAAAATTTCTCCCTCAAAGTATACTGTGCTAGAAAATGTTGTACTATTTCGCTACACAACGAAATAGATATACACAGTAAAAGTTTGCTTAATAGCATTTACACTTCGCGCACTAAACAATAAAAATATTCTGCAGAGCATTTACGTTCATACTTCGCTGTATTATTATTGAGAGACAATTCTACAATATGAGACAAAACTGTTATCATACACTTACCTATTAATAGGTAAGTGTATGATAACAGTTTTGTCTCATATTGTATTAGCAACATTCTAAGGTCACTCTCCACGAAATAGAAAATAAACAAAGAACGCTTCAAACGCACATTTAGAAATACTACTCAGTCATAACCCTTATGTAATGCAATGTAATGTAATGTAATTAGAGTTGTGTACACAGAACTGTCTCCAGGTAGTCCACATTTGACTTGCATGCCCGAGTGTCACCGGCATATAGAGGATATGAGACTACTGTCTTTTGATATCAAGTTCATCAAGCAAGGCTAGGAAACGGGTAAGAATTCCGAGAATCGCCGAGGATCGAAATTCCCTTTTCCGAACCGAGTCTGATATACTTGATATCAACAGACACTGAGCTCTTATTCTATTTGTCACAGGGTCAGATATGTTTACATGTGGCTATATGGTAATTCAACATGCGCCCCTATTAATATATAACGTTCACTTTACGTTTATGTCACGTGAATCGTTACGTATTGTTCTTGTCGTCCATGTTGCTGCGTGTCTGTATTTCATTTGTCCACACATCTCATGTGATACGTCTCGTTGTATGTTTCTTTCCCGTACTGTGATGTCATAGCCTGTATGTATGTTGATTGGATGTAGCCATGCATGCGTAAACTATAATTCTCCGCGCAAGCGCGCGAATTAACCTTCATCCGGTCATTCTTCACCGAGACCTCGAATCAAATAGTCGTAGCCATAGCTAGTGCATGATTATAATATTTATTTACGTACACTATTATACTAATAAGTATATATTCTTTTCGGTAAGTGAGTGCCTTATATATAGCTCTGGTATATTTGAATTGCTTCATCCCTTTTCAGCTTTCCAGAATTTTACAACCGATTCCTGTGAAAACTTACCGGTCTGCCACGGGTCTCACTGTTTATAGCATTTGCATATCCCCGTAGATGGGTGGCTGGTCTGCTATGGGTCTCACTGTACTGCAATGTCCCACTGTTCAGCTATTGTATCTCGCCCAATATGGGTGGCCGGTCTGTTTTTGGTCTCACTGTTATTGCGCGTGCATACCCGGCTTATATATGTCTGTTCCGTTCCGTCCCGTTTAATGTAAATATCCGTGTATTGTATATTCGTATTCATGTTACCCGGTTCACGAGAAAACCTGACCTGACTATTCGCAGAGCGTCTAAATTTATAGCCTGCTTATACTCGTCTTTTATATTTTCAGGTCACCCATAATATACTGTAAATATATATTCACATATATATATACAAATATATAACCAGGACTTAACCCACAGTGTGGACTGTTTCTTTATCCTCCATACACCTGTGAAATATTTATCAGGTAACATTTTATACTAGCCGATCGTCAAATATAGGCTAATTTCCGTTGAAAAGAACGCGCATTAATATACGTTGTGTCATTATAATGACGAATACATGTATTAATATGCAAGATAGTATTATTATTAACTATCTAAATTAAGCTACGTTTTATATAGCTTTGAAGTGAGCCACCACAGATAAATTGTATGCCTATCTGTATGGTGCCACCTTTGAAGCTGTCTCTGACAATAACCGTCTTACATACGTGTTAACTACCGTACGACTAAGCTTGATGCTACTGGTCAACGATGGATATCTGCTCCCTCCAACTACAACTTGCATTTCACCTATAGAAGCGGGAAGAAGACCAACGACGCAGACGGCTTATCAAAACAAATGCTAATGAAAACAGAGGAGCGGACCATCTTCCCAGAAAACACGAAGGCCACATTTAGCATGACGCAGACAACTTCTGAAGACACACCCAGAGGAATGCCCGACTACAGACTATGCCACGTCATTCGAATGCCACATTCCAGACCTACTGACGGCATGCGCCTTGTCATCGAATGATTGACGAAAAGAACAGAGTACAGACCAAGCAATTTCGAGAGTAGTGAGACTTAAGAAGTCCAACCAGCGACCTACTACAAGGCAAGCAACGAACGAAGACCTAGCAGTTATAAGGTATCTTCGCTAGTGGGATAAGCTGCTACCCCGGGATGGCATCCTGTTCAGGATAACTAACATTCAAGGAAAATATATCAACCAGGCCGTCCTTCCGGAATCTGCCAAATACTCCATACTGAGCGCCCTACACGACGACCTGGGACACCAGGGCCGGGATCGCTCAACATCTCTCGTCAAGGAGCGATATTTCTGGCCAGAGATGGATAGTGACATCAAGCGGAAGGTGCATCGCTGTATAATGCAGAAGATTCCAGCAGAAAGGGCAGCTGAATTGGTCCCGATCAAGTCGACCGCTCCGATGGAAATTGTCTGCATTGACTATCTGTCTCTCGAAACCTCCAAGGGAGTCTACGAGAATGTACTAGTCATTACGGATCAATTCACTTGCTACTCCATGGCGATTGCGACGATAAACCAGACTGCACGGACGACGGCTAGGGCTTTGTTTGAAAGTGTTTTCCTCCACTATAGATTTCCCTCGAAGTTACATAGTGACAGAGGACAGAACTTTGAATCAAGAATACACGTCACCTCTGCAAGATTTCCATTATCAAGAAAACAAGGACCATCCCATACCATCCTATGGGAAACGGTCATGTTGGGGTATTCAACCAGACACTCATCTGGATGCTATGTTCCCAGGATAACGACAAGAAGATGGATTGGAAGACTCATGTGCCAACGATGGTCCATGGATATAATGCAACAAGACACGAGAGCACTGGCTTCTCCCCCTTCTACCTCATGTTCGGCAGACAGCCCTGTCTCGCCATAGATGCATTTCTGGGTATCATTTATGACTTATGTAACTGAAAAATTCATCAAGTCGTCTACAAGTCGCATACAACGAGGCAAATGAGGAGTGCATTCGTGAGGCCTGAAGGCACAAGATGCACTACGACAAGCGCGTCCGGGAAAGCATCTGCAATGTTGGATTAAAGGGGAAGCACAAGCTTGCTGACCGTTCGAAAGAGAACCCATACATTGTCATCAGTCAACCAGATAGTGATATACCAGGAGGTCCCCAGGGTGTCCGGTTTACAGTGGAACCTCTCTAAACCGGACACATTGGGAAGTCCACAGGGTGTCCAGTTTAGAGAAACTACCGCAAGGCTCAGGTGAGGATGCCGAGTGAGACGCTTCTTGTTTAACGGTGGAGGATACTGACCGAGTAAAAACTGCCAAGTACACAATATCAATGTCTCCAGTAGACGATTTCACCAACTATATCTAACTATACTTTGAGGGAGTAATCATTTATTTTCCAGACATGCATTATTTCATATAATAGAACTCACGACTGCATATATTTGATGATTAAAAGTATGCAGAATTATTATACTGAATTTATTACAACATCACAGCCAAATGGCTGTGATAATGTAACAACTTTAGTGTAATAAAACTTAATAAGTTTATCATTAAATTGAAAATTTCTCCCTCAAAATGTACTTAGCAAGATAAGAAAACAATGTTGATGAAATAGGCTGCAGGAGAACCCGGACTGCACCCACGTACGGTCTCTCCACCAGAGTCACCAGACGTCGTCCAGCTTCCGAGACGAAATCGCCATCCGCCACAGCGCTACGGCCCCGGCAATCGACTTGTCGGGCAGGAACATCTGTTCATCGTGCCGGATTGCACTGTCGTCAATACTTAGGCCATGAAAAACATTGGTATTCGTAGAATACAGTGAAACCTCTCTAAGCCGGACACCCTGCAAGGTCCCCAGGGTGTCCGGAGTTGAGATGTTTCACTGTATTTCCGATGTAAGAGCAATGGAACAGATGCCTGTGTGAACACATCATCATCGTCATCATCATCATCATCAGCATCGTGTGAGAGTGAACGATCCTCGTTGTCTTCGTATTTTTATTGTACATGGACATGTGTGTGTTATTAAAGGTACATACCCACTCACTAGGCACAATATGTTCTTTATATCGGAGATATCATCTGGCAAAATAAACATTCATTCACCATTACCCTACGTATTTATTGGCATTATTATACATTTTATGTCGGACATAAATTTCCACACTGATTAAAATGTTAACGGACATTACTAGTATGTATTCTCTGTATTTATTGTTTGATGTGCAAAGATCATACCTTATAATTTGTCGGACATATTAATTTGTCAGGTGACGCATTAAATTAGTATAAATAATTAAAATATGTCATGCCTCATTTGCATATGAAAATAGCCTGATGCCACCGCGCGTCACTATCAATGAAATAAATATTACTAAATGATTATATAGGTATAGCGGGCACTCGTCATTTTTAGGACTGGTGGAATATTGACACAATTATACACTTATTTACTTCCTATAGATAACTGTTTTTGCCTACTGAGTGGGCATGTACCTTTAATGCAATAATTGGCATTTTTACACATTCAATGCACACTGCGTGCTATGCCCCGTTGCACTTTTCCATCGACCTGTATGATTGAAGTTGTGAATTTCAGATGCCTATATTATTACATTTCATATATATTTAAAGGTATGTTCTATTACTATATTTAGTAAACTCATGTATTCTGTCATGGAGGTGTATATTTTATGTTTCCTTATTTGATAACATTGGTATAATTCATGAAACTGCAAAACAATTAGTTTCTAAACTGGTTAGACACAGCCCTGCTCCGCCATTTTATATGTGTTTTTACACAATCATAACTTGCTTTGTTAAATACGTTTACAGTGAAACCTCTCTAAACAAGACACCAAGAAAACACCTGTGATCATATTTTTAGTGAGATTCTTGGTAATTTATCTCAGGTGATACTGTTTGTTCGTGATCGCATATCAAACAACTATGGCTCAGAATGATCAAATGCCTGATGTACAGTGAATCCGCTGTAAGCCGGACACACTGGGGACCTCCCAGGGTGTCCGGTTTAGAGAGGTTCAACTGTAATTATGATTGATCCATCTGTCACCATGATGTAATACATGTACTTTTTAGAACTTTTCCATCGACCTGTGGGATTGAAGTTCAGGCGGCCGTTTCACTAAACTTCTTACGACTAAAATGTTCGTAAGCGCAAAAGTATTATAGTGTGTAAATTTCACATTAACAGTGTGTTCTTGTAAAAATTTATTGGATTTACATTTATTGAGCATAGGCTGCACGAAGTTTCGTGAAACAGCTGTGACGCCGACTTATGAAGTAAACGCTCACTTTTGAAGTACCTCACCACTTTTGAAGTAAAGATCGCCCACTTTTGAAGTACCTCACCACTTTTGAAGTAATATCGCCCACTTTTGAAGTAATGCGAGGTCACCACTTTTGAAGCAACTTATCTCCCACTATTGATGTAAAATGCTAGGCCACCACTTTTGAAGTAATCGTTCACCACTTTTGAAGTAAACACTTTTTCCGGTTGTCGAAGCTGATATACCTTCTTTTCTCCCTATATTTGCGCTAAACGATTTGTTTGTGCTCAAATCATAATGTTACCATATAATTTATAATAATCATGATAGGGAGAGGAGTTGGAACAGGTACGTGTCATGGGGCCCCCTTGTAGCATTATGAAGTGATAAACGTGTGAATGTGTCAAGCGCCACTGCCTATGTGCCGTATAGGGAGACCCTGATTACGTGCCATATAATGATATATGGTAACGTGTGTGCCATATAGGGCCGCTGGTTACGTCTCGTATAGGGGCAACTGGTTATGTGCCATGTATGGGGCACAGGAGTGAAAATGATATATACATGTACACATGGCCCCTTGTGTATGTGTCTTATAGGGTACGGGGAAATCAATGTGTTCCATATATATGATGGGCCCTTATTATGTGCCACATATGCGCTTTTGATTATGTACCAATAGGGGCCCATGGTTATGCGCCATATATACAATGTTGTTCCATGTGCTGCAAGTGCGAAAATGTTACGCGTAGGAAAGTTCCATGTATAGTATATGTTCCTGTTAATGTGACAAGACACTGAATGTTACAAATGTAGTAGCCATCGTGGCCCGTGTTAGGTTCCATATAGGGGTATCATTGTTAATTGTATCCACACATGTGCATCATTTGAAATGTAATATTTGTGTTGCTCAGGGCGTCGGTGTGCGCCATAGTGCCAGTCAGGAATTCGGTATAGCGTAAGCCACGACATACCGCCGCCCTTTTCTTCTGCCATCACATCATCGCGTTGTCGCCAACGCATCATCGTATTAATTAGTGACTGGATAGGACAATGGAGTGATGACGTGGTTTACAGAAACAGCACTGTACATGTATATCAAGCGTCAACCTCAACACACTCGAGCAGGTACAACGAATAGCTACACGATATGTCACTAAAGACTACACCAGCAGGACTTATGTTGTGTCATCGCCAAAATCCTTGTAGACATACCAAGGAAGAACATACTTTTGTGATGCTGTACACAATAAGAAAACGGCAAAGAGCACGCCAATCATCCAGCAGGGTGACTTCAGAATCAGAGGTTCATAGAGTCTGTTGCAGAAGAACAATCTGTTCCTGATAATATGTCGTACCAGTCATTATTTTCATGCAAGACCACGACTGGAATCAACTGTCTATGTAACGAAGTTAAGTACGAGGGGTGATTAAGAAGTTATATAAGCCCGTTTTAAAAGCAAAACACGACGTATTATGGTATGGTACTGTCTGTCTGCCTGTCCATCCGTATTCAACTGTTATCCCACTGGTTTCAAGTAATATCCACTTGAAACTTCGCACATGCATTTACACATTTATAATTAAGATGTGCACCTCCAATTTTGGAGGCCGATGAAAAAGTGATTTTTCACAAAATTACGGCATATTCCACTTACACTTTTTTACTGTACATGTACGATATGTACTCTACATGTATAGGGTACCAAGTTTGTGTAAGCAACTCCCCACACTTTTCAAGCAATCCTTCTGAAACATTACACATGCATTTTACATACTGACTATGTGCATCTGCACTAAGAATTAACCCAGCTCAATACATTTACTCAACGAGCGTTGTCCTCTCATAATGTGTGTTTACGGTTGCCCGACCAACCTTAAGTGTTGGTCCATACCCTCAACGTGTTTGGTCAAAGTTGTTCAAGCTTCTAGTTATCAGTAAAACAAGTGATACAAATAGTCCTACCTCACATCCCTATTACTTTTCGGCATGCAACTGTAAACACACATATTTTCGTGTGTACGTATAATTATGATTTCTGTTGCATTATGGATATTTCAGTGGTGGCTGTGGTTGTTACTCATCGATGGAGCTACAACCGCGCTTACACCTGGGCGAAGATCACAGACAGAATGTCACACATTCCATATAGAACGATTTAAATTTCCCTTAAAAAAATATCTTGGTATTCACTAAAGCTTACTAGTTAACATTAGAGATGTGCGATATAGTACATGTACGAATTGTGTATGGTCAGACTAAATTGTATGTTGTTATTAATTTATAAGTTTACTTAGCTCTTTCAACTTCCATATATAGTGTCATCATGTGTAAACAGCGCAGATCCAGACGAGCCAGTTTGTAACGGACCGTCTGATCTCCACTATTCTGTAAATATGTTTCATATTTGAAACAAAAACTTAACTTTTCCTAAGAATGGAATTTTTGAAAATAAGCATGGAACCAACGAAATTGCACATAACTTAGGTTGGAACGGTCCATGCCAGCCAGCTACTTTGGGTTGAAAGGGTTAATGCGATTTTACAAAAGATGCTGCCACTACCTATACCACAGTACCTGGTTTACATCCTGGATCTGTAATATGTGCATTGTGCCAAATCATATTTGAGATTACATAATTTTAATCAGCGTATACAATTTTAATATTAAATTTACAAAATTTGTTGTAGTAAAAACACTTACTGTTTTTGTTTTATTTAGTCCCAATCATGAGATAATAGGCCAGCTTTCTACACTGATCACAAATGTCAAGGTTTCAAATGAATCGAAAATGCAAACTGACTTTCAAGAGAGCTTCCCGGTGCTGCCTCAATGTTGTTTTCATCCACTGTTACGCCGACTTGTTAAGTACCTCACCACTTGTGATGTAAATATCACACACTTAATAAGTAGACGATGTTTACACACTTTCTTTCAAAGTACTTCCAAAGCAGGCGATATTACTTCAAAAGTGGTGAGCTACTTCCAAAGTAGGCGATATTACTTCAAAAGTGGTGAGCTACTTCAAAAGTAGGCGATATTACTTCAAAAGTGGTGAGCTACTTCAAAAGTAGGCGATATTACTTCAAAAGTGGTGAGCTACTTCCAAAGTAGGCGATATTACTTCAAAAGTGGTGAGCTACTTCCAAAGTAGGCGATATTACTTCAAAAGTGGTGAGTTACTTCAAAAGTAGGCGATATTACTTCAAAAGTGGTGAGCTACTTCAAAAGTGGGCTATTTTTACTTCAAAAGTGGTGAGCTACTTCAAAAATCGGCGTCACCACTTTTGAAGTAAACATCAACCACTTTGGAAGTAATGTGAGGTCTCCACTTTGAAGTACTTCGAAAGTAGGCGATATTACTTCAAAAGTGGTGAGCTACTTCCAAAGTAGGCGATATTACTTCAAAAGTGGTGAGCTACTTCCAAAGTAGGCGATATTACTTCAAAAGTGGTGAGCTACTTCAAAAGTGGGCGATTTTTACTTCAAAAGTGGTGAGGTACTTTTGAAGTAACGATCGCCCACTTTCGAAGTAATATGAGGTTTCCGCTTTTGAAGTACTTTACACTATAAACGTTTCACCACAATAAACAATGTAAACCACATTGTATATAGCTTTGACCACAGACGGGTAAAAATCTAACGAAAACAAAACTTCTCAAAACGCTCCCATTTGGTGTAATTGAACATATTTTAGTGTTTTTAACAGTTTTTGACAAATCCCCGCGCTGTTTGCCTGTGGCTTTGACATGATGTTATTAATGCTTTAGAGTGAATTACTCCTCAAGAACGTTACGATATTCTCTCCAGTATGTAAATAATATGGAACATTCTGAGAAAGACTGTCCATAAGCAATCAAACGAATTTTCTCTCCTGTGTGAATTGGTGTCTTTGTTCTGGTAAACCTGAGAGTACGACTATTCACAAACCATCACATTAATGTAGCTTCTAGTGTGTGTGCATCATGACCTGGGGGCGAAATTAAATTACCATGGATTGAGCACAGGGCGGTAGCGGACCATTATAGCAACGCTTATATGAAATATGAAGCTGATCCGTGAGACAACACATACATTATAAGACATGTACTTGAGCGTTAACGTTTTGGAAGAACTAGTCTAGATATGCGACCCTGTGCTTGGCGGGGGCGTGACGAACGCGAATTTGGCACAGGGCGGTAGGAACCATGAGAGCAATGCGTATATGAAATGTGAAGCTGATCCGTGAAAGAAAACGGAACTTATAAGACATTTACCTGAGCGTTAAAGTTTTGGAAGAACTAGATATGTGACCCTGTGCTTGGCGGGGCCAGGACGAGCATGTATTGGCATCGGGTGGTAGAGGACCATTAGAGCAATGTGTATATGCAATATGAAGCAGATCGGTCAAAGGATGAAGAAATTATGAGACATTTACCCGAGCGGTAATTTTTTGTAACGGACAATGGTCACACTAAATGCCCCCTCCACTATCGTGGTGGGGCATAATGATGCATCTAATAACGGAACAAACGCTAAATCACCGAAAATCAAACAGCGTAATCAGGTAATTAATAAGCGTGTGTGATGCTATAAACTTTCCACTAGTATACACAGCCTAAAATGCATTTTATTTAAGAAATAAACAACTCCCCAGAGGTGTTGATACACCCAGATAAATACCGTGTGGGCGGAGCTTGAACAAAATGATTTGGAAGGCGCCAATCCGAGGTTTCAATTTAATTTCCAGATCCAACTATGTCGTAAGTGTATACATGTATATCTCCCCCCAATGTGAATAGCCATATGTTTCGTCGTTTTCGATACTTCAAGTGGTAAAATGATTACTTAAAATATATGTAAAAAAGGTATATCAGCTTCGACAACCATTATTTACTTCAAAAGTGGTGAACGATTACTTCAAAAGTGGTGGCCTAGCATTTTACATCAATAGTGGGAGATAAGTTGATTCAAAAGTGGTGACCTCGCATTACTTCAAAAGTGGGCGATATTACTTCAAAAGTGGTGAGGTACTTCAAAAGTGGGCGATCTTTACTTCAAAAGTGGTGAGGTACTTCAAAAGTGGGCGTTTACTTCATAAGTCGGCGTCACAACAGCTCCCTTATGCCTATATTATTACATTTATATATTTACCGATCGTTTAATTACAGAGATTGAAGACAGTGAGTGTTTACTTGTTATTTGGTCCATTAGAACCCGGCGATTCATTATAGGAATGAATGGCCTTTTTTGTGGAATTTATCGGGGTATAAACTTGGAAAAGTCGCGGGAATACTGGACGAAGGCCGGAAGGCCTCGACCAGTATTCCCGCGACTTTTCCAAGTTTATATCCCCGATAAATTCCACAAAATGGCCATTCATTCCTTATAATTCCAGCATTTGAAATAAATTCATCAAGAAAATGTGTTTATTTTCCGTTTTCTTAAGAATTATTTTAACTGCGCCTCACGGTTACGGAAAGTAGTTCGGCGTGGGAGTTTACTGGGATATAAATTTTGAACAGAGACTTGCTACGGGCCAATCAAATGTTAGGGAATTGCGTAAATATTTTTGTGCTGGAATTATATGTAGACCAAACTCTACATTGTTGACCACCGCCATGTGATAGCGTGTGAGACCCAGTCGGTGACACACATTTTTGACACCAGTGTGAAGGACATAACAGTCCGAACGTAAGTAATTTGACCTTGACATTGGACATGTATGGCGCATGGGTGTGGTATGGAATGAAAATATGGATGGACGTATATTAAGCTTAAAGTCAATCCGACTTACCGTTGCAGAGATAATGGGTACCCGAAATCTTTAACGCAAATCTTACGAACGCAAATTTCTAAGTACTTTGACCTTGATTATGGACACTGAATGCCGCATTGGTGTGGTATGGAATACAAAATATGGATGATACGGACGTTTGAAGTCAATCAGACTTACCGTTGCAGAGATAATGGGTACCAGAAAGCTTTAACGCAAATCTTATCGACGTAAATTTCTAAGTAATTTGACCTTGACATTGGACATGAAGGCCGCACGAGTGTAGTATGTAATGAAAATATTGATGATGATAAGGAAGTACATGAAGATTGAGGTCAAACCGACTAACCGTTACAGGGATAATGGGTACAGACAAACTTTAACGTGGACGGACGGACGGACGGACGAACGAACGAAAGGACAGATGGAATTGCGATAAGAATTCGGCCACGGAAACGGTGTCGCGCTTGCCGAGGCCTTTGACCGTAACATGATCATGGACATGTGCTTAAAGTAAACATCACAAAATCCGCCAAAGAAATGCATGCTTAAAACACAAAATACGTCAAGGTTGAAGAAAATGTTTGATGCAAAAATATGGCTAAGCGTTTCCACAATCATGTGAAGAGTGTGTTCCAAATGCTCCAAATATTGAAGCAATCCATCAAGTAATAGTAATGTTATACGATGATGAAGAATTTAGTACAAACCTTTTGACGCAAAAATATGGAGGTTAAACATGTCATGGTCATGTTAATGGCGTCATGAGTGTGTTCCAAGTGCTCACATTTATCAAGTGGCCAAATATTGAAACAATCTGCCAAGTAATATCAAAGTTATATCATGATGAAGAAACTTGTACAAACCTTTTAACGCAAACATGTGAAGATGAAACAGGTCTATGTCATGTTAATGGCGGCATGCGGGTGTTCCGGGTGTTCCCAGTGTGCTCACATGTATCACGTGTCAAGTACTATTAAAGTTATATCATGATGACGAAGCTTGTACAAACTGTATAACATTTCGGACGACGACGGCGGAAAACATGGCGACTATAGCCCGACTTCTGCTGAAGCAGGCGAGACAAAAACTATATACCCCTCGACATACTTCGTATACCGGGGGTATAATGAGGTGATGAGAAAGTTAATTTAACATAGCTTATTGTTTTGCAGGATGTATTTCCTTTTACGCCTACCCGTTGCTATGGTGATGACCATACTGTGTAATGCGGACATGCGCGTCGTGGATCTGACGCACGAGCTCGGCCCGGATGCCGTCTATTGGCCAGGGAATCCAGAGTTTAACTTCACTATTCTAAAACGGCAGCAATACGACAACTATTGGTATGTATATTCATCACATGAAAACCTTGTTATGGCGGGCTGTAACCCAGTTCATAAATGTGATACAACACACGTGTAGTACCACCTGCAGCGAAATTGATTGGCTAGCCGCATCACCATGTAGAGGATATACGGCACGAGTAAAATATGGACATTTCACACCACGAGATGAACATATACTGTCATATTCTTTGAAAAAATATGAATATTCTATTTATTATATACCGCTCCATGGACATTAGCAGTTTTTTAGACTATACGGTAATGAATGTGTATTTGCAGCCTATTTTCGCTGTTTTACTGCCGATGCGCGTTATGAATATAGATAGCGGAAGTAGTCGTATTTTCACCGGAAGTTGTTTATTTCATCGATGACAACATATGACTTGTATTTACATCGTATAACTAAGTATTTCATGGGTAGGTATATAATGAAATTACGTATTCGTATTATTGGCCACCGTTACGTCAAACGAACAAAACGAAAACGTTCCAAATGACATCTCTAATGCATAATGGCGCGACAAAGCAACTATGTTTTGAATCTGACGTCAGCCTACTTTAAACGTCATTAGAAGCGTAAGTGACTCAGTAAAGTGCTTACAAAGAACGGGAACCTATAATATGGCATATTTGTAATATATTTATTGCTAGTATTAAACGAATTTTCTCTGTGGAGTTTTGCAACTCAATGCGGACATAGTCAATGGTGGCTTCTCACTGAAACGTATCTGATATCTCCAATAGTTCTGCTATTTTGAGTATGATTTCATGTGATAAACAGAATCTCAAACTCGTTTCCATTTGATATGAGATTTATGAAACTCCTCAGCAATTTGCATACATCTCACCAGAGGATCGGTGCATAAATTGTGAGCGACTCGTTTATATATTTATAAATGTAACATCGAATGGGAACTGATTTGAGATCCTTTATGTATACATTCGTATTTGGATTGATTTATTGATTGAGTGCTGGGGCCCGTTTCACTAATATTCGTACGACTAAAATGTTCGTAAAAGCAAATTGTGGATCGCCTGGAAATTTCAATTGATGGATTTACATTTATTGAGCATAGGCTGCATATGTAGCCTATGCGCAATAAATGTAAATCCAATGATTGTTCACAAGAAAACATAGTTAATGTGAAATTTACAAACTACCATAATTGTTCACTTGCCAACATTTTAGTCGTACGAAGTTTAGTGAAACGGCCCCCAGGTGTTTAACGGGCGATCAACAGCTAAGTTAATTTAAGGCCATGCCAACGGGTTGGGCTATCACGTATTTAACCTGTCCATAATGAGGGAAATTCCAAGAATCAGAGTAGCCTATTTCACCAACATTGCAAAGTATTCTTTTCGAGAAGAAATTTTCAATTGTAGGATAAATTTATTAATTTTTATTATACTGAATTTATTACATTATCACAGACATTTTGGCTGTGATAATGTAATAAAATAAGTATAATAATTCTGCATACTTGTAATCATCAAATATATGCAGTCGTTAGTTCTAAATGAAATAATGCATTTGCAGGAAAAATAAATGATTACTCCTTCAAAGTATATTTTTCTCGAAAAGTATACTTTGCAATGTTGGTGAAATCGGCTACAGCAGAACTCAATATTTACAGAAAAGTACATTTGGATTGAATGAAGAATGGCTTTAGTACATGATGAGGTCTTCATTCGTTTTATTGCATTGGTAGCGTTTTAAAGAATACAACCATGGGCTGTTGCGTTTACTGGACTCCTCGCAAACTTTAAACAAATAAAATGTATTGTTCACCCCAGTAAACGCAGTAGCCCGTGGTTTTATTATTTATATTTACACTGCATTTTCTGATAGTTTCAAAACTATAAATAACCAAATGTGGCGTTAAAATTAAAAATAATCTTGTTTTACGTCATTTTGTCAACATCCTGGATGAGTGACATTGCGAACTTTAACCAATCAACAGCATTGCATTATGAATTTCTGGAAGGAGTAAATCTTTACAAATATTGATCTCTGAAAATGTATTCATGCAGCTGCATTTTATCATACTGACAGCTACGTGTAATTAACATGCAATATTTCCGACGGGCACACGTGAAATGTTAGCGGTTACATGTATTACTCTACGGAGAAACCTCTATAAACCGGACACCAAGAAAATATATTTTGAGAGGTTTATTGGTAACACATCTCATATAATAATGAATGTTCATGATTGCAAAATACATAAGTATATCCCAGAATTGTCATATGCCTGATTTACAGTGGAATCTCTATAAACCGGACACCAATACAATATACGTCATCTCATTTTGAGAGGTTTATTGGTAACACATCTCATATAATAATGAATGTTCATGATTGTAAAAGACATAAGTATATCCCAGAATTGTCATATGCCTAATTTACAGTGGAATCTCTATAAACCGGACACCAATACAATATACGTCATCTCATTTTCTGAAGTTTATTAGTAACACATCTCATATAATAATGAATGGTCATGATTGTAAAAGACATAAGTATGTCCCAGACTGTTCATATGCCTGATTTATAGTGAAACATCGCTAAACCGGACACCCTATGACCTCCCAGGGTGTCCGATTTAGCGAGTATTCACTGTATACCGTTATACCTGACGCAGATATACTATTCACGTGACATATAGTCAAACAAACATAATTATACAATCCAATACGGGTCAATCTTACTCTACACCCCTCGGTGTTAATGTTAGTTAATTTGTGGCCATTATTTATGGCATTCTACCAGTTGTGTGTGCACCCTGAAGGAGTGCACAATGCGAAAGCGAGAAATCCGAAACTCAAATGAAATGTCATGCAAAGCATGAACTGTATTTGGCGAAATCGATGAGGTGATTGTAATATGTTGGAGTAACAAGCTTTAGTGGAGAAATATTTGAAATATTCAAAACAGCAGATGACAAAGGTTGTATTACTGCCAACAATGTTGAACATATCTGCTGGACATCAAAGGGAACAGCGGTCAATAGCCACATACCGGTATAATGATGCCCTCACACCATAGCGATCACCAGTTGCGTATGGTTGCGAATAAAACATAGTGGTCATAAGTTCCGAACGCAACTCACACGCAACTAATAGGTTTTATAGGTTTGAAGTACGCAACAAGCACACAGGTGATCGCAGACACACGCAGAGTAAGTTCGGAAATTTTGAACATGTTCAATAATTCTCTGCGAATGCCTGCGATCAATTTATACGCAACAGGGACGCAACAGGGACGCAACAGGGACGCAACAGGGACGCAACAGGTACGCTACTCACGCAACACAGTTCCTGTTGCGATCCTGTTGCGTGTGTAGCGTACCCCCAACCTATTGTGCTTATTCACAGCGTATCCCCAACATATGCCCTGCGTATCCCACCTATTAGTTGCGTGTGAGTTGCGTGTTAGTTGCGTACTACATGCGTGTTGAGAAATGGTATAAATAGTGGGCCTTTTCTAGATCCGTGTCAGTTGTTGGTGGACCTCCGAGGTGACAACATGGAGCTAGCTCTTGATGTTATTGGACATCAGTTTAATCTGGTCAATTGAGCACTCCAACACATACAGAATAGAATAAACAGAAGGGGGAGAAGAAGAAGTGTGGGTTAGACCATGGATTAGCAGGCGCCTTGACTTTGGTCTCTACAACCAGCTTCTGGTGGAGCTCCGGAACGAAACCAAGGTGCATTCAAGAACTTCATGAGGAAGCCCCGCGATATGTAAGATGAGCTGCTACGGAGATTTGGTCCTCGCATCACCAAGCAAAACACCATGTACATGTTGGCCCTGGACCCTGGCCTGAAGTTGGCAATCACTTTGCGACACCTGGCCTCGGGCACCCAGTACTCCGACATGCAGTACGGATGGAGGGTCCCAGACAACAGCATCTCAGTCGTGGTCCGTGAGGTCTGCCAAGCCATCATAGCTGAGTACCTGGACGAGGTGATGACCTGCCCCACCACTCCTGAGGGATGGCGTGCCATATCATCTACCCAAGTACACCCAGGATGTACCCTACTACTTCATCGGAGACGATGCATTCGCCCTCAGAGAGACCATGATGAAGCCCTACGGACTCCGTGGTCTGGTTGATAACCACAGGATCTTCAATTACCGGCTTTCCCGTGCCAGGAGGGTTATGGAAAATGTCTTTGACATCCTAGTCAATAGACTCCAAGTTATGCTTGGCACCATGCAGCATCTTCCAGAAAATGTCAAGCTCATAACCAAAACCTGCATTTGCCTGCACAATCTCATGAGGATATGCTACCCTGTTCTACAGAATCACCAGCTCGACCGTGTGGAGAACAACGGTGTCATCATCGCTGGAGCCTGGAGAGATGGAAGGGATATGCTGGACACCCAGGTAGTTGTTTGGCCAAACACTGCAACCAACAAAGGAAAGAAGCAGAGGAACCTCCTCAAGCACTGGGTCAACTCAGAGGCAGGTGCTGTTCCCTGGAAAAACAGCATGATCTAGAGGAACCTGTGTTGTTGTAGTGACTGTTGTTGTAGTGAGATTGATGTATATACTGTATTGTTGTTCCATAATGAATCTGTCACAATTGTTAATCTGTGTTTTTGTCTTTATGGGCTTGACTTAGAAATGATAATGATATTTAGACAACGGTTACTCGCAATCGTCCAATCAACTAGCAGTATTTTGCCAGTATATATCCCATATACAATCCCCAAGTTGTTTAGACAAGGCTCGAGCGTTGACTAAAAAACTAGGCGTTGTCTATGTAAATCTGTGCACGAGATTATTGATTCAAATACCTGTTTTCCAATAGGGTCGCGTCAAGCGAATATGTGTCTTATATCAATGCGAACATCGATGATCCAGATAAGCCTGCGCAACAGTGCAGTCTGATCAGGATATTCACTGTACATAGACAAAAAAGCGAAACCAGTTTATACAGGATAAATGTTCACATGGTCTAAGTCGGATAGACAACTCGTGTCATTGCCTATGCGATATATACCACTCGCTACCGCTCGTGGTATATATCGCATAGACAATGACACTCGTTGTCTATCATATACGTAATTTATATCAGTAAATGTCAATTATTTTAAGTGATAATGATATGACAGTTCCATTATATAGAAATGTATGGAACGCCAAAAGGCTTAAATCAGTTATGGATATCCATAAGTCAGTTATATCATTTATGGATATCCATAAAATCTAAATAAATAGCCTTTTGGCGTTCCATACATTTCAATAGCATGCAGCTTGTCAAACACACAAACACAATTTAAACATGTTATAACTTTTTATTCATATCATCAACAGAAACATAACACACAAATAGAAAACTAAAGCAGTCCTAAAACACTAAGTACTCCTAGAGCAAGCAGTCATGAATCCTAAAGCAGTCCTAGTTCGGTGTAACTGGTGCCTTTGTTACTGGAGTGTTCAGCAGATCACCATCCACCTGATCCTTAGCAGCTGCACTCGGAGCTTAAGACCTTCCGAGGAGTCAGGACATGTTGGAGAGGTTGCACAGGCTGGTGTCTGTCTGTTGCTGCTGCTTGCGCTGTTCCTGCTGTTGCTGCTGCTGTTGCTGCTGTAGCTGCTGATGTAGCTGTTGTTGCTGCTGCTGTTACTGATGTTGCTGTTGTTGCTGCTGTTGCTGTTGTTGCTGCTGTTGCTGCTGTTGCTACTGTTGCTGCTGTTGCTGCTGTTGCTGTTGTTGCTGATGTTGCTGCTGTTGCTGCTGTTGCTGCTGTTGCTGCTGCTGTTGCTGCTGCTGTGGGAAGACTGTCTGTGCATAATAGCTGCTCATGTAGTCCTTGCTCATGGAGTCCCAGACACTGCCTTGTGTAGGGTTGGATTGCCACTGGTGGGGAGGAGGCTGGTAGTGAGGCTACACACACGCACCAAAGGAGCCGGAGGCTGGTGTGGACATCGGCCGACCTGGTATGTGGGTGCTGGTGCTGGCTCCCTGGTCGGCGGGTCGGCGATCAGACCTCCACTGCATGTCATCTACCTCCCTCTTCCTCCTCTGACGACTCGGCAGCATATTCCTCCATGAACTGTGTGAGCAGCTTGTTTATCACCAGCCTGGTCTTCTTGAAGCGGGCCTTAGACATGGTGAGGAGGCTGTTGTGGACATACTGTCCAAACACCTCTCTCGTTGGTGGGCTGGCTTGGCGGCGAGCTCCTTCAGAAGGTCAGTGGAGTTCGTGACCTTCTTCTGGAGGGCTTCTACAGCTGCCCTGTAATAATAATATTATATAGAGGATAATTAATCGTTCGGTGTTGAATAGCCTGCAATAATACACGAGTGTTCGTCGGTCTCCGCGTAAACAACAAGTGAGCGTAAACATGACCGAGTTGGAAATATAAGAGATGAATTTTATTTTTGTGGATTTTATCGATGTATAAACGCCGGCAGTTCACACACAAACTTAACATAAAGCCACTCGGGCTTTATTCAGTTTGTGAGTGATTCGCCGGCGTTTACACATCGATAAAATCCACAAAAATAAAATTAAATCCTATAATATTCATTTATTTCAGATAAACTATACATAGTATAAATATCCATACAACTAGTAAAATATATAGACAATATGTACAATTAAGGTTTGATATGCATACCTGTCTGCGGCGTCTAGGCTGCGCTTGGTTGCCACCCTGGAGGTGCACGTGAGTTCCAGGTCAGGGGTGGTATCGCCGGTGGCTCCATCTGCAGCTTGTTCGGCGCACGCAGCCTCGGCAGCCGTGAGGTCTCCTCCGGTGTTCCGGAGAGCTGTCCGGACACTGACGAGGGGCTCATGGCGGTGCCGAATGATGCCCTTCAGGAAGTTGAATTTGGTATTGATCCACGTCTCCATCTCGGTCATTGAAGTAAGCTCCCTGGCACCAGCACCGCTTTTTAAATCTTTGTCAAGCTTCACATGGATGTCACGCAAGGACCGGAACCATCGTTGCAAGTGGGCACCATCTTTGATCTCATCGTGTGAGGGGTCCAGCACCTGGGCCTGATCTTTCCACCTCTTCAGCCTCTTGCCAGTGTCTTTGTAGGCCTCGAGTTTTGGATTCCAAACCATTGGGTTCTCCCTCAGCAGCCACTCAACCATCAGAATCTCTCTGGCCTCGCTGATGGTAGCAGATTCTTTGATTTTCCTGGGCTTGGTGGGGTTGGTCACCTTCTTCTTCTTGGATTTGGGTGGAGAACCAGAGCCATGTTCATCAGAAGCAATGACTGCTACATTATTGGAATGCTGTGATGAGCTGGAGGAGTCACGAGTCAATGATTCTGTAGGAGGAGCAGGGGCGGCATCAACAGGCGGCACACCTCTTCCTCTTGCTGGTTGTTTTCGGCCACGGCCACAGCCACGGCCACGGGAAGCTGTTTCAGTAGTTTTGACATCACATTTGGGGTCACTTTTATCTGATTTCTTGCTAGCTTTCCCCATGTTGACTCTTCGATGACCAAATCAGTACTGAAATAAAATACTGAATCGGCTCGGCTTTTTTTTTATCACGTGACCGATATTCGCAAATACCACGCAACTAGCACGCAGGTCAAACGCAACTTGTAAGTTTTTAACGCAACTCAAACGCAACTCGTAAGTTCTGCACGCAACTCACACGCAACTCGCACGCAACTCGTACGCCGGTGATCGCAGATATTGGGGGATCATAAGTTCAGTTCGCAACCCACACGCAACTCACACGCAACCCACACGCAACCCACACGCAACTCACACGCAACCCATAGGTCGAATAGGTTACACATTGACAAAATTGTTGATTTCGGTTGCGTTTGGTGCGTATGCAAATAATTTTTACACGCAACTCCAAAGGTTTCAGCATACGCTATGGTGTGAGGGCACCTTTACATGTTTAACACCACAGACTCTACAGCAATATTTGCAAACGTTATGTAGTTCCAGATGAGCCGGCTTACGAGCTGTCTCATCAGGATCTGCACTGTATTTTCATATTAAAAAAAAAACAAGTTCTTAATAAACGGACTAGTGTGAAAATCATTTTCTGACAAATGGATTGGCCTGAGAATTATCATGGATCAATCCCATTCACTTACACTGGAGTAAACCTAGATATTATCTACACTATTCAGTTTTAATAATACAACGCCAAAACTGTTTACAAGTTCACACATACTGAAGAGAAAAGAAACGACTTGCAAGCTATATCGCGCTTTCCGAAATTTCAGCGAGCACGACAATAAAATGATCACTAAATTACAATAGCAGACAGTATTAAGTAATAAGGCATAAACAAATTAGCTGTGTTTCAGGTTACATGCTGAAAAAAGGTTTGGTCGGTAGGTTGTCGGTATGTATATATATATATGTTTAGGGCAAACATAAGTGAAAACTAACAAATATTGTTTTCAATATTAGCTATACTTACAATATTTGTTTAGAACACATTTTGTGCATAACAATGACAGTTAAATATACTTTTTGCATAAACAAATATCAAAGTAACAATTTATTTCTTCATTTTTTTTAAATGATTGAAAAAAATTACGACCACATCAAAAAAACAGGGTCGGTCGGGATACCTGAAACACGGCTTATTTGTACACGTTTTTAGAGAGAAGTACCCCACTCAAGTGTGTGTTATTCAGGCATATATACTGGACAATATAGACATGGGTTCATGCCGTCACATTCCCCTTAAGGGGTTGCAATGGGGATCCTCAATCATGTATAAAACAAAGGTATTATAGATCACTGGTATCTCAAATTGTTTACATCAGTTTCTTATGTACACACACCGCAGTACGTTATTGTGGTACAAGCTATAGTTGTTGCATTCAGTGAACAAGAGCTGTAGGAGAACAGCATAGCTCGACTACGAGGGTTGTCGATGTACACATAGCTTGACAAACAAGGTGGCCGCGGCCTGCACAAAATCCTTAACCAAGGTTGAATAAAAACCTTAACCAAGGGATATTAAGTAAGTAATTCAAGGTGAAATGTAGGTCAATGTCAGATATAGGTCATGGGTTATTGATGTACATCACTAGGAGATGAAGTTTTCCAAGTATGGTTGCTGTAGGCCCAGGAGTATTCCATATACAAGCTTGACTAAAAACCTTAACCAAGGGGAAATAACTAAGTAATCCAAGGGTAAAAGTAGGTCAAGGTCAAATATTGGTCAGGGAGTATTGATGTACATCACTAGGAGATGAAGTTGTGCAAGTATGGTTGCTATAGGCCAAGGAATATTCCATATACAAGCTTGACTATATACCTTAACCAAGTTTGAATACAACCCTTAACCAAGGGGAAATAAGAAAGTAATTCAAGGTTAAATGTAGGTGAAGGTAAAATATAGGTCAGGGGTTATTGATGTACATCCCTATGAGAAAAAGTTATCCAAGTATGGTGTCTGTATGCACAATAGTATTCCATCTACAAGCTTGACTAAAAACCTTAACCAAGGTTGACTAAAAACATTAACTAAGGGGAATTAACTAAGTAATTCAAGAGGAAATATAGGTCAAGGTCAAATATAGATCAGGGGTTATTGATATACATCCCTATGAGAAAAGGTTGTACAAGTATGGTCTCTGTATGCACAATAGTATTCCATGGACAAGCTTGACTACAAACCTTAACCAAGGTTGACTAAGAACCTTAACCAAGAGGAATTAACTAAGTAATTCAAGGTTAAATGTAGGTCAAGGTCAAATATATGTCAGGGGTTGTTGGTGTACATCACTAGGAGATGAAGTTGTCCAAGTATGGTTGATGTAGGGCGATGAGTATTCCATCTACAAGGCTGACTAAAAACCTTAACCAATGGGAATTAACTAAGTAATTCAAGGTTAAATGTAGGTCAAGGTCAACTATAGGTCAGGTATTGTTGATGTACATCACTAGGAGATGAAGTTGTCCAAGTATGGTGGGTGTAGGGCCAGGAGTATTCCATATACAAGCTTGACTAAAAACCTTAACCAATGCGTGACGGTGACGCCGACGCCAATGCCGACGCCGGGGAGACTACATAAGCTCTAACTATTGTTCGAATAGTCGAGCTAAAAACGGACTAACACAATAAACAGGCAGATGCAAAAAAAAGCACCCTACAATATGTTTACCAGTAGTATTGAAAATAGCAATGCTTGTTTAACCAGAATGGGCCCTACTGGGACTCGAACCCATGTCACTAGTATGAATACCAGTATGCTAGCCGCTGCTCTACAAGGCCTGACCAAACCGATAAACACAACATTATTAAATTCAATACTATGTTAATTGTTTATAAAGCTTCGGTATAAAATATAATTAAAATATGCACCGGTACACTGTGGCATATTGTAAATGTCCGTATATGGTCAATATACAACATAGACGTGAGTGAGTGGTATTGATCACATATCCCTATTGAACGGTCTGTGCGGGTCGTTCAACAAGATGACAAATTGTTTGGTCATGGTTTCTTTCACAGAGTTGCTACACACTAAATATCCTATGTATTATGCAGGTATATGGTCAGTGTACAGCATAGACGTGAGTGAGTGGTGTCACAATCCCTATGGAATTTTCTGTGAGGATTGTTAAAAAAAATGATGATTTTTGTGTTGTTTTCTCCATCAAATGACAAAGTTTTTCTGCCAAGATGTCTTTCATAGCGTTGCCCCACAAATAATTATCCTATGGATTATACAGGTATATGCTCAGTGTACAACATAGACGTGAGTGAGTGGTTTCACAATCCCTATTGAATGTTTTGCGAGGATCGTTCAACAAAAAATGATGTTTTTTGTTGTTATTTAAAATGATGATTTTTGTGTTGTTTTCCACGTCAAATGACAAGTTTTGGTCAAGGTTTCTTCCATAGAGATGCTCTACAATGCATATCATATGGATTGTGCAGGTATATTATCTGTGTATAATATAGATAGACGTGATTGAGTGTTGTCGCAATCCCTATTGAATGTACTGTGAGGGTCGTTCAACAAAACATATGATTTGTTTGTGAATTCTCTGTCATATGACAAAGTTTTTGGTCAAGTTTTCCTTCACTGAGTTGCTCCACAATAAATATCATATGGGTTGTGCACATATATTGTCAGTGTACAACATAGACTCGAGTGTGTGGTGTCACAATACCTATTTAATGTGATATGAGGGTCGTTCGACAAAAATATGTGATTTGTTTTTGTTTTCTCATTTAAATGGCAAAGTATTAGGTCAAAGTTTCTTTCATAGAGTTGCTGCACTATAAATATCCTATGGATTATGCAGGTATCTGGTCAGTGAACAACATAGAAACAAGTGAGTGGTGTCACAATCCATATTGAAAGTGCTGTAATGTGATTTTTTGTCTTGTTTTCTCCTTCAAGTGGCAAAGTGTTTGGTCAAGGTTTATTTCATAGAGTTGCTTCACAATAGATATCCTATGGAGTGTGCAAGTATATGGTCAGTGTACAACATATATATGAGTGAGGTGTGTCACAATCCCTATTGAATGTGCTGTCAGGGTCGTTCAACACAAATATATGATTGTTTGATTGTTTTCTCCTTGTGAAATGGCAAAGTTTTGTATCAATGTTTCTGTTATAGAGTTGCTGCAAAATACATATCATATGGAGTGTGCAGGTATGTGGTCATTGTACAACATGAGTGAGCGGTATCACAATCCCTATTGAATGTGCTGTGAGGGTCGTTACAACATACATTTTTGTTGTTTTCACCGTCAAATGACAAAGTCTTTTTGTCAAGGTTTCTTTCATAGAGTTGCACTAATATGAATATCATATTGATTCAGCAGCTATATGGTCAATGTACTACATATACATAAGTGAGTGGTGTCACAACTCCTACTGAATGTGCTGTGAGGGTTGTTCAACAAAATAAAATACAAAGTTATTTTGTAGGTTTCTTTCCTCGAGTTGCCCCTAAACGAATATCATGGATTGTGCAGGTCCATATATGGTCAGTGTTTAACATAGACGTGATTGAGTTGTGTCTCAATCCCTATTGATCGTGTTGTGAGGGTCGTTCAACGTTGCTTTTCTCTGTTTAAGGACAAAGTGTTTTGGTCAATGTTTCTTTCATAGAGTTGCACCAATGTGAATGTCATATTGATTCAGCAGCTATATGGTCAATGTACTACATAGACATGAGTGAGTGGTGTCACAACCCCTACTGAAAGTGCTGTGAGGGTTGTTCAACAAAATAAAATACAAAGTTATTTTGTAGGTTTCTTTCCTCGAGTTGCCCCACAATCAATATCATGGATTGTGCAGGTACATATATGGTCAGTGTTTAACATAGACGTGATTGAGTTGTGTCTCAATCCCTATTGATCGTGCTGTGAGGGTCGTTCAACGTTGTTTTCTCTGTTTAAGAACTAAGTGTTTTGGTCAATGTTTCTTTCATAGACTCCACAATAAATAGCATATGGATTGTACAGGTATATGGTCAGTGTATAACATAGACCTGAGTGAGTGGTGTCACAATCCCTATTGAATATGCTGTTAGGGTCGTTCAACGAAAATATATGATATTTTGTTGTTTTTGGTCAAGGTTTCTTTCATAGAGTTGCTCCACAACAAATGTCATATGGAGTGTGCAGGTATATGGTAAGTGTACAACATACACATGCTTGAGTGGTGTCACAATCCATATTTAATGTGTTGTGAGGGTTGTTCAATACAAACAAGAAATCCGCGGAATCAAATGTCTCGCATTGTTCCGCCTTGACCATGACCCTGCACCTTGACCCTGGGGCCCCGAGAATAGTTCATCTACATATCATAGTAAAGGTATGTATAAAGTTTGATGACTGTAGCTGATAAGGTGTTGAAGTAATGACCGTAACACGAAAACTTAACATTAAATGACGTCGTCGTCGCCGCCGCCGACTCCGAAAAAGCAAAACCTCATTTGTCTCGCTTTCCGCTTTTGCGGGCGAGACAAAACAATGAATTTTGGTCTAGGTTTCTTTCATAGTTGCTCCACAATAAATAGCATATGGACTGTACAGGTATATCGTCAGTACATAACATAGACGTGAGTGAGTGGTGTTATAATCCATATTGAATGTGCTGAGGGTTGTTTCAACACAAAAACATTAATTTCTGTTGTTTTCTCCATCAAATGACAAAGTCTTTTTGACAAAGTTTATATCATGGAGTTGCCCCATAATAAATATCATATGGATTCAGCAGGTATATACTCAGTGTACAAGACAGACATAAGTGAGTGGTGTCACAATCCTTATTGAATGTGCTGTGAGGGTCGTTCAACCAAAAATGACGATTTTTTGTTGTTGTTTTTTCGTCAAATGACAAAGTATTTTTGTCAAGGTTTGTTTCATAGAGTTGCCCCACAATACATATCATATGGATTGTGCAGGTATATGGTCAGTGTACAACATATACATGATGAAGTGGTGTCACAAACCCTATTGAATGTGCTGTGAGTGTCGTTCAACCAAAACATTTGTATTTATAGAACAACTCTGAAATGAAGTAATGGGCGCACTCGATTGCAAGCCCCCGCGAGACTTTTGACGTTGTAAACAAATTGTGGACAGTCAGCAAATCTTACTAAAATGTTTACCTTGCCAATATATTCTTCACACTGGCATGGAAACAGCAAGCACCTGCGTGACTTAGATGTATTTGTTGCAAAATTATGATCAAACAAATGCGCTCAATTAAAAGGTATTTTCATGTGTCCGATAAACTGATTGTCCGGATAACTGGTATGACCCCTGTAGAGTTTTTGTTTAAAAATAAACAGGATTCCAGGCAATGTTCTGATTAAAATGCTTTTAACTTACGCTATGCTTAGTAAATGAGTGAATATAATCCAGTTATACATTTATTGGACATATTTGAGCTATATTTTGGTAATGATACTTCGAACCACGTGTCATTTGCATTTGATATACCTTTGATAATCAGGTCGTTATAAGTTTATGACTTCTTAGACCCCTCGTATTTGTACTCATTTGCATTTGCGACGAACAGCATCGGTACGACTTTGAACCTAATAGAATAACAATATTATATCAGATAGATATATAATATATGAATAGTAAGTGCTTAATAAATGATTAAATTATCTATTTCTGTGTAATTCTGTTCAACTTACATTGTGAAAATGATAATAATACACGATTTATGCTGAATTCCTTTCAGTTGCTGAGCCACTTAAACAGGAATTTTCCAGAAAGACCGAAAGAGCCTATCTATCGGAAGGTTATCTATCGCTGGCTTGACTCCGGTATTTCACACTCGCCCAAAACAAAGTTGCTAAATTAATGCATTTAAAGCACGTAATGTATACAATTAGTATCGACACGTTACCCTATATAATTTATTTAAATACTGTAATACTGAGCTAGCCGGGCACGAATACAAACTTCCTCCCCACAGTGAGTTTAAATACGTACCGTGACATACTCCCCCGCCAAATTGGAATTCGTCCACGAATTATATATTTAATTCGTCACTGAAATCCATATTTTTGGTAGATTTTGGGTAGTATAATATATATCAGTCACGGTCCCTCGTTGGGCGCCAAATGTCACAGGGTGAGAAACATGTGCACCGGCCCGGGGCTGGAACTCGGGACCTCTGGTTTACCGTACCATCACTCTATCCGACTGAGCTAGCCGGGCACGAATACACACTTTCTCCCCACAGTCAGTTACGTACCGTGACATAAGCAATTATGCATGCGGTCTGCATGTGTCTTTAACCCTTTACATTCTGAGCATTTTCAAAATATAAAATTCATAAGCAATTATGCATGCAGTCTGCATGCGTCTTTAACCCTTTACATTCTGGACATTTTCGAAATATTTCCCTCTTATTTTTCCCATTGAAAGTATATGTTGTGTCCACGCATTTCAACCGTCTTAACGAGACGGTTCAAATGGTCACATAATATACTTTCTAGGAGAAATTTTAAAAAAATAAATGATAATGCCAATGATATGACGAACATTTTGCAGACATTTTCCGTCTAGAACACACTTTGTGCTTAAGACAAAAGAGAATCCCAAATATCTACCACAACAAATACATACAATGAGCAACAAAGTTAACTCTGCCACACAACAAAACTATTTACAAGTCACATCCCTGCTGTTATATTTATCAGCACTCGGTGGTTTCAGATTACGAAGGTCAACGAAGTGGGTGGGGTAACAAAAGTCAAACACTTTACTGCAATTCTCGGGACCTGCGCATGAACCAGTACTTGTACCATGTTCCTCCAGATTATTTGGCTATAGTATGATCTTTTTAACGTTTTGTGAGACTAGTAATGTCTTGGGATTTACCGATTTAAAAAGGTTTAACACCTACCGAGCGGAGAACAAAACGCCGAATCTTTCCAAATTACAAGCAGACGTAAATTATTGCGCGTGACCGCGTTTTGAGAAAAATAGATAAAGCTTGATCTAAATTAATTAATACTGGTTTTATTTATCAATCCTGTGTATTATTTGTATTACTTTGTACAATTACAGAGTCTGTAGCTGAGAAATCTTTTTATCAAATGTGGAACTATTTTTTATTGCGGAAAATAAAATGGTGAAGTGTCTGGCTGTTCCATTTATCGACCCGAATGGCTGTTCCCATTGGAAATCGGGCACAAATTGCCACAAAACACGATTTTCTAACATGTTTTCCCCTTAGCTATGCATGTCAACAGGTAGATCAACAAATTATGGCCTTAGTGTGGAACTTTCATGAAAAGTTATGTGTTGAGTTTTCCGTAATAAAATGTGCCCAAATGCCCCGCTAACAAGGAATTTGTTCGGCCGTTCTTCAGCGACTAAAACTGTCACTAGGACTAGCGTCCAGTATCCAGTAATTTCTCGCTTTCGTTACTATACTAATATACATGCATTTGTACAGTGAACAGTATGTGTACATGTTTTAAATTAAAGGAAATTCTACAGCGAGGGCCGTAGGGTAGACTGGCATTTGTCAACTGTGTCAACGGTATATAATGTATTAATTAAATAAAACTAGAAATCGTGGTCTGTCGACTCACTTAGGGCCCCTATATAACTGGTGATTTGTCTGCAAACTTTAGAAAAGCTGTCGACCGAGAGTCGGAAACATCGGCCACCAAGCACTGGACAGCCAAAATAAGACAGGCCCTGTGATTTTGTATCTACGATGTGCGCTTTCTCATGAATAATACAGTTGAACCTCTCTAAACCGGACACTAGGAAAACACAGGTGATAATTTTCGATAATTTTTTGGGACATTTATCTCAGGTGATAATGTATGTTCGTGATCGCATAGCACACAGCTATGGATCAGAATAGTCAAATGCCTGATCTACAGTGAAACCTCTCTAAGCCGGACACCCTGGGACCTCCCAGGGTGTCCGGTTTAGAGAGGTTTCAATGTATCTACAGAAGCTGCGATATGTTCTACACATGCCGTCGAAAGTTGATGAAATTTTCATAGCAATCGCAGAAATCGTTTCCGCATTTGCTCTGAAGATGTCGTCGCTATGCAAATTTCGTCAGCTGATGACGCGATTTACGGAAAATATCGTAAATGTTGTACACAGGATTATGCTTCTCTGTTACATGTACATGGTTTTCAATATTGCATGCACACATACCTAAATCATTGTATATGGCAAACGAACTGCACAATACCACCACCCCCAACCCAGGGTGGAGATGCAAACCTGTGTCTGTTTGAGTTACTCAAACCACAGGTTGAAGTAACGGACCGAGGTCTATAAATACATTAAATATGCCTAAAAGCATCCATAAATGAAAAAAAGGCTATTTTTTGTTTGTTTACTCCCTCTATATACACATATTTGCTTTTAGGCATATTTAATGTATTTATAGACCTCGGTCCTTTACTTCAACCTGTAACTCAAACCCGGTTTGAAGACGTAGCATCAATCGCAATCCGGATTTCAGTTAATTATATAGAGTTTATTCAACTACCATTTTGATATACCGGATTTATTTACCGAGATATCTGGAAATCCGATAAAGAAACGAGTGCGGAGCATTAATGCACTCTATAAATATCACGCAATCTGATTGGCTATTAGTCATACATTACAGGTATATCATTGTTGATGAACGGTCGCAAATTATTTCAATATGTATTCCCACGCCAATACTAAGTTTGAGTTCGGTCAATTTACTCTGCCACATACTTACATAATGATCGACCAAAACATGGGGTAACTCACATACAATGTCCCAACTGGTATTATTGTCAAAGACACAGCTGACTTGCATATGAAACGTCCTGGTCCAAAACGTCCTGGTGACCTGGTCCGAAAGTTGCATGGTCCGAACTGTACGGCGAGACAATATTGCAAATATCTCACCACACTAATGGGTCGTTCACACAAAAAGTATGTAGCCTGTGTAATTTTGCATCTCAAATGGTAGTATATCACGAATGATTAGACAATTTATCACAATATTTATCAACATTAGGCAGTTTGACAGGCAGCCACCATTGAAATATTGTTGCTAAGAGATCGCACGGGAGTGACATTAAAAGCGCGAAGTAGTAAATAAGGCAATTATAATTATAACGACAAGTGTATTGCTTTTATTATTGAAAAATAATGAAATCAGCAACATACACGTATATACATACATTGATACAAAAATTCACGCTAATATCTTGTAACTGTGTTGGAACTATTTTCTTCCCAGAAAATATTATGTTTGTGATCCGTCCGGTATGACCTGCTCAACTAGATTGCAATCCGGTACGATTTTCCAACGAGACTCGATACATATTGCAAAACAGTAAAGGAGTGCATTAGAAATATGTTAACCGCATTGTAATTTTTAAATTTGCTGCGTATATCAGAAAATGATAGGCCGGAAAACATGTTTAATGGCTTCGCTAGCGCGTCGCCATTAAACAGATTTTCCGACCTCTCATTTTCTGATATACGCCGTAAATTTCAAAATAACAATATAACTAGAAATTGACGCTTGTCGACAAGCGCATGTGTATCCCCTCCCCAGATACACAAGTAGTTTGAAAAAAGGGTGTTCGAGTTATGCACCGGAGACAAAATCAGTGCGCAGAAAAACAAAGGGAGATAACTAAAGAATTAGCGATGCAAGAGTTGTCATTCTTGTCTGACACACATTTAGGGTCGTGGTCTATGCATGTGTGAAGTTTCATGAAAATATTCCAAAGGGTGTTCGAGTTATGCTCCGGACACGAAATAAGTGCATGAAACAACAAAGGGAGATAAGTAAAAAAAATCGACGATGCAAGAGTTGTCATTCTTGCGCGCGACACACCTTTGGGTCGTGGTCTATGCATGTGTGAGGTTTAATGAAAATATTCCAAAGGGTGTTCGAGTTATGCTCCGGACACGAAATCAGTGCATGAAACAACAAAGGGAGATAAGTAAACAAGAATTCCGCGAAATCAAATGCCTCGCCTTGTCCCGCGTTGACCTCGAGCCTGGGCCCGAAATAAATTTTCACTGGCCCGAACATATTATACAATTATTGACTAGTGAGCCATAGAATATCAGATTGTATTCTTTGGCTCACTAGTCAATATTTTTTTTATTATATGATAATAGTCGGTATATAGCACTTACGACCTTATGCCACTAGACAAAATTTAAAAAACAAAATTGATTTTTTTTTTAAAAATAAGTTTAAAAATTAAAAATAATTCAATAATTGTTTTATTATATGATAATAGTCCGTACGGTAGCGCTTTTCTGCAGGTCAACTATACGTACTATACCAATACTATACGTATACTATACCAATACGATATGTTTTCTATACGATATGCATATAATATAAACGTACGGTATGTTTGTACAGTACATACCAACCAATATCATATAGATATACCATTCAAATCGTACGTTTATACGATTTGTATACATGTGTATAATTCTGGTACGTTTGTATCGTACAAACATACCAGATTATGGTATATTCATACCATATCCGTACGGATATATGGTATATACGAACGGATATCGTATGTTTGTATACTATTCGTATAGAATGTTTGTACTATACGATGATACGGTACAAACATACCAATATTATATGATCATACGATATGCTCATTAAATATACCAATACTATACGATTACGATATGTATGCGATATTAGTATATACAAATAGGTAAGGAGCAGAAAAGGGCTACTGTATATAGCACTTACGACCTTATGCTACTAGAAAAAAATTGAAAAAGAATTGTAAACAAAAAATGGAAAAAAAATGGAAAAAAAAATGGAAAAAAAAGTAAATTGAACAAAATAATGCTCGCTACTGGAGCCAATAATTTTTTTTAATAGTCCTATATTTATCTACATATCATATCTGCACAGGTCCACATATTGCCACAATATTTTCAACACAGTTTACGGAAATGTAATATAATCATTTACCTGTATAAATTACCTGTCAGTGGTCAGTGATCAGTTGCACATGCTAGCACATGCACAGGTGAATGGTTCTCCCAGTCACTATTGTTCAACCAGAGAAGGCTATTGTTCTCTCTACAGGTAAGATGTACAGAGCACACGAGAAAACGGGTCTTCATGCATTAATGTCCAGAGTGCTCGAAACAAAAAAAGGAGATAACTAAAAAATTAGCTATGCAAGAGTTGTCATTCTTGTGCGCGACACACCTTCGGGTCGTGGTCTATGCATGTGTGAAGTTTCATGAAAATATTTCAAAGGGTGGTCGAGTTATGCTCCGGACAAGAAATCAGTGCGCAAAAACAAAAAAGGGAGATAATTAAAAAATTAGCTATGCAAGAGTTGTCATTCTTGTGCACGACACACCTTCGGTTCGTGGTCTAATTGCATGTGTGAAGTTTCATAAAAATATTCCAAAGGGTGGTCGAGTTATGCTCCGGACACGAAATCAGTGCGCGAAACAGAAAAGGGAGATAACTAAAAAATTAACTATGCAAGAGTTGTCATTCTTGTGCACGACACACTTTCGGGTCGTGGTCAATGCATGTGTGAAGTTTCATGAAAATATTCCAAAGGGTGTTCGAGTTATGCTCCGGACAAGAAGTGTCTGCGGCGGACGCGGACGCGGACGCGGACGCGGCCCGCTGTCAAACCCATAGTATTCCCCAACGGAGTCCGGGGGATACAATTAACCCTATATTAGATTTACATTTATTAAGCATAGCCATCAATTGAAATTCCCAGACGATCCTTAATTTGCACCTATAAACATTTTAGTCGTACGAAGTTTAGTGACACGGCCCCCGGATCTCTATAAATAGAATTCGGAAGAGAAATATCTCGCCACAATCCCTCATTGCTATATCAAAGTGCATGATCGCGTGGTTACAACAACAACAACAATTACTGAAACTTCCTGAAGCTCCTCTGATTCAAGGTACATATTAGTTTATATTGTCCTTATTATGTATGTATTATGATTTTGATGACATATGGCGCATCAACGCGTCTTGTTAAGCTGCATTTGGTGTTCTCGGTACTTTGGCCCAAACGTCTGTCGCAAAAACGACATACGTATGAGTCGAAGTCCCAGGACCACCAAATGTAGGTCACAAAGACGCGGCTGCTGCACCATATTTCATCAACAAAATCCACTGCATATTAAGGAAACTATCAAATAATACTTACTTTGGAGTGGGCGCGCTTTCAACACTTTCAGCCATTGTTGTTGTTGTTCTAACCACGTGATGATGCACATTGTATATGTAGGTTCGAATGGAACTACGTAGGTACAGCGGAACATGGTGGCACACATTTTGACGCCCCTGCTCACTTCGCCAAGGGTCACTGGCGGGGTCAGCAAATCCCGATAGAGAACATGATGGGGCCGGGCGTGGTGATCAATATCAAGGACAAGGCCAAGGTCAATCCCGATTACAGAGTGACAGTGCAGGATCTCAAGGTATGTTTAAATTTTTACTGAGGTAATCAGCAGCTATGTTCCCGACACGGGCATAAAACATTGATTCCAGTGGACAATTTCACCAAAATTGCTAAGCATACTTATCTAGCAAAGTGTACTTTGAGGGAGTAATCATTTATATTATATACGACACGGGCATAAAACATTGGTTCCAGTGGACAATTTCACCAAAATTGCTACGCATACTTATCTAGCAAAGTGTACTTTGAGGAATAATCATTTATATTTCCAGAAATAGATTATGTCATATAGAACTACCGACTGTATAGATCTGTATTTGATGATGGCCAAATGGCTGTGATAACGTAATACATTCAGAATAATAAGAAATCATAAATGTATCATTAACTTGAAAAATGTTCCGTCAAAGTGTACTTAGCAAGACAAGTATGCGTAGTAATTTTGGTGAAATCGGCTACATGTATACTCGGTGACAAAAGTAACTGTACAGTTTTCAATCAGTCGCCATCATACTTCTACACGATTTGATACATATTTTACAATGAAATCCATGTTTGAAGAATATTACTTAACCGATACAATACACGTTTTGTCTATTGTTATTGCATATTATAAACACATATGAGTGGACCGTGCATGCTTTTGCTAATGTCGACCCGTGCACCATTATGGATGAACAAGTCCGTGCGAAATATGGGCTGTGGACACCCTCGAGTTTATATTACTCGGCGGGGGGGGGGGGGGAAACGCGAGACAAAATTCGACATTCCATGCGTAATTTCTGCAACCCTAAGTCCAATTGACATGAAATGTCATACTCCTGTTTATCACCATCTATATTTCCATTCGATAGCCCACCTATGCGACCCGCATGCCCCCGGTCAAGGTCGAATTAATTATACATTTGTGTTTTGCAAGATTGCTATTAAAAGTTTTGGGCTGTCTATCATATCCCTGCAACCCTAAGTCAGATTGGCTTGAAACTTCATAATGCTTATTTGCCATCATCGATATTTCCATTATATAGCCTACACATGAGGCACCTATGTTAAAGGTAACGATCAAATGACATACAATACCAGACAACCCCCAACGACAGATTGGTTGAACGTTGGTTGTCGCCTTTGTTCCATTTACGCAGAGAATCCAAGTCCCCTCTCAAGTTGAAAAGCAGCCTAATTGCTTCTGTCCAAGCTGCGACAGCGAGTTAAAAGTTAGGCTACAACTAAATAAATGTTTTATGTTTTATGTCCTCTAGCTCCAAGAAAGGTTAATCCAAGTAGTGGATCTTCTCCAAACCGGAAACCCTGTGTATTTCCGGTTTTGATTTTTTGGATTATGGTACCCTCCTTGTGACCCCATGTAAAGTCTATGGAAATCTAATAAAAACAATACTAATAAACAATAGCTACGGATAATGCTACCAATAAAAATGCACACAGACATGTAATATCCAGATAACATACCAATTTTGATGTGGCACATATATATTTGCGTCTCTACACAGGTATGTAGAAGCCATATTGTACATGTAAAACACCAAAAGGTCTAACTACAGCATATGGTGTGATCTCCTTGCTGGTAGCATCTGCATATACTTATTGAACACATATTTCTGGTTTAGTTGTGTAAGTAGCTATCGGTTTATGAGTAGAGTTTTTATTAGATTTCCAAAGACTTTACATGGAGCCACACGAAGGGTACAACAACCTTACATGTAGATCAGTCGTATGAAGACTCCAATATATGCTGGAAATGTTTTGACGTCATGAACGGACAGTATCAACTTAGATACATGACTGATTTCCATTAACAAAATAATTCTATTTTCTGGGTGGTTTGTTTGTTTGTTAGGGTTTAACGGCCTATCAACAGCTAATGTTATTTAAGACCGGGTCAATGGGTTTAGTACTAAATCCCATATATTATTTGTACAAGTACATGTACATGTTGAAGTACATGTACAAATGGGGGGGGGACATCCCAAAATTAGAACTGAATATTTACAATAAAAAAATATATATTCAGCCCTGAAATCAGAATAATTCTGATCTGATGCCAGGTCCTAGCCACACCAGAATCACTTGGCCCCCTCCCAAAAGCAGTAGGATCAGTAATAATCTTACTCTTTTTATAATGGGCAATAACCCAATTCAACTCAAAGGTAACACAAGAGCCAAAGATAAAAAGGTACCCGAGGGCCAAACCCGGCAAATCGTGATTACTATGAGGAGGAATCCCTACCGTTAATTTACACCGTCGCGTTCGCCCGACCAACCATCTGGGTGGCCGGTTAAGAGACGTGTAGCTGTATTATTACATAGGGTAGCCTACATATTGCAATCGAGTCCGACAGTTAGCCACGCCCCAGGCCCCCCTAGATGGGCTAGTCCGTAGTGATATCTTGGAATAACCATAACAACAAAATAAATTGTGTTGCTCAACGTTTAACTGCCATACTAACCGCTAATTGAAAATAATGTTATGAAAAACTACTTGCACTGAACAATATCAACAATGGATGTTCTAAGTACAAAAATACATCGGATTATTTTGTTGCGCATTCAAGTTGTGATTTGTGCCCATTTGCGTCACAAATCGTGCGGTTATCGCTAAATATAGTAACAGGCTATAGTTTTCGGCAGAGTTAACTCCCATCCGAATACTCTCCACCGGACGTGTAAACACGCGACGCGTTCAACACACAAACGATATCAAGGGGTTACAGCTACCTGTTGACCCAGATTTGTTTAATGATCGCGATTGTGTAGCAACAAAACTCGCACGTGTGGGTCTAACTGATGTTAATCCTCATTCTGTCGATTGATTTACAGCGGCTTTTAGTGACATTCCCGAATTCTGCCTGATTGACATTTGTCTATGGTGGCCAATACACGCCAACATGAGTGTCAATTCTACGTTCAGGGAAGGGGGTCAGTAAGTCAGTAAATGATAAATTACAGTCAGGGAACAAATTAATGACAGTATAACACATCCAGCGTAGAGTAATAAACATATTAATGCAAGTACTGAAAATACGACAAAAACAAATTCTAACAAGTTTGGGCTTCCATACATTGACAATTTTGTCAGCGGTTTCCACAATGACGTCATTTTTACGTTTTAATATACTCGATCCGGGGCAAACAATTTCATTCACAAAACAGAAGTAAACATGGCGATGTCAAAGTAATGCAGAAACTTTAACAAAAATCCTGCTACAACATTGTTATGTACCGACAATGCATTTTCAGGCGCGACACCGCTCCCGTTGCGGAATTCTTGTAGTACCCTATGTTCAGCACTTTCAGTACTTTGATCGTAATTTTGTTTCAGCTTTGGGAGAGCAATCACGGCCGGATTCCAAACGGCGCTTTCGTTGTTATGAACTCCGGGTGGGACGTTAAATACCCAAACAGAACCTTGACCTTTGGTACCGACAATATATCTGACCCGACAACATTTCATTTCCCAGGGTTCCACGAGGACGCCGTTGATTGGCTAGTGAAAACACGCGTTGTGCACGTGATCGGTGTAGACACGCCTTCAACAGATTACGCCCGATCAACGAAGTACCCGGTGCACGTGATTATGGGGAACGCGGATATTATTGGCGTAGAGAATGTGGCTTATCTAGACAGGATACCGGAAAGTGGGACGATGATTTATGCGGCTGCCATTAAGCTGGTCGACAGTAGTGGTGGACCGGCTCGTGTGTTCGCCACGTTTACTGAGGACACGGATGCAAGCTCTGCTAACGGTCGCTATAGTACGCTGCCTTTGGTGGTGGCAATATCTGTCTTAGTGTTGAGCATGTAATTTGTAAAGGTCGATTGTTGATGGAAATCAAATCTTTCCGAGGGTATCAACGTTTCTGAACATCAATTGCCAACTCGCAATCAAGCAATTTGATTTCAAAATACGGGACTATTGTGTTTGAATTAAAACAGATTGACTGGCTGAGCCTGCGCTGTGATCCAGTTCAGGCTAAACCATTCAAACTGTTTGATTTCAAGCACAATATTCATACATTTTTTATTCAAAGAAATGGACAATATTGGCAAGATTAGCGCAGGTGGTAGTGTAAATTCGAAAACTGCCTTTCATTTGGGCGAATGACGTCACACGACGTTACCGAATGAGGTCAGTGTGATGACGCAACGTAAACAATTCTACCAATATATATAAAACTAACTGCACTGTGGTTTAACGTCCCAGCCACAGCTACCGTCATATAAGGACTGGACCACAGTTTAAAGTCTCATCCGACAGACCAATGGGATAGAAATTCTATATTAAGTATTTTACATGACATAGGGTAGGTTTAGCACTTACAACCTTCAGTATTGAAGTCATGTATCCTACCCCTGGGTTGTTTACCTCTGACTACGGTCCTGTCGTTTCTTATGAAATCAGGAAGCTCGCTTAATGAAGGTGCATGAGGTTACCACAACAACAACAATGTTTGAAAGTGTAAAAAGCGCGCCCACTCCAAAGTAAATACTATTTGATAGTTTCCTTAATATGAAACGGATTTTGATGAAATATGATCCAGCAAACGCGTCTTCATGACCTGCATTTGGTGGTCTGCAGTAAACACAGGAATCGATTCTTCGCAAAGAAAATACAGAAGTTTGGTCCAAAGTACCGAGACCACGAAAATGCAGCTTAACGAGACGCGTTTGCTGCGCCAAATTTAATTAAATCCGTTACATCATAAAGAAAACATAATAACAGAATGTGTACTTTGACTCGGAGGCGGTTCTGGAAGCTTCCGTAATTGGTGTTGTTGTTGTAATCACGTGATCATGCACCTTGTTAATATAAATTATCACATATGCACGATACTGTATTTAACCAATCATAGCCTAGTATGAGACCTATTTTAAATCAGTATTTCCCGCGTCGAAAATAATATAACTAGATAAGCTGTGTATTTGCTTAAAGGTACATGCCCACTCAGTAGGCACCAAATGTTCTTTATAGGAATTAAATAAGTGTATAATTGTGTCACTATTCGACAAGTTCTAAAATTACGAGTGCCTACTATACAGATATAATCATTTAGTAATATTTATTTTACTGGTAGTGACGCGCTGTGGAATCAGACTATTTTCATATGCAAATGAGGCATGATATTTTTTAATTATTTATGCTAATTAAATGCGTAACCTGAACAAATGTATTTTCGACAGATTATAAATTATGATCATTGCACATCGAAAAATAAAGACAGAGAATAAATAGCAATGTCAGTTAACATGTTAAGGCAACACGGTTATCGTCCCTGATATCAGTGTGCACATTTACTTCCGATATAAAATGTATAATAATGTCAATCAATGTGTGGGGTAATGGTGAATGAATGTTTATTTTGCTAGAAAATGTCTCCGATGATGTCTCTGATATAAAGAACAGTTTGTGCCTTCTGAGTGGTCATGTGCCCTTAAAACCAAATTAAACTTGTCAAAAACCCAAATGAAATATGAAGTAGCGATTATCAAAAAGCAATAAAAAAATTGTGGTACCTTTATCATGCTGTAGAAAACAATAAACAGACCAAAAATATAGAATATTTTTCTTACTTTCTCAGAAAACTCATATTGGTATTTCATTAGAATTGTATCCAAGGAGACAATTCTAATGAAATGCCAAGACATGTTTTCATTTCGAAGCAACTATTCAATAATTGCTGTCTGTTGATGTGTAAACGGTAGTGTGGTTATATTTTGCCCATTTAAAATTTTGAAATACCCAATTGCTTAAGAAATGATGGAGTGAAAATACTTATGTGTAAACGGTAGTGTGGTTTTATTTTGCCCATTTAAAATTTTGAAATACCCAATTGCTTAAGAAATGATGGAGTGAAAATACTCAATTACTAATTCCTTATCCTGCGACATTTGACCATTTTTACAAACAATAATTTTGTGTGTGAGTTTGTTTATTAGTGTTTAACGGCCTATCAACAGCTAATGTCATGTAAGGCCGGGCAAACGATCCTATTTTAACCTGCTGAATTTGGGGAAAATCCCAAAATCAGAACGGAATATTTACATGAAGAACAAATATATTCAGCCCTGAAATTAGAATAACCTGACCTGGTGCCAGGTCCATACCACACCAAGTCACTTGGCCCCTTCCCCTAAAATAGGATTACTAATATCATAATACTCACATAAGGGGTATAACCAGATTCAACTGTCACATACAAAATGTCAAAGACGTATGTGAGGGCCAAATCAGGTCTCCAGTCTGGATTCCGGTAAGGACGAACCCCGATCGTTAAATTACCCATCGCGTGCTCCCACCTGCCATCCACCCAGACAAACAATAAGACCAGAAACCATACCGGATTTCGATAAATAAATTTAACGTCCATTAAACAAAAACAGAGCGACTGCACTGAATATTTAGCACTGAAAGGGAAAGTCCTGATCTAGTGCCAGGCACCCTTACTACGCGAGGGGGGGGGGGGCGTTTTACTGAACTGTGTACGACTAAAACGTTCGTAAGTCTGGAAATTTTAATTGATAGATTTAATTTATTGAATATAGGCTGAATATGCAATAATTCGTTACAAGAAAACAGTGTTAATGTGAAATTTCTGACTATCATAATTTTGCACTTACATGTGTATGGACATTTTAGTGTATAAAGTTTAGTGAAACGGCCCTAGATCACTGGCAAACTATACTACTTGATAATGGACACTCTTCTCATGAAAACCTAGCTGACACTTGGTCACGAAAATGTCCTTGCACAATGAACACACATATTCCCCCAACCCTCCGACTGTCCGGAGATGCCTGTTCAAATTATGTCGGTGTCCGAACGTCCAATGAACACACATATTCCCCCAACCCTCCGACTGTCCGGAGATGCCTGTTCAAATTATGTCGGTGTCCGAACGTCCGCTCGCAATACTGGCATGCATGCGGCCGACTGCCGGTATGGGACAGCAAATGAGAGGTCAAGTTGTATCTTGCCCTGAATATTTTATCGCAGTACGGACAGGGAAATGTCCGAGCGCCGCCGTTACCCTGATCTGTATCGTGTTCCTGTGTTGTGCGCGACGCTTACAAGGAGTCCGTATCCAAACATTCAACCTTCTCGATGCCCAATAAGTGAGCCGCATCTTCGCTGATACTAGATGTTGCCATGGTGATGGTGTCCTGGCAACCACGGCGGAAGTCGTGGTCATCGATGTTCGATACGACGTTGGTGTTAGATGAGGGTGTGAACAAGTTGGTAGAACCTGAAATTACGATATTGCTTTGTGTATAGGTAAGAGTATCAAAATAGGAAAACAGTGAAAATGAATGGGATTAGCGTCCCAGCAACAGCTACGGTCATATAGAGACGGGACCACAGTTTCAAGTCTCATCCGACAGACCAGTCGTCTTAGGTGAGGTTTGAACCCACAACCTCCGGGTACCTGAACATAACGGACCATGGACATAAGAGACCAGGACATAACCGACCACATTTCGGAAGAAACTGACCAGATTTCTGTACATAACGGACCAGATTTCTGAACATAACAGACCATCAATTTATTTCTAGATTATATGTTAAAAAAAACCAGTAAAATAACCATATAATAAAATAATGTATTTAAGTGATTATAGATCAGTGTTGCAGGAATTTTAATCACTGATGACTTTAAGTTATTATATATAATTAAAAATTAGTTGTATTAATCACGTTAAATTAACCGAGACCCACTGTGGCACAGAATCGCCATAATGTATGATTGTATAGACGTTTCGGACTTAAAATGCTCATTCTTAAATTTTGCTCTCAATAAATTTAATATTATGGGGGAAAAAAATGTTTTTGCATTGTTTATATAGCCATACAATTTGTGCAGGTTTCGTGAAGCCACAGCATCAATTTTCAACAATACTTTGAATGGCTGCCCCATGAAAACTGTGTGATGGAATTGTCATTTCAATAGATTGAATCAATATGGGATCTATGTTCACAATCAGACATGCGAGATTGATATCACTAACAACAAGGGCATCGTTATCACGAAGCAAATCCCCTTGCTAGCAGCCTTGGTCATTTTGTATTGGTGTTTAACGGTCTATCAACACCTAGGGTCATTTAAGGCCAGGCAAGCAGGTTCGATCACGCATTTAACCTGCTGCATTGAGCCGCGATAATAAAAAAAGAAAACAATAGACATTATGTTTGTAAAACATGGATATACCTCCATGGCATACTGGACTCTTAACTAGAGATTGTTGTAAAAAGAAATGTTTTACAAACTTTTTGACATAAGAAAATGGCTAAGTGTTTCAGTTTGAAGTTCACATAGGTCAAGGTCATGTCATTCGTGGCGTCATTGTGTCGCACATTTTCATGTGACTGAACTGTCTAACTATTAAAGTCAAGTATTATTGACGATATTACATGATGGAGAAACTCTTACAAACTATTCGACGTAAAATTTTCTACGTATTTCGAAGGTCAGAAAGATCAAGTTAATGTCATTCGTGGTGTGAGTGAAATAAAGCCTTCACAAATATTGAAGATAAAACATGATGGAGAAACTCTTACAAACTGTTAGACGAAAATGTTTCGACAAAAATGTACACGGACGGACGGACGGATGGACGGACGGACATACGGTTCGATTTCCATTTAGTGGTGCTTAACGGCCTATCAACAGCTGGTACTGGTAAGTACCTGGTGCCAGGTCCATACTACAGTCACATGTCCTAAAAGTAATACGACTATAATAATCGTAATACTCACATAAGGGGTATAACCAGATTCAACTCTCACATACAAGAAAGCCAAAGACGTAAATGATGGCCAAACCAGGTCTCCGTTCCGGATACCGGTAAGGATGAATCCCGATCGTTAAATTATCCATTGCATGCTCCCTCCCACCACCCACACGGACGTACGGACGGACAGAAGGACGTATGGAACATCAAGAGCAACGCAATATGCCCCCTTGCTATCGAATACGGGGCATAAAAACTAACACGGGGAGAACAAGAGTCCTCAGTGACCTCGACATTGGGCAATCGGACTTGGGTCGTATGCAAAACAAAGCACCAGCTCTAGACACACATTGTGGTCAAATATATCAAAATCGGTGAAGCGGTTCAGGAGTTATTGAAGAATGAAAAGTGTTACTAACGTACAGTGAAGATGTCTATGGGGATTTTAACATGGGGAAAAACGTTTCTAATTTCAGAAATAGTGGGCCAATTTTCAAAATGTAACTTGTTTTCTTAGTTAGATCATTACCAAGCAATCTATTTAGATTTCAGAATCAATTTCCAAATGTTTTCGTTGTTCGACTCTTCTAGGTTCTCCACCGCTTTTTTCCCCGTGTTAAATTCCCATAGAGACCTCATTTTTCGTAATTTAATCAATATTTGACAAAATTTCACGAAATAAAAAGAAGAATCATTCTTAAATTTTGATAAAATTTAATATTATCAAGAAAAATATTGTTTTTGCATTGTTTATATGGCCGCAAAATTTGGACACGTTTCATGAAACAGACAGTAGGTGTCTTTTAAAAAATAAAAACGTGTTTTCATCATGGCCCTGTGTAAAGTGGTTTAATTGCATCATGTCAACATGGACAGCAGCTTGATTGATTTTAACAACACTAAAGTCGTACATTGGTGGCACTATATTTATCCCGTCAACACAGTGCGCATGTGCCGTGAAACATTTTTGATATCCTCTCAATACGACATAATCACTGCGTATGAATATGTGCAGTGGCTGGGGTTATTGTTATTGCATTTTAAAGCTATCTGTAGGTGTTGACGGGATAAATAGAACAGTAGATTAGTGCCGTGAATGGGAAAACATCTGGCGCGGCACGGAAACGGGATGTGCTACGCAGAGCCTCGCTCATCCCGTTTACTAAGCCTTGCGAGATATATTTTCCCATTCACGGCACTAACCTACTATTCTCTATATTCAGCACAGAAATAACAAATTGAATACAAAAACTGTTAGCACTGAAATGCAGTGTACTGGTGGCCGTTTCACTAAACGTTGTGCGACTAAAATGTGTGTAAGTGCAAAATTATGATAGTCTGTAAATTTCACATTTCATTTTTCATCTCACAGTAAATGCAAGAGTCCATGATTGTATTCCTTAATTGTTGAAGAAGACTGTGGAAAATACAACAAGAGTGCCGAAGGTCACAATATACGCCCGTCGAGGCAAGGCCAGTCACCAAGGAGAGATAACTCACTGAAACCCAATAAGGTTCTTCATCTTGATGTGATAAACATTGTTACGATGGTTACGATCAGTCAAGTAGAACTTGAGTTATTGCATGGACAAAGATACAAAGTCCGAAAATAAAAAATGGCTTCCATGGGGAGATAATTTACCAGGAATTTTCAAAATCAATAGGCTTCTTCATCTTACCGCGATAAACATTTGTAATGAATTTGGTTACGATCGGTCAAGTAAAGCTTTAGTTATTGTGTGGACAAGGATACAGAGTGCAAACATTAAAAATGGCAGCCAAGGGGAGTTTGTTTGTTTGTGTATTGGTGTTTAACGGCCTTTCAACAGCTAAGGTCATGTAAGGCCGGGCAAACGGGTTCGATCCCGTTTTAACCTGTTGCATTGGGGGGGAAATCCCAAAATAAAAACGGAATATTTACATCCAGAAAAGATACATCCTGAAAGCCCTGAAATTAAAATAACCTGATCTGGTGTCAGGTCCATACGACACCAAAGTCACTTAGCTCCTCCCCCTAAATAGGATTACGAATAATCGTAATACTCACATGAGGGGTATAACCAGATTCAACTGTCACATACAAAATGCCAAAGACGTATGTGAGGGTCAAACCAGGTCTCCAGTCAGAATTCCGGTAAGGAAAAACCAAGGCGAGATAAGTCATTGGAAACTCAAAATCAATAGGCTTCTTCGTCTTGCCGTGATAAAGATGTATACCGAATTTGGTTACAATCGGTGAAGTAGAACTTGAGTTATTGCGTGGACAAGGATACAGAGTGCGACAAACAAAAATGGCCGCCAAGGGGAGATGATAAGACATCAGAAATTTTTGAAAGTCAATAAGCTTCTTCATCTTGCCGTGATAAACATTTAAACCGAACTTGGTGACAATCCGGAACGTAGAACTCTAGTTATTGAGTGGACAAGCTGTGCACGCCCGGCAATACGACCGAATAACTGCGTATGAATCTGTGCGGTGGTTGGGTTATATTTTTGCATTTTGCAGCCATTTGTACGAATAGTAGGTTAGTGTTGTGAATGGGATAAAATATCTGGCGTGGCACGGAAACGGGATGTGCTCGGCAGAGCCTTGCCCATCCCGTTTCCTAAGCCTTGCCAGATATTTTTACCCATTCACGGCACGAACCTACTATACTCTATGTCAGGGGCCCCACGGATCCTTAAGCTGATGCTAGGATGAGATTTTGTCATGGACTCTCACAATAATGACACTGTTAGCGACATAAACAATGATAAAGGAGCAAGTGCAATAAAACTGCATCAATGTGCATGATCACGTGGTTACAACAACAAAATCAATGACTCGAAGTGTTGAAAGCTCGCCCACTCCAAAGTAAGTATTATTTTACATTTTCCTTAATATGCAACGGAATTTGATGACATATGGCGCAGCAAACGTGGCATCATGAGCTGCATTTGGTGGTCCCGGAAGTTCGGCACAGATTTATGTCGTTTTTCTGAAGAATCGATTTACCGACACGGAAATCGATTCTTCGCAAAAAACAACATACGTTTGGGCCAAAGTACAGAGACCATCAAATGCAGCTTAACAAGATGCGTTTGATGCGCCATATGTCATCAAAATCCGTTACATAATAAGGACAACATAAAATAATACGTACTTTGAATCGGAGGCTTTTGGAAGTTTCAGTACTTGCTTTTCTTGTTTTAACCACGTGATCATACACCTTGTGCACGTATTATGTATAATTGTATGTTAGTCGTGTTGGGCTAATATAATTGATCCCTTTACTTCATGTTGTAATTTTACCACCATAACGATACCGATAGGAAAAGCTGTCGTATTGAAGGTGTGCGGTATTCTGTGAAAGTTAACAACCAACTAGTTTTGCCTATAACCGGTATTAATTTTATATTATGTTTATTTGTCCATCTTTGTTCACGAAATATACGCGCGAAATACATCAAAGCATATTATGCTACCTTTTTGAATTCTCATCACTTTTTATTTCATTCAGTCGCTTCCACACTTCCACACTTTAACATTTTGACAAATGCATTAGCTCTTTGCATGCTAGCGGTGAAAATATCCGCCAAACGAATTACGAGTATACTTATTTCTCTCTGTAAATCCTCAGGACTAAATTCTAATGAAATTTCAAGACATATTCATGATATTTACGGTGAGAAATACAAGAAAATATGATGATTTTGTGTCCGCAAGTTTTGAACTATTTATAGCCCTCACTTTTCCCAGCATGCAAAGAGTTAATACAGTGGAAATTAGTCGTGAAAGTAGTTGTGTTGGAAAGGTGTGTTAAAGATCCGAAAATAAGCAGCAGTGGATATTAACGATGGCACTGACTCAAAGACCTTGCTTGTCGGTGTACACCGACTATTTAAGTCCCCATCCGACATGACTAGGCTAGTACGAAGTTATCACGCCGAGTCGGTCCACTGGCAACGGGTCGATGTGCGAATCGAACACGGGGTCTCCGGATACGCAGTCCGACGCTCTACCTACTCAACTAATCCGGCTACCGTATACTGAACAATCACTAGTGTTGCCTATACTCATTTTATATAAGTAAATTAATTCAGCTGGTGCCTAGGGTGGAAATGAATTTGTTTTCGCTGTATAGTGTATAGTATAGTGGAACCCCTCTAAACCGGACATAGGCAAACGTGAGTGGAGCTTCAATTTGATAAGTTTCACTGCCATTTATCTCCGACGATACTGCCTGTTCATGTTCACAAAGCACCCACGTGTGTATTGAAGTCGTCATATTCCTAATTTACAGTGGTACCTCCCTAAACCGGACACCCTGGGATGTCCCAGGGTGTCCGGTTTAGAGAGGTCACATTGTATCTGACTTGTAGTACATCTTGGTGAGATGTACATGATATGTGTCAGTTTTCCTGGCGTTTATATGTATGATTAGCTACATTGTATCATATGTTATAGTTTGCATTTTTCGTTCTTTGTCAAACGCTACAAGATGTGAACTGGTTGATGTCTTGAACACACAAAGATGGACGAGTGGACCATTACATGTGCCCGATAGGATACAGTAACGAGGCAGTGTTCTATATATGTTGTACATATATTCCATCGCCTTCAGGAAGCAGTTATGGGTAAAACATATGATGATCATGTATGTAACGGGGGCCTGTGTCACTAAGCCGCTTACGACTAAAATGTTCGTAAGTGCAAATTTTGGATCGTCTGGAAATTTCAACTGATGGATTTACATGTAGTGAGCTCAATAAATGTAAATCCAATGCTTGTTTACAAGAAAACAGTGTCAATGTGAAATTTACAGACTATCATAAGCTTGCACTTACGAGCATTTAGTCGTACGATGTTTAGTGAAATGGCCCTCTGGTCCTTTACTATTCATATGTGGACTGTTTCGATATTACCCCACCCACCTATTTTGGGTGCGTAATTTCTGTATCAACCTCATTTATGTCGCTACCGGAACAGGTACTAGACAACTCCCGCTTTATGGGTACCGCCATTTGCAATGATGCCGGAGCAAGCAGAGTTAGCAAAATTTGCTCAAATTTATTAATAATTTCGCAAAATACACATTCTCCAGCCCCACTAAAATATTACTAAACCTATAGTTTTCTGCTCACATTCATACACGTATTGTTTGCCCTAGTTGCTCGACCAACTTGAATGAAAGCACATTATTTCGTCTAAATTAATCACTCCTATATCTATAAATTACACGTTGCAATAAATACAAAGTTATACTTATGTTCCGCCTTGTTGACGTGATTTCCAGTGACGCGCATCATGTTACCTCGTGTGTACGATCGATTCAGTGTCAAACCGTCAATCACGTAATAGTATGATTATGGCAAGCCAAATGCACATGGTTTGGAGCTTAAACCCTAGTTTAGGCTCCTCAAACCCTAGTTTGGGCTTAAACAGCAATTTGAGATCCCAAATAGTAGTTTTCTTAAATCCTGGTTTGGGCAATTATTGTGCACTTGGCGGCTCAAACCACCGTTTAGACTCTCACACTAGGGTTTCTGATAGCTTAAACCACGGTTTGAGCTCAAACCCCAGTTCAGACTGCCCAAACCCTAGTTTAGGCTCGCCAAATGCACAATAATTCAATAAACCACAGTTTGAAAGTCTAAACCATGGTTTAGGCTCTCAAACCCCAGTTTGATCAATGATTATGCATTTGGCCAGAAACTGCCGTTTGAGGTCGTAATCCAATAACAATCCTAAACCCTAGTTTGGACCCAAACAGTTTAAGAAATAAACTGCCAATCGTGATCCCAAATGGTAGTTTTCTTAAACCCTGGTTTGAGCAATTATTGTGCACTTGGCGGCAGAAACCACCGTTAGACTCTCAAACTAGGGTTTCTGATAGCATAAACCACGGCTTGAGCTCAAACCCCAGTTTAGACTGCCCAAACCCTAGTTTAGGCTCGCCAAATGCACAATAATTCACTAAACCCCAATTTGAGAGTCTAAACCATGGTTTAGGCTCTCAAACCCCAGTTTGAGCAATTATTGTGCATTTGGCCAGAAACTGCCGCTTGAGGTCGTAATCGGTAGTTAATTTACGAAACCTGCCTTAACGGTGGATGCTGCTACCCGTCACAACCCGAGTTACGATTGGTTAAGTGATCACAAAGCCTAGTTATCATTGGATGATCGCTTAAAATATGTTTTGGGCATCCGTCACAACCCGAGTTACGATTGGTTAATCGATCTCAAATCCTAGCGTAATGGTCGGTTATTTGAATAAAGGTGAAAATGCGGCGTAATGGGGGAAAATCGACGTAATTATCGCACATCAATCCATCCATCTTTTCTTTATTGATTTAAAAGATTGACCCAAAACCAATTGCGTTTAGTGATATGTTTCAGCGGCGTAGGAGGGTAATGAAAGGTGGTGCGACCATACCGTCGAATGAGCAAAGTTCGTGAGAATGCTAGTGAGGTCAGGGGCACGGTTACACGAAGCATCCAAATCCAACCAAGTCCACCCAAATATAGTATAAATACATATAAATATACCACACATACACCCTAGATAGTATCAGATAGTAGTGTAAAGCATATATTGACAGAAAACCCATTATTTATTTGACTAATGTAGTCAAATAAATCTGTTAAAATTGGTCATATGTTCGATTAATGCACATTGAATCACCAATCATATGGGAAATATATGCAAATATAGTTTAATATATATAAATATGCCACAAATACACCTTCAAACATATCAGTGTATGCTCTTTTTACGTTATCAGAATTTGTATAACCTATTTTATGTATCAGTGTAGACCCTGATCTTTATTATTGTCCGCCCTTTTTGGGATACGTGTGACTATATTTTACTAAAATGCCCCACAAATATGCCACAAATGCACCCTCAAACGTAGACTACCAGTGTGAACATCGGCTTACCTCTTCAAACATTATATGAGCCGCGTCGTGCGAAAATGACGTTATCGAGTAAATGAGGTCGGAAACGTCGCTTCCATTTACGCTCTTGACATAGCTGACGTCGTTGCAGACAGCTGGTAATAACAGACGATATTAAGTGTGTTATCGTGTGTTAGTCGGTGTACCATTAGCGAAAAGAAAAAAATTGTATGTAGACTATTGAGTATTTTAATTACCATTTTATGTCAAAATATAAATGTACGTTCTCGGGGTTGTTATGAAAATAAATGATCAGAAACGAGTAATGTTGAGTACCATATGAGCTGGTGGTGTCGGCAGCACAGTTCGCTTATGGACCCGATAAATTTTTTTCTTTTTGTTTTAGTATATCGTTTACCGAGATCTTACATACATGTATGTACAGTAAATATGTGATATTATATGGATAAAATGCTATTTAATGCAAGTGTGAAAGTTCAAAAACGTACATGTAGTCGTAAACGAGTCTACTAGTCATGTTTCGGTAGCCGATTGATCAGGTGATATACTAGTCATGGTTCGGTGGCCTACTGACCAAGTGCTAAACTAGTCCTGGTGCGATGGCCGACTGATCAAGTTCCAAACTAGTCCTGGTGCGATGGCCGACTGATCAAGTTCCAAACTAGTCCTGGTGCGATGGCCGACTGATCAAGTTCCAAACTAGTCCTGGTGCGATGGCCGACTGATCAAGTTCCAAACTAGTCATGGTGCAGTGGCCGACTGATCAAGTTCCAAACTAGTCCTGGTGTGATGGCCGACTGATCGAGTGCTATGCTAGTCCTGGTACGATGGCCGACTGATCAAGTTCTAAACTAGTCCTAGTACGATGGCCGACTGAACGAGTTATATACTAGCCCTGGTGCGATGGCCGATTGACCAAGTTCTAAACTAGTCCTGGTGCGATGGCCGACTGATCAAGTGCTAAACTAATCATGGTGCGATAGCTGACTGATCAGTTCCTATACTAGGCAATGTACGATGGTCGACTGATCAAGTGCTATACTAATCATGGTGTGTTGGCCGACTGATCAAGTGCTATACTAGTCAAAGTGCGCTGGCCGACTGATCAAGTGCTAAACTGGTCCTGTTGCGATGGCCGACTGATCAAGTTCTAAACTAGTCCTGGTGCGATGGCCAACTGAGCAAGTGCTAAACTAATCATGGTGCGATAGCTGACTGAACAGTTACTATACTAGGCAATATGCGATGGCCGACTGATCGAGTGCTATACTAGTCCTGGTGCGATGGCCAACTGATCAAGTGCTAAACTAATCATGGTGCGATAGCTGACTGATCAGTTACTATACTAGGCAATGTGCGATGGTCGACTGATCAAGTGCTACATGTATACTAGTCATGGTCTGTTGGCCGACTGATCAAGTGCTATACTCGGCATGGCCGACTGATTAAGTGCTATAATGGGCATGGTGCGATGGCCGACTGATCAAGTGCTATATTAGTTATGGTGTGATTGCCGACTGATCAAGTGCTATGCTCAGCATGGCCGACTGATCAAGTGCTATACTTGACATGGTGAGATGGCCAACTGATCAAGTGCTATACCGGGCATTGTGCGATGGCCGACTGATCAAGTGATATACTAGTATTGGTGAGATGGCCGACTGATCAAGTGCTGTACTAGTCCTGCTACGTTGGCCGACTGATCAAGTGCTATATTGGGCATGGCCGACTGATCAAGTGCTATACTTGACATGGTGAGATGGCCAACTGATCAATTGCTATACTGGGCATGGTGCGATGGCCGACTGATCAAGTGCTATACTAGTCATGGTGTGATGGCCAACTGATCAAGTGCTAAACTAATCATGGTGCGATAGCTGACTGATCAGTTACTATACTAGGCAATGTGCGATGGTCGACTGATCAAGTGCTATACTAGTCATGGTCTGTTGGCCGACTGATCAAGTGCTATACTCGGCATGGCCGACTGATTAAGTGCTATAATGGGCATGGTGCGAGGGCCGACTGATCAAGTGCTATATTAGTTATGGTGTGATTGCCGACTGATCAAGTGCTATGCTCAGCATGGCCGACTGATCAAGTGCTATACTTGACATGGTGAGATGGCCAACTGATCAAGTGCTATACCGGGCATTGTGCGATGGCCGACTGATCAAGTGATATACTAGTATTGGTGAGATGGCCGACTGAGCAAGTGCTGTACTAGTCCTGCTACGTTGGCCGACTGATCAAGTGCTATATTGGGCATGGCCGACTGATCAAGTGCTATACTTGACATGGTGAGATGGCCAACTGATCAATTGCTATACTGGGCATGGTGCGATGGCCGACTGATCAAGTGCTATGCTAGTCATGGTGTGATGGCTGACTGATCAAGTGCTATACTAGTCATGGTGCGATGGTCGACTGGTCAAGAACTGAACTAGTCCTGGGCTGATGGTGAGATAGCCGATGATCAAGTGCTATGCTGGGCATGGTGCGATAGCAGGTGATTAGGTGATATATTAGGCATGGTGCGATAGCCGGTGATCAGGTGCTATACTGGGCATGGCGTGATGGCCGATTGATAAGATGCTGTACTAGTCATGGTGCGATGGCAGACTGATCAAATGCTATACTGCTATACTAGTCATGGTGCAATGGCCGACTGATCAAGTGCGATACTGGGCATGGTGAGATAGCCGGTGATCAGGTGCTATACTGAGCATGGTGCGATGGCCGATTGATCAAGCTCTATACTAGTCATGGTGCAATGGCCGACTGATCAAGTGCTATACTAGTCTTGGTGAGATAGCCGGTGATCAAGTGCTATACTGGGCATGGTGCGATAGCCGGTGATCAGATGCTATACTGGGCATGGAGTGGTGGCAGACTGATCAAGTGCTATATTAGTAATGGTGCGATGGTCGATTGATCAAGTGCTATACTAATCATGGTGCGATGGCTGACTGATCAAGTGCTAAACAAGTACTGGTGCGATGGCCGACTGATCAAGTGCTATACTGGGCATGGTGAGATAGCCGGTGATCAGATGCTATACTGGATATGGTGCGATAGCCGGTGATCAGATGCTATACTGGGCACGGTGCGATAGCCGGTGATCAGGTGCTATACTGGGCATGGTGCGATAGCCGGTGATCAGGTGGTATACTGGGCAGGGCGAGATAGCCGGTGATCAGGTGCTATACTGGGCATGGTGCGACAGCCGGTGATCAGGTTTTATACTGGGCATGGTGCGATAGCCGGTGATCAGGTGCTATACTGGACATGGTGCGATAGCCGGTGATCAGGTGCTATACGGGGCATGGTGCGATAGCCGGTGATCAGATGCTATACTGGGCATGGTGAGATAGCCGGTGAGCAGGTGCTATACTGGGCATGGTGCGATAAACAGTAATCAGGTGCTATACTGGGCATGATGCAATAGCTGGCGATCAGATGCTATGCTGGGCATGGTGCGATTGCCGGTGATCAGGTGCTAAACTAGTCATGGTGCGATGGCCGGCTGACGATTGGCAGTATTTTTCTTAAACTGTGGTTTGGGTCCAAACTAGGGTTTAGGCTTTTTATTGAATTACTACCTCAAACGGCAGTTTCTGGCCAAATGCACACTAATTGCTCAAACTGGGGTTTGAGCTCCTAAACCATGGTTTAGACTCTGAAACTGGGGCTTTGTGAATTATTGTGGATTTGGCCAGCCCTAACTAGGGTTTGAGGAGTCTAAACTAGGGTTTAAGCTCCAAACCATGGTTTGAGGAATTACTGTGCATTTGGCTTAATCGCATGCCATAATAGAAATGTAACTAGATGGCCGTTGCCTGCATGTAGCACCCGCCGAGGCGTTTGATAGTACAAACAAAACATTTATTGCAAAAATGATTTAGCCCGTTGACGTAAAAACATGTCGCACCTGCCGAGGCTTTGATAGTATACCGAACAACTTTAACCAAAAAAACACTTTAACCAAAAACTTTATCCTGAATGAACGTCAATGTGCCGACTATATCGCGCTGTCTGCAAGCGGGCCCAACAACAACTTTAAGGGAAAATTAAAAGTAATTTGACCTTGACATTGGGCACAGGGGACGCACGCGTTGGGCACAATATGATAAATGTACAGTATGATAAATGCACAGTATGTGAAGTTACGAGTCAAATGGTGAAGCGGTTTCAGAGATATAGTGTTCTTAAAGGTACATGCCCACTCAGTAGCCACAAATTGTTCTTTATATCAGAGACATCATCTAAGACATTTTCTGGCAAAAACCTGCATTAACCATTACCCCACGTACATGTATTGATTGGCATTATTATACATTTTATACCAGGCGTAAATTTCCACGCTGATATCAAGGACGATAACCGCGTTTCCTTAAAATGTTAACGAACATTGCTATTTATTCTCTGGATTAAGTTTTTGATGTGCAATGATCAAACTTTATAATCTGTCGAAAATATTATCTTTTCAGGTCACTCAGTAGACACAAAATGTTTGTTATTTCGGAGACATCATCGGAGACATTTTTGGGCAAAATAAACATTAATTCACCATTAATACACGTATTTATTGGCATTATTATACATTTTATATCAGGCGTAAATTTCCACACTGATATCAGGGGCGATAACCTCGTTTCCTTAAAATGTTACCGGACATTACAATTTATTTATCTGTATTTACCTTTTGATGTGCAATGATCATACTTAATTATCTGTCAAAAAATATTATTTTTTCAGGGGACACATTTAATTAGTAGAAGTAATTCAAAAATATCATGCCCCATTTGTCTATGAAAATAGCCTGATACCACCGCGCGTCACTATCAGTGAAACAAACACTACTAAATGATTATATCCGTATAACGGGCACTCGTAATGTTTAGAACTGGTGGAATAGTGACAAAATTATATACTTATTTAACTCCTACAACTAATAGTTTGTACCTACAGAGTGGGTATGTACCTTTAATGAGTATAAATAAAATATCACGCCTCATATGCATATGAAAATAGCTCGATACCACCGCCAGTCACTATCAGTAAAATAAATATTACTAAATGATTATCTGTATAGCGGGCACTCGTAATTTTTAGAACTGGTGGAATAGTGACACAATTATACACTTATTTAATTTCTATAAAAAAACATGTTGTGCCTACTGAGTGGGCACGTACCTTTAAAAACTTTAACCTAAATCCAAAAATCTTTAACCGGACGCACGAAGTTACGTACATATAGACGTACGTACGTATGTAGGCCAATGTGACAACTATATCGCACTGTCTACAAGCAGGCGCGTCCCAAACTTTAAGGTAAATTTCAAGTAATTTGACCTTGACATTGGGTACAGGGGCCGAATGGGTTGAGCATAGAATGAAAATATGGATGATGATAAACCGGCATGTGAAGCTTTGTGTGAATTGGCGTAGCGGTTTCCGAGATATTGTGTTCTTAAAAAGTTTAATCTACGGTAAATAAAAACCAAATGGCCGCGGCCCGCATGTCGAGCCCACCGAGGCATTTGATAGTCTCGGAGTATATTTATTTGAAGTTTGAATTAAGGTATGTGAAAGCTTTAACGCAAATTTGAAAGTCATTTGACCTTGATCTTGGGCATGTGGGTCTCATGGGTGGGCTATAGAAGGAAAATACGGATGATAATAAAGAATTATTTAAAGTTTGAAGCAAATCTGAGTAAGTGTTGTGGAGATATAATAAGGTATGTAAAAACTTTAACACAAATTTCAAAATCATTTGACCTTGGGGCACAGGGGCCGCATGAGTGGGACACACGTATGGACGGATGCACGGACGTGATTGTGATCACTATGTCTCGCTTTCCGCAAGCAGACTCGGCAAAAAAAACTATGGATGGACGTCACTGTGCAGACTATATCGCGCTGTCCGCAAGCGGACGCGACACAAATTGTCCAACCACTTTTTAAAGGTGCATGCCCATTCAAAATGTTCTTTATGGGAATTAAATAAGTGTAAAATTGTGTCACTATTCCACTAGTTCTAAACATTGCAGGGCCTGAAAATAGCAGCTTTTACCAGTAGGTCCGGGACCTAACAAGGACAAAAGTGAAAGATCCAAGGAATTCTTTGGAAGGTCCGAGAGGATAATCGCTAGAAAAACGGTAGAAATATGTGTCGGTTTTATGGGAAATAAATTGTCACAACATGTGTAAATACTCGAATGAGTCACCATAAATTATCTTATAAGACGCTAATCAGAATGGATTTAGCATCGCCATTGAATGATGATAGCAATTCCAACTTTATCACATGTCCGGCGGACTTGTTGCTTGTAAAATACAAAGGTCCGACTTTAAAATTTGCAGGTCCAGGACCTCGGACCAGTGATATTTTCAGGCCCTGAATTACGAGTGCCCTCTATACAGATATAATCATTTGATAATATTTAGTTTACTGATAGTGACGCGCGGTGCTATCCGGATATTTTCATATGAAAATGAGGCATGATATTTTTTAATTATTTATACTAATTAAATGAGTCACCTGACAAATTAATATTTTCGACAGATTATTATGATCAGTGCACATCAAAAAATAAATACAGAGAATAAATAATAAAGTCCGTTAACATTTTAAGGAAACACGGTTATCGCGCCTGATATCAGTGAGGAAATTTTCTTCTGATATAAAATGTATAATAATGCCAAACAATACGTGGGTAATGGTGAATGAATGTTTATTTTGCCAGAACATGTCTCCGATGATGTCTCTGATATAAAGAACATTTTGTGCCTACTCGTTAGAGTGGGCGTGTAGCTTTAACGCTAGCTCCGCACTGTCCCGTGAGACATATGCATGCATTAAATTTCATAAAAAGATTGCAAAGGGTGTTCCAGTTATGCTCCGGACAAATCAGTGCGCGCCTGGACGTCATTGTGATCACTATTGAGGTATCTGCAAGCGGACTACTAAAACAATATTGGCATGCCCCGACATATACAAGTAACTTACCTTAATTCATCAGTTACATATCAGACACTGAATGAACTTTCATTCTCACCACACCATTTGTAGAATATTAAAGTTATTCATTATGTTCAATAGTGCTGCTTTGACACGACGTGAAATTAAAACATGCATGATCTGGAAGAATAACCACAGACCAAGCAGGCATATTCTGTATCACGTCTGTCGGTTCTTATCCAGCTCCGATTTCCGTCACCCGTCCTCCAAATCCAGAATCCACAATGTCGCAAATTTAATCCTCTTTGTTAGTGTATGAACAAAATGGCACTTAGTATATTATCCAATGCGGGTTGTAATCTCTTGTTTATCTAAATAAATGTGTCCAACAATCCCTTTAGCTGCTATCGTGATAAAAAATGTTAAAGGTTATGTCAACGCCTCACATATTGATCTTACTCTCCACCATTTTGATTCCAAGTACCAGAATAATGATGTTTTCCATGCGCCGTCGTATTGTTATCTGTCAGATTCCGTTGTTTATTTGATCAAATTAATGGACAAATTTGTGTCCGCTTATGTCGCCAAGAGCATAATCTGTGATGTCGACTTTGGCATAATAATTTGGCATAAATTCTAGCTTGTGAATTTTTGGTTGAATGAAGTGATCACTATGGTGAAGAAGTGTGCATCTGTGCCCGGTTTGCTCAGTAGGTAGAGCGATGGTGTGGTAAACCAGAGGTCCCCGGTTAGATTCCGGGCTGGTGCGCATCTTTCTCACCCTGTGATATTTAGCGCCCAACGTAGTTGCGGGAAGTAACTCAGCAGAATACTCCTGTATCGTCCGTACAAACAGTTATGGTGTTCTCCGTAGGTTTCCCCTGAAAAGTACCAAATCAAATGTGATTCACACTTCAGCTGTTAATTGAGACATATTTTCTGTATTTTTCAATTGAAAGAAATGTCAGTATTATAACGACATTCATTTCTGTGGAATAAGTACAGAAAAATATGTCACAATTAACAGCTACAGCGTGAATGAGATCCGATTCGGTACACTGCAGGAGAAACCTATGGAGCACCATAACTCTGGGTACGGACGATAAGTGAGTATTCTGCAGAGGTACTTACCACAACTACTCCCAACGTGGAATCGTGACTGATGAAGATTCGCCAAAATGTTCCACACATATGGAATTCAGGGTGGATATTTTTCAATGCAGTGACAATTGGTGCCCAACGAAGGACCGTGACTGATAAATACTCCTGAAATTGCACCCAAACATATGGAATTCGGAGACAAAATTAAACATGGAATTCGAGGACGAATTTCAATTTGGCGGGGAAGAATGTCACGGTATACAACTGACTATGGGAAGGAAGTGTGTATGATCTGTGCCTGGTTAGCTTGTTGCTCTGTAGAGCATGGGCATGGTACGGTAAACATGAGGTCCCCGGTTCGATTCCGGGTTGGTATGCATCTTTCTCACTCTGTGAGACAAGTAAACCGCTTTGTTTTAAAGAAATGGCTATCACCGGTATAAATATCATCTTCACAAAATTTGATTCGGGTCAATAGAAATCAACAGCCAGAGCGGAATGTTTGTAGTAATGATTAATCGAAATCTAATTCCAAAATTAATTTTATCACGTTTCGAAAATTAAATAACGTTTTTCTTTTAAAATTAATATCAATATGTTCACCATGTTATTATGGTTAATATGCAATTCACAGTATCCTTGCAGCTTGAAATTTAAAGACATTATGAAAAGTTGTGTTGATCTCAGAAATTGTCATGTCGACTACAGAGAATAGGAAAACGTAATTTGATACCCACGGAAAAGGAAACGAAACGCTAAGTTGGTGCTTAGTTTTGCCATATTATACAGTAGACCACACATTATAATTTGATGTTATATGAAAATAAATATAGTATGAGCATGGTGGTGTCTATTAATTTGTTCTTGATATTCGGAACGGTAGTGACGACATTTTTTTTTTGTCCAAGAACTTGTCAAGGTCAAGGTTTCAATGTTTGTCTTACAATAACCCGCCGATTTATATTTGCGCACCATAATGTGTGAAGAATAAAAACAGATCACCAATACAGCTGACTTTCTAGTCACTTTGAAGTAAATAGATGTGATAGAATTGTGAACATTTTGGATTTGAACCCGGGATACATTTTTGCCGTTGTTTTATTTATTGACACCGGTTTATTGTTGCTGGTGTGATACGGCACCATATTAGTGTAGTGCAACACCACCTTAATATCGTGTAAAACGGCATCAATCCAGTGAATAGGGAATGTGTGCAGGCATCAAATGCTGTTCAAAACACTGTTTAAAAACAAGTTATTGAGACACTATTGTCGTTAGTTGGATAAACATAAAATAAAAGATGACCGCGTTTTGAGAAAACTAGATAAACCTTGATCTAAATTAATTAATATTGGTTTTATGTATCAATCGTCTGTATTTGTATTACTTTTTACAATTACAGAGTCTGTAGCTGAGAAATATTTTTATCAAATGTTGAACTATTTTTACTGCGGAAAAGAAAATGGTGAACTGGTGATATGAATGTGTGGCTGTTCCATTTATCGACCCGAATTGCTGTTCTCATTGGAAATCGGGCACAAATTGCCGCAAAATACGATTTTCTAACATTTGTTCCCCTTAGCTGTGCTTGTCAACAGGTAGATCACCAAATTGTGGCCTTAAGGTGGAAATTTCATGAAAAGTTATGTGTTGAGTTTTCCGTAATAAAATGTGCCCAAATGCCCCGCTACACAGATGTTTTTCCGGCCGTTCTTCGCCGACAAAAACTGTCACTATGACTAGCGTCCAGTATCCAGTAATTTCTCGCTTTCGTTATATATATATGCTTCGTAATACACACAGCGTGTGTAAGAAATTGTTTGGGAACACACATACCAGCCAACTGCTCTGACAATATTCTCCTATGCGGTAAAACTGGCATGGTAAACATAACTACTTTCCCGAGCGGACGGAAGGTCGTCCAGTTGTTTATGGTATTTCCGTGCACCGTCGACATACTTTTCCCTGTTTTTCTGCGTGTGTACTACGTGTTATGTTTACTTTTTGTAGACAATCAAATGATGTTTATACACTGCGTTACTGCCAGAGTCTAGTTCATTGTTTATGATTTGTATGGTGTTATATTGTACTTGACGATGGGCATTCGCTACGAACGTATTCCATTATAGAGTTCGCTCTGCAGTTTGGGACGTAGAGGGCAGCGACTTGTATGATGTCAGAAAAAGCTACGTGACATTTCGAAAACCCATTATGTATATCAACTGGAGTATTGAAACACTCGCATTTTTTGTTCTCACTATCTACGGAATAACTCACCTTTTTGTCTGCATACTGAAGAGAGCAAAAATGGCGGACTAGTGTATGACCCGATCGGACTGCAAAAGGTCACGATTACGAGTATGTGTCAGTCCGAGATGCGCACATTTTGTAATAACACCGTACACGACATTTAACATCGGCTTGAGCGTAACTCGATGTTGAACTCGTAATTCCGAAAAAGTACGTATTTAAAATCGCGAACGGGGTTTTGTTCCGTTCGTTCATTTCCACCGCAGAATTACCGTAACGGTAATTATATGATGCAAACGTCACCTAGCACCGAATACTGATATATGATTATACCTTTAAAGTATACTCAAGTGTAAGCGATATGTACTGCTCATACATGTAAAACATTAATATTATACTATATTAGTAAACAGTAAATATGCCCTCATACCACTCTGAAACAAGCATACTTAGTATATTAGTGAACATTATATATGCCGTCATACCACTCTGAGACAAGCATACTTAGTATATTAGTAAACAATAAATATGACGTCATCTCACTCTGAAACAAGCTCACTGGGACAAGCACACTTATTATAATGGTAAACTGTAACAGTTTACTATGTCGTTATATCACTCTGAGACAAGCACACTTAGTATATTAGTAAACAGTAAATATGCCGTCATATCATTCTGAGACAAGCATACTTAGTATATAGGTAAACAGTAAATATGCTGTTATATCACTCTGAGACAATCACACTTATTATATTAGTAAACAGTAAATATTCCGTCATTATACCACTCTGATACAAGCACACTTAGTATATTAGTAAACAGTAACTATGCCGTCCTATCACTCTGAGACAAGCATACTTAGTATATTAGTAAACAGTAAACATGCCTTTATACCTGTGACCTTGAGACAAGCATACTTAGTACATTAGTAATCAATAAATATGCCGTCATATCATTCTGAAACAAGCATATTTAGTATACATGTATTAGTAAACCGTAAATATGTCGTTATATCACTCTGAGACAAGCATACTTAGTATATTAGTAAACAGTAAATATGCTGTCATATCACTCTGTAACCTTGAGACAAGCATACTTAGTCGATTATTAAGCAGTAAATATGAATTACCTGACTGTAGGATGGCCGAGTAGAAGAAAATCCACACCAAGACCTAGAGTTGGTTGACTTCTTTTGTGTGAAATATATTGAGTTTATTCAACTACCACAAATTTACAAATTTCAATACCGTAACGATTATCTCTATTTTAATGCACGACCATCATTTCTGACTCATGTTCCTGATTTCTACACCAAATACCTAGCCATATGGGCATACCCATTACAACCCTCACTATATTGACCGATTTACACCTTGGCTGCAACCGTGACAAATGCCATAAAAATAATACACAACAGAAATAGTACAAAATTAATACGTAAACTAATGAAGAATTGTGTTACCATTTACAAACTTTTATTACATATATATATTTTTTATCATCCACCAATGATTATGTTATATATGGTTCAACACTACCTTGAATATTAGAATAACTGTCCAATGACCTATATTGCTGGGAATTCCCATTAAATGTTACAATACAAATTGGCCGACTTCGCTGATGATTGCTTGTCGAGCTTGACATTTTACAGTTTTATAAGTGGATCACTTAATGATTGTACAAGTTATGGTTGTATATATTCACATTGCAATTTTGGATTTCCACCATTTGCTGGTGATTGTGGAAGTGTATGGTGGGTAACCCGTCAACTTCAAGTATCCAGTGTTGTGACAGGGCACCACATGACCTTGATGCTGTACAGATAACAGCTGTTGAGTTGATAAAGAGTTGGGAGGGCTCTCGTCTTCTTGATTAGTTCCAGCATTTTGGAGAATAGCCAAATACTGACTTTTCCGGTTGTACGAACAATCTCTATTGTATGACTTCACAGAACTTTCAAGGTGAAACGGGGCATAGGCATATATCTAAGTATGTAATTGTGATCACATGACATGCTACCTACTTGTAAATCGTGAATTTACTTGCAGACAATTATTGATCGATCAGCCAATCAGATTTCCACAATTTCATTAAGGTGCATTAGAATACTGGATTTATTTCCAAAGGAATCCTGTATTCCAATATGGTAGTGGAATAAGTTGTATATTACATGCTCTTCGAAAAATGTGAAATTTGCTCTTAGACCAGCTGATAACGTTATCAAAATTGACAATACAATAGCGTATACATTAGTTCTTCTTCGGAAAAGACGTCAACACGTGACGTCAATTAAGTCACGCGATGAGGAAATAAATCCATCCAGAATCACGGTATATCACTGGGTAGCATGTAATATAACTCGCTAATAAGTGTATTCCGGAAATACGGTATATATAATAAAACTGCTATAAAATCGACATGCTTGAATGTACGAGGGTCATTCAGTATATAGTGGAAACGGCTTAGTATTGCTATTTTAATACGTTTAAGTCACACAAACTAATAATGGAGAGTGTGACATATGACGTCACAGAGATATGACGTCACTAATGACGTCAACTGCATACATTTTCAAGCTATGTTTGGAGGACACCACTGCGCGGCAGTCGATATATTATTCTTAAAGTACCATTAAGAATTGTTGATACATGGTTAATTTCAATGGTCTTACAATAGACATACATATCGTCTACAAATTCCAAGCAGATATAATCAATACGTGTTTATACTTGATGATCCTTTCATTTAAATATAATCGATTCGTAAATGTGATGGAATGTACGTATTCCAGTCATCACCCAATTTCACCTCTTCTGGCGTTTGAAAAAGAACTGACAATGTAAAGAAGAACATATTATACAGGGTAGTTACATATAGTCATACACAGAAATAAATGACAACAGACTCCTATATCTGAAACACAAATATGGCAGACCAGTAGCCTATTTCACGAACATTGCAAAGTATACTTATCTAGAAAAGTGTACTTTCAGGGAGAAGTTTTCAATTTAGTGATACATTATTATTATTATTATTATACTGAATTTAAAACATTATCACAGACATTTTGGCTGTGAAAATGTAATACAGTCAGTATAATAATTCTGCATAGTTTTAATCATCAAATATATGTAGTCGTTAGTTCTATATGGCATAATGCATTTCGTGAAAATAAATGATTTCTCCTTCAAAGAATACTTTGCTAGATAAGAATACTTTGCAATTTTGATGTAATCGGCTACTGACCACTCCATGTTGACGTTGATGTTACTTTTCCGACCAATCCAATCATCACAAAAAGATTTTCAGACTAGTCCATTTGTAAAATGTGGGTGTCATTTTCTTTAAAAAGTTTTTTAAATTACTTGCAAAAAGTGCAGATTCTGATGAAAAAGAAAATCAGTGTATTGCTGCCGACATATTGCACATAATACCATAAACACGAACGCACATATTAATACTGGAACTTACTGACTGGTCGGGTTTTTTTCGCGGATGCAGACAATGTGAAAAAGGTAGTATAATGTTATCAGTCTTATATCGTTGTTTGGTCACTTCGCCGTCATCGGAATGTTTGACCAAACTAAAAATACTCGGTTTTCTACGCATATATTGTAAAGAATTGGTGTGGTAAAATTGCCATCATGATAGTGCTTTCTGTTTACTGGGTTTCCTGGACAATACTTTTAACCAATACAACCAATAGAGTCAATTTCGCTAGACATGTCGCACGACTTTACGTAATTGACCGAACAATGTTGGCTGATATTGATCTATTGTTGTTTGTTAGAACCATGACGGATGAAATATATATGGAATCATGGGCGGATTCAGGGTGGGGGGGGGACCCGGCGCGCGCCCACCTCATTTGTATATGAAAGTAGCCTGTTATCACCGCGAGTCACTATCAGTAATTTAAGATAAATATTACTAAATGATTATATCTGTATAGCGGGCACTCGTACTTTGTTAGAACTGGTGGACTAGTGATGCAATTAGACACTTATCTAATTCCTATACAGAACATGTTCCGCATACTGAGTGGGCATATACACGCACAACTATAAATTCATGAAGTATAAACCCGCTTAAAACCGTCACTTAACTGCTCTCTATGTTACTTTAACTGACAGTCGTGTAGCCTGAACATCGCAGGAACCGCTGCATATTCCGTCACATTTATCATCAGACAAACGCAGCAACGCATATGTAACAATAATTCGGGACAACTTTCATGAAACACCGACCATACATGTATGTATCAGCCGCTTAGCAAACGAGGACGTTTTGCAAATCTAGCACAAACTTGATCAATTTGCACAAGTGTATTTTAACCGTTGCATTGCCGAATCAAATTTGTTGTTTTTTTTTGTTCTATTTTCCTTTTTTTATCGCATCAAAAACATTGTTTGACAGCGAATTAGAATACATTTCCATTGGAAATGATTCCGAAGTGATGTCAAACCTTGCTTTTATTGACAAAGATAAGAACATAAAAAATAACAGAATAATGTTTAATTTAACCGTTACACTGCATCATTAAATATTGTCGTCTGCTGATTATGTTCTATTTTCCTTTTTCATTTATCAACAACATTGTTTGCAAATAATTAAGAATAATTTTCAATGGAAAATGTACGTACATGTACTTTAAACCTGTATTACCTTGAAATATAAATACTCTGTTAACCTGGGTTCCTTATATGGTATCTAGATTAGAGAGGCTGCTGGTGCACATTCCAAGGTGCCCGGTTTATAGAGTGTTCTAGGGGACTTTCCAGTAGCCTATTTCATCAACATTGCAAAGTATATTTTAGTAGCAAAGTATACTTTGAGGGAGAAATTTTCAATTTTAGGATAAATTTATTAATTTTGATTATACTGAATTTATTACATTATCACAGCCAATTTGGCTATGATAATGTAATAAATTCAGTATAATAATTCTGCATACTTTTAATCATGAAATATATGCATTTCTTAGTTCTATGAAATAATGCATTTCAGGACAAATAAATGATTACTCCCTCAAAGTATACTTTGCTAGTAAAGTCTACTTTGCAATGTTGATGAAATAGGCTACAGGTGTCCGGTTTATATAGGTTCCTAGAGGGCTTTCCAGGTGCCCGGTGCATAGAGGTTCCTAGGGGACCTTCCATGTGTCATATGCTTCTGTGGAACCTTGCATTCGTACGTTTTATAGAGGTTTTCGTGGAACTTTTCAATGTGTCCGGTTTAGAGAGGTTCCTAGGTGTCCGGTTTAGAGATGTTTTCGTGGAACCTTCCAATGTGTCGGGCTTAGAGAGGTTCACATGAGTCTGCTTTAGAGAGGTTTCGGCGGAACCTTATAATGTGTCCGGCTTAGAGAGGTTCACATGAGTCCTATTTAGGGAGGTTTCTGTGGGACCTTCCAATATGTCCGGCATAGAGAGGTGCATAGGAGTCCAGTTTAGAGAGGTTTCGGTGGATCCTTCCAATATGTCCGGCATATAGAGGTGCATAGGAGTCCAGTTTAGAGAGGTTTCGGTGGATCCTTCCAATATGTCCGGCATAGAGAGGTGCATAGGAGTCCAGTTTAGAGAGGTTTCGGTGGATCCTTCCAATGTGTCCGGCATAGAGAGGTGCATAGGAGTCCAGTTTAGAGAGGTTTCGGTGGATCCTCCAATAGTCCGGCCATAAAGGTTGCATAGAATCCAGAGAAGGTTTCGGTGGATCCTTCCAATATGTCCGCATAGAGAGGTCATAGGAGTCCATTTAGAGGTTTCGAGGTTTACGGTGGATCCTTCCAATATGTCCGGCATAGAGAGGTGCATAGGAGTCCAGTTTAGAGAGGTTTCGGTGGATCCTTCCAATGTGTCCGGCATAGAGAAGTGCATAGGAGTCCAGTTTAGAGAGGTTTCGGTGGATCCTTCCAATATGTCCGGCATAGAGAGGTGCATAGGAGTCCAGTTTAGAGAGGTTTCGGTGGATCCTTCCAATATGTCCGGCATAGAGAGGTGCATAGGAGTCCAGTTTAGAGAGGTTTCGGTGGATCCTTCTAATGTGTCCGGCTTAGAGAGGTTCATAGGAGTAATTGACACCAGCCTAGTTTTCTGTGGAACCTTCCAATGTGTTTGGCTTAGAAAGGTTCCTAGGAGTTTGGTTTAGAGATTTCGGTGTAACCTTCCAAAGTGTACGGCTTTGAGAGGTTCCTATGGGTCCGTTTAATGTGTCCGGCTAGAGGTTCCTATGACTTCGGCTTAGAGAGGTTTCGGTGGAACCTTCCAATGTGTCCGGCTTTGAGAGTTTCCTATGATTCCGTTTAATGTGTCCGGCTTCGAGAGGTTCCTAGGTGTCCTATATAGGGAGGTTTGTGTGGAACCTTCCAATATGTCCGGCATAGAGAGGTACATAGCAGTCCAGTTTAGAGAGGTTTCGGTGGAACATTTTAATGTGTCCGGCTTAGAGAGGTGCATAGGAGTAATTGACACCAGCCTATGTATGTCGGTTGCGAATTCCATAAGATACCTTTTTCTCATGAATTGACTATGGTCATCTGATAAGAAAAAGTACACCAGCCTAGCTATACTGGTTGATAATTTCATAAGGTACATTTCCCCATGAACTGAGTGTCGCCATATCATAGGAAAAGGCTCCTTGTGATTATCAACATCAGATATGCTGGTTTGTAATTTCATAAAGTACATTTTCTCATGAACTGAATATGGCTAAATCACTTGAAAATGTACCTAACCAGTATAGTCATGCTGGTTGTGAATTTCATTAGGTTGCTTTTCTCATGAACTGAATGTTGCCAACTCATAGGTAAACGTACCTTAGATAATTGACAACAGTCTAGCTATGCTTGTTGAGCCTTTCATAAGATACATTTTCCCATGAACTGAATATTACCGACTCGTACGAAAATGTAGTCTAGCTATGCTGCTTTGTAAATGTTATTGTGTAATGTATATTTTTCCAATGAGCCGTTTATGCTGGTCAATTAATTAAAATGGGAAGAGTGAACAGTGTAGACATTGATCAAATGAAGCTCATAAGTATAACATGTAGCTGAAGATAAAACAGTTTGATTAGGAGAGCCATAGTACATATCTTGCTCAACCACACAAAGTGCTCTATTTTGTTTGAGCCCGAGTACAACTCTTGCTCATCTAACTGCTTTATGTTTGGAATCAGTATACTGGTAATCAAATTACACTCCAGCAACATGCAGGATGATCTGAGTCTACACTGTCAACCCAGATTTGTTTATTCTGCAATTATAAAACTTTCTGAGCATTTATCATGTTTATACTCGAAATCAGACAGTTGGACTGGTCGAGACCGAGCCTCAACCAATCAAATCTCAAACTTCAAGAACGAAAACTGTATGAATTAAGGGGGGGTATATTGTCGTTGGCTATTTCTTCAACATTGTTTTTAATACCAAATGTGTTTTGCCAGCACATACAAATCAACTCCTACGGTGACGATTATAAGGGGCTGATGAAACATGTTTCATTGAAGAAATAGAACAAAGACAACAGTAGACGACAACTGCTATAAACAGGACCTGGGGGACGTTTCACTAAACTTCGTACAACTTAAACGTTCGTAAGTGCAAATTTAGGATCGTCTGGACGTTTCAATTGAAGGATTTACATTTATTGAGTATAGGCTGCATATGCAGCCTATGCTCAATAAATGTAAATCCAATTATTGTTTACAAGAAAATATTGTTAATGTGAAATTTAGAGACTATCATAATTTTGCGCTTACGAACAGTTAAGTCGTACGAAGTTTAGTGAAACGGGGCCCTGGGAACATGAGGAAGGAAATAAAACACAAAGACAAATTCAATACATATGCTGGTAAAAAATATAATGTACCGTGAATAGGAAAAAACATGCATTTAATTTCATTGCAAATGGATATCATGCACAGTCATTGTCAGAATGTGTAAAACACAAAAAATGACGAAGAGTTGCCACAATTCAGGATTACGTATGACCCTGCCCATGAAATACAGTCTTCAAACATAAATGTAAATGACGCCAACATTTTGAAAATTGAATCATTTAAATACAGTGGAACCCGTCTAAACTGAACTCCCTGGGGACCCCATTGTGTATAATTTAGATTTGTTTCATTGTTATGTCTGTGCATAACTGAAAATGACAAAATTTTGCCAGCGAGGCTTAATCACAGTGGAACCTCTCCAAACCGGACACCCTGGGGACCTCCCAGGGTGTCCGGTTTAGAGGCGTTCCACTGTAGCAATTACAAGTTAGACAGTGAATATTGTTATCTGCCACTTTTGTTTCCATATTTAAAAAATAAAAATCCAATTCTCATGTGTTGTCGAAACATGCTTTAGTAAAGAAATAATGAAAATAAGGGGGGAATAGCAGACATTTTGATTTTAATTGTAAATGTTAAAGGCAAACCAGCTGAGAATATGGAATTTACTATGTTTGCGACAATTGTAGATCCTGATCCTCCGCATGTTCACACAGTAATGCTACCAGTCTAATAAATATGTTACCAAACTTGTCAAATCATGAGTGACTTCCCTTAGAACAATTTCCTGGGCATAGTCATCATTAGAATTGACAGAATCTGTCGGTTTCACGCCACGTTGCTTAGTTTAAACTAAGCTTACTGTCTGTTTCAGGAAATCTGCCCAAACTTTACGGCTATATAAACAATTCAAAAACAATATTTGTTTCGATAATATTAAATTAACGGAAAATTTAAGAATGAGCCTTCTTTTTATTTCGTTAAATTTGGTCAAATATTGATTTTATTGCGAAAAAACAATTTCCCCATGTTAAATCCACATAGACATCTTCACAGAGTGCAGATGTCTATGGGGATTTAACATGGGGAATTTCTGAAATACTGGACCGATTTTCAAAATTTAACTTTTGTTTTCTTACTTAGATCATTTCCAAGCTATCTAGCCAGGTTTCGGAGTCAATTTCCAAATTATTTCGTTTTCTGACTCCTCCCACAGCTCCCCAACTCCTTTTCCCCCCATGTTAAATTCCCATAGACAAATCAATTTTTCGTAATAAAATCAATATTTGAACAATTTTCACGAAATAAAAAGAAGGCTCATTCTTAAATTTTGATAAAATTTAATATTATCGAAACAAATACTGTTTTTGCGTTGTTTATATGGCCGTACAATTTGGGTAGGTTTCGTGAAACAGACAGTAGTTTAAACTAAGCAACGTGATGTCAAACCGACAGATTCCGCCCATTCTATTGTCAAGGATGCCACAATAGTGCATATAGTTCTAAGGGAAAATACTTGTGCTTTTCCAAGTTTGCTAATCTATTTATATAACTGGTATATTCCGTGACAAACTGGCGAACAGAATATGGCTGAGCACAAATAACGTAATATCACTTTTGTAAGTCGACGTCCAATTTGTTCTTTATAATATGTTTTATTGTCATTAAAAGAAAAATAATTTAAATAAATTTATAGAAAATACTAAAAAAATAATATAGATTTGTTTCATCACAACATGACTAGTTTGAGAATTATGGAGCATCCCAATAAATGTGGCTGCCACTGGAGAAATGGAGCTTACATGTATGGGTTCTGATCAGGATCTGCACAGTTCGCCAGTCCATCAGTGATTAAATGTATTGGTGTTTAACGTCCTATCAACAGCTATGGTCAGGCCGTACTAACGGGTTCGATCCCGCATTTAACCTGCTGTATGGGGGGGGGGGGAATACCAAAATCAAAACAGAATATTTACATAAGAAATATATATTCATCCCTGAAATTAGAATAACCGGACTTGGTGTCAGGTCCATACCACACCGAAGTCCATCAATTAAACACCAGTCATGCTTCTCACAGGTAACATAGATCGTTATCAGACTACACTACAGGGGGCCGTTTCACTAAACTTCGTACATGTACGACTAACATTTTCGTAAGTGTAAAATTAATTTTAACAATGTTTTCTTGTAAACAATTGTTGGGCTTACATGTATTGAGCATAGGCTGCATATGCTGCCTATGCTCAATAAGTGTAAATCCATCAATTCTAAATTTGCACTTACGAACATTTTAGTCGTACACAGTTTAGTCAAACGGCCCCCAGGTATATAGTAATTTTATCAGGAGCTACAACGGTCACAGATCCCATAAGCCCCATTTCTCCAGTCACAGCCACATATGAGTGTTATATGTGATCCACAAAGACACAAATGTGCTTACCAGTGTAGATCCATTTACAGCTGCAGGAGTGTGCTAGCTGATCAGGAGCTACACCGGCCAACAACTTAATAAGCCAATTTGTGTCATGGTCGGTCTTGGTCGGCCTGCAATCTCCCCTTATCGCCGCCCTGTCACCTCCATGTAGTAATTTTGCAAACAATTATCAATAGTTAATAATATATTTTAGCTGTGACTGGAGAAATTGAGCTTATGGGATTTGCGACCTGTGTAGATAATGATCAAATAACATACCTGTAGCCTGATAACGATCTATATTGCTTGCTAGCAGCATGACGGTTATTTCATTGATGTAATGACAAACATTGCAGATTCCGATCAGACTGTGCGGATGCACAGGCTGATCTGGATCTGCATTCGTCGCAAAACCCAGAAGCCCCATTTCAACAGTCACAGCCTCAATTAATATGTTTCTCAGTTACTGTTTTGTTGACTGAATCATATTCCCATTTATTTATTAATTTATAATTATATATTTTCTAGTTACTGTTGTGTTACATCTAAATGAATATATGTTGTTGTTTTTTTTGTTTTCTTTTGTTATTGTATTTTATTTCTTTCTATGGTTTTGGTGTTTCGTTTAATGAATTGTAATTGCATTTTTTGTTGTTTTGCTAGTGTTATATATATTTGTATAGACTTAACCCTGATAATGTTTGTCATCTACTGTATGATTTTTTTCATCATTTTACAATATGAAAACATGTTTGACAGCACATGTGAATCATCTCTTATCGTTATGTGTGGCTGTGAATGGAGAAACGGGGTGTATGTGTTTTGTGACCAGTGTACATCCAGATAAGCCTGTTGATCAGGATCTGCACTATTCGGTATTCAATCAATGTAACACCAGTCATGCTTCTAGTAAGCAATGCAGATCGCTATCAGGCTACAGACGTGGGATAATTGATCAGAAGCTACACTGGTCACAAATCCCATAAACCCCATTTCTCCAGTCATTGTCACATATATGGTCGGCCTCCAACCTCCCCTCACAGCCGCCCCGACTCCGCTAAGTAGGTTCCGCGTAGAATGAGCAAAATATCAAATCATAATTTAAAGGATACTTCATAAACCACAACGTTTTTAACCCACTCTTCCAACATTTCGGCCAAAGATATGTATCTAGGAATTACTGTCGACATTCGGCTATTACTAATTCCTTGATAAAGGCATTGAACCAACATGTTGGAACAGTGGGTTCGTGGTTTATGAAGTATCGTTTCAAAAATCATATTACTGTGGAAACTTGCAAATAATAATAATATTTAACGTATTCCTGTAGTGTCATATCCTCTGAAAATATAAACAAACTAGTTAAAAGGTGACCATCCTATATACATGTATGACACACATTACGTCACAAGTCATGATCGGAAACAGTGAAAACTAGAAAGAAAGTCCCAATTAACAAAGGAATTTCCCGTTAAATATAGAACCCATATGGAATTCATCACGCGCAAGTGACGTCCACCTTACAGTATGTATACATGTAGGTAAGATTATCATAATACTTGTATGTAGGGTTGGCCCTAAGCAAAACTAAATAACGTATACATGCCTGAGTAAAATCCAGTGTTCCGCAGTCAAAACGGAAAGCGAGATATACCGCCGAAATTATAGGCATGGTCCAGTCTGACCAAAATGCCAGTCAGAGTCGGTTATCTAATTAATGGGTTCATACGTTCAGTCACCCAATCAGATGTTCCATAATATTCGCGGCAAAAACGATGGGGGCGGGATTAAATGCTGCGCGGGTATTCATGTCTGGATGCATGACTAACCCTTACAATGCTGAATTCCTCTTTGCCTTCTGCCTTTTAATTTTAGTTTTACACTGGTCTCGATAGAGCCGGTGGCATATCGTGTTTGAACTGTGTATTCTTGTGTTCATCCTTCACAAGTTCGCTGGAGTTTCGAAAATATATCTCCCACCCTGTGGAATTCGTGTGCCGACATTTTCTTGTACGTAATGAAAACCTGGTTTGTAAGCAAATTATCATGTGCTGTCCAACATGTGCATTGCTAAAACATATCTGAAAAATAAAAAAAGCAGACGATAATCTCCGGCTTTGGCCTTTTAAGAGTTAATTATAAGTTTAGTTTGTTTTCACTATAAGACACGTGTATGTAGACACGTGTAATGGGGTAACACGCATACAATATTAGTTCTGAGTACATAACTCTAATTGAATTTAATTACACTGCTTTACATAAGCGTTATGACGGAGTAGTCTTTCCAAATTTGCGTTTGTTTCCTTTCTACTTCGTGGAAAGTGACATAACAATTTTGCTAATACACACTTTCTTAGGTAAGTTTATGGTAATAGTTTTGTGTGATATTGTAGAATTGTTTCTTAATAACAATATACATGTAGCGAATTATGAATGTCAACGCCCTGCAGGTTTTCCTACACTTTAGTGCGCGAAACGTAAAGAAAATTGCGCAATTGTTGACGTGGTGTAGCCATATAGTGCATCCTGTGCAGCTAATACCAAATGTGACGATACCCTAACGGGATATGGTCCCAAAACGTTTACACAAGTAGTCAACGGATCGTCATGTCGCAGTCACACTGCACCGGCAATCATACATTGCGGATAATTATATTATCACTAGTAAATTGATTTACAATGGTTCCACATGTGTTATAATTCTCATGAGAAGATTCTAATAAATGCAGCGCACCAGATAACCACATTGAGGCGATTCTCATGAGCAGTACTCTATGACTAAATTTATTAAAAATAGGTGCATTCACTTAGCATTCGCTTTCTCGAACTTAACAGTGGGATAAATTTATTTCAATGTCTGCTTCCTTTCACACAGCTTCTTGATATTCGTTAAACTAAAGCATCACCAGGCGCGCTTCGTTGTCTTCTGACAACTCTTGTTACCAAATCCATTGATACGCATTTTCCAAAGATGATGCGCCAGAGACTATGCAGGTAACTGCACTCTAGACACATTCTGACATGTGTATCGAGATTAATCATCAAATAATAAAGGTTGTTGCAACTTAAGGGGTCTCGGAGTAAAATTGTATTTTCCCTTTTCCTTCTCAGTATAGTTTACATATATATAGGATTTTCGGTAACATTTCGGAATATTATTTATATTTTGTGTAATAACACACTGAAATTACTAATGGTTCTGGCGAGTTTTGGAACCGGTATGACAACAATTAAGCATTGCAACAGCGATCCTGCATTCATTGTGCGTGACCCAAGCTATTTGACCGGGTCATGTCTGGTCTGCACACTGGAGTTACTCAGAGTTCATGACCTCCAAATAATGGTGCAACCAGTCTAGTCCCAGATTGAACAATGCATCTGCATGGTTCAGTCAGGGTTTATACTGTTTGCCATTCAGTCCATCAATTCGTACACTATAACAGTAGCCATACTTGCTAAGCTGGCATCAGCATTATTTCCGCAACATGCGGCATGTTTAAACTATCCAGTAATAATGTGCATAAGAGTGTCACATAAATCGTGCCAACACGTAGCAGGGTGCCCGAATTGTGCGATGGAAATAGGCGTGAGTACTTAGCACACGTCGATGTGCACCAGCCTGCGAGTGATATTTGGAAATCGGGTGATGATCGGCAAGGAGATAAGAATTTGTAGAAAACTAACTTGATCCCGTTCACTGGATCTACTTGACAGCGATTAAAATACGATTAAATAGAAATGTCTTGTCTTATGAATGATCGGATGTTGTATGCTAGTTACATTTGGAAGCAGTGTACTTAGTTCCTGATCAAAACTTGCTTGCTTGCTTGCTTGCTTGCTTGCCTTGCTTGCTTGCTTGCTTACGTAGACCTTACTTAGACAAATATCTTGGGGAATCATTATTCATGGAATAAACAACACTGCCCGAAATATTTAGCGAACATTATCAGAATATATGGGTTTAAGTGTAGGAAAATGGTGATTTCTATCTGACTCTCCTATGGTAATCCGTTATAAGGCAGTTTTAACATTAGTATGCATACATGGTGTTCCGTTTAGGCCATCGTAATATCGCTATCGGGTCGATACTACGATAAGTCGACACTACGATGACGATGACGCGATATCACGATAGCACGATGACGATACTACGATATTATATCGTAGTATAGTCGTCGTCGTATCGTAGTATCATGCCATGGTATTCGTAGCATCATACTATCGTCGTCGTGTATAATACTATGTCATTGTAGCTTCGAACTATTGTCATCGTAGTATGGTACAATAGAGCATAGCAATACTGCCGGGAACCAGTCTAAAACACCGAGAGTATCCGATTTCATGAAAACATTGCAGATTATTTGCTCTGCTGGATACCATAGTACGATAGTGATATTACGATGGCATTAACGGAACCCCGTGCATGTATATGCCATTTCCTTTGAAATCGATGGATTTTGATGGTGGTCATTACGGTGTGAACAAACTCCAAATGGAGATTGAAATAATAAAATATTCTGATACAGCACAGTAAGATTATTTAGAAAAATAGTATTTACCATATTTTCATAAAACTGCATACAACAGTCTTCTTGCTGAAAATGGCTCAATTGAATAAATTGGTAGCCGGCTGAAAAGACGGATATTACGCTGATCCGATCAGGAAATGCGCTGGTCGCTATGTTATAAACATAATGCCGCTGAATAACACATTTGAATGTTCTCTGATCGCAGGTGCAGGTTAAGTCATATTGACCTGTGTTAATTACTCGCTCGGATAAGCCATCGCGCAATTCGGAACCCTGCTACGTGTTGGCACGATTTATGTGACACTCTTATGCAAGTTCTTACAGGATAGTATAAACATGCCGCGTTTTGCGGAACTACGTGTTGATGCCAGTTTATCATGTCTGGCTACCTCGATTGTGCAGCTGCGGTGGCTACATGTAAGTGGTTGATGTAATGGCCGTCGTACCGGTTCCAAAACTCGCAGGATAACTTCAGTGTGTTAATATGCAAAATAGAAATAGTATTCCCAGATGTTATCGAAAAGACTATAAAGATGTAAACTATACTGAGAAGGAAAAAGGAAAAGGAAAGTTTACTCCCGTTAAGCCGCAACAACTTGTTTATTATTTCATCATTCTCGATACATGCATCGTCTCTGGCGCATCATCTTTGGAAAACGCGTATAAATAGATTTGGTAACAAGAGTTTGTCAGAAGACAACAAAGCGTGCCTAGTGGTGTTTTTGTTTAACGAATATCAATAAGCTGTGTGAAAGGAAACACAAAATAAAAGGAATTTGCCCCACTGTTAAGGTAACGTGTTACCTTGACCTTGGGGTTACAGGTGGTGGTCTAAGTGTGATGGCTGTTGAAGGGCATGCTAGAGAAACATTAGAGGAAAGGATGGGTAAAATATCAAGAAGAAAGCACTAAAAAGTATTTTGTTTGGGACAAACAATAAACGTTTCGTTTCTACGTCGCGTAAATACGAAATTAAGAAACATAGTTTCCTCTCTACATGACGTAGGCAATGGCGAGGTCTTAATATGTGACTGCGACTGGATAAATGGTGTTTATGGGAGTTGCAGTTATGACACTTGGTACAAAATAATAAAAAAACACCAAATCAGCTGGCTATAAGTCATTTAATTCAGCTCAAAATAGTATGATACATTAGCATTTATGTCATACACATGCATAAATTTAAACACAAAGCATAGGTTTGACATTATATATAACGTCTGCTATGTAACTGCCGCTAACAAGGTAGAACACGTAATAAATTAATCGCGATTTTAATCGTTAATCGATCGTGAAACGAGACCGATTAATCGATTAAAAATTTCAGGGCTGATTCCCAACACTAGGTCACCGTCACTATTTCCCTCTATCACGTACCTTATCCCGTGCCAGCAGAGATACACAAGTGATTTTTAATGAATCCTGTGATCACTTTAAACCTTGACCCTGTTAATTTTAAGGTATGAGTGTGTGTGTTGCTGTGATTGGATACATGGGGACTATGGGACTATGACCAATGTAGATCCAGATATGCCGGTTCACCCGCACAGTCTCATTAAGATCTACACTGTCGTTCGTCATTTCATCAATACCACTACTGATCCTACTGCTTTTTCGAAGGGGGGCATGTGATTCTGGAGTGGCAAGGACCTGGCCTCAACTCAGGATTTTTCGGATTTCAGGGCTGATTATATAGTTATTTATTTTGTTATATAAATATTCAGTTCTGATTTTGGTTCCCCACCCCCATTTGTACAAGTAATATTTGGGATTTAGTACTAAACCCATTGACCCGGTCTTAAATGACCTTAGCTGTTGATATGCCGTTAAACCCCAGCAAACAAACAAACACGACGATGCTACATGATCAGGAGCTACACTGGTGATAAATCCCATAAACCCCAATGATACAGTCACATCCACTTATATATGACAAGCCATGTGATTTTGTACCTAAGCAGATGTGCGATATGTTTCGTAAACGACGTTGCAAGTTGACAAAATGTTGTTGAATTCCACATTTGCTCTGATAATTGTGTTAACTGTCAACGTCATTTGTGTCTGTGACTGGAGGAATGGGGCTTACGGGTTTTGCGACCACTGGTCACGAATCCCATAGGCCCCACTTATCCAGTAACAGCCACATTTATAGAACATATCACAGGTGGTGTAAATATATATCATGACAAATGGCACATGTACAAAACCAGATGACCTGTCTCATATAGTTTAGAGATAGATATTTCATTCATTCATTCGGCTCATATTTAAGGGTGGGAATTGGCTCAAACACCTTCCATACCCGGGATATATAGCCCAGTAAAGAAGCAGGCCGATGGTCGTCGGTCTGGTTTATATTTCCGAATTTTGATAAATGTTGCATTTATAATTCAGGCTCCAAAAATGTGCGTCAAATATAGGAGAATCTATGCAGGTATGGTAACCTATAATTTGAGGCCTCCTATAGCACCCATCAGCTTATATGTGTGTGATATAGTATGGCTGGGTATCGATTATAGATGATTGAGGGGAACCCATACTAGTTTACGTGATTTGTGCGTTTTGAGTGGCACACGGACTGGTCAAATGAAATTAAGTGGCGAGTATACTATCTGAGTCACTAATGTCTAGCAAGTGTGCTCTACGTAATTAACTTATTGTCACATTTAGTCCCAATCCTACCTAATCACCATCGAGAAGAGAAGAGAAGAGAAGAAGAAAGTGATTTCTGACGGTATGGTATTTGACGTGTCACCCTCACCCTATGTTAGTGTGCTGTATCAGAATGCTATATTAACCTATCATGATAACCGTGGTTGCTGATTTTGTGTTGTTAATTGGGTTTTATATATATATTTGTCTTTGTTATTTACTAGCATTTATTTTAATTTTAGTTTAGTTTTGAGTCACCTACACACCGTCAGATTTTGGCCGAAATAGACTAATACACATTAAATCGTTTTATTTTTGTCTATATTGGAGCAATGCAGATTGTCAATTTCGACATAAAAAGCAATTACTCCTGGTGGAGGAAACCTCCAGTTTCCCCGGTAGCTCCGGAGTCCCTGTAGTAAAGCTCCAAAAAAAAACCTCAAAAGGAGGCGATTTTGCACAACTACTCTCAACCAGCTGACTACCTCACCCCACTGACTCACTCAATCACTTAGCCCAATTCCATTGAATTAGTGGACCACATCAACCCATCCATACACCCGCCAACCACACACCACATCACTTAGCCCAGCCCCCATTCAATCAATCAATCACACACACACACACACACACACACACACACGCACGCACGCACGCACGCACGCACGCACGCACGCACGCACACACACTCACGCACGCAGGCACACACAGACGTACATACACATATACATATGTACACACACATATATACCCATACACACATATACACACATACATATATATATATGCATACACACATCCACACACACACACACATACATATATATATATATACACACACACACACACACACACGCATATACATACATATATATACATATATATACATATATATACACATATACATACACACATACATACACATACATACACACATACACATATATATACGTACCACCTCAAAGACCCCTCGGCATCACGGCGTTCCATTGTTCTGTAAAGTGACGGGAGATGGACATGCATGGTTAGTGACAAAATGGGTCCCCCCAGTCAGTATCGGGGTCATTTGTAAGTTGTCACTGGTCATGTCGTTTACGTCTACGAGTCGTGTTGCCCTGTCAATATTGTCAGTGGTTGGCCACTGTTATTGGTCTTTATTATTAAAAGTAGATTTAGGAAGATGCAAATAAAAATATGGTAAATGATTTGTGCAGATTTGCATGTATGGTTATCCCCACCCGCTAAAATACCGGCCCCCGCATGTAAGCAGTCACTACTTTATAATTTAATAGATAGAGCACTATGTGTCCGGTGGTGAGCAGACCGGATCGTTCGTTTCCCAGCGGGGGTCCGATTGGGCATTCCTACCTGAAAGATCCCTTGGGTTAGTACCAGTCAAGCCACCCAGCCGGACATTTCATAACGCTATAGATTTCGTAACTGCTCTACTTTAGACCTGATCACGAGCAGACTGTAATGCGCAATGCTGTTAACTTCATGAGTGCTCATCATTGGAGGCCGGACGTTAATAGTTGTTAGCTGATTATAGGCTTAATTGTGCATATACAAATTTGTATATGCTAGGATATGACTACGGGCTGGCAATATGTTCGTTAGGGTGCACTCTGGGCCTGCCTCGGGAGAAGAACCCGCCAAATATATTGGAACTCGGGTAATTCGGACATTCCCCGTTGAAGTTATATATTGCCAGCATTTCGCCACACCCCGCATATACTTTATGATTGTATTATGTTTGATATGATTTGATATTTATCTTATTATGTTGTTAGTAATGGTCAGTCAGTGTGGGGTACTGCTCCCATACGCCGTTCACCATGTAATCACCGTAAGTCGTTACGATACAACATATGTACAACCTATCGTGATATTACTTAATTATATCTGGACGAAGCCTACATGGTCCAATGTAACCTCTGTCACTTAGTTGGCCCACTTCGTTGACTGTATACCCTCTGCCATCCTCAGTTACTACCTCTATATCTTGGTCTTTAGGTTATCAGTTTGAATTTAAAACTATACTGTTGTTTTTGGAGCAGCGGTATTTACATTTTACCCCAGTATCCTGTTTCCTTTATGTACTCTAATAAAGCTAGATGCATTTCGGCTTCACATTCCTTAGGAGGGAATACTATATGATAATGTGAAGGTGTAATGTTGTGTTTTAAGGCAAGACGCTTTTAGATCTTCTCGCGATGTGCTATGGGCGGGGCAATTGAAGAAATAATGCCAAGGATCTTCAATGTCGTCCTCGTCACAATTTGAACAATTCATTTTATCTTCACTACTATTATCATGATGGTATAGATTAGATTTTATGCCATTTCTGCCTAGCCTTAGTCTGGATATAATTATGTCTGCTCTCCTATCTTTACTATACAATTTACATTTTGTAGGATGGTGGGGCACATTGCTTGCAAAATATGTCCACCATTTTTGCCTAAGTGTTCATTATTCCACCTTGTTTGCCACTTTGACCTACATTTTTGTTTGATGAGAGAACATATTTCATGATGTGTTGGTAATGTTGCTTCATTGTTTCCTATTAAATGCGCTGTGCCTGCAGCCCTATCAGCGTCTTCGTTACAGGGTATTCCAATATGGGAAGGGACCCAATCTATGTTTATTAGCTTGCCTTTAGATATTGTATTGCTTATTAATGTTTTGATGAGATGTATTTTATCAGGTCTTGTTTTAGAAGTACCTGAGTTGATTGCTTGGACGGAGCTTAGTGAATCAGTTAAGATGACTGTATCCTTATAATTATCTAATGTTAGGTTATAAATGAGGGCCTTCTCGATTGCTATTAATTCTGATGTGAATACTGTTAGTGTGGAAGTCAGCTTGTATTGTTCTACGTAATTTAAATGTGGTATCACGAAAGCTGCGGATGTGATGCCTTGTTCGATATTTTTGCTACCGTCCGTGTAAATTTGCAGGCTATCTTTCCATTTTTTGTTTATGTGGTCTGTTGCTAGTTTTAGGTTAATAATTGGATCCATTGTCTTATTTTTTATTATTTCTGTTAGATCTGATTGTGCAGTTATTTCGAAAGGATAGTAAGGTATATGGGTCTGATACGGCTGCATTTCACAATCATTCAGTCCATATTCTTGAGTTAGTATTTGTGCATTCATAGCGTAACATGTTTGTAATTTCCTACCTGTGGATTTTGCTTTTTTAATTTTGTTTGCTTCTTTATCGTTATGTTTGTTTTTATACTTTTTATTATTTTCTTTTATGGTTGCTTCTTTTTTAAGTCTTATTCTGTTATATTTGTATACCCGCCTAGGTCGTATTTGTTCGTTAACTGGCAGGTTTACACCATGTGGCTGGGTGCGCGCCCAATATTTGATTAGATTTCCTTCACGCCTCAGATCTAATGGTTCTACTACGGTTTCTACCTCGACTGCAGCGGCTCTAGTTGATTTATATGCACCTGTTGCCACTTTGAGGGCCGCTCTTTGAATTAGTTCTAGTTTAGCTAAGTGTTCCGCTGCAGCGTCTTTATACAGCATGCTGCCATAGTCCATTTTTGATAATAATAGAGCTTTGTACAACAATAGAAGGGATAGTTTATCCGCTCCATATGACGTACCCGATACTAGTTTCATTAAGTTGAGATCTTTTCTACAGCGTTGGACTATGTTATTTATATGTGTTCCCCAGGTAAGTCGATCGTCCAAATACATACCCAGGAATTTTACACATTTTGTGTATGGTATTGCTTGATTGTTTACCATTAGATCTTTAATTTTATAAGTTTGTTCTCTTATGTATGCATACCGCTGCTCCTCATTTTTATAGCAGAGTAATCCACCGCCATGAAATATGACTGCCTCAGTTTTAAGCGGGGAGATTTTAAAGCCCCATTTGTTTAGCCAAATTGTTATTTTATCTAGTGCTGTCTGTATTACCCCCAGGGCTACTCTGAGATCTGTATGCTCTTTCCAGATCGCGCCGTCGTCGGCAAATTGTGACAGGCCTGGTTTTGTGTTTGTACTCATACTGTTTAATTCTGTATATAATGTATCTATCATGACATTAAATAGTGTCGGGCTTATGACACTACCCTGGGGGCTGCCATTATCAATACTTTGAAATTCTGAATGCTCTGTGCCTATTCTTACTCTAATTTTTCTGCCCGTCAGAAAGTTATCTAACCATAGCAACATTCTGTTGTTTACGCCCTTCCCGATTAGTTGTTCTATTGCTCCCTTTGTCCACATTAGGTCAAAGGCTTTTTCTAAGTCTAGAAATACAGCTACGACTAGTTTTTTTTCCATTTGTGCTGTTTTAATGATTGTTTCTAATCGAGCTAGTTGATCCATCGTGGATCTATGATTTCTAAATCCTGACTGGGTTGGGCCAATTTTCTGATTAGATTCAAAATGATGTTTTAGTCTGATGGCCACCATAGTTTCCATTAATTTACATATTACAGATGTTAGTGAAATGGGTCTGTATGAGGCTGGTAGAGTTGCATCCTTGTTTGGTTTGATTATTGGGATAATGGTAGCCTCTTTCCAAGCGTCAGGCAGGGAGCCTTCGGCCCAGGATTTATTTATTAGCAGGAGCAGTTGTTCCATTGATTCATGTGGTAATTGTTTAAGTATATTATAATGTATTTTATCTGCTCCTGGTGCTGTACTTTTTTTAGTTTTAAGGGCAGCTTTAAGTTCCGACATTATAAATGACCTATTGAGGCAGTCAGTATTCAGGTCTGGTGTCAGAGTATGGTTGTCTATCTTAGCTTGTATTTTCGGGTCTCTTTTATCTTTTTCTATTCTGAATTCTGATGTTAAATTATTGTTGCTAGACATATTATTGTAATGATCTGTGAGCACCTCTGCTTTTTGTTTTTCATCGCATATTAATGTATTATCATGTGATAATGGGGGCATTTGTTGTGTTGGTTTACCTCTTACTCGATTAAATAAATTCCAGACTTCTTTACTTGTTTTATCTTTCGTAATTGCTGATATAAAATTCGCCCAACCTTTCTCTTTTGCTGTTTTAATGGTTTCAGACGCCAGGCTCTTGGCTTCCAAGTATTCCTCTCGCCTTCTTTGTTTTAGTTGTACATGATATTATAGGCTTGTTTCCATCTTCGCAGACAGTTTTCCCTGTTTTTAATGGCTTCTGTGCAAGCGGGTGTCCACCAGGGATTGGTAGGGCGATTATGTGCTTTACCACTTGTCTGTGGTATGCTTTCTTTACTTATTCCGTAGAGTGTGCTCACAAATTCATCGTGATAGTCTTTTGTATCTAAATTCGCATCGATATGTAACCTAGTGGTGCATAGTTGATGGAAGAGTTCCCAGTTTGCATGACCTAACTTCCATTTGGGAATTGTTGCGGGAGTTCTCTTGTGATAATGGGTACAGACTTTAGTAATAATCGGATAGTGATCGCTGCCTAGTGTTGAGTTGTGGATGGTCCACGAGGCCAAGGAAGCTAGAGCTGGTGTAGCTAATGTGATGTCTGGTGCAGATCCTATACTTTTAGCCCTTGGTAGATGGGATGAGTCGTATGTTTCTGAGCCATTATTTAGTATAACGTAATTAGTATTATCTAGGAATGTTATAATTTCATCACCTATTTTGTTTACTTTATTAAAATAATGAATGTCCCAAAGTTGATTATGTCCGTTAAAGTCACCCAATATCAGTGTTTTGTTACTAACTTGTTTTATTACCTTGTATAAGTTTTGTAGAAGGTCTTCGGTTTTATGAATACTCGGACTTATGTAGATATTCAGAATGTCAATGTTGCCTTTACTGCTTAATATCTTAACTCCCGAGTATAGGATATTATTATTTTCTTTAAGATGACTTGTTTTAAATTCTATGCTTGATATACCATTTTTCACGAATATGCCTACACCGCTTCCTTTGGTTGAGTTCGTTGAGTGAGATTTCAGATTATACCCTGGCAATGTTGTAGGTTTTGGCATTTCCTGTAGACATAATACATCGGGTGACATGTGTCGTTTTCTATTGCATTCACCAGCTCACTTTTTGTTTTGACAAATCCCCGGCAGTTCCATTGAAGGACTGTCAGGGTCTGGTTGGTTTTAGTTCCGTTTCTACCCATACTATTCTTTTTTTTTATTAAATATGTTTATGTTTTATTGTATATCAGGAAGTCTTAGTCCGTGACGCTTAGTCGCTATTATTTCACTTAGCGGTGTCATATTTGATTCCATTTCTGGCTCATTTAGTTGCACTGGTCTCCTATTTGGTGATATTTTGTCTTGTCTTATAAGGGTTATTTTTGGTATATTGTTCTTGTTTTGTTTCTGCTGCGAGTCTTTGCCTGTCTTTATTATTGGTCCATGTTTTTGTTGCCATACGTTTGCCTTTTTTATTTTTATTGCTTCGTCTCTACCTTTAGACGCTTTATTGGTCTTTGGAAGATTCACAGTGTTAGGGGCTAACTTTTGTCTATTAAGTGTTATTTTGTGTACTGTTTTTACTGGACTTACCGCTGGGCTAACATTGGGTGTGGATGTTGTGACCTTATTGTTTGTTTCATTTTTGTTTTTAGCAGTGATCGTCTGGCAATTTTGAACGTCGCTCATATTTTTAGGGTTAATGTTATCGCTTGAACTATTGTTAGATATGTCAGACAGTCCAAGCCCAGAACCCGGTGAGTCGGGGGTATCCGGCATGGGCTGTGACGATTTTGGTGATTTGGTTGTCAGGAGTGAGTCCATACTTGGAGGATTAGAAGGCATCTCTTCTTCACAGATACCTATGCCTAAGTCTATTATCTCATCCACACTATCTATAATTTTATTTGATTTTCCACTACTGTTTGCTATTGCTGGATGCGGGTGGTTGTTATCTGATATGTAAGTGCTAAATAGGCTTTTCGCCGCTGTTGTGTCGCAACTATTCTTTCTTATTTTTGTAGGTGGGTAGTAGGTAGATATATCCTTCCTTACTGTTTCAATGATTATGTCATCACCGGTATCGGTGGCAACATTATTATGTACGATTGGAGGGCTCTGTATTTAAATGTGAGCTGGTTATTTCGACCTATAATTCCATCAGTTTGGATACCTAATTGTCTTTCGAGTGCTAGTTCGATTGCTGTCACGAGATCAAAAACTTGCTGTTTAGTAATATAGTCCTTCATTGATTGTTTGTTAATGTTTTTTTTGGGAGTTTGGTAATCTTTGTAAGATGTTTCATGGGCTCTCTTTCGTTTATTAGTTTTAGGTGTAGCTGGTATATGAGTTTTCTCTGGCGTTCGCTTGTTATAGTCTGTTTGCGGAAACTTATTCTTAATTTGTTCCTGATTCACGTTAATATTTGGGGTTTGAAGTTGTTCTTTTAGTGCGTTTCTAGTGAGCTGTCTAGTGTTGTTTTTTTGGGCGAGTTGTTCTTTGTATCTGAGAAACATAGGACAGTACGGATCACTAGCCCTATGTCCACATTCATGTTGTTGAGCCACGTAGCAGTTGTTGCAAAATTCTTGAGCTCGTGTATTTTTGTATGTGCACGCCGTGTAAGTGTGTGAGTAGCCACAGATGGGACATACTGTTTTATTGTTTTTGCAATTGTTTTGCTTATGACCGAATTGTTGGCATTTGTTACATCTAATGGGACGTGATATCGTGATGCCTATGTTGATGTCATTTCCGCAATTGATGTAGCTAGCAGGTGTTATTGTGTTATGGTGAATGGTAGAGTGGGTGAGTTAAATTTAATTAGAAGTGTTGACTTGTTTTTGCCTATGTGATGTGCTTCAGTTATTTTGTTTTTCCAGCGTCTAGTGCTGTCATTAGTTCTTCTTTGTTAAGTCGCGTGAAGTCTGGATGATCTGCAATCCCCAGAGTGACTGTTTGGTTTGGTTGTTGTTTAGTGGATGGGTGTTGTCTGTTTGTGTTTTGGTGCGACAAGTGTCTGAACTCAACTCCGGTCATGCCAACTGGGGTTGTGAAGCTTTTTCCTTTGTTAGTGTAGCGATTCGGTAGTTTAATTTTGAAGATGTCTGGTGCATCCATGCCACAGCTGATTTCGGCTTGACTTATATTGCCTCCTACATAGGACAGGAAAGCCAGAACAAATTGTGGAATAGTTACTGACCTACGCCTGGGGCCCTCTATTTTGAAATGTAGAGTGTCCGTCCAGGTTCCTAATTGGTTTGCCTGTCTGCTCTGTGTGTATTGCTGTGTCTGCCGGGGTGGTGGTGTGGGTGAATTATGTGCTCGTCTGTTGTTGGCTAATTTAGCTTCGGGTGATTTGCTATCAGGTGACAATGTCGAGTTGTCTTCCCTGGCGCGTTTTCTTGTGCTTTTGGAGATGGGAGTAGACATTTCAGCCATGTTTAAGTTTTTGTTTTGGTTGTTGGTTTGTTTTAGTTGTTGTTGTTGTTGGTTTTGTTTTTTTTAGTTTATATTTACTGAGGAAGGGAAACAGAAACAGTCAACAATATTATATTTATATAGTATATCTTATTGTTATTTTTATTTTTTATTATGTTTTATCTCCGTTTTCTATTTTAAGTGCTATAACAAGTGTTAAATATTACCTGATTTGTTACTGTCAACAAAAACTTCTATGTTCTGTAGCTGTATGCTGCTGGCTTCACCGTTCTTTACCGTTCTTTACCGTTTGTCACGAAAATATCACGAAAATGTCCGTATATGGAAAACTGATTTAATGGTTAACTTAACTTAACTTAAGGCATGTGACGTAACGATAGAGATAGATAGACAGATATTCTTTATTTATAGAGGGTGACTCGGTTGGTCGGAACCAATCTTCCCCGAGGCCCTCTTAAGAAGTGCATATACATGTACATACATAAATATACAATACATATTGAAATGATTACATGTTGTATGCATACGTGAATTTAACATGAAGAAATAATAATGATGAGCCATAACGAAAAGTGGTACATGTGTCCCGACAGTCCCATATCATACTGCGCATCGACGCAGCTTGAACTGGGTTTAACACGTTTATTTCTCAGTGATAGTTTCAGTTTTTGCTATAAGACGCTCAAATTCGTTCTCGTGCGCCTGATATAGGGTTACACGGTCGCTAAGCTCCACAAGACCAATTGTATCATGGCAAATCAAACACGCGGTCATTGTAAACTGTATACCATACATTGTAATTTCGTGATTAGTGAAGCTGGCGGGGGGCACAATTAACAAGTTTATATTAATTGATAATACCGCTACTTCAGCCGCTATCGACCCTTCATCCATTTAAGACAATTACGGGAAAATGTATTTAACGACGTGGAACGTCTTATGTCAATTGGAATACTATTCCAGATTAGCGCGCCTGAGTATGAAAAGCTGTTTTTAAAGAGATTACTTTTAGGTTTGGGAACTTCGTAATTCATATCTGTTTCAGACCTTAATACCATACTCGTATTTTGTAAGTGATTAGTGCGCATTTCAAATAATTCACATAAATATTGGGGGGACCATTTTATTAGTTATTTTGTACATAGTTTTCGCTTTTTGGAGAAATACGCTTTCGTCAAAGGTCAAAATGTTGAGTAATTCTAATGAGTTTTGCAAATCAATATATTCGTTTCCCAGAATGATTTTACATGCTCGCCGTTGAAGTTTGGTTATTATGTACATATTTCGATTTGACGATTTTCCCCATACTATATTGCAATATGTGAAATGTGGCTGAATATAGGCCTTATAGAATAATATTCGATGCTCAGTAGATAAATAAGGTCTGATTTGATATAATAGCCAGAGATATGATGAAATCTTTTTTGAGATACCGTTAAATTGGTCATTCCACTGGAGATTTTCATCTACATGTATACCCAAAATTTGATTACCGGTAGTGATATCGAGGCTTACATTGTCATATTTGAGTTCAATCATTTTGTCTCGCAAACATGTTCGTTTTTGTGAACTTGTTATTAACATGATTTTGTTTTTTCCTTTATTTATTAAGCATCATGCCGTTAGCCTCACACCATAATTCTAAACTGTCAAGTGCTTGTTGTAAACGGTGTTTTAAGTCCCCTACAGTTGATTGCATGTCATAAATTGTTGTATCATCTGCATACAGATCGGTTCCTGTTACGTGTTGACGGAGAATAAGTGGCAAATCATTTATAAACAAAAGAAAAAGTGTCGGTCCAAGAATTGACCCCTGGGGTACTCCACAGTTGATAGGTAGAGATTCAGATGTTTCTCCATTTACAGAAACAAGTTGTTGCCTTTGTTCCAGGTATGATTTGAACCAACCCAGGCTTACGTTACTGCACTTGTATAGTCTAAGTTTATCCCGGAGAATTTTGTGATCAACAAGATCGAAGGCTTTACGAAAGTCGACTAAAATACACCTTACTAATTTACCCCGATGTATTGCTTGTAGAAAGTTTTCAAGAAGAACAATTAACGCTGATTCTGTCGAGTGACCTGTACGAAATCCACTCTGGGTTTGATGCAATAGTTTAAACGTTGTTAAATATTCCATAAAATGTTTCTGAACCCATTTTTCAATTAATTTTGAAAGCGTCGGCAAAATTGATATCGGACGATAATTATTCACTTCGTCTTTTGCACCGCTTTTATACAGAGGATGTACTTTTGCTTGTTTCCATGCACTGGGGAAGATCGAACTAGTGAAACTCACATTTACTACATATGTAAAACTTTTCGAGATAGCGGTGGCAGATAATTTTAACAATCGTGGCCCTATTAAATCTAGTCCAGTAGATTTTGATATATCTAATGATGTTAAATACCTTTTTACGAATATTTCATTAATCAAAGGAATGTTAAAATTATAATTTTGCGGTGTATGTTCGTTTACGAAATTTTTAATATGATCAAAATTTGATTCTGTAATGGGACCTTTAAGATTAGATGCTATAGTGGAAAAATATTCGTTAAAAATATTCGCCATATGTGTATTTTCTGTGCATAGCTGACCAGTTAGACTGTTTATACCTAATAACTGTTCCGATTTACCATCATGTTTTGATGCACCAAATTCTTTGAATAATTTCCAGATAGTACGAGGGTCATCCTTGCCTTCTTCAATTTTAGATTTATACGAATCCGTTTTAGATTTTTCTATTAAAGCTGATACTTTATTTCGTAATAATTTGTATTGTTCATAATTACCGTTAATTTTACACTTATTTCTATCTTTTATGCAATCTAAAATTTCGGATGATAGCCAATCAGGTTGTATTTTAGTTTTAATCCTGTGTATCCGCAAAGGAGCGTGAGTGTTAACCACGTTAACAAACAGTGTCGTCCATGCGTCAAGAATGTCATCAATATGATTAAAATAATGTACAGTTTCCCATTCAACGGCGTTTAAATCATTTACAAGTGAGTGAGTGAATAGGGTTTAACGTCCGCTTTTCTGACATAGAGGTACAAGCCTCAGGGAGTCTACACGCAGACGGGCAAATCATTTACAAATGCTATTTCATCAAAATGCTTAAATGATCTATACTTGATTTCATGATGCGCGTGTTTTCTAGGTATGTAATTTAGCTTCCGATTACAGAAAATTGCACGGTGGTCACTGATATTTAATTCTTTAACACTAATTTGCGAAATATGTTCTTCATGGGTTACGTAGATGTGATCAATTAACGTGCGTGAGATATCTGTTACACGAGTAGCCTCACTAATTAACTGGCTAAGGCCCAACGCGTGAATGTAATTTGACCATTCTCTATTAGTGGTATCGCATAACAAGTTTTTATTTACATCTCCTAATAAAATTATTTCCTTTCCTACGTTCATTGTATTTTCCATTAATTGTTCAAACCTGTCAGTCCATTCTACTTTGGAGTGCGGGGGTCTGTATAAACATCCTACTAAAAAATGACTTGCTTTTTTTTTTCGGGAGTAATTTCCAGCCAGATACATGATATATTAAACATTTCTAAGTCATCCCTACGCTTTACAATTACACCATCACGAACATAGACCATTAACCCTGCATTGTCAATATTGTCTTTACGAAACGGAGTTTGAAATCCGTCTATCTTAAATAAACCTGTAGTTTTGTGATATTTCAGTTTAGTCTCACTTAAGCCGAAAATATGCAGATTTTCATTTTCGTTTGATTTTAACATATATTTCAATTCTTCAAATTTGCTAAGATTCCGCGCACATATACCCTGTATATTTAAATAACCAATGTTAAACCCTTTCTTGCTTAAATTTAGATTAACTACATTTGTGGATTCATTTTCCTTGTTGTTTTGCATATACGATGGCGAGCGTAATGTATTTGTAGAAGCATTATCACATATATTGTTACCGCATGTTTTGACATGTCGCGTAATTTCACAAACGTTCATATGCTGTGCTGAATTACCACCTGATTGACAATCATTGGTAATTGTAGCCGTGTCTAATTCATTTAATTCGATATTGTCCAGGGCAGTTTAGCCTATATATACTTTATTGCAGGTGCACCTAATTTCATTACACACGGAGCACATTTCATGTAATTGAGCAAATCTATTTAACAAGGGGAGATAACTCACTGAAAATGAATAGGGTTCTGCCGTGATAAACATGTACATTGAATTTGGTCACGATCCATCAAGTTATTGCGTGGACAAGGATTTAAATGTAATATGTATGCAACACCTGGGCGTAGTTACATTTTACACATTCCAGAAAATGACACCTGTCAATGCGTCACACTTTTCTGATACAGTACAACCCCTCTAAACCGGACACTCGGGAAAATATAGATGTTTACCTTAGATGTGCTTCGCCGTTGCGTATCTCTGATTACAATGACTTCATCATTGTAAAAAAGTAGAATGTGTCATGAAGTGCTCATATGTCTCATTTACAGTGGAAAATCTCCAAACCGGACTCCCAAGGCCCTCATAAGCCCATATGGAAATAACATGCTGATATGCGGTACATTGCGCGCACCCAGGTTGTAATAGTTCACAATAATTTGCCAGACGGTAGCACATGCATTACTGTTTGTTTCAAGAAAGCTGCCCAAATTGTACGGCTATATAAACAATGCAAACACAATAATTATTTATTTTAGATAATATTAAACTATAGCGAAATTTAAGAATGAGCCTTGTGCTTATTTCGTGAAATTTGGTATAATATATATTTTATTGCGAAAACAACTGTTTTCCCATGTTAAATCCCCACATGGGGAACATTTTCTAATTTCGCACATAGTGGACCGATTTTCAAAATCTATCTTTTGTTTTCTTAATTAGATCATCTCCTAGCTATCTAGTCAGGTTTCCTGGGTCAGTTTCCATTTTGTTTTTTTGTTTTTCGACTCCTCCTGCACCAGCACAAGTGCTTTTCCCCCATGTTAAATTCCTATACGGACAACGTATTCGTAATAAAATAAATATTGGATCAAATTTCACGAAATAAAAAGTTGTCTCATCCTTAAATCTTGCTAAAGTTGAATATTATCGGAAAAATATTGTTTTTGCATTGTTTAAATAGCCGTAAAGTTTGGGCAGGTTTCATGTAACAGAAAGTAGTTCGGATTCGGATTAATTACGCTACGTTATGGGTCCAAATGTCTGTTCCACATTTTTCTGCAGGCGAACTTTTAGAACATTAGCTCTAAAATACTTAAAATTAAGTATTGTTTCATGAAGAACGAAAAGTCACCCTCCCAATTTTTGATTATTTGATGAAATTCAAATATTGATTTTATTGTGAAAAAAATATTTCCTATGATAATTTAAAGGTAAAAATGCCCACTCAGTAGGCACAACATGTTCTTTATAGGAATTGAATAAGTGTATCATTGTGTCACTATTCCACCAGTTCTAAAAATTACGAGTATCCGCTGTACAGATATAATCATTTACTGTCTGTTCCACAGTTTGTTGCCGACGAACTTTTGGACATTAAACACATTAAATCCAAAAATTATTTAAACATATGTACTTTCTCATCAAAAAGAAAAAAGTAACACTCCCCCAAAAATAATAGTTGATGAAATTCCGTAAATTAGTGATTTTATTGTAAAAAAACGATTTTCATATGGGAATTTAACATAGGGGGTAAAAAATAAAAAAAAATAAAAAAAATTTATTTGTGGTCCGATTTTCAAAATCTAACTTTTGTTTTCTTAGTTACATCATTTCCAAGCGATCTAGACAGGTTTCGGAGTCGATTTCCGATTTTTTTCGTTTTTTGACCCCCTCCCCCTCCTCTTCTGCCTCTTTTTCCCCCATGTTAAATTCCCATAGGAAATATTGTTTTTGCTATTAAATCAATATTTAATGGAATTTCAACAAAAAAAAAAAAATTGGGGAGGGTTACTTTTTTGTTATTGGTGAAAAAATACTTACATTTAAATATTTGTTTAGATTTAATGTGTTTAATAGCCAAAAGTTCGTCGGCAGGAAAACGTTTAACAGACAGTAGTAATATATACTTTGCTGATAGTGACGTGCGGTGGTATCGGGATATTTACAAATGAGGCATTCTACTTTTTAATTATTTATACTACTTAAATGCGTCACCTAATAAAACAATGTTTTCGACAGAGTGTGATCATTGCACATTAAAAAATAAATACAGTTAATAAATAGTAATGTCCATTAATACGTTAATGACACACAGTTATCGCCCCTGATAACAGTGTGGAAATTCACGCCTGATATATATAACAATACGTGGGGTAATGGTGAATGAACGTTCAATTTGCCAGAAAATGTCATATCTACAGAATATACAAAACTATATGTCACCCTATATTATAACCTACTGAGCGGGCATGTACCTTTAACATGGGTGAAAAGGAGCTGGGAGTGAGGGGAAGGGTCGAAGTTAAAACATATGGAAAATGACTCTAAAGCTGGCTAGATAGCTTGGAAATGATATAACTAAACACAATATTTTGAAAATCTGTCCACAAATTCCATTTGTTAATATCCCATAAAACGTGATTTTTCCAATACAATCAATATTTGATGGTATTTCATCAAATAAAACATGGGAATGCTGACTTAGATTGAATGTACGTAATAGCCAACAGTTCGTTAGTACGTGGAACAGACAGTAGTGAATGAGTCGTATCGGTATACAATATAGATTACGGTGGGCATATTACAGCAGTCCCGGGTCACGTGTTATAGCCACCGAATACAAAGACTGCGTGTGCACACACGAACACCAGGCAGGTGTCTTTACATTGTATACATAGTTGTTAAAAGGCAATGCCTAGTGTATCTGAACCTCTCTTCATCGTTAATCAGCCGCGCCATGCGAAAACCGGGCTTAATGACAAAATTTTCAGTTTTTACTTGTTCGCGTGTTCTGAATTGTACATCTTTTAAAAGCCATATGCCGTCAAAATTATCAATGTATCCCAATTATTTTTCATTTTAGAAGTATTTTTATGACGCGTGGTACAAACTTATATGACTTTTTAGATCAATGACGTTGAAATTACGACGTTTTTATCAACGGCGTATACAAGGGGTGTTGATAAAATACCAGGACAAGTCCTATAGATTTGTCATCTTTTATCGAATTTTAAATTAGGAAGTAGTCCGCTTATAACATTAACTTTGTAACAAAACACGACGTCGGGCAGATTTGGTAGCTTAATACCTTATACTTGTCGCCGTGTGTTTTTCTTGAGGATCGCATTATCATCGCCTGATTCAGACATACATTATTATGCAGTCAAGTGATAAGCTGATGATTCGATACTACAAATCGTGGGAAAAGCAAGTTTATGCCCATCACATTTCCAATTAATTGCAAGACTTTTCGAAAACTCCACCGACCTCACTGTGTGTTTTGTGCATTATCTATTGCTTATACACACACAATGAAGGAGCTGCATTGAAATCACTGATTCTGAATCTATTAGAGAGATTTTGATGCATTGGTTTTGCTAAATTCAATACAAACCCTGGATATATATGTCATTATATGAGCCGCGTTGCGAGAAAACCCGTCTTCGGGAAATTCTTGGTCAAATTAACATTTGGTTACGATGACAATGGTATGTTTATGATGCATTGAATGCTTTTTATTTGATCATGATATCGGCAATGTTCATTAAGATATTATATTTTATACAACACCATTATTCAGGTCGTTTGAGCAAATGAGACGTCACGTAAAAGTCACGTCAAACGATGTTACAATATATATAGTAAATACATAGTTAGTGCCGTCGAATATAACAATTTAATATTTAATACATTCGGTTGAGCCTTAGACAGCTTTATTTGGGCGAGCTTTAGCGAGCCCCTATAAAGTTGTCGGGCGAAACCAAATATATTTGATATTCTACGGCACTAATCATGTATTTAATTTATACCGCATACTAAACGTAATTGCTTGAACGTGCGTGACGTCATGTTTTGACGTCATTCCCTCGCCATGTGTCACAAATCCAGTGACGTGATTCAAAGCAAAATGGCGGCGTCCACGCTAGGTAGATTCGGTATTGTATTTGATTAAATATCCGATTAAATATCCGATTTATTTACGATGCGCTTCAATATTAGCTCGAGTTAGACTACACAGTTGTCATAATAAGCATTGCATACACAATGGACATGTCCGTGTCGTTGGTTACGTCGCATATACTGTTACTGTAAAGATGAACAAAATTCAGCTGCACCGACAGTGACTTCGATTTTAAGATTTTAAAGAAGTGTATAATTGTGTCACTAGTCCACCAGTTATAAAAATACAAGTGCCCGCTATACAGATATAATCAATTAGTAATAATTATTTTACTGATAGTGACGCGCGGTGGTATCAGGCTATTTTCATATGCAAATGAGGCATGATATTTTTTTATTATTTATACTAACTAAATGTGTCACATGAACAAATTATATTTTCGACAGATTATCAAGTATGATTATTGCACATCAAAAAATAAATAGAATAAATAACATACAGAGAATAAATAGTAATTTCCGTTAACATTTTAAGGAAACACGGTTATCGCCCCTGATATCAGTGTGTACATTTACGGCTAATATAAAATGTATAATAATGCCAATCAATACGTGGAATAACGGTGAATTAATGTTTATCTGGCCAGAAAATGTGTCAGATGATGTCTCTGATGTAAGTAACATTTTGTGCCTACTGAGTGGGCACGTACCTTTAAGCTACTTCAGGTATAACATATTAGGTTAATTCAGATATAAACAGCATGTATTCAAACCCTTCAGTATGCTTTTCAAATAGTAATGGTCGTGAAACTAAGTGTAGTATGTCTTATTTTCATGTTAATTTCAACTATAATAGTTTTATCCATTAATCATGTTGATATTCGATCGGACGTTTTGTTATCCGTATCCGGATCCGGATCCTGTAATGCTAGACGATATTATTCATATAAAACTGTGATCCAACTTATTTATCACATCCTCATGCACCTACCTTGCACACTAGCTGTGTTAATATAGAAACAACAACAGGAAGTGTTTCAAAGATGTGGTAACCCGATTTAATTCGAAAGTTTTAACAAAACCGTGTAGACACATGTGAGCCAACTCGTAACGAGCCGTGTCATCAGAATCTGCTCTATTTGCAAATATTTTTTAGATTTTAGATATAAATACTCGTAAATTTTCTTTCCGTGTGTGGGTGGAGGGGGTGGGTATGACCACTGCCTCCTCGTTTTTGGCTTCCTGGTTACAGCCCTGATGATGTGTCAGGAAGTTTTATATCTTTTTTTGCTTTCCATAATGCAAATTTTCTATTTATATTATCACAATACACACTATTGTATTTGATCAAAATCCGAGGACTTTGTATTTTATTTTACTTGATATGTATACTATAATATACTGTGATACACAGGGGAGATACTTCATAAATTAAATGGGCTAAATGCCAGTAATCACACGTTGTGCATGTGTGGATGCGTCAATCCATCCGTCCGACTGTGCATGTCTATGACCAACTGCACAGTTGATCCACCAAGAATTTGACATTCCGAAGATTCCTGTGAATATATTAGATTTTTAAAATGTTTGTCCATACTGCTATTTTTTCATTGACAATGCTGCTACAACCTTTGACGATTAACACGTAACCCCCTAAGTAACTGAAATGAACTGTTTCATGTTAAGTTTGAGACTTCCACTATGCAGAAAAGAGGTAATTTTGCAAAAAATAAAAAATATCCTCAAGTGGTGCAGATCTCGGTCCATGATACTAATGTCTCCAACATGTGTTGCCTTGAAATATCATCCCATCGTATATATGTCTTATATTAACATGACACACACGTCAGTGTGCATTCAGATTTTAGCTTTTCATATTCAGACAACAGAAATGTAGAATGTTCACGATATCGTCCAGCTTACATCTGTACTTGGACCACATGCTGAAAAAAACGGACCTTACAATATCTGCAATAAATGTACGATCGGCGTCCCATATCATGTCGGTAATCGAGAAAGCATTCCCTAGTGACTGAATGGCGGACATACTATGTTCTGATCAGACGACGCATATACACAGATGAGACATTGTAACATCCATGGTTTTGTTGTTTTTGAAGGTAAATGTTGCGAATGTTAAATGTTAATTTTATACATTACATGTATATTAGAAAGAAGTAATTGAGCAATAAACTGAAAATTCGCGTCGAGTTAACCAGATCTGAAACATATAGTTATGCGGGAAACCGTGCCCAGGCTACAACGGTCAACAAATATGCTGCCAACCATATGTATGTAAATAAACAATGTAGCTTACACAGAGTTTTCACCTGTAAATGGTGGTCGATAGCAGTTAATGTGGACACTTAAATGCAAACTGTGTCAAAGAAAATATTATATGTCAAAATAACGGAACATAAAACATACTTATTAATAACAGACAAACATTTTTAGCTCGACTATTCGAAGAATAGTTAGAGCTTATGTTGTCACCTCGGCGTCGGCGTCGGCGTCGGCGTCGGCGACGGCGTACACGGCGTCGGCGTCGGCGTCACCGTCACGCCTTGGTTAAGGTTTTTAGTCAAGCTTGTATATGAAATACTACTGGCCCTACACCCACAATACTTGGACAACTTCATCTCCTAGTGATTTGACCTTGACCTACATTTCCTCAATTACTTAGTTAACTCCCCTTGGTTAAGGTTTTTAGTCAACCTTGGTTAAGGTTTTTAGTCAAGCTTGTACATGCAATACTTTTGTGCATACATACACCATACATGGACAACCTTTTCCCATAGGGATGTACATCAATAACCCCTGATCTATATTTGATCTTGACCTACATTTCCTCTTGAATTACTTACTTAATTCCCCTTGGTTAAGGTTTATAGTCAAGCTTGTATATGGAATACTACTGGCCCTACACCCACCATACTTGGACAAATTCATCTCCTAGTGATGTACATCAATAACCGCTGATCTATATTTGACATTGACCTACATTTCCTCTTGAATTACTTACTTAATTCCCCTTGGTTAAGGTTTATAGTCAAGCTTGTATATGGAATACTACTGGCCCTACACCCACCATACTTGGACAAATTCATCTCCTAGTGATGTACATCAATAACCGCTGATCTATATTTGACATTGACCTACATTTCCTCTTGAATTACTTAGTTAATTCCCCTTGGTTAAGGTTTTTAGTCAACCTTGGTTAAGGTTTTTGGTCAAGCTTGTACATGTAATAATATTGTGCATACAGACACCATACTTGGACAACTTTTTCTCATAGGGATGTACATCAATAACCCCTGTTCTATATTTGACCTTTATGTACATTTCCTCTTTAATTACTTAGTTAATTCACCTTGGTTAAGGTTTTTAGTCAAGCGTGTAGATGGAATACACTTGGACCTACACCAACCATACTTGCACAACTTCATCTCCTAGTGATGTACATCAACAACCCCGGACCTATATTTGACATTGACCTGCATTTAACCTTGACTTACTTAGTTAAATCCCATTGGTTAAGGTTTTTAGTCAACCTTGATTAAGGTTTTTACTCAAGCTTGTACATAGAATACTATTGTGCATACATACACCATACTTGGACAACCTTTTCTCATAGTGATGTACATCAATAACCCCTGATCTGTATTTGACCTTGACCTACATTTCCTCTGGAATTACTTAGTTAATTCTCTTTGATTAAGGTTTTTGGTCAAGCTTGTAGATGGAATACTACTGGCCCTACACCAAACATACCTGGACAACGTCATCTCCTAGTGATGTACATCAATAATCCCCGACATATATTTGACGACCTTGACCAACTTTTGTCATTGGATTACTTACTTATTTCCCCTTGGTTAAGGTTTTTAGTCAAGCTTGTATATGGAATACTCCTGGGCCTACAACAACCATACTTGGAAAATTTCATCTCCTAGTGATGTGCATCAATAACCCCTGACCTATATCTGACATTGACCTACATTTTACCTTGAATTACTTACTTAATTTCCCTTGGTTAAGGTTTTTAGTCAACCTTGGTTAAGGTTTTTATGCATGCCACAGCCACCTTGTTTGTGAAGCTATGTGTACATCAACAACCCTCGTAGTCGAGCTATGCTGTTCTCCTACAGCTCTTATTATATGTGATATCGGTAGCAAAATAATAAAAGAAAATTACCATTACGCCATTATTGCTAATAAAAACATAATATAAGATGTGACCGTTTCGAATAAAAATGGTGGATTTCGATCGTACGACCGTACGGCAGTCTAACGTTCATCTAATACATTGTCAGACAGGATCCATGACAGATCGCTTTTTTCACACCCATATATGCCAGATTATAGATATATTCTGTTCGTTAGATAACTTTAACACAACGGAACAAACAAAACACGGCGTTCTGACAAACGTCGATAATTGGAAATCTCGGCTTGAATTACGTCAGCTAAGTTCACGACGTCATATCTTGTGACGTCGTCAGACTCATGAAGACAGGTTTTCTCGCGACGCGGCTCATATAGCAGCGTGTCTACCTCTGTTTATGATAAAATGAGTGGCGTTAAATGGCATATCATTCGCTAAGTACTGGATAGAATTGTTCAAAAGTGTCTCAATTTACCAAGATAATAGATGATAATATCGTTGACATACACTAGGTTGTTCATATTTAAGATTATTTATAATTCAAGGTGCAGTGTAAGCGAAGACTTCGCTGATATGTAGCCATTTAAATTATGCGTTTACCATTTTGAATTCATAAGGATAACCGACGAAAAAGAGTGACAATGTCAAAGAACGACAGTTAGGCGACAATGCACAGCGCCTGAAGCATTTATAAGTCATTGATGCTGCGAGGAACTCGTGCAAGTATTCTTGCTATAATATTTTGTCACGACACCATGGCCATAACGTCAAACATGTATTCACGTTCAGTGACGTCACAAGTACGTGACGTCAAGTCATGACGACATAATATGTGTAATAAGGTGCAAGGCATCGCGTCTCATATTAGTGAAAGTTTCAGTAAGTACCGAAAATAATGATAAAATCGAGTATGAACAGAATGGATTCAGAAAATATCGTAGTACATTTACAAAATATCATAGATACTAGGAAAAAGAAGAAACTGTCTGCATTCTGTGCATTCATTGATTTAAGAAAGTATATGACCTGATTGACAGAAGCACACTATGGGCAAGGCTTGCTACTGTTGGTATTAAATAGACAATGTTAGATGCTGTTAAATCATGATATGCTGGTGTATTGTTATGTGTCCGACTTAACCGCATGGTTTGATATACACCATGGATTATGTCAGGACTGTTCTCTGTCACCTCTATTATTTAGCATATTCATCAATTATTTTTCCCTACATATTAAGGCTTTCTGAAAAGGTGTCCAGTTTGATGACGAGGTATCATGCATTTTACAGTACGCATATGACATAGTGTTGATTGCAGCAAACGAAGCGGATCTACAATGTATGCTTAACACGATTCATCAATGGTGTGATTTAAACAGCATGGTCGTGAATAATAAAAACAAAAATATAATTGCGCATTTTCAACCACCATCTGTGCATCGAACTGTTTTCCAATTTATATGTGGACCCGAAACAATGTGAATTGTTGACAGATACATCTTAATCTTATTCTGAGTGAAACATTATATTATAATATCACAGCCAAAATGGTTGCCAATAATGCTGGTATAGCACTAGGTTTGATAGGCGGCATGCCTCATGATGTTTTTAAGATACTATTTGACTGGTAGGATGAGTAATAAACTTACTACTTATATTTCACTTTTTACCAGACAAATCGTGATACTATAAGGAGGAATACCTACCGTTAATGAACAAAAGATGATGATCAGATATGTTGATGGATGACAAGCCCTTATACATTGTAAACAGAGACAGTAGTGTCAGTGGTGTAGGCGGCAATAAATTTCGCACTTATCATGCTTACTAACACGCATTTGTGTTCGAGAAAATTGTGGGATATTTTTGCCAATTAAACATTGCTCAGCGTTTGCGAAGTTTCTATTTTGCGTCGCACCAATAGGGTTAGAAATGGTCGCTGTCTTTGAAAACAGGAAATCGCTTGATCAGACTGGTCAGAACCTCCGCTGTTTGCAAAGGCTAGGTGGTACATTTCGCATGTTTGTGATCAGTATATGCGTATTGTCTGTGTGTTATTGTCTGTTCCGGGACATTGACAAACATGATACACCCTGATGAGATGCACCCCCCAGTGCACACCCCCCCCCCCTCCCCCCATATTGAAGTGAATTATTTGAAATGCGCACTAATCACTTGCAAAATACGCGTTTGGTTAAGGTCTGAAACAGATATGAATTATGAAGTTCCCAAACCTGAAAGTAATCTATTTAAAAACAGATGTTCATACTCAGGCGTGCTGATCTGGAATAGTATTCCAGTCGACATAAGTCGTTCCACGTCGTTAAATACATTTTCCCGTAATTGTCTTAACTGGATGGAGGGTCGATTGCAGCTGAAGTAGCGGTATTATCTATATATAAACTTGTTAATTGTGCCCCCGCTGGCGTCACTAATCACGAAATTACGATGTATGATATATAGATTACAATGACCGCGTGACTGTTTGATTTGCCATGATAAAATTGGTTTCTGGAGCTTAGCGACCGTGTAACCCTATATCAGACGGACGAGAACCAATTTAGCGTCTTATAGCAAACACTGAAATTATCACTGAGAAATAAACGTATTAGACCCAGATCAAGCTGCTGCACCGATGCGCAGTCTGATATGGGACTGTTGGGAAACAGGTACCATTGGTCTTCATGGCTCATCATTATTGTTTCTTCATGTTAAATTCACGTATGCATACACCATGTAATCATTGCAACATGTATTGTATATTTATGTATATATATGCACTTCTTAAGAGGGCCTCGGGGAAGATTGGTTCCGACCAACCGAGTCACCCTCTATAAAAAAGAATAAATATATATCTATATATCTAACCTGATCCAGGGCTACACTGGTTGCAAATGTTGTCTGCTACATTCTTCCATGAACGGACTGATGTTCGACAGGAACACAGCAGTGAGAAAATGAGGTCTACCGTGACAATGATATATCAGCAACAGCATGACCGAGTATACTGTCTGCGCATTTGCTGTATGCGCATAATTGCATTGTGACATTAACGTGTTGTATTTGTGCACATATGATCTGTTTATTATGTTTTGTTGGCGAAGGGAATGCACCGATTTTAATACTTTTAGTTATGGTCTACTGCACATGAGATTCGCCTCCATGTGGTTATCAGACGCACTGGAATTATTAGAATACTCTTATCATAATTATAATACATGTGGTACCATTGTAATTCAATATACTAGTGATATTATAATTATCCGCTAGGTATGATTGCCGGTGCAGTGTGACGGTGACATGACGATCCGTTGAATACTTGTATAAACGTTTTGGGACCATGTCACGGTAGGTTATCGTCATATTTTGTATTAGCTGCACATGATGCACTATATGGCTACACCACGGTCAACGGTAAACAATTGCGTAATTGTATTTACTTTTCGCTCACTAAAATATATGGAAAACATGCAGGGCGTTGACGTTCATAAGTATTTAGAAACAATTATACAATATAACACAAAGCTATTACCATAAACTTACATAAACTGTGTATTAGCAAGATTGTTAGGTCACTCTCAACGAAGTAGAAATGAAACAAACGCACATTTGGAAGGACTCCTCCGTCATAACGCTTATGTAATGCAGTGTAATTAAATTAAATTAGAATTATGTAACTACTCATAATTAATAGTGTATGTTTGTCAATAGAGTTTAGTACATACATGTACGTCTATTTATCCTAAAATGATTTTTGGTTCAATCTGTCATTTCACTCGATCAACAGTTAGGTGAACTACCGTGCGAACATGTTTGGTTCATGATAATCGTCTCCTTTGCATTGCATTATCCGCATGTTGTTGTATTTATCCGTGAAAAGAAGAGTCCCGAATATTGTGAACTGCAATATTTCACTAGGGGTTTGTTGGATCCATGTATTGTGCAATAATGTGCAAACGTTATGTAAATAGAAATGTACTGTATGTTTCAGAAATAATCTGTTAATATAACAATTTTCCAACCGCAATTCGTGTCCCGTGGTGATGCTTTCCACTACTTGCGTGACGCCAGCATCCCCTCACATATGCGCGAGCCGGGAAAGGGTTACCCCATTATACATGTTTACATACACGTGTCTTATAGTGAAACAGACTAAACTTATATTTATCTCTTAAAAGGCCAAAACCAGAGATTATCGTCTGCTTTTATATTTTTCAGACATGTTTTAACAATGCACATGTTGGACAGCACATGATAATTGTCCACATTAGAGACAATTATCAGGTGCTTTCTAAACAGGTTTTCATTACGTAGAAGAAAATGTGGCCAGTGGGCACACGAATTCCACAGGGTGGCAGATTTATTTTCGAAACTCCGTCGAATTTGTGACGGACGGACACACGGACACACAGTCCAAACACGATATGCCACCGGCTCTACCGAGACCGGTGTAAAACTAAAATTAAAAGGCAGACCCATGCAGCATTTAATCCCGCCCCATCGCCAATATTATGGAACATCTGATTGGCTGACTGAACGTATGAACCCATTAGTTAGATAACCGACCCTGACTGGCACTTGGGTCAGACTGAACTGACCATGCTTATAATTTCGGCGGTATGTCTCGCTTTCCGTTTTGACTGCGGAACACTAGATTTTACTCCGGCATGTATACATTAATTTATTTAGTTTTGCTTACGGCCAACCCTAAGTACAAGTATTATGATAATCGTACCTACATGTATACATACTGTAAAATACATACATATAAAATTAAAAGGCAGAAGACAAAGAGGAATTCAGCATTGTACGGGTTAGTCATGCATCCAGACATGAATACCCGCGCAGCATTTAATCCCGCCCCCATCGTTTTTGCCGCGAATATTATGGAACATCTGATTGGCTGACTGAACGTATGAACCCATTAATTAGATAAACGACCCTGAATGGCATTTTGGTCAGACTGGACCATGCCTATAATTTCGGCGGTATATCTCGCTTTCCGTTTTGACTGCGGAACACTGGATTTTACTCAGGCATACGTTATTTAGTTTTGCTTAGGGCCAACCCTACATACAAGTATTATGATAATCGTACCTACATGTATACATACTGTAAGGTGAATGTCACTTGCGCATGATGAATTCCATATGGGTTCTATATTTAACGGGAAATTCCTTTGTTATTTGGGACTTTCTTTCTAGTTTTCACTGTTTTCGATTATGACTTGTGACGTAATGTTTGTCATACATGTATATAGTATGGTCACCTTTTAACTCGTTTGTTTATATTTTCAGAGGATATGACACTACAGGAATACGTTAATCTGTCTGATGGAACGAAATTGTTTTTTGTGATTTCTGATGCGTAAGGAAGACAAATGATAGTTGGTAACGACACGTGCGCATACATGTGAATTAGAACACCATGTCCGACTGTTTAAGGTCGATTTCACTTAACAATTGTGCATGTATGTCTAGACAGTCTGCTTTATTGTGCATGCCCCACATGAAAATACAAGGTTTAGTACTTATTCATTGTTTGCGTATAACCACTGTATTTGTGGATGAGACTGGAAAAACGGGGCTTATGTGGTATGCCAACAGCGCAGTATGCACATCCGTGTAGTCAGATCGGGGTCTACATCGTTCGCTATTCCGTGAATGAAACGCCCGTCATGTTTCTGAAGCAACATACATTGTATATCGTTATTAGCCAAAATAGGTGTCATATTTGATCAGGAACTACACATAAATCGCATAAACCCAATGTTGCCTGTCACGGTCACATTTATGTTCCTATTTCTGCTTACAATAGCTGTTTCAATCACTAACCAACTAACTAATATTTGACAAGAATGTTTAATACACATGCCGCAGTTATGGTATAATTCAGAGAGTCCGTTAACTTGACATATATTTGGAACGTTAACATTGTGACAATTTACCGTCAATAGGAACAATTAGTAAACCTAACTGCATTTTATGTCCAAGTTCATAGTGACAAATGCTTGTTTCAGAACGATAATATTATGAACCTTTTCATATTGACCATGTGTTTTTGCTTTCATAGTGACTTTTATGAACATTTTCATAGCTATTAATGATTGTCAGAGAACGGAAATCTTATGCAAATTTTCATAGCGACTTATGTTTGTCTGAGAACGGGAATGTTAGGAAAATTTGCATAGCGGCTACAATATGCGGGAGCGATGGTACGTTTTATGAACATTTTCATAGCGACTAAAATTTGTCTGAAAGCAGTAATTTTCATAGCAACATCAATATGTGAGAGTGATAGAACGGTTTATGAAAATTTTCATAGTGAGAGGTATATTACATTTTATGAAAATTTTAATAGTGAGAGTGATATTAAGCTTTATGAACACTTGCATAAGGAGAGGTATATTACGCTTTATGAAAATGTTCATAGTCCCGTTTATGAAAATTTTCATAGCGAGAGCGCTAGTACATTTTATGAAAATTTGTTTGTCTCAGAACTGAATGTTATGAAAATTTTCATACTGATTTCAATATGTGAGTCACAGCGGTGGTTGCACTGGTGATTGCTGAGTTTCACAACGCTTGAAGGCAAAGGAGATCGCAGAGATAGTATGCTATGTTGTATACTGAATGTCTGTTCCTTATGCATATGGGGTCGCTATTTTGAGCAACTGGATTTGCTCAAACAAAAATGGAGCCTGTTGTTCTGTTTTATTTATTTCCAGTTTAACTTATTGTTTTGTTTATTGAATTATTATTATACTGGTTTCCATTTATTGTTTTGTTCCGTGAACTGTAATTGATTTTTTTTCCATTTGTGGTTTGGTTTTGTGAATTATATTTGTTTTTCGTTCCATTTGTGGTTTTGTTTTGTGATTTATATTTGTTTTTCTTTTAATTTGTGGTTTTGTTTTGTGAATTGTAATTGATTTTATTTCCATTTGTGGTTTTGTTTAATGATTATGTTTTTATTTCTCATTATTGTTTTGTAAATATTGACTAATGACTAGATTTGTAGAGATTGAGTACCTGATATTATAGTTTGTTACAAATTACATATTAACTTTAATGTTTTACTTTCAACTTTCTTTTTTAATTATTAACTGTTTGAGTACATATGTAAATTATTTTATAGCCTTACGGGCTTTGAGACAAACATAGACCCAGATCAGTCAGCATATTTGATCAGGATCTGCACCATTCAGTCAGTGAAACACCCATCTCCTTTTTGACAAACAATGTAGCTCTTTATCAGACTGCAGTCGTATGCTAGCCGATCAGGATAGAGACAAATGTCATAATATCCATCACATACGAGACAATGCTGATAATTTATGTTATGAGGTTACACAACACAACCGCTTGCATTACTATTGCTCAGAGTATCAACGTGTCTTAATATGCCAACTCACAATCAACGAATATGAATATCTGAACCAAGCTGCTCGACTTCAAGCACAATATTCAAGTATTTTGCAATAAATAAATTGACAAACGTTGGCATGATAAGCGCAGATGGAAGTTACTGGGTAGAACCAGTGGTCAACATTATTGAAGCTGAAATATTTGTGAGCACGGTGTTTACTACCAATCGCTATGGATGTGCAATGCATAATATGAGGTTCGGGCGGCATACTTGCTAACATTGCAAGAAAATCAGAAATAAAAGCCCAAATTTAAAATGAATTCAGTTCATTATCTTGGAGTTGGCAATTTCATGTCGTTTTTAGCTAGACACAAATACCCAAGAAGCAGTTTCCTTTTTGACAAGTAAAACAACCAGTTATTGCCGAATGGTTGCCATGCCGCTGTATACATCGCATACAAGTTGAACCTGGTGAAAACAGCTTGTCATGAAATGACACTACGGCCAATCAAGAATAACCAGAGAATAGCAAAATGGTAATGAATTCCCAGCGCATAGTGAAAGTAAGAGACATGTAACTATGTCACTACATGCATAAATATTGTTTGATATAATTTCAGTAATTCACGTAGTGGAACCTCTCTAAACCGGACACCCTTTGAAGCTTCCAGTGTGTCCGGTTTAGAGAGGTTCCACTGTACAAACATACAACATCCAGTTTAAATTTCTTATTAAATTGTGTCTTTTTGAAACTTTGAAACCATGTTTTTGATTTACATATTTCTATAATTATACAATATATTTGATGGGGCCATTGGAGGAATTTCTCCACTAACCCCTTTTGTATTAGCATGATCCGTCGTAGGGAATCACATGAGTCATATACACATTATTGGTAGTAAACTACTAGTATTTCAGCTCCAAAAATGTAAGATTAAACAAGGTGATCGAACATGAAGATAAATGTTACCCGGACGATACTGGGCGGACGGTTATCACAGTGAGGAAGGTATCGATGATGTTTGGTAATGATCCGACTAACTTATCAGGAGATGTTCAACATTTGGACGTACTATGACACCAGAATTATGACCACTATGTCTCACTTTCCACTAACGTGGGTGAGACAAAACTGTACATGATTAGCTTTAGTCAATATCAGGGTGTACACAGACTGATATATTTGTAAAAGTTGCTGAAAAGCTTACATGTATAATCCAATGTTTGCAAACAGTGTACATTCAGATGAGCCGGCTCAAATTTCCACTTTTCTGATTAATATAATAGTCTGTTAATTAAAACAGACTATTCCATTCCAGTTACTTATGGTTGAACGGGTTAACTCCCTATAATCCACATTGGACTCTTTATTTTAATTATGGAGCATCCCAATAAATGTGGCTGCCACTGGAGAAATGGAGCTTACATGTATGGGTTCGATCCCGCATTTAACCTGCTGTATGGGGGGATACCAAAATCAAAACAGAATATTTACATAAGAAATATATATTCATCCCTGAAATTAGAATAACCGGACCTGGTGTCAGGTCCATACCACACCGAAGTCCATCAATTAAACACCAGTCATGCTTCTCACAGGTAACATAGATCGTTATCAGACTACACTACAGGGGCCGTTTCACTAAACTTCGTACATGTACGACTGAAATTTTCGTAAGTGCAAAATTATGTAAAAGTCTGTAAAATTCACGTTAACAATGTTTTCTTGTAAACAATTGTTGGGCTTACATTTATTGATCATAGGCTGCATAAGCTGCCTATATTCAAAAATGTAAATCCATCGATTCTAAATTTGCACTTACTAACATTTTTGTCGTACACAGTTTAGTCAAACAGCCCCCAGGTATATACTAATTTGATAAGGAGCTACAACGGTCACAGATCCCATAAGCCCCATTTCTCCAGTCACAGCCACATATGAGTGTTATATGTGATCCACAAAGACACAAATGTGCTTACTGCGTTTGCGACCAGTGTAGATCCATTTACAGCTGCAGGAGTGTGCTAGCTGATCAGGAGCTACACTGGCCAACAACTTAATAAACCAATTTGTGTCATGGTCGGTCTTGGTCGGCCTGCAATCTCCCCTTATCGCCGCCCTGTCACCTCCATGTAGTAATTTTGTATTCAATTATCAATATTTAATAATATATTTTAGCTGTGAATGGAGAAATGGAGCTTATGGGATTTGCGACCGGTGTAGATAATGATCAAATAACATACCTGTAGCCTGATAACGATCTATATTGTTTGCTAGCAGCATGACGGTTATTTCATTGATGTAATGGCATTGGTCACAAAACCCAGAAGCCCCATTCTCCAGTCACAGCCACAATTAATATGTTTCTCAGTTACTGTTTTGTTGACTGAATCATATTCCCATTTATTTATAATTATATATTTTCTAGTTACTGTTGTGTTACATCTAAATGAATATATGTTGTTGTTTTTTTTGTTTTCTTTTGTTTATTGTATTTTATTTCTTTCTATGGTTTTGGTGTTTCGTTTAATGAATTGTAATTGCATTTTGTTGCTGTTTTGCTAGTGTTATATATATTTGCATAGACTTAACCCTGATAATTTTTGTCATCTACTGTATGTTTTTGTCATCTACTGTAAGTTTTTTTCATCATTTTACAAGATGAAAACATGTTTGACAGCACATGTGGATCATCTCTTATTGTTATGTGTGGCTGTGAATGGAGAAACGGGGTGTATGTGTTTTGTGACCAGTGTACATCCAAATAAGCCTGTTCATCCACACAGTCTGATCAGGATCTGCACTATTCGGTATTCCATCAATGTAACACCAGTCATGCTTCTAGCAAGCAATGCAAATCGCTATCAGACTACAGACGTGTGCTAATTGATCAGAAGCTACACTGGTCACAAATGCCATAAACCCCATGTCTCCAGTCGTTGTCACATATATGGTCGGCCTCCAACCTCCCCTCACAGCCGCCCCGACTCCGCTAAGTAGGTTCCGCGTAGAACCAACATGTTGGAACAGTGGGTTCGTGGTTTATGAAGTATCGTTTCAAAAATCATATTACTGTGGAAACTTGCAAATAATAATTGTATATTTGTTTGGTTTGTTCTGTTTTATTTATTTCCAGTTATTGTTTTGTTTATTGAATTCTTATTATACTGGTTTCCATTTATTGTTTTGTTTCGTGAACTATAATTGATTTTCTTTCCATTTGTGGTTTTGTTTTGTGAATTATATTTGTTTTTCGTTCCATTTGTGATTTTGTTTTGTGATTTATATTTGTTTTTCTTTCAATTTGTGGTTTTGTTTTGTGAATTATAATTGATTTTATTTCCATTTGTGGTTTTGTTTAATGATTATTTTTTTATTTCTCGTTATTGTTTTGTAAATATGGACTAATGACTAGATTTGTAGAGATTGAGTACCTGATATTATAGTTTGTTACAAATTACATGTTAACTTTAATGTTTTACTTTCAACTTTCTTTTTTAATTATTAACTGTTTGAGTACATATGTAAATTATTGTATAGCCTTACGGGCTTTGAGACAAACATAGACCCAGATCAGTCAGTATATTTGATTAGGATCTGCACCATTCAGTCAGTGAAACACCCATCTCCTTTTTGACAAACAATGTAGCTCTTTATCAGACTGCAGTCGTGTGCTAGCAGATCAGGATAGAGACAAATGTCATAATATCCATCACATACGAGACAATGCTGATAATTTATGTTATGAGGTTACACAACACAACCGCTTGCATTAATATTGCTCAGAGTATCAACGTGTCTTAATATGCCAACTCACAATCAACCAATTTTAATGTCTGAACCAAGCTGCTTGACTTCAAGCATAATATTCAAGTATTTTGCAATAACTAAATTGGCAAACTTTGGCATGATATGCGCAGATGGAAGTTACTGGGTAGAATCAGTGGTCAACATTATTGAAGCTGAAATATTTGTGTGGACGGTGTTTACTACCAATCGCTATGGATGTGCAATGCATACTGTGAGGTTCTATGTATAGTTGCGCAAACTGATCAGGGGCACTGGTTGCACATTTTACTTGGTTCCATTTTGTCACGAGGAGACATAAATTGGCATGCCATAATGGTATACATGTACATAGGTCCTGGCCATCACAAGCTGGAACAGCAACGTCGCCGGTCAATACCGTGGCGTTATTAACAACGACGATGAACGTCATGTATTTTGATGACGTCAAACACACGTTAACGAATTAACAACGTCGCGCGACGTCACGTGGGACTACATGTAATGTAATGTACTGGGATATAAACGCAATATGTTTAATGGGTGTTTCCATTATGAATGTAAGGACAGTGTAAATATTTCATAGCATATAACCATGTTATATCGTGGTAACGAATTGTAATTCTAGGGAACGATGTGTTAAATTGAGGGAACGAATTGTCATTTCGTGGGAACAAATTGTTAATTCGAGTGAACGAATTGTTATATAGTGGGAACGAATTGTTAATTCGAGGGAACGAATTGTTAAATTGAGGGAACGAATTGTTATTTCGTGGGAACGAATTCATAAAAAAAATCCATGTCCCCTGCGGGGCTCCGTAGAATGTTGTGTCAAAGGAAAGTACGAAATCTGGTTGTCTTCCTCGCACATAAAAACAATATTTAGCTGGATCTGTATTTTGTCAACCATAAATAAAACCATATGTTTTCAGAACGAAACAAAAAGGCGACAAACAGATGGGCTGATAGACACAGTGAAAATATGTTTCCACTGATTTTTGTCAGGATCCTCATAATACAACCATTGAATTGCGAGGTGCACAACAAACAGTTTGTTACTTACAGTTCAGTAGACCCGCGTCTCTGAAGTTGTGTTCACGAGTTGAAGTTGGTGCAATCCCTGTCCGTCCTGCAGCCACGGTAGCCATACTAACCGAAGCCATTTCCAATCACCAAAATCATTGAAAGTTCTTCATTAACCCGCAAACTGTTGGAATGTAAAAATGGCACCCAAGTTTAACACGAATTTCCAAGTCAATATATGTTGATCTCTGGCAAGTGAGCCACATGATTTCGCTATATAATGAAAATACTGATTGTGATAAACAAGATTATCAAATGTGAAAAGTGAAACAGAGACAACATATATAAAAAAACGCTAATGCAAAGTTATTGGACTGACGGACAGCGCAATACCATAAACATCCTATTTTTTCAAATGGTTAGGCCATATACATGTATTGAGTTAACGGATGATGCTATACAAGCATAGGAAGTTTCAAGTCAATCCAACTGATAGTTTCAGATATAAAGTGACGTTCAGTAATTTAAAAACGTTAACGTACATTTATGTTAGTTTGACACACACACGCACGCACGCACGCACGCGCGCGCACGCACGCACGCACGCACGCACGGATACCATTGTGATAACTACGTATCGTTTGACCATAATTGAAGACACCCATACATTTTCATGCTGATTGTTTCATGTCATAAAACTAAAAAATATTAACAACAACCTGTTCACTCCATGTCATTCTCAGTCGTGATATCATCGACTTCAATAAGCAGATCTGAAGACGGACATAGTGATAACAATAGGGCTCTAAGGATTATTAGTGTGGCCCCAATAATGAATATAACATATATATTTCAGTTGTGAGAAACACAGAATGTTTGTTACTTACATTTCAGTAGACTGGCATATCTGATCTTTTCTCCATGGAAACTTTGAGTAGTTCAATCGCAGTCCGTTCCACTGTTACCATAGTAACCGAGACAATCTCCTAGCTACGAAATAAATGAAATTCATCATCAACACGTGAAAGGCACGACTTGTCGTCTGCTCTTTTATGAATATTTGTCTAATTTCCTAACAAAATCGGTTTTAGCAGCACACGACAATCGTCTCCAATGGAAACGAGGTATTCGAAATTGCGATTTTCCAATGTAAGGACCTCAAATGTGTCTGCATTAATATTTTTGCAATAAGATCATATAAACGTTTGTATGGAAGCATCCTGGTGCCAATGTTAAAATATATGTATCGCCGAAATGATGAGACAGTAACTCCTAATTAGGAGATACTCAGTTATAATTAGGAGATAATATCTCCTAATTGGGACTCAATATCTTAATTAGGACTTGCTATCTCCTAATTATGAATTACTATCTCCTAATTCTGACGTTGTATCTCCTAATTAGGACTTACAATCTGCTAAGTATGACTTACTATCTCCTAATTAGGAGCTAGGAGATACAAAAGTATAATTGACACAGGTAGTAAGTCCTAATTAAGAGATAGTAAGTCCTCATTAAGAGATGAAATATTTTAGCATTGGCTCAAGGACGCTTCCATACTATTGTAAGATCTGAAAATGTATATTTATAATACATGTACAAACAATTGCATGATATTAGAAACAAGTCTTCGAGAAAGTGTTTTCATGATATAAAACTGAATATATACTGACCGGGAACATTAACGACGACCTGCTGGGCAGTACACATCCTTCACAATACCAACTCGGCTTCATCAAACTGTGCCACGACGTCGTAGATAGAAACATGGCTGCTACATGTAAAACAGTAAAAACTAAGGTACATATACAGGATATATAACTGTTACATGTAGCCCTGAGAATGCCGGAAACATACATTGTTGCCTGCTGTTGTTTTACATTGTGTCTTAACCATTACACCGCTATCTTAATTGTATGTCGTTTGCTGTTTAGTTTCTGTTTTCCATTTTTATCATGACAAACATGCTTTGACATCACTTTAGAATAATTTACAACATGCTTTGACAGCACTTTATAATCATTTCTATTGGAAATGATTATGAAGTGCTGTCAAACCATGTTTTTATTGAGAAATAAGTCAAGATATAAAAGCAACAGCAGACGACAAGTGTTGTGTGTAGCGGTTCAAGGGTTAAATCTCAATAAAAACGTGTGTTGACAGCACTTGAGAATCAATTCCATTTCCATTGGAAACTATTATCAAGTGTTTTACGACCATGTTTTGATGCGAACAACTAAAAAGAAACAGCTGACGACACATTTTAATTCGGCATGGTAAGAGTTAACACCGAGCGTTAACGCATTGAATTTTTCCAGCAGTTTATATACAGATGAGCCGGCTCCTATTCAGCCGTCTCATCAGGATCTGCACTATGTGTGATTAAAAGTTGGCCTTTTACATACTACGTACCCAAGTATTCCTGTGAATGTACATTTGTCCTGTGGCTCCACCTGTAAATTACCTGTCTGACATTGAGACTAGGAGAACGTGAAGGGTTCATAATAATACATGTATACGTGTGTTATATAATATATACATATCGGGGTTATATACTCTACCGGTATATTATATATATAGGACATATAGGTATATAAGTATGGTATATATACATATAAGACACAATGTATATAATTATGGGCTATATATATATAAATCGAGGTTAAACTGTATACAAGCAAGTGCATGGAAAAACAAACAACACAACAAATCATTAACATGTAGTAGAACAACATCAGCATACCATTGAATAAAATGTGATTTTGTCATGTAATAACAATGTATTAAAACCATTATGCATTCGTGTAATACATAAGGACATGAGATCGCTACAGAAAGCAAAGTATGTGATTAGTACAGCTTCATGCATGATGCTGCACTTATGCAATAATAGGTTTTACATTTATGTTGATTTAAAATGATACTTATTAAACTCATTGACTCAGTTCATAAGAAAATTGGCCACAATTTCTTATGAAATCAGAAAAATTTTTGAATAAGTATATTAAATCATCACTCATCTAAGACCCTCTCTATATACTGACCTGCTTCATGGTTGCTAGGTAACTATCTCTGTCCCCAATAACACTGGTACATCTGACTGCCGGCTGTAATTCTGTAGTAATTTCTTCTTTTCCTCTTCAATAACATGTTTTGACACTGCATGCGAAACAATGGCAAATGAAAATAAGTTCACTACAGAAAACACATTGCATGTAGGTGATCAGTACTGATCACCTACATGCAATGTGTTTTCTGTAGTGAACTTATTTTCATTTGAAGCTTCAATGCATTATGCTATACATGTACTTATGAAATAAATATAATCTTACATTTATGCCGACTTAACATTATATTTATTAAACAACTTGTTCACTGATTTCATGAGAAGGCCTCGTTTCATATGCAATCAGTAAACTTGTATTATAAGTATATTAAATCATCACTCATCTAAGATCCTCTTTATATACGGACCTGCTTCATGTGTTGCTAGTGTTGACTTAACATTATATTTATTAAACGTGTTCACTGATGTCATAAGAAACGAGGCCAGCAGTAAACTTGTTTAATAAGTCTATTAAATCATCACTCATCTAAGATCCTCTCTATATACCGACCTGCTTCATTATTCTGAGGGAAGAGAGGGGCACATGCAAGTTTACAAATATGCATCAAAACAGGCAGAAATTCACAAAATACAGAATACATTACTTTACAGCCACACACGCCACCAGATGTGAACACTTCACCTTCTCTCCGTGTAATGCCACTAATCCTTGTATAGGAGGGAAACGATTGTTAGGGGATTAAGGTTTTCTCGCTAAAATGCAGGTGTGAACATGAACAGAAATACAATGCATATAATTCATACAGTGAAAGTGAGTGGAGAAATGTGACTTATTGCATTTATTGTCAGTCTAGCTCTTGATCTATTACTGGAGAAATGGGCTTAGGACATTTACAGCCCGTTGAAATGCTCTGATCAAAGGCTGGATAAACATGGATTTATAGTTTAGAGCGAAATGTAAATTTCGTGTGAAATGTTTGTTAAAAGCCTTTGTTTTGTCTTGCTTATGCTACAGAGGTTTGTAAAAATAGGGTGGACATTTCACTTTGTTCACTTTGGACATCTTGGGTATTGATACAACCACCTGCGCTAATCTTGCCAACATTTGTCACAATTTCTTTATTTAAAAATACATGAATATTGTACTTGAAATCAAGCAGCTTGATTGACAGAGCCTGAGCTATCCAACTGCCCAGGCTCAGATAATCAAACTGCTATTTGCCAATAGAACAGAAACGTTGATAATCTGGGCAAGAATAACGCAGGTCGTTGTGTCCTTCGATATTTCACCACCAATCCACCTACATCTCTCCAGCTATGCCAACTTAAGCATTTAGGTCGCCTCGGTATTCGTTTCGTATTTGTCCTATGTGATTTGTAGTAAATATATAAAAACCTGCGTCCTGTGGGTCTTCAAGAGGTCTCACAATTGTTTTGCTAAACATGCATTTTAGCTACATGAAACAATTATCTGCAAAATGATGTGCTTTTGCTCTGGTCTCATCCATGCTAGTAGCATTTCCGGTGCTGTTGAGTGCGAATCTATTTTCTCAACTGGTGGCTATATGTGGCTGTAACTGGAGAAATGGGGCTTATGGGATTTGTGACCAGTGTAGCTTCTGATCCAATAGCACACTCTGGTACAGTTGTTTCTGTCAAAATGTTCCGGGTTTATACGTGTACAAAGTGTTGTGCGTTCGGTATCCGTGGAGTTTCCGTTAGTTGCGTTTCAAACCGTGTGTCGTCTACGTGTAATACGTTTTCGGCCATGCGTTGCGTTTCCCCACTCTTGCGCATGCGCGAAAGTCGAACAAACCGTGTTCAACGCATTGAGTTTCAAAAGCGTGTAATCCGTGTACAACGGTTGTAAACGTATACAACGGTTGTAAACAACGTATTGAGTTTCAAAAGCGTGTAATCCGTGTACAACGGTTGTAAACGTCTACAACGGTTGTAAGCGTATACAACGCTAAGGTAAACCCTTTAAACGATTTAACGCTTTCTTTGACGAACGGTTACACGCATCTACATGTACACAGCACCGTACAGATGAAACCGTGTTATACGTATAACACGTTTCCACGGGTTTTAACGCATTACACGTTTTGGTATGCCAACCTTGTATCGCGTAGAATGCGCATGCTCTGATCGTTCTTCGTGTGTGTATATATACTTCTAGACTCACTGCAGGGCTTCTAACATTTTCAGTTCTGGACCGATTTTTGAACTCTCAGACCGATTAAGATTTGAAAACTAGTCTTAAAAATCGGTCCAAGAAAAATTGCCAGTCGGCTGCTATTTCGCTATAAACCTTGTAAATTTACCGGTTTTGACCACCAAGTAATTTATGACACATATCCGCGGGCCATATCCGTGTTAAACCAGTGTGCAGCTCGCTGTGTATTCAGTTTCTCCAAATATCGATTAATCTTAACACACGCGTGGGACAGGTGTATAGCGGATTAGTGACTGAAATAGACTGGCTTCAGCGTAAAGATAATACGAGAGTTCCTCGACTCGCCATTTCTGATGATGTTAAAATAAAATAAAGAAACCATGCACTGTGTTTATCTGTGTTCGTAATATTTCACCCCAATTAACTGACACGGACTATCGGCCCGGGCTATTCCCTATTAAGTTAGGAACTGTTACATTACGCTGTATTAGGCGTCATTTTTGTGTATATAAAATGTACATAGGAATGCCGCAGATCCTGATGAGCCGGCTCACGTGATCTACAATTCTCAAACATTTTGATAAACGACAAGGTACATCTGTCGTGTTAAAAGCGTGACTCATTAGTCATCAGGGATTATGGATCAATTGAAGTGCTAAATCACACCGCCGATGTACTTTGAACTCGATCTGAGGGTATGTATTCGCGATATTTTAAAAGGGACGAAACAAGGACGCCTCGAAGAGATCGGGGCCGAACAGTATTTGTGTTAAAACGTGTAACCGTTGTACACGTTTCAACGCTTTCATATAGCTACACGCTTCCAGGTAAAGCGTTGTACACGTTTCAACTTTTTCACCTCGCTACATACATGTATGTATACGCCAAAGCGTGTTATACGCCTTGAAGCTAAACGTATTACACGCTTTAAAACTAAACGGTTTGACAATGTGTATTACACGTGTACGAACCGTATTATACGTTTAAACAACGTATACAACGCTTTTAAACTAAACGGTTTGACAATGTGTATTACACGTGTACGAACCGTATTATACGTTTAAACAACGTATACAACGCTACAGCAAACCGTTGCGTTCGCGTTGCGTTCGCGTTGCGTTCGCGTTGAGTTTGGAAGTGTTGTCTACGGTGGAACAAAAACGGAGACTGCACTGTAGCCTGGTGGTCTAAATAGCTTGGTAGAAGCATGGCATATATATCATTCACGGAATGGCGAACAGTGCAGATCCTGACCGGACTGTTCAGTCTGATCTGGAGCTATACTGGTCGCAAAACCCATAAGCCCAATTTCTTCAGTTACAGCCACATATGTGATATATGTTGATAAAAAGTGAAAGTTACATTATTTCTTTGTAATGATTGCTTTTACCCTTTTGTTTGTTTTGGAGCTTACAAAAGTCATGGCAGAAGCATTTGTCCTTTCAGGGTATGGGGTCACGTGATTTCATAACGATGCTAGATAATTTGTGATGTCGTTTTTACAGTAGATTTTCTTTACACTGTAATAAACCATTCTTTTTGGCATTTCTCGATATTTGATTGTGGAGTCAGCTGACACCCATCATAACAGAAAGAAGATTATTGCTAATCCTTTTACTTTTCGGTTATGGAGCTAAATGATTCTGGTAAGCTGAGAATATATTGAGTTCTGATTTTGGGATCATCTTCAAGCTTAGCATGTTTAGAATTACAATATTCAAGTTTCCATTCTCAAGTTTTGCATCAGAATTCTTGTTTCGAGTACACAACTATGAGAACTGCCCTGATCAAACGGCCTTGTTACATTTGTGGTAAGTGTAGATCCTAATAATTATGCACAATAAGCATATGCAACTGTCAGAATAGCGACAAGTGCGACCATATCCGGTGGGGGTGTGCGGGCATGCTGGTCACTAATTTCGTTCGGTAAATTTTCACCGCTGGGGTGAGGGGACATGCATTATATAAGTAAGTTAAGGGACCGTTCTATACCTGATCATGTTTGATTCAAAGATAATTGATTCGTAAATACATTTACATTTACTCTGTTATTAGACATTATGACAATAGTGCAATGGAGCTTCATATGGTGAGAGTATATCTGGCCCATGTGTATTTACATATATCACAGTACAGTGTCTAGGAAAAGTGTACACATTAGTTTATGAACATTTTTAGAGTGTTGGCAAAAGTACACCAAAGTGGCCCTTCTAGCACCTTGTCTGTTACTGTGACTGCGGACATGGGGTCTATGTTTTGTGACCACGTATTCTGTTACTGTGACTGGGCGTATATGACATGTGTGGACAGTCTAGCACCTGGTATGTTACTGTGACCGGGTAAATGGGGTATATTACATTTGTGGACAGTCTAACACCATGTCTGTGATTGGAGAAATGAGGCGTATGACATTTGTAGACAGTCTAACACCCCGTCTGTGATTGGAGAAATGAGGCTTATTACATGTGTGGACAGTCTAACACCCCGTCTGTGATTTGAGAAATGAGGCTTATGACATTTGCGAACATCCCAACACATTGTCTGTGATTTGAGAAATGAGGTTTATGACATTTGTGGACAGTCTAACACCCCGTCAGTGATTGGAGAAATGAGTCTTATGACATTTGCGGACAGTCTAACACCCCGTCTGTGATTGGAGAAATGATGCTTTATATATGACATTTGATGAGAGTCTAACACCCCGTCAGTGATTGGAGAAATGAGGCTTGTGACATTTGTGGACAGTCTAACTCCTTGTCTGTAATTAGAGAAATGAGGCTTATGACATTTGTGGACAGTCTAACACCCTGTCTGTGATTTGAGAAATGAGGCTTGTTAAATGTGCGGACAGTTTAACACCCTGTCTGTGATTGGAGAAATGAGGCTTATGACATTTGTGGACAGTCTAACGCCCTGTCTGTGATGGGAGAAATGAGGTATATGACATTTGCTGACAATATAATACCCTGTCTGTGATTGGAGACATGAGGCTGAAGATATTTGTGGACAGTCTAACACCCTGTCTGTGATTGGAGAAATAAGGCTTATGACATTTGCGGACAGTCTAACAACCTGTCTGTGATTGGAGAAATGAGACTTATGACATTTGTGGACAGTCTAACACCCCGTCTGTGATTGGAGAAATGATGCATATAACATTTGCGGACATTTTAACACCCTGTCTGTGATTGGAGAAACGAGGCTTATGAAATGTGTCGATAATCTAACACCCTGTCAGTGATTGTGATTGGAGAAATGACGCTCATGACATGTACAGTCTGTCGAACTCTTTGTCGATAACTGTGACTAGACAAATGAGGCATTGCAGCTCCTATTATGTTACTATGATTCGGGAAACTGGTCTAAATACATAGGGGTTGAAAGGGCATTGGCATGTTAATAGGATAGTGTATATAGAGAATAGTAGGTTAGTGCCATGAAAAATATCCGGCAACGCTATTGAATTTCTTTATTTCTCATCAGAAGTATATGTTGTGACCACTCATTTGAACCGTCTCGCCGAGACGGTTCAAATGAGTGGTCACAACATATACTTTAGTTCAGAAATAAGGAAAATAGATAGAGAATAGTAGGTTAGTGCCGTGAACGGGAAAAAATATCTGGCAAGGCTTAGGAAACGGGATGGGCGAGGCTCTGCCGAGCACATCCCGTTTCCGTGCCGCGCCAGATATTTTTTTCCATTCACGGCACTAACCTACTATTCTATTTATCCCGTCAACACCTACAAATGGCTGTAAAATGCAAAAATTGTATTGACTGGATATCAAAAATGTTTCACGGCACCGTGTTTCACGGCACATACGCACTGTGTTGACGGGATAAATATCATTTGTGGCCAGCATTACTCCTAGTCCGTGACTGTGACTAGCGAAATGGCGCCTATGGCATGTTTGCTCAATCTAGTTCCTGGTCTCGGACTAAGACATGGGCAATTGGGCTTACGTCTTTGTATTCCGTCAAACCTATGTCCCATGTATCATAATAAACAAACTGATACATATCAAATATATTATTTAAAATATTACACATGTTTGAGCAGCATATGTTGGCGGCCATTTTTGACGTCATATGGATTGAGTTACTTCTGGAAATTTTGATTAATATGATTCATTAGTTATCTTATGTATGTTTCGGTAAATTTTGTTGTGATTGGTTTAGCTGATTTTGCACTAGTTATACATGTTTTGGTCAGTTTTGCGTCCATTTTTTCAGCCATCTTGGTTCATGGAATAAGCTCCATTGTTTTTTATGAGGAGTTTTGAAATGTTATTACTAATGATATTCAGAAGATTTTCCGAAAATTTCAGCTTTGGCTTATTTTTTTCCGATCTCAACACTGATACTCTTCGCCTATACTGTGGCAGAGAAATGTAGCGTATGCCGTTTTAATGTCAATTTAGTTCTGGATCTGTGACTGGAGAAATGTAGCGTTTGCCTTTTTGCTATCAATCTAGTTCTCGATCTATGACTGGAGAAATTGGATGTTCGGCTTCTGTGACCAGTCTATATCTTGATCTGTGACTGGAATAATTGGACGTTCGGCTTGTGTTGCAAGTCTAGATCTTGTTCTGTGAATGGAGAAATGTAGCGTTTGCCTTGTTGCCGTCAGTCTAGTTCTTGATCTGTGACTGGACAAATTGGACGTTAGGCTTTTGTGGCAAGTCTAGTTCTTCACCTGTGACTGGAGAACTGTGGCTTATGGACTTCGCTGTTAGTCTAGCTTCTGATCTGTGACTAGAGAAATGTGGCGTACGCCGTTTTTGGCCAGTCTTGCTCCGAATCTGTGACTGGAGAAATGTGGCGTAGGCCGTTTGTGGCCAGTCTGGCTTCTGATCTGTGACTGGAGAACTGTGGCGTATGGACGTTGCTGTTAGTCTAGCTTCTGATCTGTGACTGGAGAACTGTGACGTATGGACTTTGCTGTTAGTGTAGCTCCATATCTGTGTCTGGAGATATGTGGCGTAGGCCGTTTGTGGCCAGATTAGCTCATGGTCTGTGACTGGAGAACTGTGGTGTATGGACTTTGCTGTTAATCTAGTGTCTGATCTGTGACTGGAGAAATGTGGCGTAGGCCGTTAGTGGCCAGTCTAGTTTCTGATCTGTGACTGGAGAACTGGTACGTATGGACTTTCCTGTTAGTCTAGCTTCAGATATGTGACTGGAAAAATGTGGCGTACACTGTTTGTTGCCAGTCTAGGTCCTAATCTGCGACAGGAAAAATGTGGCGTATGGACATTGCTGTTAGTCTAGCTTCTGATGTGTGACTGGAGAACTGTGACGTATGGACTTGGCTGTTAGTCTAGCTTCTGCTCTATGGATGGAGAAATGTGGCGTATATACTTTGCTGTTAGTCTAGCTTCTGATATGAGACTGGAGAAATGTGACGTATGGACTTTGCTGTCAGTCTAGCTTCTGATATATGGCTGGAGAAATGTGGCGTATATACTTTGCTGTCAGTCTAGCTTCTGATCTGTGCTCCGGAACACTCCGATTATAAATCGAATTTACCCGTGACATCATAGCACAAGATGGCGGAAATTGTCCGACAGCGATCAATGCAGCTCATACTATATTCGCTAACGACAATCATAATTATAATCCAGACACAACATTCGTTAAAAAGGTAAAGTACATGTACATACTTGTGTATCGAAACAATGCGGGTCTGACACATGACAACTGGTATATTAGCTGCAATCGGTCTGCAACGTAACCAGTGCTCGGTCAATTAACTGTCGTCTACAAAATGTGTCTGCACATTCCTATTGTCTCACGATAACGCTTTTAAAAGGAACAATGATCAATTTATTAATCAAGGACGGCCAGCGTAGCAATATCTATCCAGGATGGTCGGACTATCAGCAATATGTAGAACAGTGTAGTTCCTATCATAATGGATATATACACAGGATGGTCGGACTAACAGCAATAACTAGACCATTGTAGTCCCTGACCACAATGGATATCTACCCAGGATGGTCGGAATATTGGCAATATGTAAACCAGTGTAGTCCCTGGTCATAATGGATATCTACTCAGGATGGTCGGACTATCAGCAATATGTAGACCTCTGTAGTTCCTGATCATAATGGATATCTACAGTGTATGGTGGGACTACCGGCATATGTAGACCAATATAGTTCCTGATCATAATGGATATCTACCCAGGATGGTCGGACCATTGGCAATATGTAGACCAATGTAGTTCCTGATCATAATGGATATCTACCCAGGATGGTCGGACTATCAGTAATATGTAGACCAGTGTAGTTCCTGATCATAATGGATATCTACCCAGAATGGTCGGACTATCAGCAATATGTAGACCAGTGTAGTTCCTGATCATAATGGATATCTACCCAGGATGGTCGGACTATCAGCAATATGTAGACCAGTATAGTTCCTGATCGTCGTAATAGATATCTACCCAGGATGGTCGGACTATTGGCAATATGTAGACCAGTGTAGTCCCTGATCATAATGGATATCTACCCAGGATGGTCGGACTATCAGCATTAAGTAGACCAGTGTCGTCCCTGATGATAATGGATATCTTTCCAGGATGGTCGGAATATCGGCGATATGTAGACCAGTGTAGTCCCTGATCATAATGTATATCTCCTCAGGATGGTCGGACAATCGACACTATCTAGACCATAGTAGTTCCTGATCATAATTTGTATCTACTCAGAACGTTCGGACTATCGACAATATGTAGATATGTAGACCATTGTAGTTCCTAATCATAATTGTACTACCCAGGATGATCGGCCTATCGGCAATATGTAGACCATTATGTAGAACTTCCAACTTGTATTCATACAGAAAGAAAATTGAAAATCAGTTACAGCAACACTTATCAAGAACAATGTGGTAAAGTATACATGTGACAATTATTGTTCACTATTGCACAAAAGCAATACCCGTGCCGACTGAATAAAACACAAGTTTGTACATGTTTACATCCAAATACGAAAATTTCAAAATAAGTATGCAAGTTTAAGGTTAGCTTAGAATACTCATCTATACGGATGACTTTTACTATTTCATCTGTCTTTGATATTATCTGTATCCTTATAGCCGAGACCGGCCATTATAAAATATTGTCAAAATATCAACCCGTTCTGTTCTCGCGTTTTGCGAATAAAAGGAAATACTGAAAGGATAATCTAGATCAAAGTAGGTATATTTATATGTTTATTATTGGTCTGTGTAAGTCTTTTAACAGAACTGCCAAGTATTGAACCGCTCGCTCGTCACTAAATGCCAGGACAGAATGACTGTTATTGTGACCATATTTTATAATGGCCGGATTTCAGCTATAAAGATACAGATAATATAAAAGACAGATGAAATAGTAAAGGAAAGGTCATCCATATAGCTGAGATTATCTACGCTAGCTCAAGGTCAAAGAGCCAGGTCACTATAAACACATAATATGTATATACCATATATTATTATCTTGCTTTCTCCAAAATATTAATTCCTAAAAACACATATCATTATTCCGCAAATTATTGATTACACATCGTAAATTCCCACTGTATAATTTAGCCCTATCACACAGGTTCGCAATTCAAATATTTGTATTGCACTCGACAAGTTTAACATGTTATTAATCACTGGCTGCATGTAGACTAATAATTTGGAAATTATAATTTTAGAATTCCATTTCAAGGGACAAATATTGAAATTTATGATGCATTAGAAGAGTTTTCTTCAAAATGTATATCCCTACATACATGTAATTGTATTCTTAAATTTACCGAAGTATTATTCTGTTACATGTATCCAAAATCGGATTGTAACTTCTGATAGAGGAATAGAATATACCAGTTAGTTGACAATAATTGCATTAAGAGAGAACAGACTTTGTTGTATACTTAACAACACGAGTTTTGGTATTTTTGATCGACATACACCCATGATAGCATGGTAAACATACAATGTTTTGTTAAGATGCATCTTGCACTACCAAAATGATGAATTACCTGTGTAGACCGGTGTGTCAGTAGACTGATCACACCTCTATTCTATTCTAAGTCTACAGCTCTGACAAATTTAACAATCCCTGTGTGTGGGGTCTGTGGAGGCCATAAATCACACACAGTCGGAAACAAATACATGTATACACTTTACAGTTAGAACAATGGGAAACTAGACAACTTACAGAAATGGACATTTTACTCTAAATTTCTTGTCTCTTAAACTACCAAAGTTTTTGGTAAATGTGGCTGTAGCTGGAGACATCAGGATTATCAGTTTTACGGCCAATTTAGCTCCAAATCAGCCTGTGCATCTGTAGTCTGATCAACACTGTTCGCCATTCCATCAATGCAACACCCATCATGCTTTTAACATGCAATATATATCATTATCAGGCTATATAATGTGCTATTTGATCAGGATATACACTGGTGAAAAATCGCATGAACCCTATTTCTCCAGTCACAGCCACAAATGGTAAATAGCTCAGGTACTACACATATACAAATTTAGAAAAAATGGGGAAAATATACAACTTACATAAATGGATGTTTTTGGTACATTTGGCAGTGACTGCATACGTGCAGCTTAATGGTTTTGCAGCCAGTATAGATTCAGATCAGCCTGTGCATCCTCACAGTCTGATCAGGTGCTGCACTGTTCGTCATTCCATCAATGAAACACCTGTCATGCCTCATGCTCACAAATGTAACAATACCGGTTTTCTCATACATACATGTACCACAGAGATTATGTAGCCCCATAAATCACTGATCGTATGTTTGTCCGTCTGTCAGTTTCTCAAATAGGGGCCATAAGTGAATTAATATACGAAAATCAGATTGATCGTCCGTCTCTTCAGAAGAATAGTATGTACCAGATGTAACCGTATGTAACCATAGACAAAGAGCGTGTAACCGTGTAACCCAAACATGAAAGGCATAAAATATAAAAACAATAAGATTAATCGTCCGTCACTTCAGAAGAATAGTATGTAACCGATGTAACCGTATGTAACCAGAGACAAAGAGCGTGCAACCATGTAACCAAAAAATGAAAGGGATAACAAAAAGAAAGCCATCTTTGATAGCAAACCCTGTTTTCTCATGATACATGTATCACATTGGATCTGTATGTGATAATGAAACAAATGTAACAAACCCTGATTTCTCATGATGCTGTCTAATTTTGGAGTTTTACACTGTGTAGCCAAAGACATATTGTATGTAACCCATGTAACCAATGCATAACAACAGTTACAAATAGTCGGTATAGATAATACTTACAAATGTCATTCAAAACTCGGTAACATATCTAATGCTATACTGTGTAACCAAAGACATATATCATGTACATGTAACCCATGTAACCAAAGCCATATATCGGTTACAAATGGATACTATTGTGCAAAGGTGCTGATTTTGAGTCATATATGCTACTCCATGGAGAGTGACAAGTATCGATCATGCTAGGTTCGCGCTACTGGTAGCTGTAGTAGTCATTCGGCTATTGACTCATTCAGCCTTATCTACTCTCGTGTCCCGCACGCCGAGTTAACTCGCTGTAGTTTATCTTTACCCTATCCCGTGCGACGAGAATTGACGGCTCGAGAAAGCTAGCATTGTATCCCGCACGACGAGTTATGTCGTCGTTTGCTATTGGTCATTTTCAATTGATATTTAGAGATCCATGTAAATTCAGCCAATCGGATTTCTTGTTACATATGACAATGAATAATCGATTCCCACGTTGTAAAAATCTGAGAAAGTGATGGAAGAATGGAAAGTGATGACGAACAGCCTGTCGCGAATACCAGCAATGGTTGGGTCCTAAACGGGAGGGCACATATTCCGAAAACAGCATTCTCTGACCCGAAACCAGGACCGACAATTGACCTGGCACCAGATGCTACAGAATGGAACTTTGTTTAGTTGTTTTTCCCCGTCTTCCTGATTGAGATGATGTGTGCTCAAACCAACCTCTATACCAGACAGCGACAGACGGAAAAGCCTGATCCCATCTGGCGGCCAGTCGTTGAAGAGGAAATGAAGCTTGGCTCAGTATCCGGGTGTTCATGAGCATGTTGCAAGTGAGTTGATGTCAGTTACATGCATATGGTGATGATACAATTTGACGTACTTAATAAAACAAAACGAGAAAATGGCGTATATGTTATAAAATTTAATTCAGCAGAAGTATTTGTATACTAGTATTCTGTAGGTTCATCAATTTGTACCATCATCAGCTTTTTTCACTGGTAGTACATTGCCAAGGTCCATAAATTCCGGAACTGTAAACATCGTTTCATACTTGTGTAAACAAACTGCGAAACACGGACCCTTTCTACCTACTGAAATGTATACAGGTGTTACCGAAGTTTCATTGATGGAATGGCGAACAGTGCAGATCCTGATAAGACTGTGCGAATGAGCAGGCTGATCTGGATCTACACTGGTCGCACAAACTGAATCAGTTTCTCGAGTCGCCGCCACATATCACAATATGCCAACAGGACAGTTATAGTGCATTGTTCATTTGCATTTCAGCTTCCACAAACGGCAATGACCTGGTCTACAGATGCCCTCTGAACATCTGAACATCAGGAGAGTCATGAAGAGAGACCTCCCAATACCTGCAAACCAGTGATCGCATGAAGAACCCAGCAAGAGGTCTGACTGGTCACGATAAGCACCACCATGTCCGGCCTGTACTACAAGAAGTTCTGGACCGCTGCCTCCGAAATTACAACCCACATCAAAATACCAGTATCGATGAAGCAATGTGAAATTTCGTGGCCGGCTCGAATTTCAACAGTACCTACCAGCCAAACCCACCAAGTATCGTATCAAGGTGTGGATGAGGGGTGACCCTACAAATGGATATACCAATTAATTTCAAGTGTACACTGGGAAAAAAAATGGCGCGCGTGAGGTTGGACTTGCTTCCAGGGTGGTGAAGGACAAGAAGGAGAAAATTTGGGGACAGCACCACATCATGAACATTGACAACTACTTCACCAGCCCTGATCTGCTTCAGCCCCTTCTGGACAACACAACGTATGCCCGTGGTACAGTGAGAGCAAATCGGAAGGGATTCCCAGCCCAAATGCTGAAAAATGTAGTCATTATTCTATTTGTATAATAATTTGTACTAATTTTAAAGAAAAGAATTAAAAAATAAAATTTCACACCCACCACACGTTTGCAAAAAGAAAGTGAATGAGAATCTACAATTTTATTTTTTACGTGCTTATTGTACATACTATAGAAATTAACAATAAACCAAATATACCGCAAACATTTTTATCACCACCAATAATGTGACACCAACTGAGCTATGATCTGATAAAATTCATAATGAAAATTACAGCATTGCTTAGATCATGGATGAATATACAATACATTTTCAGATGTTTTAGCCAGTTAATGTAAGACACCCATTGCCTGATAATATTATTTTTTGAATTGCATCAAATATTCCCAGGGAGTCATTTGAACACTTGGATATTTCGTGCTTGTAAATTATATATAGACCCACATTAATATATTTATTAAATTAAATGATTTTTATTTTCAATTTATTTTCTTGCTATTTTGTACGTTATCCCGAATGAATGTGGATGGATTGGTTGAGGGGTGGGGGGGGGATTCCCCCGCCCCCTTCTTATATCTAAAAGTGTATTTTTTGTGTTGATAAAATCACTACATATGGGTGGAAATTTCCACCCTGGGGGTCCAGAAATGGAACAAATAATGCATTAAAACATGAAATGCAAATCTGCCTCCGAAAAAGAGTAATATTAGTATAATTTCCTCTTTTGGATTAAAGCCAATTAATTTTAACAACACTAAATTTAGCTCACTTGAATATATCACGCTGAAAATGCCGAATGCTACACAAACGATTTTGGACATTTTTTCGTGCTGGAAACATTTCCTATCAGATTTAGAACAAATTGTTCCATAGGAAACAACAATAACGTTTTTCTACCCCGCCTGCCCTACCAACTCAAATTTAGAATTCAGTTATAGCCTAACAATGTCAACAGGCATGTCGCCAGCTCTTCCAGACACACATGGTAACAATCCTCGGGCACCACTACTCGATGTAGCGCAAGTTATCACACAGGTCGTGTCACATATCATAGACACAGGTTCACGTAACGGACCAAGGTATGTATATGCATTAATTACTATCTCTAAACGTATCAGAAATTGAAAAACCTATCACTTAATTAATGTTCTCTTTACTCCCCGTTATAACACATACGGTGTTAGTTCACACATCCGATTACCACAGGTTCATGTAACGGACTATGAGGTATATACATAATTTAAATATACCCATACCGTTATAACAGGGAGTAAAACAAACATCCAGTAACTAACTTGATGCATTTTGGTTCGAAACGTAAACCTGTGGTCATCGGATGTGGCAAATACGATAATGGCGGATCTCTATTCTCCGGATTGGCTGCTCACAAAGGCACGCGTTTTCCATTTCTATGAATGAACTGTACTATTATGATATAATAATGATAATATGTGAGATTTGTTTTTGTATTAAATGAACATGCTTATTGACGTATCACTATAAAAATGGAACAGTGAACAGTGCAGATCATGATCAGACTGTACTGATGCAGAGGCTGATCTGGATCTGCGCTGGTCAAAAACCCAGAAACAGCATTTCTCCAATCACAGCCACATATGTTCTGGGGTTTGGCACGAACTGTCCACATACCGAGACCGTTCGAGCCAATTAATGTGGGACTGTTTACCCCACCTCAGATTCACCATTCAGATTGATGAAGGTAAGGTGTGTGATCACGTGGTTTCCGAACCCGATTTTCCGACGTTACGTAATCTGTGATGTCATTTTTACAGCAGATTTTCTTTAAAATCGTCCTAATATACATGTGTAGTAACTTAGGCAGACATTGTCCAATTTCCAAAATCATAGTTTGTTTGAATTTATGATTTTGTCAAAATATAGAAAATAACTGAAAATGTTATATTTTAAACAATATATTTGCTGGAAATGTTGTCTATATTCGGCAGGTTTATTTTGCGATTGTCTTACTATTGGTATTTTATATAACGTTCAGTAAGAAGGTAAAAAAAGGTTACTACATAAACCCATGCGAAATTTGTAAAAGGATAAGTAACCAGACACGGGTCATATTTTAGCGCAACCGTTACCGTACGGCGAATATATTCAGTTACTGTTCGGTGCTTCATGAAAGTTATCCCGCATGATCGTAACATAATCGCTGTACTTTGGTCACGTGACGGAGATACATTTGCTTTGTTGCGATTTACAGGCTACACGACTGTCAGTTAAAGGGGAGTGGTAAGTGGGAGCAGGTAAGTGACGGCTTTAACGGGTTTGTGCTTCATGAATTTATTATAGGAATGAATGGCCTTTTTCTGGAATTTATCGGGGTATAAACTTGGAAAAGTCGCGGGAATACTGGACGAGGCCTTCCGGCCCTCGTCCAGTATTCCCGCGACTTTTCCAAGTTTATATCCCCGATAAATTCCACAAAAAGGCCATTCATTCCATATAATTCCAGCATTTTAAATAAATTCATCAAGAAAATGTGTTTATTTTCCGTTTTCTTAAGAATTATTTTAACTGCACCTGACGGTTACGGAAAGTAGTTCGGCATTGTGTTTACTGGGATATAAATTTTGGACGGAGACTTGCAACGGACCAATCAAATTTTAGGGAATTATGTAAATATTTTTGTGCTGGAATTATAGTGTAATTATCGGTGTATATTAAAGTTGGGTTCCCATCACAAAATGCTTTTTATACGAGTTAAATAATTATATAACTGTGTAACTATTCCACCAGTGTTAAACATTACTACATTTTGTTCTCGCTAAGCAGATACATGTGTAATCTGTTATTAGTCTTTAAATTACAGATATAGATTCGCGGTTGTGTTGTGTGCTTCAGTGATGTGTGTTGAAATTAAACGAACATAGTTGCGATAACTAGGCTTTGTATACAAATAAATCATAGCACATTTTGGGCTTTAACTGGAGAACATACAAATATATGAACCATAATGGCCACCATTGTGTCAGTGTTCTGTTAATTATGTTGATATTATTGCACCATGGGGGTGTGGCTTAAAATGTCAACTTTATCAATTCAATGTGTATTATTGTTAATCGTATTATGTTATTGTTTAATTATTTGTGTAAAACGTATTTTATTTATTATATTTTAACATTATCAGACGAATATCAGCATAATAAATTATTACATGTTGAATTATTTTTTATGCAACAACTGATTTTAGAAAATTGGTCATGCTGATAAATGAGGCCCCCACAGGTTTCCTAGCGAAGTCCTAGAGGTACGATGCGGGTGCTAATGTAAATACTAAATCAGCAAAGAGCGTAAATACTGTTATATGTTCATAACATAACCATCTCGTGAACAACCAAACGTTATATTTTAACTCGTGGCTTCGTCACTCGTGAAAATACTACGGTTAGTGTTCACTCGATGAAAAATAATTCGATCTTACACTGAAAACAATAAATATCCTCTATCAATTACACATATCTGTGAAGTATAAACTATGATAACCTGCATCGAACTAGACTAAGTAAGTAAGATTGCATAAAGGATCGTCTTGGCATGTATGCATTGCTTTCATACTAGCTGGCGGTTATGAAAATAGTCACATGCTCTTCACATATCAGATTAATGACTTCATCATCATTGTACCATATTACTCACCTCCTCTTACGTTTCCATTTCTTTCAACTGTTTCAGCAGTTTTATGGAAAATAACTTCGCTGCTCTGTTTACCTGTGTAATCATGCAATTCACACTACTTGACATCCATATTACTTGATATGACCCTTTTCAGTTGTGTCAATACACACCTGCTAGTCCTGAGTAGTAACATTTCTCCAAATGTACAGATCTAGGTGTGGCCACATGTCACACGTGCACGTATGATGTAGTATTGTCAAAGGACCCGGCACCGGCCACCTATAAATTAAATTAAATTGAAATCCCAAGTAAACAGTTCTTTCCCATGGTTTCTATCTATATGTAAACACTAGTAGCACGTGCGACAGCGAATTAAATGTGTATACGAACACTTTATTAATGTGCAGCTGTTTATTAAGTTTGAGTGTCAATGGATTGTTCAAGTACAATCACACATGCTTTCTCTTGTCTATGAGGCACCCGTGCCATCACACACATTGCAACTGACATCCTTTCCAACACCTCATAACGGAGTTGACGGAAACATTAAGTTCAATGAACGTATCTGCCTTTATATTTTAAGATTGGAAGCTGTGTGAACATGTATAAATATTGAATACGCACCCAGCAATTAAATGCATATATAACTGGCGGTCACACTATTCTTTTTTTCTGATTCACGTTAGTGCAAAGTGAGGCATAGCGGCCACACGTTCGACGTATGCAACTTCGTCGTCTTCGTAGTCGGCGTCAATAATATTTGAAGTACGTCAAATTGTTATGTATCATTATATACGGGCATATCCAGTAATACATGTCATTTATTTTGAGTTTACGATCAAATAGTGTATATCTCCAGATGTATTAGTCAACTATTTACAAAAAATTATCCCCAAACATATTTCACGTGCTGTAATACATGAATTTACCTCCACATTTTGTACATCTCCTGGTATATTCATTTGATTTGTACCAACCTTCACCAATAGCATCGCCACATTGTTGGCTAACGACCCTGTGTCATGTGAACTTGGCCAGTTTGTATACGAAATAAATTCCATTTCCTGTAAACATGGATTTATCTTTTAAAAATGTACATCTCCTCATATGTTAGTTCAATAATTATAAAACTTCATCATCAATAACTTCTCCACATTAATGTCTATCCACCCTATGTCATTCGGGTGGCCGTGACATTCATATCCGTGGGTGAGACACGCGCCCACTGAATTATTGAAATTAAAAATTTGTAAAGTGTAATGTTTCCTTGCGGTGCTGTATGTTATGTGTACAAGTCAACAAACAGCCTACTGTCGGTTTCATGAAACCTGACCAAATAGGATTGCTATATAACAATGAAAAAACTAATGTTTTGTTCGATAAAACATTGTATTAAATTATATCAAAATTTAAGGATGAGCCTTCTTTTTATATCGTGACATTTGTTAAAATATTGATTTTAGTACGAAAATTGATATCACTATGGGAATTTAACATGTGGAAAAGAACAGGAGATCCTGGAGAAGGATTCTAAAAACGAAAACAAAGGAAAATGTCTCTGAAACCTGGCTAGATAGCTTGGAAATGATCACACTAAATGTAACCCAACAAAAGTTAAATTTTGAAAATCGGTTCGCTATTTGCAAAATTAAAATAATTTACCCATGTTAAATCACCATAGACTCTGGGGATTTCACATGAGGGAATTGTTTCTTTGCAGTAAAATGAATTTTATAACAAATTTCTGGAAATCAAATGAAGGCTCATTTTTAACTTTCGATAACATTTAATAGTTCATGTATCAACAAAACTATTGTTTCAGTTTGCACTGTTTATTATATAGTTGGGCAAGGTTCGTGAAACAGACAGTAAACCCTTCAACCCTTCAACCCTTCAATATGTATGACGGAGTAAGCAAGACACTAATGCATGCTGTAAACATATGTGTGTACACTATGCATTCCATTATATTCAAACATGTTGTCGAATTTATGGCAGTAGTATACCATACCGTATTTGCCTAATACGCTTATGCGTGTTATATTACACTCCCAAATGACCTGAATCGTTTCAGACACAGCAACATTTCACCATGAGGAGACAACTCTTGGTCGTGGAGTGCATTTTCTTCTACTTGGCCATCCTCCAGTCAGGTAACTCGTATTTACTGTTTGCTATGCTGGTCTCAGGGTGATATGACGGCATATTTAATGTTTACTGTCCTTGTCCTTCTTAAAGTAATGTCTTTCATGTATATGCTGAAATGTAATTATTGTTGCTAAAAAATGAGCTGTCTCTTCTACTTCATACTGAATGGCAATTGTACAAGTACCTGTATTGTTTTATTGCTATGTATTTTATGATGAACAATTGATGAGACGTAAACAAACAATTGAACTTTATTTACCTCATTTAATAATGGACTTCTCACTATCTCAACAATTCCCTCCCAAATTAATAATGTATTTGTTTGCTCCATCCGACTTGACCCAACTGGAGTAACATATTTGAACATGTTGACATACTTATAGCATTTATTTAGCATATTACTGAGTGAATAAACGAGTTTGAAAAATGAAAATAAAATGTGTTCATCTGTTCACATTTGCTTAGCTAAGGCATATAGTTTCTCCAGTAAAATTATAGCGAACTGCATATACATTGAGCATATCGTGCCAGATGCATCGTGATATGGTGAGACGAATCTGCATATATCAAAAACTCGATCTCATCTGTAGGTAAAGTTTATCTAAGATATATATTGGGGATTGGTTGGGACGAGTGCGACATTGAAGTAATAGTATGTGCACGTACAACACTAGTTCGCTAAAAATAAGTCACACACATGCACCTACACAGACATATTCAAAATGCACATGTGTATCATCTCCAGGAGTTTCACTGTTAATTATACAACCAGAAAATGTCGAATTGTTTGATGAATTGCTTGATAAAATAGGTCGTTTTGTCCCCGCCCGTTCCAGAATGAAAACATGACCTTACAATGGTTGGGTCCAGCGTAGCAACTATCAGCATGCACATTCAAACAAACAGTCTGATCAGGGCCTACACAAGTCACAATTCAGTTAGTATATGTCTCTGAACAACATTGATTGATATGGGTTATGAAACTGACTATGCTGAGTAGTGGGCGAGTGCAAGTACAGCTAATGATAATAGTCTACTTTGATCACAGGTACCGTAATGAACTTTTCATCAGCCGGCGGCCGGATTATGATTTTGTCTGGCATCTAATGCATATAATCGGATTGATGAAACGCATATTGTAATGTATTGAGAATAACATATCCACCTTTCGGCACGTTAGTCGTAAACCAATATGCAAGCATACCGTCACGTACGCTTGGCAAACATGTTACAATATCAGAATTGGGCCATATTTCTTAGCAAATATGTTTCCTTCCACTGGACTTCTTCATATTTCACATGCATTTCTCTCATGATACACATATCGTCACATACAGTTCACAGGTTATGTGCATTTACTTCGCATTTACATAAATATATTAATATTTCAACAAATAATATTTCAAACTTGCCTTTCTCTGGTGGTCCTTTGGTACATACATGTACGATACATACGAACAATGAAGAAACGCATACAATTTCCAAGCTTAACCATTTGCAATTTGGTATACAAGTATATAATTATGTAACCACTTATCTGTTATCCATAGCACTATGAGAACGTAACTATGCACATTTTTCATGAACAAAAGTATCCGCATACAATATTTTCACTCCATCAAATATAAATCATATTGCGAAACATATCGTGTACATGATTTTAGCATATAGGCTAAATATAGATTTACAACAAAAAGTATTTTCGAAATGTTTTCAAGCTTATACTTTGGTTTCCATTATTGTGTTAGTTCCGAGCTATATCTCCAAGTTGCGGTGTCAGCTTCCGAAATGCATCATTGTCCACACCTGGTAGTCACGCTCCTCCTTTGTTTCTCTACACTAGGATTTTTATTTGGTGGAATTTCGCGATAAAACGTGTCACAGGTAGCCATTTATTGTTTTAAAAACAAATACTTATTACTGCATATTTGTCCGAGATATTATACTTAATTGGCCAAAAACCCATCAGAGGATTGCACCTGGAGCAGGCAGTAGAGAACGACACGCCATCCACAACACAGTCTAACATACAGTTTATGTTATCCCAAGGCTACATAAAATACATATCACTGATATCAGATGGTAGACAGCTCATACATTTCATAAGCACGATTTTTCCTGTCACAGCCAGGTATTACCTTTCATCCCGTGTGCTGTCATCGGCCACACGTGTTTCTGGAAATACAATGCGTACATCATGTTTGTATTCAGATCTAGCAAGCATTACGAAGTTCATGAGTAGGCATAATGAAACCAGGCATCAATACCAACCGTAATTATACATATTCGACAGGGTAAATGTAGTACAATAAGCATGAATAATTAGAGGTTATTACGTTGCTCGTTTCGTTTCGGCTTACATTTAAGGGTGTGAATTTTCTCGAACACGTTCCATACCCAATAGCAGCTTCCATACCCCATATCAACCTAAATATCAGCTCGAGGTAACTTGATATCAGTATGAGACCGAAGGCTGTTATCAAGTTACAGAGGGGTGATACCTATATTGATAACACACTAGCCACGTAATGGCCTCGTCAGTACTTAGATATCATTGTTTTATACATTTCTGTGGACGATGTCATATTTCTAACGACACCTACTCAGTCGGAACTTGACCCGATTTGGATTATCTCGTTTCGATCTGCTGCAGAAGATTTCGAAAATGAAAAACAAATATGATTTGTTTTCAAAAGTAGCGTGATTGCTTCCAAATAGTGTTCATCCCGGCAATTCAGTGTCAGTATGCCGTAAAACATTCACCCAGTCCCGCTTTCCAGATGTGCTTGCTTTTTAATCCATCCCGTGCCTCATTACGACATGACTGACGTCATACTTTTGATTACGTCCATAAGTCTGTGCTACGTCATTTAAGTTAACGATGGCTGCTCCCAGTATTGTCTATCAGACCGGTAGGAAAATAATCGAATATAAAAGCTGATTATTGTGTTCTTTATGACATATCGCAATCGTTGTAGAACTAGCTCCGGATACAAATGGACTGTTGGACTTTAACACAGCGATTTATAAAGAAAATGAACTGTCATTTCGGTGATAACATTTAATTTAGTGTTGAAGCAGATTGATTATTCACGTTTCATTGACAACCTCCTAAATCGAATTAACCGTAAAGCCGCCATGTTGCTTTTTTTGTAACTGTTTCGATGAGTTTAATCAAAGTTTTCAGTCAGATACGAGCACGGGACATGTTTCACCTAGGAAACGTGATATCTGACTGGATGTCACTGTATCAATCAGCATGGGTCGTCTACGTTATTGAGGTAGGTAAATAACGGCCAGCAATAGTACAAAAGCAACAATAAAACGAGATATAGTAACATTTTGATATGTAAGAAATAATATATAGAGAATAGTAGGTTAGTGTCGTGAATTGGAAAAAAATATCTGGTGAGGCTTAGGAAACTGGATGGGCGAGGCTTGCCGTGCTGAGCCAGATATGTTTCCCCATTCACGGCACTAACATACTATTCTATTTATCCCGTCAACATTCTAAAACGTTTTAAACATTTCTTTGTAACCGCCTATGAACAGTGATTACGTCGTATTGACTGAATATCAAATATGTTTCACGGCACCGTGTTTCATGGCACATATGCACTGAGTAGACGGGATCAATATATATTACCACCCAGGCACGCGGAACTATTCCTGATGCACGTGAAACTATTTCCTATGTTACTACATGTATGTTACTATTGCCTCGTAGCACACACATATTAATACATGTGCAGTCGTGTTTCAATTGTATCCAAATATGTATGACGGTTAATACTATATTTATTTCTCTTCATATAAATTGTTGTGTGACAATCATAATGATACACATGATCGTGTGCCGTACACGTACGTATTTTCAAAACCAGTTCGCGTGGTCATCGAAATATGATAGCAATCAGAGAAGAAGTCATGATATCTTGGGCTAAACAGTATTACATGACTGAATAAGAACAATATGGAATAATGGTAAACGTTGCAAATAAAATAAACTGTTCTTCAGGCGACATAAGTTTTTCAATTATAATTGATATAAAAAAGAAGACCACACCAAATACTCAGTTTCTAAGTCAATTTCCTACCAATATGCAACAGTTTACTGTAATCACTTGCTTTGCATGAAGTACATCTCCACATAGTTACACATATGAGTACAAAAATGAATATCTGGAAATGGCGGAAATCTCGAAAATGGTACTATTGTAGCATCCGTGTGAACATTCCGTTTGCGCCTCCCAGTAAATTGATAAAGGTGGCGTTGCACCGGAATTTGTATTTCTCAGTTAACGGACATTAAAAATCCAATATATGTCAGACGTGTTCACAAAAAAAGTATCAAAATAATATTAATGAGCGATTTGAACTAACATTCAAAGTGTATATTCATTCGTGTGCAGTCAGCGTGAACATTGCAAAATGCATAATAAAATCGAAACAGCAAACTTCATCGCTGGAAACTGTATAATTTTGGCGAAGATATATCGAATATGAATGAACATACATGTATCAACATCAACAGGGTAACAATAGGGTTCACATTGCAAGACATCCTTAATCATATAAGGACAATTGCTAAAATAACTGAAAAAAATGTCATGTGAAATGCAATACACATGTATAAGCTCTAGTACCAATCACAGAGATGTTGGTTTAAGAGTTTAGTACTGTAGTTGATATTAAGGACCCGTGGGGCTCCCGAAGATCCAGTGATTCATGCATAATGTCTTCGTAAATGTGATGGGATATTTGCACTACATACACGTGAACATTTTCTTCGTACTGTATCCCACACAGTGCATGGAGGTGGCATTTCGGCCATCTTAGTGTGTACAAGCCATTGGCCAGTTTTACCTCTTATTGCGTTCGACACATACCACTAATAATATGACAAACACATGAATAAAATGTAATGCAACACGATGAAAATACATCAGACTACGTTTTGCTATGCCTTGTTTTCATCAAATTTATATACAAAGTCTGAGATCTGAAGAGTTTGTTGACCCTTTGTTAAAATGTTTGAGAATTCTGTAAAGACTCCGTAAGAACAATACACAGTGCTGTAGATGTATACCTGCATTACCATACATACTGTATCGATTCCAGTGACTTGCAAGAAGTTATCTGAGTGTATTATCATTGCTGCCTACTTGCCGGCTATGCGAGTAAATACGGATTTTACCTGTGTCAGATGTACTTATAATAATTGACAGTGCATCAGTTTGACATTTGACACTTGAATAACTATCCATTGCATAGTTTGTGAGTGATGGTAGAAAAGCTGACTGACTGAGCATGTTTTACGTTCTCAAATCCACATCTAGATAGTTATGAGTTGAGTTTCATAAACGGCATGAAACCTCCAGCAGTTTATCTATAGTGTACTTTACAGTTAGTAGGTGTCACTAAAATACAGAAACACGTGTTCTTTAACCTAAGCATGCACATTCAATTTATATGCATATCAAAGGTGCGTCAGTTGAAGTACATAGACGTCGAGTACGATGTTGGTGTTACTGTTGGTAACATTAAACCGGCTAAAATCGACGTAGTAACCTCAGGGTCGTTTTTTGCATTGCCTAGTTTCTTTCTGCCTCGAAAATGCAATTATGTATGTAACACAATTATGGTCTATAGCAGTATCCTTATTTAATACAATGCAAGTACATCTGCATCGGGTGTAATAATACTTGACATTACCAAATTACACAAACATTCGTCGTCATGGATTGGTGTAGATAGTTGTCAGTTTGTATCTTTATGTTATGTTTATATGCGACCGCTACGAAATGTACATCGAACAGAAAAAAAAAAGAACTGACATCGATAAACGAAGTTTATCCCCTCGCCGGCAGCCTTGATAATACATTATAAAAATCAAGTCATCAGTGACCTTGACCTTGTGCGGTCAAGCGTTGGTCAAACTGGTAGCCTTGATAATCAAAAAAGGAAACAAAAGAAAACAGGAAAACAACATTAACAGTTTGCCTTACTGTGGCCAAATATTATCAATATTGGTGAAGCGGTCGATGGGTTATTGAAAAAAGAAAAACAACTTTAACAGTTTTGCCTTACAAACAAGGTGAACTTAAGTCCTCAGTGACCTTGACCTTGGGCGGTCGGACGTGGGTCGTATGCAAAACAAAGCACCATCCGCAGTTCATGAGTTATTGAAAAAAGAAAGGTGTTACTAACGGATGGACGCACGGACGGACATGGACAAAGAGTATATCCCCTCTTGCATATTGGCGAGGAGAGAAAAAAGCTCGAGTGACATTGTCCTTGGGCGGTAGGACATCGGTCCTACGCAAAACGGAGCACCATCCCTGAACACACATTGTGACCAAATATTATGAAAATCGGTGAATACGTTATACTTTAACGCATTTCCCTTACAAACACTGTGAACATAATAGTGTAATACATAAGAGCTATTAAATACCAGAGTAGTGTACTTCCGGCTGAAAGCATGCCATTTGGTACGCATGGGTTTTCGAGTACGCTGAAAAAATAAGACCAGGAGACGAGCGATTAAAATTCAAAATGGATTCTTCCTGTTCAATATGGCGATTTGAAAACTTGTTTTGCTCATATCTTAATATGTGTGACTGGTAGGTACATACTTTTTGTACAAAATCAATAGTAAGAGCAGAAATAATAAAATAATATTATTATAATTTATTATGAATGCACTGTTGAGTTTTCAAAATGGTCGCCGTTCAAACATGTTTCGCCCATTTATTCACAAAATACACAATGCTCGTATCTAGCATGTTTACAAGGACAGGAAACACATTACTGATAACAATATAATTACTACAATGCTTGTTTGCCTATAAATGTTGTTTTCAATTACAAAATGGCAAGTAACTAAATATGTTCGTTGTATCTCTGCAAAATAGTAGTCTAAGATGTAGCAGATACTTATGGATAGTATTAATAATAGTATGAGCAGATAGTATTTATGTTTTAAGTTTAAGGATTATATAATTCTGTATGCATTTGTATTGTATGAATTGTCGTTCGGAATTTTGAAATCCAAGATGGCCGCCACAAATGAAAATAAGTGAGATTGCAAAACTGTAACGAAAATGTCATTTATGTCATGTAAAATGTTGTACTCTGCCCGTTTCATGCACATACAAATGACCATATTCGCATGTAAGCCAATACCAAATTATGTAATTTTCACATTCAAAATGGTCACCATTCAGAATAGCAAGTGAATAGCAATGTTTTTTAAAGTGCATAAACTGCAACGACATTCTATTGATATACTCCGTTTCGGGAATATGTGAACATAGAGGAATCATTGATACTCTTCTTGTATTTTACATAAAACCAGACGTTTTAAATACCCTATGGCCACACTTTATTAATAATACTAGGACATACAATTGATTTAGTGATGTGCATCAGAGGATATATTAGAGTGATATTAGAGTAAACACCTCATAGCACAAAGTAATGTTGGAATTATATATGCGTACGTTGCTGAAAACTCAGCCAAATATTTCTCAAATACCAGGCAATTACAATTTGTTGACAAAATAGCTAAATAAAACAGAAGTAGCTGCAATGTGGTAAATGTGTATAAGTTTGCATTAAAGTTTCTGTCAAAATTTGAGTTAAAGTTTTCACATACAGAGATAGTACCTACTATCTCAGTAACCGTAAGTCAATATTTGCTTGAAACTTTGTATGCTTATTGGCCATCAAACTTCAAATAAATACACTTTGAGACCATCAAATGTCTCGGCGGGCTCGACATGCGGGCCACGGCCATCTGGTTTGGATAAAGTTTGTCGGTATACTATCAAAGCCTCGGCGGATGCGGCATGTTTTTACGTCAACGGGCTAAATATTTTTTGCAATAGAAGTTGTTTTTGTACTATCAAATGCCTCGGCGTTCAAGACGATCCTAAATTTGCACTAACGAGCATTTTAGTCGTATGAAGTTTAGTTAAACGGGCCCCTGATACATATTATGCTCCATAAACGTAATATAACTTCTCACCTCAGTTTCGTCAGACATAATTCAACACGTTTTTATCATGTGGCGAATTTACAGCACGTTTTTATTTCTCCTTGACTATAACATTCTTGACGCGCAGGGTTATTTCTGACGCGGTGATATCTGAGAACCAACGTACTTTTTATGGCCTTATGTATTTATTTATTTTATTTTATTGGTATATAACGGCCTATCAAAAGGTAGTGGTGTAAGGCCGCGCCAGCGGGTTCAATCCCGCATGTGCATGTAACCTACTGCATTGGTGGGAAAATCCCAAATCAGAACGGAATATTTACATCGAGAAAAAATATATTCAGCCCTGTAATTAGAATAACCTGACATGGCGCCAGGTCCATACCGCACCAAAGTCACTTGGCCTCTTCCCATATTAAAAAGTAATACCGGTAGGATTACTCTTATAACCAGATTCAACTGTCACATACAAAAGACGTATGTGAGGGCCAAACCAGGTTTCCAGTCGGGATTCCGGTAGGGATGAATCTCGATCGTTAAATTACCCATCGCGTGCACCCACTTGCCACACACCCAGTAAGGATGAACCCCGATCGTTAAATTACCCATCTCGTGCACCAAACTGCCACACACCCAGTAAGCATGGTAAGAATGAATCCCGATCGTTAAATTGCCCATCGCGTGCTGCCACGCCTTATGTATTTAGTTACATCTCATCTACTGTGCATGTGATACGGAACAGTTATATACAGTGGAACCTCTCTAAACCGGACACGAATAAAACACATGTGATCTACTTTTGATAAGTTTCTTGGTCATTTATCTCATGTCATCTTTCGTGATCGCATAGCACGCAACTATGGCTGAGAATGATCAAATGCCTGATTTACAGTGAAAGCTCCCTAAGCCGGACAATCTGGGACCTCCCAGAGTGTCCGGCTTAGAGAGATTTCACTGTTATATACATTCGCATGTACAATTGACATTCACTATGGTATTCCAATTAAAATAGTAATCTGGCACTACACAACCGTCTGCGTTAATTTTGCCCAGATGTCAACGTTTCTGAATATCTATTCGTAATCTGAACTCACTGATTACGTAAATACACAACCGCCTCGGTTAATCTTGTCTAAATGACAACGTTTCTGAACAGCCATTGACAATCTCAACTGGCGATCAAGCAGTTTGATTGACTGAGCCTGAGCTGTAGCACATCTCAGGTTCTGCCAACCAAGCTGATTGAGTTCAAGCACAATATTCAATTACGATTATTTGTAATCCTATTTTACGGGAAGGGGCCAAGTGACGTTGGTGTGGTATGGACCTGACACCAGGTCACGTTATTCTGATTTCAGGGCTGAATATAATTGTTTTGATGTAAATATTCCGTTCTGATTTTGGGATTTCCCCCACCCCAATGCAGCAGTCCACATACGTTAGCCAGGCCTTAAATGACCTTATAATCTGTTTCACGAAACCTGCCCAAATTTTACGGCTATATAAACAATGCAAAAACAATATTTTTTTCGATAATATTAAATTAAAGCAAAATTTAAGAATGAGCCTTCTTTTTATTTCGTGAAATTTGGTCAAATATTGGTTTTATTACGAAAAAATGATTTCTCTATGGGAATTTAACATGGGGGGAAAAGAGGTAGAGGACTTGTGGGAGGAGTCAAAAAACATTTTTTTTTTGGAAATTGACTCCGAAACCTAGCTAGATAGCTTGGAAATGATCTAACTAAGAAAACAAAAGTTAAATTTTAAAAATCGGTCCGGTATTTCTGAAATTCTGAAATATTTCCCCATGTTAAATCCCCATAGACATCTTCACTCCGTGAAGATGTCTATGGGGATTTAACATGGGGAAATTTTGTTTTCGCAATAAAATCAATATTTGACCAAATTTCACGAAATAAAAATATGGCTCATTCTTCAATTTTCCTTTAATTTAATATTATCAAAAGAAATCTTGTTTTTGAATTGTTTATATAGCCGTAAACTTTGGGCAGCTTTCGTGAAACAGACAGTAGTTGTTGATAGACCGATAAACACCAATCAATCAATCAATCAATTCAAGTGGAACAATGCAGCGCTTCGTCCTGACGATATGTCACTCAACGCTACTTAGAGCTATGAGTACTAAACACGTGTTTCGTATACAGTGAAACCTCTCTAAACCCTGAACTGGTGCCAGGTCCATACCACACCAAAGTCACCCTGGGAGGTGTCCGGTTTAGAGATGTTCCAGATGTAAATCAGGCATATGACCATTCCAGGACATACTTATGACTTTTGTAATCATGAACATGCATTATTATCTGAGATGCATTACCATGAAACCTCTCAAATCTTGGTATCCGGTTTAGAGAGGTTCCACTGTAGTTACTAGATGATTATTTGTTAATGCACTATCTTCTACATGTAGATGAATGTGGATTCGCTTGGAATCCAGCGGCTATGTTGACAATAAACATTTTACGCCTGTGCGCAGTGCAACAACCGTGATAACTAGCGTTACAAACGCTATTTGTTTGCTGCAATTGGCCATGAATATAATGCGTGTTATGTCGTATTTTGTTTACGCACTTGTACATCTGCACCAATTGCCCGTAAGCAAATACTATTAAAATTGGACTCCATATCACAGGTTGTATTATAAGGAGACACGTTTTGTTTCATCCAATCTTTAGATATGACATTTTTCGGACGACTTAAACCTTCCTTTATCATTGTCAGATGTGTTGTTGGCGTTATTATACAGTTATACATGTATAAGGTATATCAACATTGAATTGTCACTACTGATACATGTATCTGGTATATCAACATTTAAGTGTCACTACTAACACATGTATCAGGTATATCAACATTGAATTGCCGCTACTGATACATTTATTTGGTATATCAACATTGAATTGTCACTACTGATACATGTATCAGGTATATCAACATTGAATTGCCGCTACTGATACATGTATCAGGTATAACAACATTGAATTGTCACTACTGACACATGTATCTGGTATATCAATATTGAATTGCCACTACTGATACATGTATCTGGTATATCAACATTGAATTGCCGCTACTGATACATGTGTCTGGTATATCAACATTTAATTTTCACTACTGATACATGTATCAGGTATATCAACATTGAATTGCCGCTACTGACACATGTAATCAGGTAATAACAAACATTGAATTGTTTCCACTACTTGATACATGTATCAGGTATATCAACTTAATTGAATTGGCCGCTAACTTGACCGAACATTTATCAGGTAAAACAACATTTGAATTTGTCCACGACTTATACAATTATCAGGTATAACAACATTTGAATTGCCGCTACTGATAAACAAATGGGGATTTTTTTCATTTATCTGGTCAATATCAACATTGAATTGTACACTACTGTGAATTACCTTTATACAGGTATATCAACATTGAATTGCCGCCACTACTTGATAAAACATTGAAACCAGGTAATAACAACATATTGAATTGTCACTACTGATACAATTTACAGTAATTAATCAACATTGAATTGGTCCACTACTGAAACAATGTATCCAGGTTAAATCAACATTGAAGTTCCGCTAACTGATACAAGTATCTGGTATACCAAACATTGAATTTCCGCTACGAATACATGCCATCTGGATTATATCAACATTGAATGTTAGCCGCTAACTGATACATGTATCTGGTATATCAAACATTGAATTTCCGCTACTGTTACATTATCTGATATATTAATCATTGAATTGCCGCTTACGGATACATGGTATATGGATATCAACCTTAAATTTAAAAGTGCCGCTACTGATACATGTATCAGGATATATCAACATTGAATTGGTCCCGCTACTGAAATACAAGTAATCAGGTTATATCAACAATGAATTTGCCGCTACTTGATACAATGTTATCAGGTTATAAACAACAGTTGAATTTGTCAGCTATACTGATACATGTAATCTGGTTATATCACATTTGAATTGTCACTACAGATACATGGTATAACATGTATCAAGGTATATCAACATTGAAATTGCCGCTACTGATACATGTTAAATCTGTACTGATCAACATTATTGAACACTACTGGGATCACATAACTAGTATATCACATAGAATTAGCGCTACTGATAACAAGTATGATATCAATATTGATTAATTGCCGCTACTGATACATGTATCTGGTATATCAATATTGAATTGCCGCTACTGATACATGTATCTGGTATATCAACATTGAATTGTCACTACTGATACATGTAGCAGGTATATCAACATTGAATTGCCGCTACTGATACATGTATCTGGTATATCAACATTTAATTGTCACTACTGATACATGTATCAGGTATATCAACATTAGATTGCCGCTACTGATACAAGTATCTGATATATCAATATTGAATTGCCGCTACTGAAACATGTATATTGTATATCAATATTGAATTGTCGCTACTGATACATGTATCTGGTATATCAATATTGAATTGTCACTACTGATAAATGTATCTGGTATATCAATATTGAATTGTCACTACTGATACATGTATCTGGTATATCAACATTTAATTGCCGCTTCTGATACATGTACATGTATCTGGTATATCAACTTTGAATTGTCACTTTTGATACATGTATCTGGTATATCAACTTTGAATTACCGCTACTGATACATATATCTGTTTGTCAAAAATGAATGGCCACTACTGATACATGTATATGGTATATCAACATTGAATTGTCACTACTGACGCATGCATCTGATATATCAAACGTGAATTGCCACTACTGATACATGTATCAGGTGTATCAAAATTGAATAATTGCCACTACTGAATTGAATTGCCACTACTGATACATGTATCTGATATATACAAATTGAATTGTCACTACTGGTAGCAGGGGCTATACATGTAACCCTGTTTCTTTTCATTGTTAACGGAGACATCATATGCAATGATCACACTTTATATGTCACTAAAATTTTAAAGTGGTTATACCAATTAAATGCACCGCCTGAATTTATTCAGGCGGTGCATTTAATTGGTATAACCACTTTAAAACTATCCTGCCTCATTGGCATATCATAATAGCCTGCTACAAAGGTGCGTCTCTTTAAAAAAACTTAAAGATTAATCAATGATTATATCTGTATTGCGGGCCCTCGTCATGCTTAAAACTGGTGGAATAGTTTCACAAGTATAAATGTATTTGACCATTTGAATGCGGGAAACAAAAATAGTCATCTGCTGTTGTTACATGTATCTGTTATATGTTTTATCTTTTTTTCAATGAAAATCTTGTTTGACATCGGAAATGATTATAAAGTGTTGTCAAAACATGTTTTGCTGCGAAAAATTGAAAATATAATATAGACAGCAGATGACAAAATTTAATTCAGCGTTGTAAGAGTTAAGTCCTATTTATAAAGAACAGTTGTTGCATACTAGATGTTACCACAATATCAGTTGTATGTGCACCCTGAAGGAGTGCACAATGCGAAAGCGAGAAATCCGAAACTCAAATGAAATGTCATGCAAAGCATGAACTGTATTTGGCGAAATCAATGAGGTGATTCTAATATGTTGGAGTAACAAGCTTTAGTGGAAAATATTTGAAATATTCAAAACAACAGATGACAAAGGGTGTATTACTGCCAACATATCTGCTGGACATCAAAGGGAATAGCGGTCAATAGCCACATACCGGTAGTAACCGGTATTAACCGTTTTAACATGTTTAACACCACAGACTCTACAGCAATATTTGCAAACTTTATGTAGTTCCAGATAAGCCGGCTTAATAAACGGACTAGTGTGAAAATCATTTTCTAACGAACGGATTGGCCGGAGAATTATCATGGATCAATCCCATTCACTTACACTGGAGTAAACCTAGACATTATCTACACTATTCAGTTTAATAATACAACGCCAAAACTGTTTACAAGTTCACCCATACTGAAGAGAAAAGAAACAACTTGCAAGCTATATCGCGCTTTCCGAAATTTAAGCGGGCGCGACAATAAAATGATCACTAAATTACAATAGTAGACAGTATTAACTAATAAGGCCTAAACAAATTAGCTGTGTTTCAGATTACATGCTGAAAAAAGGTTTGGTCGGTATGTTGTCAATTTTGTTTAGGCAAACATAAGTGAAAACTAACAAATATTGTTTTAAATATTAGCTATACTTACAGTATTGGTTTAAAACACACTTTGTGCATAACAATGACTAACTAGTTAAAAATACTTTTTGCATAAAAAATATCGAGGTAACAATTTATTTCATTAGTTTTTTTAAATGTATGAAAAATATTACGACCACATCAAAAAAACAGGGTCGGTCGGGATACCTGAAACACCGCTTATTTGTACACGTTCTTAGGGAGAGGTACCCCACTCAAGTGTGTGTTATTCAGACATATATACTGGACAACATAGACATGGGTTCATGCCGTCACATTCCCCTAAAGGGGTTGCAATGGGAATTCTCAGATGACCAGTTGCTCATTTTTGCGATATTTTTGTCAATTATGCATAAAACATAGGTATTATAGATCACAGGTATCTCAAATTATATACATCAGTTTCTTATGTACACACACCGCAGTACGTTATTGTGGTACAAGCTATAGTTGTTGCATTCAGTGAAAAACAGACTAAGACAATAAACAGGCAGATGCAAAAATAAGCACCCTACAATATGTTTACCAGTAGTATTGAAAATAGCAATGCTTGTTTAATCAGAATGGGCCCCACTGGGACTCGAACCCAGGTCACTAGTATGAATACCAGTATGCTAGCCGCTGCACTACAAGGCCTGACCAAACCGATAAACACAACATTATTCAATTCAATACCATGTTAAATTGTATAAAACGTCTGTACATGTATAACGCGGGTCTCTCGTGGAGGTGCAGTGTAATACACGATGTATGCAGAATTCATTTCAGTTGCTGAGCCACTTAAACCGGAATTTGCCAGAAAGACCGAAAGAGTCTATCTATCGGAATGTTATCTATCGCTGGCTTGACTCCGGTATTTCACACTCGCTGAAAACTCACCGAAAACAAAGTTGCTAAATTAATGCATTTAAAGCATGTAATGTATACATGTAGTATCAACACTTTACCCTATATAATTTATATAAATACTTTAATAGATAGGTCCCAAAATCCGCACCTGTGCACATAGATGTCCATTTGTAACCACTATATATCATGGGTTACATAGGTTACATGTCTTGTCTCAATGTTATAAACCGATACTAAAGCATGCTCTGCAGAGATGGGCAATGAATCTTTGTTATGCCTTTCATTTTTGGGTTACACGGTTACACGCTCTTTGTCTTTGGTTACATACGGTTACATCGGTTACATACTATTCTTCTGAAAGGACGGACGATCAATTTGATTTTTTATATTTAATGCCTTTCATTTTGATTTACACGGTTACACGCTATATGTCTTTGGTTACATACGGTTACATCGGTTACATGCTATTCTTCTGAAAGGATGGACAATGAATTTTATTTTTTATGTTTAATGCCTTTCATTTTTGGGTTACACGGTTACACGCTATATGTCTTTGGTTACATAGAGTTACATCGGTTACATACTATTCTTCTGAAAGGATGGACGATCAATCTGATTTTTTTTATATTTAATGCCTTTCATTTTTGGGTTACACGGTTACACGCTATATGACTTTGGTTACATACGGTTGCATCGGTTACATTCGATGAATCTGATTTTTTTTATATTTAATGCCTTTCATTTTTCGGCTACACAGTTACACGCTCGTTGTCTTTGGTTACATCGGTTACATACTATTCTTCTGAAAGGATGGACGATGAATCTGATTTTTTTTATATTCAATGCCTTTCATTTTTCGGTTACACGGTTACACGCTATATGTCTTTGGTTACATACGGTTACATTGGTTACATACTATTCTTCTGAAAGGACGGACGATCAATCTGATTTTTTTATATTTGATGCCTTTCATTTTTCGGTTACAGGGTTACACGCTATATGTCTTTGGTTACATACGGTTACATCGGTTACATACTATTCTTCTGAAAGGACGATCAATTTGATTTTTCATATTTAATACCTTTCATTTTGGGTTACACGGTTACACGCTATATGTCTTTGGTTACATACGGTTACATCGGTTACATACTATTCTTCTGAAAGGACGGACGATCAATCTGATTTTTTTATATTTAATGCCTTTCATTTTGGGTTACACGATTACACGCTATATGTCTTTGGTTACATACGGTTACATACTATTCTTCTGAAAGGATGGACGATCAATCTGATTTTTTTATATTTAATGCCTTTCATTTTGGGTTACACGGTTACCCGCTATATGTTTTTGGTTACATACTGTTACATCGGTTACATACTATTCTTCTGAAAGGACGGACGATTAATCTGATTTTTTTATATTTAATGCCTTTCATTTTGGGTTACACGGTTACACGCTATATGTCTTTGGTTACATACGGTTACATACTATTCTTCTGAAAGGATGGACGATCAATCTGATTTTTTTATATTTAATGCCTTTTATTTTGGATTACACGCTATATGTCTTTGGTTACATACGGTTACATACTATTCTTCTGAAAGGACGGACGATCAATTTGATTACACGCTATTCTCAACGAGACGGTTCAAATGGTGGTCACAGAATATACTTTCAAGGAGAAATTAGAAAAAGTTATAAATAGGATATTATTGACAAAGACTTCCACTGAGAAGTTTAATCATTTTTGTCCGGCTATTGGTACAGTCCGACTACTGGTTACTGCCAATGATATGACGAAAATGTTGCAGACATTTTTTGAAAACTTTCCGTCTAGAGACACACTTTGTTTTCAGACAAAAGAGAATCCCAAAGATCTACCAAAACAAATACATACAATGAGCAACAAAGTTAACTGCCACACAACAAAACTATTTACAAGTCGCATCCCTGTGTTATCTTTGTCAGCTCGGTGGTTTCAGATTACGAACGTCAACGAAGTGGGTGAGGTAACAAAAGTGAAACACTTTACTGCAATTTTCGGGACCAGCGCATGAACCAGTACTTGTACCATGTTCCTGGAGATGATATGGCTATAGTATGATCTTTCTAACGTTTTGTGAGACTAGTGATGTGTCTTGGGATGTACCGATTTAAACAATTTTAACACATACCGATCTGAGAAGAAGACGCCGAATCTTTCCAAATTACAAGCAGGCGTAAATTTTTGTGCATGAGCGCGTTTTGAGAAAAGTAGATAAAGCTTGATCTAAATTAATTAATATTGGTTTTATTTATCAATCCTGTGTATTATTTGTATTAGTTTGTACAATTACAGAGTCTGTAGCTGAGAAATCTTTTTATCAAATGTGGAACTATTTTTTACTGCGTACACACAAATGGTGAGGTGGTTTGCTGTTACATTTATCGACCATAATGGCTGTTCCCATCCAAAATCGGGCACAAATTGTCCCAAAACACGATTTTCTAACATTTGTTCCCCTTAGCTGTGCATGTCAACACGTAGAGCACCAAAGTGTGGAATTATGGTGGAAATTTCATGAAAAGTTATGTGTTGAGTTTTCCGTAAAAAAACCTGCCAAAATGTCCCCTACCTCGGCGTGTTTAACATATTGTCTTGATGAATTTATTTCAAATGCTGGAATTATAAGGAATGAATGGCCTTTTTGTGGAATTTATCGGGGATATAAACTTGGAAAAGTCGCGGGAATACTAGACGAGGCCTTCCGGCCTTCGTCCAGTATTCCCGCGACTTTTCCAAGTTTATACCCCGATAAATTCCACAAAAAGGCCATTCATTCCTATAACTAACAATAGGATAAAAATAAACAATTGGGGATAAAAAATTACAATTTTTGAAAAAAAAATATTTTTTTTTTCGAAAATTGTAATTTTTTATCGCCAATTGTTTATTTTTATCGCCAATTGCGAAAGTGGTTTTTCCAAGTTTATACCCCGATAAATTCACAGAAAGGCCATTCATTCCTATAATACACCCCGCCATCAAAGTCAACTATCCGATTGAGGTTTTCATTGCATGGTTGTTTAAGGTACTTTAAATATGGACATCTAATAAAAAAACTACTAATAAAACAATAGCTACTTACATAAATAAACCATATGGATGCGATCAGTAAGTATTTTACTTACACAATTACTTACACAATTACGTCTCCAAACTGTACGTGTGCTTATTAGTTTATGGTGTGAATTCCTTGATGGCAGCATCTGCATAAAGACTTATTGAACACATATCATGCATATATAATATACATGTAGTATGGTTTATTTGTGTAAGTAGCTATCGGTTTATGAGTAGGTATTTTATTAGATTTCCATTGACTTTGCATGGTGCCATAATAAGTGCACAACTGATTACATAATGTCGTATCAGGCATTAACTTGATACGAATATCCGGGTTACAACGAATTGAAAGCTGACGTATCATCAGTCTGACGGCGTCACATGAAGTTAGAAGTAAGTGTAATGACGTAATCGTAATCGAGCTGTCGTTCTTTTCCACCACACTTACTTTGAATATCGGCGTAAACACGTTGTCTGATAAATATATTACCAGTCTAGTGTCTGTGGATATCAAGTTGATCATGCTCGGCTCGGAAACGGTAATAATTGCTCGGCGAGCCTCGAAATTCCTACGCATTTCCTAACCTTGCCTGATAAACTTGATATCAATATATAATAGAGAGGATTTCTTCATTTTGACGGCACGTGATCTAGGTCTTTGAAAACTACACGTCGCGCAGAAAAACTACATAAATACTACCGGGCTAGTGTGTTTTTATATCAAGTTCATCAGGCAATTATAGGAAACGCATAGGAATTCGGAGGCTTGTCCAGGAATTTCTACCGTTTCCGATCCTGATGAACTTGATATCAACAGACAGTAGCCTGTTATTCTATGTATCAGGTAACGTTTCAATCTCGAGAATTACCACACATGACGTTGTTATATATGGACAGAACGCGGACATGTTTACGTTGCGTCGTTACACTGGCGTCATTCGATAACGTCACCTGACGTGATCCGACCAATGGAAAGTCATATTTCCCTTCATTGTAAACAGATATTCGTATCAGGTTAATGCCGATGCAACAATGAGTTATCAGTCAGTACGTATTCAGTCAATACAGGGCAGATTAACTGATAGTTACACGTTCATACCAGCGTGTTGGCACTAAAGTGACTGGGTCTCATATGCTATCACATGTGTCCAACATGCAGTTGTAGCACCGATTATCAGATTCAAAACATATTAATAAATACTACAAGAGTGCCGACAGAGTTCCCGATTTATAGAGGTACCTAGGGGACCTTCCGTGTGCCCGGTTTAAAGAGGTTCCTATGGGACATTCCAGGTGCCCGATTTATAGAGGTTCCTAGAGGACCTTCCATGTGCCTGGTTTATAAAGGTTCTTATCGGACCTTCCAGGTGACGACTTATAGAGGTTCCTCGGGGACCTTCAATATGTCCAGTTTATACAGGTTCCTAGGGGACCTTAAAGTTGCCCTGTTTATAAAGGTTCCAAGGCGACCTAATAGGTGTCCTGTTTATAGAGGTTCCTAAGGGAATTCCAGGGGCCCGGTTTATAGAGGTTCCTATGGGACCTTCCATGTGTCGGATTCTTAGGGGACCTTACAGGTGTCCGGTTTATAGAGGCTCATTGGGGACATTCGAGGTGTCCGGTTTATAGAGATTCCTAGGTGACCTTCCAGGTGCCCGATCTATAGAGGTTGCTAGGTGACCTTCCAGATGTCAGGTTTTTAGATGTTCCTAGGGGACCTTCCAGGTGGCCGGTTTATATAGTTTCCTAATGGAATTTCATGTGGCCGGTTTATAGAGGTTCCTATGGTACGTTCCAGGTGTTCAGGTTATAGAGGTTCATAGGGGACCTTCCAGGTGCCCGTTCCGAAGACGTTTCTAGGTGACCTTCCAGGTGCCCGGTTTATAGAGCTTCCTATGGGATATTCCAGGTGTCCAGTGTATAGAGGTTTCTAGGGACCTTACAGTTGCCCGGTTTATAGAGGTTTCTAGATGAACTTCCAAGTGTCCGGTTTATAGAGGTTCCTAGGGTACATTACAGTTGCCCGTTTTATAGAGGTTCCTAGGTGAACTTCCATGTGCCAAATTTATATAGGTTCCTAGGAGACATTCCAGGTGCCCGGTTTATAGAGGTTCCTAGGGTACTTTCCAGGTGTCCTGGTCATATGTGACCTTCTAGGTGTCAGGTTTATAGAGGTTCCTAGGGTACCTTCTAGGTGTCCGGTTTATAGAGGTTCCTAGATGACCTTCTAGGTGTCGGGTTTATAGAGAATCCTAGGGGACGTTCCAGGTGCCCGATTTATAGAGGTTCCCATGTGACCTCCCAGGTGCCCGATTTGTGAAGGTTCCTAGGGTACCTTCCATGGGTCCGGTTTATAGAGGTTTCTATGGGACATTCCAGGTGTCCGGTTGATAGATATTCCTAGTTTCCAGGTGTCCGGTTTACAGATGGTCCTAGGGGACCTTCCAGGTTCCCGGTTTATAGAGAAATTCTCAAGAAATCGAGTAAGCGGTATGCGAAGTACTATGACAGGAAAGCGCGTTACCGGAAGTATAAGGAGAGTGAACGGGTGTTAGTACTACTCCCCACTGATATGAACAAACTGTTATTCCAATGGAAAGGTCCATACCCTTTAGTGGAAGTACTAAATTACTGGGATTATAGGATCGACATGAAGGGGAAACTGAAAACATTCCATGTCAACATGTTGAAGCACTATGATGAGCGTACGCCTCAAAACCCAGGGAAGGGGATACTAGCCGTCATAAACACGGCGGTAATTGACGACATACTTGACGGGAACTCGGGTACAGGGGAGTGTAGTGCCGATGAGCACATGACGTGTCCAATGGGGCCACAGGAATCGATTGACAGGGTGGACGTAGACCCAGGGTTGCCCAAGGACCAACAAAACGTAGAAGTACAAAGGGTGCTTAAGGAATATGAGCACGTACTGACTGTTAGACCAGGTGGGCACATGCACATCTCCAAACCCAGTCGTCTGTACATTCATGTTATTTAGTCATGTACGTTCACAGTGTATTGTGAATATTGTAAATTATATTGCGACCTGGATAGGCCAGATCGACCTGAAGGGCGTATCGAGCGGGGCATTATTCCGGTGACGTCATTCCGTCCAAGGACGATACGAATCTCGAAAAACGTTCACCCGTGTGATATTGGCCCCATCCGCCTAAGTAGTCTGTATCTTCCATAGTCACTGTCATCATGGCGGAAACCGGAGTTGAATAACGGAAACTCTAAAATCGGATCTTAATCATGATGCATAATGTTGAACTATACCTACCTGTTCCAGAATCGTGACGATGCATTGGTTGTGCGATTGCATCTGACGGTTTCATCCAGAGGACGTTGTCCGTACTGACATTATCATTCTTTGTTTGTCCATGTCATTATTTGTAAATACATCATCATTGCAACTATGTACCTTGTTGTCTCTTTCCACATCGTGCTTGGTGTTCCATCCCATCAGTAAACTATTCCGGTGTCACCCTGGCGTGACACCAATATCCTTGGCGATCACTCTCCGATTTCCATGTATCACTCGCAGTTGCAGGTTAAGTCACATTTGAAAGGCGCGAATATGTCTGCGGGAAACGAATAAGCCCACCGTGACTTTGGGGTCGCCTCAAGGTTTTTGGTCCAGCATGCGCGTCTCGCTACCTTACACTGGCTAAAGTGCATAATGATCATGGAACATACATACAATTCCTTTTCGTCCCAGTAATAATGCATTTATATCGAGGATATAAAACAGATTTTTGTTTAATGTTCATATATCTTGCTTATTAGTCTATCCTTTTCAGGAAAGGGTTAATATTGTTATTACAAAACAAGTCACCTAACTATACAAAGCGTGAGGACACTTGCGCAAGTTAACAATCATTAGCTATTTGTTTAGCGAAAACAGGTAAAATACAATATTAATGGTGTTATAATATGAAGGATATGACACAGAAAATGTACATGCTTCTACATCGAAACTAGTATATCACATCCAGAAATGGTTAATCTTGTTATTACAAAAACAATATACAGATATAGAAAGAAATACAAAACTAGTAGCGTGAAAACTGGTGCAGGATTTGTCATGATTTGTTGGTGAACAATTGCCCCAGTGTATCGCTTGAATGTAAAGGTACACACGGTGAATGCATTATATTAACACCCTATATAGCAATCATCGTTAAAGGAAGCTAAACCCCTGGTTGGCAGTCCTCAATGACCTTGACCTTTGGCGGTCGGACGTGGATATTGAGCTAAACAAAGTAGCATCCCTAGACACATATTGTTACTACATATTATCAAAATCGGTGAAGCGCTTCATGAGCTATTGAAAACAATACAAAATAATTTCCTTACAAACAAAGTGGACATAAGTCAGCAGTGACCTTGACCTTGGGTGGTCGGACATGGTTCGTATGCACAATAAAGCAGCATCCCTAGACACACATTTTGGCCAAATATTATCGAAATCGGTGAAGCGGCTCACGAGTTATTGAACAAATAAAAAAAATATGCTTGCCTTACAAACAACGTGAACATAAGTCCTCAGTGACCTTGACCTTGGACGGTCGTACATGTCTTGTATGCAAAATACAGCAGCATCCCTAGACAAACATTGTGGCCAAATATTATCAAAATCGGTGAAGCGGTTGATGAGTTATCGAAATAAACAACAAAAAAACAACATGTTTGCCTTACAAACAAGGTGAACACAAGTCGTCAGTGACCTTGACCTTTCGGGTGGTCGTACGTGGGTGGTATGCAGAACAAAGCACCATCCATAGATACACGTTGTGGCCAAATATTATCAAAATCAGTGAAGCGGTTCATGAGTTATTGAAAAAATGAAAAGTGATGTACAGTACGTATATCATGTATATGGAATAACGCTATATCCTCTCTTGTCTATCGGTGATGGGATAACAAGCGTTCCTTCACTGTGTAATATGTCTCTGCCTAGTCTTACAAAACGAGCGTGTCACTTTCAACATGCCCTTGGTATAACGTGCATATGCCCGAAGGATGATACATGTACCAGTGATCTGATTCAGACACTTCGCTAACCAATATCACATACTACAATACATTCGCGATACAGTGTAATGTTTAGTAAATTGATTAAACTGTTGGATAGCATGACGGAAACGAGCATAATCATCCTATTCAGAAAATATCCAAATTATCCCGTTTACCATCGATGCAAATTCGGCCTTTTGGCACTCAACGTAGTAACGTCATCGGCCCAAGATCGGCCGGCTGGCACACAGCTGGTTAAGCCCTACACTTCAAAGTTTGTATCGCCTACTATTTTATTGCACCCCCTTTAATATTAAACGATGACACCGATGCCATAAAAAGAGCATATTCCGAGTTGCATAGGAAGTCAATTAATGACTTTAATAAAAATCTTAGTAAATTAACACATACTTTCGAGCATAGTCATCGCATAAGCTTAATATCATCATTTGAAGCAGTGTTGTTCATCTACCGTGTCAGTGTCTTTGTGTGCATAGCATCAAGTGTTTAGTTTATGTATGCTAATACAATATGGTATGTACATATATATTTTTAGGAATTAATTGCGAGGGACCGTTAGCGACAGCAGCATTTATTTCACTGTAGATCAGTAGCCGATTTCATCAACATTGCAAAGTATACTTATCTAGTATAATTTGAGGGAGACATTTTCAATTTTAGGAGAAATTTATTAATTTTTATTATACTGAATTTATTACATTATCACAGCCATTATGGCTGTGATAATGTAATAAATTCAATAAAATAATTCTGCATACTTTTAATCATGAAATCCAATATGTGAACAATATCATACGTACAATAAGCAACATTTATAATACAGTCTCCTATCCGAGTATCGATTTTCCATTTGCTTTCGAAAGGGTAGACAACTCTGGTAACATGACAACATATTGGGGTTAACTTTTGCAATATGTGAAGTAAGTGCAGCGCCACACTGTCCAGCGATTGATACAACATTGCAATCTTGGAGTCCAGAACAATTACAACACACTACGTACATGTTATACGCCCATTACGTCGAATTGTGCAAAACTGTCTATCCACCTATGATCATGGTCTCAACAGGAATTTGCGAACGCTAATTTTTGTCGCGCCCGCTTGCGAACAGCGCGGTATAGTCGGCACATTGGTGTACGTCGATACGTCCGTAGGTCTGGTTAAAATGTATTGGATTTAGTTTAAATTGTTTAAGAACACTATATCTCAGCAACTGCTTCGCCAATACACTATAAACTTCACATGTGTCTTTATCATCATCCATATTTTCATTATCTGCCCAACCCGTGCGGCCCCTGTGCCCGATGTCAAAGTAATTTACCTTAAAGTCTTTTTGGATTTCGGTTAAAGTTTTTAGGAACACTATTTATCCCGTCAACGCAGTGCCTATGTGCCGTGAAACACGGTGCCGTGTAACATATTTGATATCCTGTCAATACGACCTAATCACAATTCATACGCGGTTACACAGAAATGTCCAAACCACAGTGTTGGCCAGTGCTTGATTGATCAGACTGGTGAAAATGGGACTGTTCACAGTGTATGTGCGTGCTAAATTTCGCAAATAAAAACGTCATCGCCGGAAAATAAAATTGTTAATATTAAATGTATGCCATTTTCTGGATGCCAAAGCCATTTCCATTGCGACCCTCAAGTTCCAATGGTTGGCTCTATTCCCTTTCCGTGCGTCATTCAGCCACGACTGACGTCAGTAAGTCTACTACGTCATTTAAAATAAAAATGGCTGCTCCAAGTGATTCCAGTCAGGTAAGGAAATAAACCAATAACATAGTTGTTTGTCGTGTTGATTATTATTCTGGACAGCTCGCAATCGTTGCGGAACCTGCTCCGAATGAAAATGGATGCTTCTGGTGAATTTTCACAGTATATTTCGTTGACAAGGAGCAGTAATTTCACATTGTCGGTGACAAAATATAAAGAATCAACAGAACATTCATCTGTTAAACCCGCCTGAAGTATATACATAGTGTACTGGTAAGTCTGGACGCATTGATTCCGCTGGTCACCATTCTAAATGGGATTTATTTGCAAAGCCGCCATCTTGTTTGTTTTTTTCCATCATCTATGAACGATCCAATGAATACAAACAAATTCATTGTTACATGATAATATTATTCTGTAAACATTTAGATGAGTAAAGTACCTAAAGGCTAAAACAAGCATTGATCAATTTACTGTCATGGCTGTTCATTAAGGGATTATTACATCCATAAAGTATCGAACTATGTTGTGAGCGCAAATGAGTGGTTGATGTAATTCGGTTATAACTTATCTCGCGTTTGAAGCCTAAATTAACTAAATTAAGTTGATTTAAATGTTGTTTGACAATGTTGACGGGATAAATAGAATAGTAGGTTAGTGCCGTGAATGGGAAAAAATATCTGGCGCGGCACGGAAACGGGATGTGCTCGGCAGAGCCTCGCCCATCCCGTTTCCTAAGCCTTGCCAGATATGTTTTCCCATTCACGGCACTAACCTACTATTCTCTATTTATCGCCCACCATATGCCCCGAGACAAGGATATCCGTATAATACATACGAGTGAGATTTCCCTGTCTCACCCTACACGTGCTTGTAGCACATCTAGAAATGGTAAATTATCTAATTGGGCAATATTAATTGAGCAATATTCCGGCTAATGTGCTTGATGTATGTCCCATAAAATAATGAATACGTTTAATGTGTATGGTTTTCAATGGTTGTTGATGTGTTTAATAGCACGCCATAGCGTGATGACGTCGTTTTAATTATAATGACGTCAGCAACGTGCAACGTACATTGTCGCGTCGCCAAGGCTGTATGGTGATGATATTGAACATTAATTTGGCAATAATTTGTTAATTAAACTATCCACTGGAATGTCATTAATTCGTGGGTAAAAACTTTATTTTAAGGACCCGTGGGGCCCCTGATAATCCAATGATGCATGCATAATTGCTTCGTAAATGCGATGGGATATAAGCATAACATGCATGTATGAATATTCTCTTATTACTATATCCTATACAGTGCATGGAGTTGGCATGTCGGCAATCTTCGTGTGTACAAGCCATTACACAGTTTCATATCTTATTGAGTTTGAAACATCACTAATAATATGATAAACACATGAATACAATTGAGTGCAACATAAGGGGAGACATCAGACTACATCGTACTATGCTTTGTTTTCGTCAGATGTATATACAAAAACTGATATTTGAAGTGTTCAGTGACCCTTTGCTAAAAGGTTTGAGAATTCAGTCACAAATTGTGTAATCGTAAGAACAATACACAGTGCTGTCGATAAACCATATACATGTATACTGTATAGAATCCAGTGGCTTGTAAGCAGTTATTCGAGTGTATTGTCACTACTGTCTACTTGCCTTCTATGCAAGCAAATACGGCGTTTACCTGTGTCAGATGTATTTCTTATAATGGACAGTGTATCAGTTTGACATTTTGCACATTGAAAACGTCTCCATTGTATATTTTGTGAGTGATGGTAGAAAAGCTCAGATATCTAGCTTTTTGTGGGGTCTGCTGAAATAATATTTAGAGGACGTTGTTGTCTATATATCTGGGATGTATTGGAACAAATTTTATTAAATTCGCTGCCACATTATTTATTGTACGTATTAAACGCTCAGAGTGGTGAAACATTCCGATAGCATGGACAAACTAAAATGGTGGAGATGGCAAATTAATGCTTTGTGAAATATACTCTAAAAAGAACATGGCCAGATATACTTTATATAGATATTCAGTCTCATGACTTGTATGATTATATTTCATTTGAAATAAAACGTCATATTCTATAAAGTCAGTCCTTAACCTATTTGCTGACATGGCGAACACATTAGACGTATTTCAGCGAATCAAATGTTGAGTCTTATTCTGTGTCAGATAAATATCTTGACACTCGCAAATATCTTCTATTTATGGGGGAGAAAATGTATTCATCATAGGCACTGATGTGGGACAAAGATATTCCATCCTCGTGATCACAATCAAAGCCTCGTTTCTAACGACAAATTCTGAAAGTCGGGTGGAATTCCACACGTCTTTTAGAATATGTCGTCAGAAACGAGTGCCGATGGTGAATACTCGTAACCTCTGAAACTGCTTCGCCAATTCACATGTGTCTTTATCATCATCAATATATCCGTTTTATGCCCAAACCGTGCTGCCCCTGTGTCTAATGTCAAGGCTAAATGTGAGTGTGTATGATAACATGAAACACGGTCTCCAAGGAGAACACAATACGATCAAATACACTTACAATGTGGTTGGTATAACAACTTACATGGCATGTGTTGTGTTGCAGGTGTAGTAGAAGCAGTGTGCCAGACAGGGAATTGTGGCAACTGTACTGGAAACACGTGTACGGCATGCAACGACGGTTACTACATTGACAACAATTGGTGTTACCCGTGTGATACCCGGTGTACGACATGCACAAGTTCTGACTACCGACACTGTTCTGCTTGTGCAACTGGATACTATCTCAGTGTTGGGACTACATGTAACCAGTGTGATAGCCGGTGTACGTCATGTACAAGTTCTGAATACCGTCAATGTTCTGCGTGTGCAAATGGGTATTATCTCAATGGGACTACATGTAGCCAGTGTGATATACGGTGTACGACATGCACAACTTCCGGATACTCCCAATGTTCTGCTTGTGCAACTGGATACTATCTCGATGGAACTACGTGCAACCAGTGTAACACCCGATGTACAACATGTACTGATTCTGGCTTCTCGCAATGTTCCGCGTGTGCAACTGGATACTATCTGAGTGATGGTAATACCTGTAGACAGTGTGATAGCGCGTGTACGTCATGTACCGGTCCCGGCTACTTGCCATATTCTGCTTGTCTAACTGGATATTATCTCAGTGATGGGACTATATGTTGCCGGTGTGATACACAATGTACGGCATGTACCGGTTCCTCGCACAATCAATGTTCTGCGTGTGCAAGTGGATATTATCTCAGTGGGACTACATGTAGCCTGTGTGATACACGATGTACGACATGTACAAGTTACGGCTACTCGCGATGTTCTGGTTGTGCAACTGGATATTATCTCAATGGGACTACATGTAACCAGTGTGATAGCCGGTGTACGGCATGTACCGGTCCCGGCAACTCGGAATGTTCTGCGTGTGCGAATGGATATTATCTCAATGGGACTACATGTAGCAAGTGTGATAGCCGGTGTACGTCATGTACAAGTTCGGACTACCGACAATGTTCTGCGTGTGCAACTGGATACTATATCGATGGAACTACGTGCAACCAGTGTAACACCCGATGTACGACATGTACCGGTTCTGACTACTCGCAATGTTCCGCGTGTGCAACTGGATACTATCTAAGTGATGGTAATACCTGTAGACAGTGTGATAGCGCGTGTACGTCATGTACCGGTTCAGGCGACTTGTCATGTTCTGCTTGTGCAACTGGATATTATCTCATTGGTGGGACTATATGTCACCGGTGTGATACACAATGTACGGCATGTACCGGTTCCTCACACAATCAATGTTCTGCGTGTGCAAGTGGATATTATCTCAGTGGGACTGCATGTATCCTGTGTGATACACGATGCACGATATGTACAAGTTACGGCTACTCGCAATGTTTTGCTTGTGCAACTGGATATTATCTCAATGGGACTACATGTAACCGGTGTGATAGCCGGTGTACGGCATGTACCGGTTCAGGATACTATCAATGTTCTGCGTGCGCAACTGGATACTATCTCCGTGTCGGGACTACATGTAACCAGTGTGATTCACGATGTACGGCATGTACAGGTTCCGGCTACTCGCAATGTTCTGCGTGTGCAACTGGATATTATATAAGTGGTGGAAATACATGTATCCTGTGTGATACACGATGTACGACATGTACAAGTTCCGGCTACTCGAAATGTTCTGCTTGTGCAACTGGATATTATCTTAATGGGACTACATGTAACCAGTGTGATAGCCAGTGTACGGCATGTATCGATCCCGGCAACTCGCAATGTTCTGCTTGTGCAACTGGATACTATATCAGTGGTGGGACTACATGTATCCAATGTGATAGCCGGTGTACGGCATGTACAAGTTCTGACTACCGGAAATGTTTTGCGTGTGCAACTGGATACTATCTGGATGGAACTACATGTAACCAGTGTGATAACCGGTGTACGGCATGTACACGTTCTGACTACCGACACTGTTCAGCGTGTGCAACTGGATACTATATCGATAGAACTACCTGCAAGCAGTGTACTACCGAATGTATGACATGTACCGGTTCCGGCTACTCGCAATGTTCTGCTTGTGCAATTGGATACTATCTAAGTGGTGGGACTTACTGTCAGCAGTGTTCTTCAGCATGTACGGCATGTACCGGTTCCTCATACAGTCAATGTTCCGCGTGTGCAAGTGGGTATTATCACAGTGGGACTACATGTCGCCGGTGTGATACACAATGTACGGTATGTACCGGTTCCTCTCACACTCAATGTTCAGCGTGTGCAACAGGATACTATCTCAGTGATGGGACTACATGTAACCAGTGTGATAGACCGTGTACGGCATGTAGCAGTTCCGGCTACTCGCAATGTTCTGCGTGTGAAACTGGGTACTATCTAAGTGGTGGGACTACATGTAACCGGTGTGATACAAGATGTACGGCATGTACAGGTTCCGGCTACTCGCAATGTTCTGCTTGTGCAATTGGATACTATCTCAGTGGTGGGACTACTTGTAACCAGTGTGATAGCCGGTGTACGACATGTACCGGTTCCGGCTACTCGCAATGTTCTGTTTGTGCAAATGGATATTATCTAAATGGGACTACATGTAGCCAGTGTGATAGCGGGTGTACGGCATGTACCGGTTCCGGCAACTCGCAATGTTCTGCGTGTGCAACTGGATACTATCTCAGTGTTGGGACTACGTGTAGCCAATGTGATAGCCGGTGTACGTCATGTACAAGTTCTGACTACCGACAATGTTCTGCATGTGCGAATGGATATTATCTCAATGGGACAACATGTAACCAGTGTGATAGCGGGTGTACGGGATGTACAAGTTCTACCTACCGACAATGTTCTGCGTGTGCGAATGGATATTATCTCAATGGGACTACATGTACCCAGTGTGATAGCCGGTGTACGTCATGTATAAGTTCTGACTACCGACAGTGTTCTGCGTGTGCAACTGAATACTATCTCGATGGAACTACGTGCAACCAATGTAATACCCGATGTACAACATGTACCGGTTCAGGCTACTCGCAATGTTCTGCGTGTGCAATTGGATATTATCTCAGTGGGTCTACATGTATCCAGTGTGATAGCGCGTGTACGTCATGTACCAGTTCAGGCTTCTTCCGATGTTCTGCTTGTGCATATTATCTCAGTGGAAGGACTAGTTGTCACCGGTGTTATACACGATGTACGACATGTACCGCTTCATCACACGATAAATGTTCTGCGTGTGCAACTGGATATTATCTCAGGAGGACTACATGTACGCTGTGTGATATACGATGTACGGCATGTACAGGTGACCATTACTCGCAATGTTCTGCTTGTTCCCATGTTCCGGCTACTCGCAATGTTCGGCGTGTGAAATTGGGTACTATCTAAGTGGTGGGACTACATGCAGCCATTGTGATACACGATGTACGACATGTACAAGTTCCGGCTACTCGCAATGTTCCGCGTGTGCAACTGGATATTATCTCAAAATGAATACATGTAACCAGTGTGATAGCCGGTGTACGGCATGTACCGGTTCCGGCTACTCGCAATGTTCTGCTTGTGCAACTGGATATTATTTCAATGGGACTACATGTAACCAGTGTGATAGCCGGTGTACGGAGTAACGGTTCTGGATACTCGGAAGTTCTGCGTGTGCAATGGATACTATATCGTGGTGGGCTATGAACCGGTGTACGGCATGTACCGGTTCTGAATACTCGGAATGTTCTGCGTGTGCAACTGGATACTATCTAAGTGGTGGGAATACCTGTAGCCAGTGTGATATCGCGTGTACGTCATGTAACAGTTCCGGCTACTTGCAATGTTCTGCTTGTGCAACTGGACATTATCTCAGTGGTCAGACTATATGTAGCCGGTGTGATACACAATGTATGGCATGTTTCGATTCAGCATATTATCAATGTTCTGCGTGTGCAACTGGATATTATCTCAGTGGGACTACATGTAGCCTGTGTGATACACGATGTACCACATGTACAAGTTCCAGCTACTCGCAATGTTCTGCTTGTGCAATTGGATATTATCTCAATGGGACTACATGTAACAAGTGTGATAACCGGTGTACGGCATGTACCGGTTTCGGCTACTCGCAATGTTTTGTTTGCGTAACTGGATATTATCTCAGTGACGGGACTACATGTAACCAGTGTGAAAGCCGGTGTACGGCATGTACTGGTTCAGGATACTCGCAATGTTCTGCGTGTGCAACTGGATACTACCTACGTGGTGGGAATACATGTAGCCAGTGTGATAGCCGGTGTACGGCATGTACCGGTTCAGGACACTCGCAATGTTCTGCTTGTGCAACTGGATATTATCTCAGTGGTGGGATTACATGTAGCCGGTGTGATACACAATGTACGGCATGTTTCGGTTCAGCATACACGCAATGTTCTGCTTGTGCCACTGGATATTATTTCAGTGGGACTACATGTAGCCTGTGTGATGCACGATGTACTATGTGTTCCGGTCCAGCATACACGCAATGTTCTGCTTGTGCAACTGGATATTATCTCAGTGGGACATCATGTAACCCGTGCCATACCCGGTGTACATCATGTACAGCTCCCGACTACCTACACTGTTCCAGCTGTGTAATTGGATATTATCTCAATGATACAACGTGCAACCCATGTCGATCAGGCTGCACCACATGCACTGGTGGGAATGTATGTATCGCGTGTGCCTATGGATATTACAAAAGCAGTAGTATGTGTTCCCAGTGTCCATCGTCATGTAGAACGTGTACGTCTTCCTCCTATTGTACCTCGTGTATGGCTGGATATTATCAAAGTGCAAGTTCATGTAACCAGTGTCAGTCACCTTGCAAAACATGTACAGCTGCTAATTCCTGTACTGTTTGCGAAGACGGTTTTTACATGGACGGCGAGTCGTGTAGCAAATGTGCAACTTCATGTTCGAAATGTAGATCAGTCTCACAGTGTACGGAATGCGTCAGTGGTCGGTATGGTGTATTATGTACTCAGTCTGGTACTTGTACACAATGTAAAAATGACGTATGTGATATGAATGAAGCGTGCACACAAGGCTGCAATGATGGGTATTATGGAACCTATTGCAACAACACATGTCCTGGTAATTGTGCGGCATGTACTTCAGCGATGTTTTGTCAGAGCTGCTTAAGTAACAATTTCAACACCGATATATATACCAAATGCGAATGTGACGCCAGCAAATGCGCGGCAATAAGCGGTAACCTCTGCTCGGCGTGCAATAACATGACCTGGTATCCCAGCGACAGTGGATGTTGTCCTTGTAGTCAAACCTGTGAGGGACAGCAGTGTGGCTCTGACGGTGTTTGTAGTCAAGGTTGCATCGACGGTTACTATGGTGATCTGTGTGAACACACATGCAATGAGCGCTGTCTAAGCATAGCTTGTCACAGACTCAATGGCACGTGCATAAATATGGCTGACTCGGAACCACGGAATACAGGTGAGTGACGATAGGACACTGAAATTGAGTAGAATATTAAGTGACTCTTTAATAATTAAGTCATTGAAAATGGATAACTGTGCTTTATATATGAATAAAATCCTTCCGCTGTTCACTTACCAATTTCAGTCGCAGTAATTAGGAAGAGTGTACTCGGTGCACACGACTTCAATTTTATATCAAATGACGCTAGCCTGGTTGCATCGATTACAGGTGATGCGAGAAGGACGTCGTCCGTTGTGGGACCCGTAGTGGGTGCTGCAGTCGGGGCATTATTTGTCGTATGTGTGGTCGCCGTCATTGTGCTCTATAAGAGAGGGTACCGTTTGAAACTATCAAGTAAGTACATATTCTACACTGCTCGGCCGTTTTATTTATAGAAAAATAATCCCGGCTATTGGATTGTTGGAGGCCGATAGTGTGCGCGGGCGGGCGTCGTCCAAGTCCAATGTTAAATGCTCGTGTTTCGTCCATTTCCCTGTTACTGTACCACCTAGAACCACCATACTTTCACAACTCCATAACCAACAGGTGTCCATCACATACCACTCACCAACATGTGACTTATTTTACCTTTACCTAATGTTTCCGCCTAATCGTCTTAGCCATGTTATTGTTAAGTGTTTATGTTCAGGTTCATTTCTCTGTTACTGTACCACCTAACCAACCATAACCAACGGGTGCTCACCACATACCAATATCCAACATGTGACTTTCTTGACCTTGACCTATTTTGTTTCGCTTAATTGACTTTCAATGTTAAGGTGTTGCGTTTAAATCTGTTTCTCACTTACTATACCACATAGAACCACCATAATTGCACAACTTCATAACCAACGGGTGGCCACATACCACTATCCAACAAGTGGCCTTCTTTACCTTGTTATATATTTTTCCCAAGTAATCGATATGGCCATTTTCAATGTTAAGTTGGACAACATTCATCACACAGCACAAATGTTCACTTATTTCTTGTACTACATGTAATACATGTATGGCAGCCTCATACACTGGCTTATTTTGCCATCTTAGGCCACTGACAGTTATTACCTTCACTCATAGTGATACTAACATTAATAGTCAATTATCTGTTATACAATTATCTAAACCATAAAGAAAACAAGGCCGTCGAGGCTTTGCCTCTTGTTTCTTGTTCTGATTTATATGTGTTATGAAATATGGTTCGTATTATTATTCAGCTATTTGTTTCGATTTGCCAGGTCCAATGAAAGTACATGTAATTAATATGTAATATGTACACGTATCGCTAAATACGATGGCGACATATCTATCATATTTAATTGCATAACATATGTTTTCACAGTTAAATAACACATTGCAGTAAACTAATAATAAACTAGCATAAACAATATGCAACTGAGCCCACTACATAAAAGATGTTACGAAATAAGTACAGTTTACATTCATGATGATGTGCAGATGAATTAAACATAATATGACATTTGTGTTGATTAATTATGATTTGTATTCAATTACTTGACTGTAAGAAACTGGGCGTTACCTCCTGACTTATGAACTCACTAAATCCGTATAATAAATATCATATTATTGTGGAAGTACCAGACGTTAGTTCTTAAACCCATAAACCTGTTTCTACTTAGTAGTATACAGAACAGGGGTTCTGGTGCAGTTGTCTGCGATCGCAAGGCAACAGTGTTTGGTACTAGTAATATCAGGGCTGAAATAAGTCAAATCAGGTCTACCGCATCCATTTTTGGTAGTGCCAATTAAAATGCGCTTGGTCGGATTTGACATACTTTTGCGACGCGTATGTCCCCATCGCCAACTATACTTCATGTATTGTTCGGGTTATCAACATGCACTTTAATATACATACTTCCCAAGATATTTGTATTGTCGTAAATTATGTTTGCTGTGCATAAAACCTGGTCTTGAAACAATAATCTACAGATTGTGATTTTCTCGTGATATGGTCAACATACAATTGAATACAATTTACGACAATAGACACGTTTCACAACCAAAGGGAAACCATCATCAGCATATCCGCCACATCATATAGACTCCATTTTGTATATTCTGGCGTATATCAACTTATTCGGAAGACATTAAATGTACACATAAAGTATATTTATCGTCATATTTGCCCAGTTTTCTATACAGATTTATATGGGGAAAAAACACACATACCACACTAAGTCAATTATCACAGTCAACACGGATATACATTTATTGCAAGACTTAGTAATTATAATTACTAATTAGCATGTATGTAATGCGTCTTGTTGCTAATAGGCAAGATGGTGCTGTTTTATGCCAGAAGCGACTATATTTTTATTGCACAACTGCATATATGTATACGGCTTCAGCTGATCACTGTACCCGTATTGTAGTGAGGAAGCATTGCCCCGTTTGTTATAGGTCCCAATGGGTCTCAGTATATCGGGAATATCCCGATGCTATGGCTAGGACGCAGTGAGTGTCACACGATAGAGGCCGTATACAGTACAGAGCTCATCGGCTTGACTTTGTGCTCAGTGTGATGCCTTAGAAAGAAAGGCAATTATAGTGTTTTAAGAGCCAGGAATTCACCGCCCCGATTGTCTCCGGTATTGCAGCCGCCGTATTTCCGACCTGATTCGTCAGCAGGCGCCAGCTGCGAGTTAAGATACCAATTGACAATTAAAAGATTGTACGTCTTGAAATTATTCGAAGTAAGTGTTTGTGGATGACACATAGACTCATAATGAATCTATAGTGGAAAGCGTTCCGCGAAAAATAAGCGCTTGAATTTCACAGCAACACATCACATCAACTTTTCAGAAATCTTACGAAAAAAGTCCCGGATCATGACGGTTCCGTATATCTGATGCGGTTTGGTGATATCGAATAGCATGTCCTCAAAAGACAAACGACATGATGTCGTGAACTGTCCAACAGTACTGTACTCAAATAAACGAACAATCGGACGGGTGACAAAACTCTCAACCTCAACCCGAAAGTGAACCGGAAGTCAGAAAATATTACTTTCACTAACGACACCCTACCGGAGGATGTAACTCTAACTACCTGTATGTCTCAGTGCTCGTTCTGGGCCGAATTGGCAACATTGCGTAAACGATCACTACACTATGACTATATTGTTTATACTATACTGTAGGGCTGAGAGAATTCACCCTTCTCACGATATGATGGTCTATGTATCACGGTCAACAGAAGACTCACGAAACAATGCTAACGAGAACCATTCTAGCGATAAAATTAAACCAGTCTTTTATGCAGCCGATATCTTCCGAATGAACGTTGAAAAAACACAAAATGATAAATTGATACTTTTGAATTCAGTGCGATACTTTGCAACCCTTGTCGACCCTGATCAGACTGCGTGGATGCAGGCTGGACTGGGTCTACACTGGTCAAAAAGGCCGATGTCTATTAAGAATTCTCTTTTGTGGAAACTGGTGACACCCATGTCTAACATTGTGAAACTTTTAAAATCTCAAATTCACTCTCAAGCATGAACCCTTTACACGTAAGATAGTGTACACTGCATACTGTTATGTATATTTGCATTTGTTTTTGCTACATTCTTGTAAACCATGTGCTTTGTCATATTTAGAGCACGAACAACACAAATGGGATTGGTTCCATTTTTTTGGACAATTCCTTTGGCTGCCATCTTGGATTTCAAAATGGCCTCCCTGAAATGCTATATTCATTAAATATACACTTCTAATACAGGTAGAATATTGATTCGTTTTGTTGGTGATACTCATATGTTGACCACAAACAACAACGCATGTGTTATTTTCAATTTTTGCAACCCCCATGACGGTTATCTTACATTTAAAAATGGCCGCACTGAAATTGTAATATTCATATCTACGTTTACAATGCAGATGGAATGTTGTATTTTTCGGCTATACTATCTACATACTTATCTACATACAGTAATAAAACTGGGGTTGGTTCCATTTGTTCTAGTTCTTATGTCTTCAGTACATACTGGCTTTATTAAAGTGTATTGATAGTTAGGTTGTGTTGAGGGTTTTGCTACATTCTCGAAACAAACGTTCTTTGTATCATCAATGAAAACATGTGTTGTTCCTATTGTTTTCTTATATTTTCAAAATGGCTGCCGTGAAAATTATATGTTTCTGATATAATCATGCACAAACCATTTGACTGATTTTTCCCCAGACTATAATCATTAATGAAAGTAAATTATATATGACTAAAGTCAATTTCAAGTCACTCTTTATGACAAACATGTTATATTTCAAAATGGCCACTGGCATTATTTACGATTACTATATGGTTTTAAGAGATCACAACTCCTGTGTCAATATAAAAGTGATCAGTGCGTTGATGGTCCAACTTGCGTTTCACTTGTTGAAATTTGCATATCATGACTTGAACAAGCCAGAGACACTGCACTACGGTGTGCCACAATGACAAGTCAATGACTAATGCTTCCATATAATTGATTTTCGCAGGAACCTAATATGCTCCGATTAAACATAAATAATGAGGCATGTTTTTTGGCCGGAAACAGTTTTCTTATGTGTACGGACTGACTGTTCAAGTGGAGTAAGAGCACTTGCCTCTCATATCCAAGAGTTAAATACTATATTCATGTTATCACAGTGTCAATGTTATTACCAAGGTCAGTGAATGCTCGAGAAAAATGGTCTCCCCTGTTGTTGTATTATCAAGTCTATGTCAAATGGTATAACGTTGTGACAAGTATACCTGGGTATGACAGACTAACGGGGTTAACAAGTAGTTGGGATGCAAGGGATAGGCTAGAGTAGACTAAGATATGTTAATCACTTATTATATAATACATGGGGAACACATATGAATACATGATACTTTGGTATGCGAACATCACTGTACGATACACAGATACTATTCAATTACATAAATATCGTAAGCCAATCGACTGTTATACTCTACTGCAACTTATGAGCTATAGACGAATTAACTTCATAGTACGGTATATCAATGGTCCCGTAGTGGACAATAGTATGGGTGTACAATTACTTTGATGATCGCTAATCAAAGTGAAATAAATAGAGAATAGTGGGTTAGTGCCGTGAATGGGAAAACATATTTGGCAGGCTTAGTAAACGGGATGGGAGATCTGATTGGAGAAATGGACCTTATGAGAGCTGCGATAAGTATAGATTCAGATCACCCTGTGCACAGTTCGCCATTCCACCAATAAGTGGTATGGATCGTTATCATGTTACAGTAGAGTATTGTTGAGTAGGAGCTACACTGGTCACACATCTATATATAATCCTCATTGTTTCCGTCACAGTCACTTCCATGTACTGCATGTCTTCAATGATGATACTTATGTTGAGAACAAGTATCACTTAACATAACGGGTATAAATAGTGAACTGTCAAGTGTTGTTTCATATCAAGTCTGTCAAACAAGGCTATATATCACATAAACTTTACATGGCTCGTCGGGTAATTCCTACTGCGTCAGTGCCAGTTTCATGACAGTCGACGGTCAAATACAAATTAGTGGCCATGACAAGTTTGTATGTACCTGATAAATGGCTTCATCTTGCTCAATTCATACTAATAGTCACTCGTCACCAATAAAACAAAACAATGGTATAGTAAGACGATAGCATGTATTGAATAGGAATTATGCTCATATATCGCAAGACATACCAGACAAGAACACTGTTGATTTCTGAGATAGAACTCTTTCTTGTTTCCAGATGAGCGAACTATACAGCATGAGGATCTAGAAATGAATGACAACAAAGTGGGACCGGATGACTTTACTACCCCGCTATGAGAATATGCACATTGTTGGCCACCGAAGTATGACCTGATGACTCGACTACGCGGTATGGGAATCTACACATTAATGACCACCGGAGTGTGACCTGATAACTCAACCACATGGTTAATTTTAGCGCAGATAGGATGCAGGTCATGTAGTTGTAGGTCGTACAGCATCCATACGAATAGTGAAAGTAGAACATATTGGCCTTATTTGTATTGGATGTGATTCGTATAAATTAAAGGTACATGCCCACGCAGTAGGCACAAAATGTACTTTATAGGAATTAAATAAGTGTATACCTATGTCACTATTCCACCAGTTCTAAAAATTACGAGTTCCCCCCATACAAATATAATCATTTATTAATTATCAATTTACTGTTAGCGACGCGCGGCGGTAACAGTCTGTTTTGATAATGTGCTGGGACGACGACTTTCACATCACGGCTTGCGGTGCGCATGCGCAGTATACTACGCGCGCCAGTAGGCTTCCCAATATGTAAACAAGAATATCAACATGTCAAAACGTCCAGGACGGAAATTGTATGAAACGGCGTCGGCCAAAAAAAAGGCGAAAGGTCTGAGGGACAGGCAGTACAGAGAGAGAGAGTGGTTAATATTGGCGACCAGATCACCAAATGGAAAGAGTTACGTGGAGATTTAGATTTGGACTCGAACAGAGATTTTTTTTCTCAACTTCCGATACTTTACTGCGCATGTCAAAGATGTGATATGATTGACCGTGTCACGTGACGCGTGTTGGCAAAAATAGCACGATGTCGGAAAATACCCTTTCTGGTCGCGGCATATAAAATGCGATTTAACACCAATTAACACGCGCCGTAATTAAAAATAACTCGTTAGTGGGTAGACAAATGGCTCATATAAGGCATGACAGAAAATGAAAAGTAGTAGTACAGTGTAACCTGCTGCGTGGGCATGTACCTTTAATAGTAACATAATTGGGTGTATTCTAACGTCCGAGATAGGCCTAGGACCTATGTGAGATATGGTTTTCTGTAGAATGTGAAGTTATTTTGTTCGTTTTTTATCTTACTGGATTATATTTGTGTGACTTATTTGAATGAGGTACTGTAATAGTTTATTTCCATGACATGTTGTGACGGTGTTCCTATGCATAAGTCTTATATACGTGATATATTCGACGTGCTGTATATCCATATATTCCATGCTACACCGATTATTGTGTTTCGATATTGTACCGACTTAAATTATCTTAGGTTGATTTAAAGTATCAGGTCAACGAATAGCGGCCTTATCGCCGTGAATTCATTACGCATGAGTAACGCTGGTCGTTGGTCGATTTTCATAGAATCCCAACTAGGAACATTGTCAGCCTAGTGTCAGGTGCCGTCGACATCCGGGGATGACGCGGAGTTTTTCAAGGCCGTCATGTCACAAAGGGTTACTCCGCATGTAGTGAGCGACAATGTAGTGCAAGGGAGCCGTAAACTCCAGTTATCGCGTGATGACTGAGATAACAACTTAAAGACGCTAAAGGAGTGCACACCGTCAATGGGATAGCTTGCTCACATAATCGTCAACCTTGAAATATCCATGACTGATAGGATTGAAAGGCGGTTGATGGACAAGCTACTTGAAAACATTTGTTGAAATCAATGAAGTTAGGGACAGTCTGTCAGAACGGTTCAACACATAAAAACGACAAAATTTCAGTCATGGAAGACGACCTTCCCGACATCACATATCACATACATGTACAAATAGAAACGTATACTCACTTGGTTGTTATAAACTTGGTAGCACATCCCATTGAAACGGTAGTCAAGAAGGTGAACACTCTGATTAAATAATGTCTTAATTTAACCCTAATAACAATCTATTCGGCCAAACATAAATTTAAACAGTCGGACATGGTGCTCCAATTCACATGTATACATACATGTCGTTACCATCTATCATTTGTGTTTTTTACGCGTCAGGAACCAGAAAGAAACGTTCGTTCAACATGTTCAATCAAATAGATTAACGTATTCATGTAGTGTCATACAGTCAGAAAATATAAACAAACGCATTACATGTAAAAGGTGAGCATGCTATTTACATGCAAGACACACAATACGTCATAAATCATGATGGGAAACAGTGCACACTGGTATGAAAGCCCGTATAACAAAGGAATTGCTCCAAAGATAAAGAACCCATATTAAATTCATCACGCGCAAATGACGTCCGCCTTACAGTATATATACATGTAGGTGCGATTAGCATAATACTTGCATGTAGGGTTGACCCTAAGCAAAACTAAATAACGTATAGTTTAACTCAACTCAACTCAACATATCTTTATTTACATCCCATTACAGTGAATAACATGCAACATGGGGAAATAAAACAGAGTATATATAGTTACATGTATGAATAGAATCAAATGTTCCGCAGTCTAAGCGGAAAGTGGGACATGTCGCCGAGTTATACTGCATGGCCAGTTCAGTTTGACCGAAGCGCCATGATAATGGGTTCATACGTTCAGTCGGCCAAGCAGATGTTCCATAATATTCGTTGTAAGAATGATGGGGGCGAGATTAAATGATGGGCCTGTATTCATGTCTACTATATATATACATGTTATAACCTTTATTTTGTATATACTTATTTTCTGTTTGGTCACAAACATACATGTTACATAATACATAATAATGTTACATAATACGAAATATATACATGTGTAGTCAATGGAGTGTACATGGCAGTAGGGTACGAGTCCGCTTTATTTCAATTATTTTAATACAGTCGAATCTCTATATACCGAACACCACGGGTACTACCGGTGTTCGGTATAGAGAGGTTCCACTGTACGACTCATGTACCTCAAAGCCCAGCTCTTCCAACAGTTCCATGCTGTGGCTCAGACAGCTGATGATCGATTGCTTACAGTGGAAACTCGTTATACCGTTTACCCTTGCAGTACCTATGGTGTTCGGTACAGCGAGGTTCCAACGTACTAGCATTTGTTTGTAGCCGGCTGTCATGTACACAATATATAACAGTAGCATGGTATCTGTCTATACTATCAGTAAATGCTAACACCTACTTTAACCCCTTCAACACCAACACTAGTTTTAGTAGTTATTGCGAACAGTATGGTTATAGACAACTCAATCATCCCATCAAAATCACCACTGGTCGCTAAAATAATGTTCACATTTAAACAGTGTTTTTGTTATTTAACAAGAAACATACTACATTAAATGTCTCATTCTGACTGCCTAGTGTGGAATGAGAATGAGTATAGTTTAACGTCCCAACAACAGCTAAGGTCATATATAGATGGAACCAAAGTTGAACATCTCATTCGAGATACCCCCTCAATGTTTACCTTTGAAGATCATGGCAAGGTCATTTAGGGGTCAACTCAAGACAAATCATTATAGCTGTCTTAATGTTTGCCATATATAGGTAACCATCACTCATAAAATCAATGTTGAACACAAGTTAACTGTTGTTAGTACTATTATTGTTAGCAACAAACAAATGAAATATAAAGAATACAAATTCAAAATGGCTGCCGAAATAGTGACACTACATTTAAAAAAAAACATTGTCGTGCATATGCAACATAAACTAGCTGTGTGTATGTGTGTATGTGTGTGTTACTGAATGTATTCACAAAATCAATTTGTATCATGGTATGACATTTAATGAAATAGCATATTATATCATTTACTAACTTCAGTTCCGAAATGGCCGTCAATAATTACATATGTGAACTTTTCAAATGAATGGCATGCAAATTGTCACGATTACACTCCCGACACGGGGTATTATTATTTTAATAGTTTTGTTTACAAATGAGCGTTCACAGTGGGTTACACCTTTCAAAATTATACGTTTAGATATGGGTCTATGCTCAAGTTGGACTGTTTGGGGGCAGTTCAAATGTCATCCATGGGTTAAATGAAGACAACAAGTTAAGTTTGTCTGCATTTCACTATTTCAACATATACATATGCATGACCTGTTGTACATTGGCTATACTATATGTTTAGTAAATCAACCAGGTAATGTATAAATACATATTCAAGATTGCAGCTAAATTACAAAATATGCAATAAAATCTGAAATGTAATCTTGCTACGTAGAATAACCATGATATGCCATTTACTATTGTACACTAACATGCCAGTTATTAATTCAAATCAAAGATGGCCACCGTTAAACACATATCACAGTGTTCAAATGGTTAAATGTTTCATTGTGATACGACCTGGGATGTGCATGTACATGGAAAGTGAAATACCTGTTGTTCAAGTTGTGTGTACTACTATGAGACAATATGGGTCATTGTGTTTGATCAGTAAATCTGCCCATAACGTAGTACCCCAGACAACATTTGAGTTTAAAAGAAGCAAACAGAGTGATTCATTTTCACGGCAATGGTTAGAGAAATTTGCATATATCTTGTATATAGTTGTCTGACCAGAATTGTGAAAAATTGTGAATTGTTGAATCATTTGCTTCCAACAAGTTATTCACCTATCAATGTGTTCACCATCAGACTGATCAGGGCAGTATTGCATAACCACATACCCAATATGACATATGTATAGAAACAAACACTGTTACCACACTCCTCTGGATTAAACAATTATAATTTTGGAATACGGGCACAACGTTAGTCTAATTGCACGTAGGGCTCACCTCTAACACTATATGTGGTTAATACATTCCGATGTGCATTTGCTCAACAATGTACAATCGTCGTGGCTTTTACTGTTCACATGTCGGTTAATTTGAATTAATTACAGTAAATGTACTTCCAACAAACATTAACTTGTGATTAACATGCAGTCATGCTCATTTAACAGATAATCTTACAATTGTATCTGACATAATTATACCGAACAAAGACCATACTTTTGTTTTCAATAGCAAAACAAAGATCATGCTGAATTACTGCATTGTGATATTGAAGATAATGACTCGTTGACACATGCCGATCAACGGCATCACCGTCAGAGTTACATGCTGATGGAGAGTCATTATTGCGTGTCGATATGCTATTCAAGGCTTTCTGAGCGTAATACGTTACCAGTCATATCATTCGGTGTAATCCAAATAATTTAATTTGATATGTTACATTCGAGGCTTAGCCTTACTGTAGTACAGTTTACGATGTTACAGCTGAGTGCATCGTTCGACGACAGCGTTCCCTAACATGAACAGCGCATGGTATGCGGAAGCCGTCGCAGCCACTTCATGTATTGAATGAAAGAATACAATTTTCACCGGGCGTAGTATGTGTGATAATGTTTTACCGTCCATTGGGGAATTGCATTTATTGCATACTGCCTAGTAGAATTACACTTGTTTATGTCATTTACATCATATAAGGGAATTAGGTTTTATACTTCACTATTTTTCCTGGCAAAGTATGACCTAAATTCATCATGTGAATGAAACCCCAGACAAGTTTTGATACAGCATAATTCTAACGGATACAGGCTATCTCTATAGTGTTTAAACTCTTTTACTAGTAATACACACTGCTAAGCGGATCATGACACTCTGTTATTTCAACTAATCTAATCCCCACAACTGAATCACCATATGTTGGTGAGAGCTATATACATGTATGTTCAGATGCGACGTTGAGTATCATGTGACATTCATCATTCATCATACTCCAGTACTATTCTCTCCAATAAATTACACTAGCAGTCCTGCATTTTAAAATAAAATAATAACAACGTTTAGTAATGTTGATAATGCGATGTATTACAGTTGTCATCGTGGTATTGCTATCTGCAGATGTCTGGAAAATCTGAAGTATTGTTATTGAAGAATATCAATTCTACTGATTGTCCACACTAAAATATAAGAGACAGCATATGTTTCTTCATTGCTGAATTTGATACAGAAATAGTTCATACTTTACGTTATTCCATTTTACGCTTTCAACAAATCTTGTTTCTGACTTAAGCGAAATAAAATCGTCTGAAGTTTCGGTGATTGTGTGTCCCTCTTGGAATACTATATGTAGTCGCCTTCATCTAGTTCATCATCCATATTATAGATCCAGATATATCTCAAGAATAGAAGATGCTGTCCCTTGAGTGTCCGTGATGTGTGCACATTTATGAATGTTATTTGTGCTGTCATGTTACAATTTGCATAAACTGGAAAGTATTGTCCTACTGTTTCTTCCATGACATCCTGCTGAAATGAAACAGATCTATGAAATGAATATGTTGTGTGACTTGATTATCAGCCTGTTCAATGCCTACATGTTTTGCTGTCTTTCAATGTAATACTAGTCCCTACACATGCGTAAAGACATTCAGAAACATACACATACTGTCTAGTATCACAATACTTGTATCTAATTCTATGTTCTATTAGTTACGTTGCTTTGTGTGTTTGGTTGCGAGCACGCGAATGATAATGTAACGATCACTTCACCGGAATGCCGACATGGTTTAGACCTCGTTTACATGTTCGGCCTTCTGGTACATGAGGGGGAAATCCTGTCTTACCCGATTACAAGGCAATACGATTAGTGATAACCTGATTACTTGTTTTTAGGTGGAACTAAGTGACTATGGTGTGGTATAGACCTGTCATCAGGTCCGGTCATTATAATTTTACGTCTGACTGTTCATTTTCTGGATGCAAATAGCTAGTTCTGATTTTGGTATTTACCTCTAGTACATACAGGTTAAATACGGGATGGACCCGTTGGTCCAGCCTTTCCCGAACTCAGCTGTTGATAGACCGTTATATACAAATCTCAATCATTATATACTTTGCAAGATATATCAAATGTTTAAAATTCAGGAGGGTGGAGAGCATATATTAAAATATGGTGCTTAAAAGTTAGAAAAATACCATTTGCAAGGATTGCCATGCTGACATTAGTGATAACTAATGTCAAATATTTCCACATGCATATGCACATTGTATTATATGTTTATCAAGAGTGTAGATGTCAGCTATCTTTGATTTTAAAATGATTATTAACTCAACTGTAAATTGCCACATAACATGTAACAATTAGTGAGGAAACCTCATTGTTTTCCGTCAGTTTTCCAATATGACTGATCTTGAATTTGAAGGCCTAGCACAAAATATATACATTTCATTGAGAATGTACTACCGATAACTACCGAAATCTGTAAAAAGGCATTTGGTGTATAGTTTGTGTTCGTCTGGTTACAGAGATATTTCAGTTTATACTTTACAAAATTGCGTTGGCGGACATTTTGAATGTGGGGTTTCAGGAAATGTTGGTCCAATTGTCCCAATTTTAAAATATATTCTGTTAGTTTATTCAATAATACAAAATGAAGGATAATATTATATTAGCCACAAATTCCATACAAAAATGAAAAGCTAATGGGACATCTCTTCATTGTCAGCAATATGCTACATCAGAACGAATTGAATGCAACATACTGTTATAATGTGTAATAAATAGTATATTCCATCGTACATGTTTGAATAGCGGAAATAATACACTCGTGTACGTCGGCGTCCGTGCAAGCAAAATACTCGTTCGCTACGCTCACTCGTTGCTTACGCGGAAGCCGACGCACACTCGTGTATTATTTCCCTCTATTCAAAATGTACGACGGAATATCCTCTATTTATTAAACCCTTGCAAATTATTTGCACGGGTTTCGCTGAGAGAGAAAACCCGTAATCAACTCCTTACAAATAATACACCGTGAAGAGAACACCCGTAGTTGCTCGCCTGTTTTCTTGGAAACAACGAGCTACCATGTAATATGTTTAATTTTTAATACAGTCAAAATAAAGTTATTTGAAAATTTGGAAAGGGTCTCGACTAATCTAGAATGTTAATGTGATTGAACACATTCGAAACATGTAGTCAAATATATCTGGTTCATAGAAACAGCTGCGTAATTTGGATTTCACAACGTAACGTCAAAACGCGGGAAAACAAGTCATTGTATAACTATTAATGCGCACATCACAATTAATTGATTATAATCTCAAAAATAGACTAAATATGCATATGTATCCGCCGTGGACGTGTACTAAATAGGATATTCCATCGTACATATTTTAATAGCGGAAATAATACACTCGTGTCCGTCGGCGTCCGTGCAAGCGCCGTGTTCGATTGTTTCTACTTCTGGGTGGCAAAACGTGCAGAAATTGTTTTGTCTCACGCCGATTTTATGTAAAAAAATGAGTTTGTGCCCAATATTCTGTGACTTATTATGTATTGGAAAAACCTCAACCAAGTGTCTAATGTGGTTCTAAACGGTAAGCGAAATGCATACGTCCATCTAAACCAACGATCTATATTAAGACTAGTGTTATGAGTACTTTGTACATATCTCTACTCACTTTTGAACTCTTTAGTATAAATTATAGTTGAAACGTCATATAAGTATGGTCCTATATAACTAGGAATGTCTGTTGATCTTATAATTTTATCTACGCATTGCGGATCTTATTGCGAGCCATTAAACGCTATAAAAGTTACTTTTAACATATTCTATTTATCGGTAAATTATTCGTATAATAAAAACAATCCATTCGGTTTAAGAAAGTCGCGTCCCAACGATATGTTATTAGAGTGGAATCGTTGGTCAGTAATCGGGTCGTCTCCGACCTGAAATGTTTTATTGTGACATATAGGTTGTGCTATGAATTCCTCGAAAGTGGTTGGTATTAGTATGCTCGAAAAATCAGCGTAAGATTTATACACGTCTTTTCAAAAGGCATTATTTATTATATGTATAGTTATATCAATATAATTCGGTCAACATTGCATAAAATGTTTCAAACAAGGGCAAACATGTAGGAGCAGATCTATCCATTTAGAGTCTTTATTTGAAATTCTTGTTATCTACGATATTTTCATTGCCGATATAAAGGATTTGAAATCGATCATTTTCAGCCCCCATGTTAGTACGGTTTAATAATCACATCACGTTTGATCCTGTCTTTGGGACCATTCCATATATAATTAAACAAGACAGTATTCAGTTGTTTGATTACATTCTCGCTAGAACTTGGTAACCTTACAAATAGATGGTTCACTTTAGATATTGCTAGTGTCTTAATGCCGGTTATTCGTCCTAAAAGTGTTAAATTACGCTTTGACCACTGCGACAGGAGAGCCCTTATCTTAGCAGTGTATTTATATCAATACGTCTGCTGCGATTAGTTGAAAAACGTACGCCTAGCGATGTAAAGGTATCTTGGTCCCAGCATAATGGTGTCTCATTGCATATTGCACTAGTACTACCAGATTTCGATCCGAACCATATCACTCTTAGACTAGTTTTTTCGCATTAAGTCCAAGGCCGGAGTGTTTCGCATAAAATGTTAATAAAGTATATTCCAAAGATCTAGTTGAGCCATCTAAGAATATGGATGTGTCGTCGGCGTATTGTGATAACAGCAAAGTCTTTCCATGTATACTAATTATTTGAATATTAAGATTATTCATTATCCGATGGGCCAGTATTTCGGCGCATATCACAAATGTGTATGGTGATAGGCGGTCACCATGCCGACAACATCGTTCAATGGGTAGCCAGGATGATAGGTGTCCAGTAACTACTACTCGTGGAAATATATTATTTTATAATGTTTTGAACCAGTTCCTTATTGATTGACCAAAAATGAGGAAATCGAAGACGTTGTTTCTGTAACGGGTAATACACTGGCCCTGTAACCCCATGTACACCCTCAGCTGCGTCGATATGATATTTCATTGCGACCCTCATACATGTCCATGTAGCCTCGAATAATGCTGCATGTACATGTGTGTGGGTTTCCGAGCAGTTGTCGGTGGGCATGGGTTATAGTGTCAATGTATTACTATTTAATTAGCACGTCTCGTATATATTTCATGATATATACTATTTCTTGCAATGTGTAACCCAGGTAAGTATATCCATTTTCGGCTGGAAATTATGCCATTGGACCTTGCACGTGCACTGACCTAGCTCGGTATATAAGCCGAGCGCATTACTGCAACAGTGCCACTTACGTTCATTCTTACTGACCGGCTAGCTTTCTTACATAAAGGTGAGTTATCGCCAAGTTTGAAGCCTGCCCAATATTGGTCAACCCTAAATCCCAGGGGTAGCCTATTACTCACCTTTGGCTGTTTCTGTAATAAATGCACTAAACCAATAAAGGGGTGGGGTTGGTCTTACATCCAATATTACTAAACATATACTCCAATACATTTAAATGTATTCTTATATATATATTATTGCTGTAACATCTACATACCAATAATCATCGATGAACTATACATATGTTCGAGTTCCTATTTGCTGTCCTAATAGCCACTACCCGTGTACAATCATGGATCTAGATTGAACGAACATACACATTCAAATTATTTTATCCCGTCAACACAGTGCGTATGTGCCGTGAAACACGGTGCCGTGAAACATTTTTGATATCCAGTCAATACTATTTTTGCATTTTAGAGCCATTTTTAGGTGTTGACGGGATAAATAGAATAGTAGGTTAGCGCCGTGAATGGGAAAAAATATCTGGCGCGGCACGGAAACGGGATGTGCTCGGCAGAGCCTCGCCCATCCCGTTTCCTGAGCCTTGCCAGATATTTTTTCCCATTC
>CM055275.1:44066263-44106176 GCA_029237695.1 Conchocele bisecta
AGATATTTTTTCCCATTCACGGCACTAACCTACTATTCTCTATCTATTTTCCTTATTTCTGAACCAAAGTATATGTTGTGACCACTCATTTGAACCGGCGAGACGGTTCAAATGGTGGTCACTACATATACTTCTGATGAGAAATAAAGAACTTATTGAGCCTTGCCGGATATTTTTTCCCATTCACTATTCTCTATCTATACAGGTTCCATTGTCGTGTATGCTGGTCAGGTACCCGGTATACGCGACAATGCTTATTTTCCAAATACCTCCGGATAAACCACTATACATAAGTTGATAAACACAACGCCTTTGTTATAATTAAATCACAACACACCACAATCCAGTTACATTTATAAATGACGAAGAGACCGAGTCAAGCGCTTTCTAAAAGTAAATAAGTAATAGGAGACCTGGGGTATCATTATTTGCTGTATAATCGAATACATCATATACCGTTCTTATATGTTCGCCTATATATCGGCCCGTTATCATGGTTATAAACCCAGTCTCTTATTACCTTTCTCGTTTAATATTCATTTCCGACCAGTTCTGTCGTAAAATACAAAACAATGTGGAACAATAAGTTTATTGCAGTGTGCAACCAGAGCACACATACAATACCGTATTACGATACAAAATATTGTCAGATGGCGTACATGAATAGTGTTTCGTACAAATTCACATAAACATTGATTCAAGAAGATATACGCTATATTGCCATGTTTATAGCATAAATACATTTACCCTCGGGCCACGTCACTAGTCACGATCAGTCATGCGATGTGCCAGTATACCGCTCGCATCTCTTGCTATATCACACGAACAGACGCTGAGCGCCGTGCACAAGACATATTATTATTTGACGACTGATTGGGACAGGTGTCATGTCTCAACGAGTTAAAAGTGTGCATCAATACTATATGTAGTTCTTACTTATATATAACTGTAGCTAACACATACATGTACACGTATGCATTTATGAAGTAGTGCTTCGGAGAAATATACTCTTGATATAATATGCATTTGTTTTTTGTTCAACAGTAATATAAGTCACTTACATTGAGTCTACATTGAATCTACTCTAAACCAACACGGCTTACTGTTAGGCTCATATATATGGAGCGTGTATATACTCTTGATATAAGATGCATTTGTTTTTTGTTCAACAGTAAAATAAGTCACTTACATTGAGTCTACATTGAATCTACTCTAAAGCAACACGGCTTACTGTTACGCTCATATATATGGAGCGTGTAGGTACAAAATACGCACGTGGAGCACGTCATGATAAGACCATTCGAACTATCGGAACTATCGAATGTCCATTTATTGCAAATAGTGTAGCTCCTGATCAGACTCCGCTTTAGGCTCATTTTATATGTCTTCTAATGAATGCACATACACATATAAAAATAATAATACTAACAATAATACTAATAATATTATCAATACGAATGAGATTCAGTCGCAATTATATGTTTGTGAAGTTTTCGATATACTATGACATACTAAGCATTTGGCGTGTTTCGGCTTTCATCTGTATAACTATATATATGCGTTATTTAATCATGTTAATAGCAAGAGAAGTAATCATTGTTACAGTAATGTATTCAGTATTGCCAGCGCCGTTTAAATACCAAGACCGACGAAACACGAAACACGTCGGATGCCTGTGTACTATGATATAGCTATGGCTCCTTATTAACACATACGTCACTCATACTTTACTCACTGTACTAATAATAACTTATAGACGTCATTGCGTGCAACATTTAAAATCCATGCTTACCAGTTTCTTATGCCTCCTGCGTGTGGACAGAAACATTATTATTTGCACGTGTAGTAAACTAGATGATCAGAGTGTTCTATTCTGTTCTGCATCTCTTAGTGTCAGATATCTTTAGTTTTAAATCAAAAGTCCATTTATATATTGTAAACCATTTCATGTCCGATACAGTGTTTGCGAGTCAGTCATCATTTCGTCCGTCATATACAGATTCAGACAGTCACTGCTCCCTCGGACCGTCCAGGCACGGTCCTGGTTGATAGTGTGTGCCACCTCGGAAATTGTGAAGATGGTTAATAGTTGTTGCTGTGAATTGAGAAATGGGACTTATGATATTTATGACCAGAGTAGCTCCTGATAAAATAGCACACTCCTGTAGTCTGATAACGATATATAGTGCGTGTTAGAAACATAACTGGTGTGTAATTAATGGACTAGCGACCATTGAAGATGCCGGCCGACAAAATATTTTATTGTGAGGTCTCAAATCTTACAAACCGAGCATAAGTCTTGCAAAATATCGCATTCATCATGTTCATAGAAATTAATTATTCATGCCAGCCGGCAAACTGTTTTATTTATGAAGTCTTGTAGCAAACTACATCTTACAAACCACCATCATTTTTGCCAAATATCGCATTAAAAAACAATTAATGATTTATGTCGGCCAACAAAATATTAATTTGTGAACTCACAAATCTTAAAAAACGAGCATATTTATTTTGCAAAATTATCACATTCATAACTGAAACATTAACTATGTATGCCGGCCGACTCAATATGTCATTTGTGAAGTCTCAAATCTTACAAACCGAGCATAGTTTTTGCAAAATAATTAATGATCTTCATAGTGGTTTGTTGCAGAGACTAATTAAGCATATGTTTAATTTATATTGGCAAACTGCTGAATTTACATGAAAACGAATTATTTTTGCTGACCACAAAAAAATATAACTTGTGAAGTATCATAATATACCGACCGAGCATAAGAAATATTATATTTCCAGAAGATTGAATTATCTTATTAAACTTGTCTAAAATTCTAATTAAGCAACAGTTTTCAAATTTAAGGCGTATATCAGAACATAATAGGTCGGGAAATCTGTTTAATGGCATTAAGCATGTTTTCTTTTTCTGATATACGCCGCAAATTTCAAAATTACAATGCGTTTAACCTATTTCTAATGCACTCCTTTATTACTGACGTAGGAATAAATATTGAAATAATTTGCGACCGTTCATCAACAATGATATACCTGTAATGTATGACCATCAGCCAATCAGATTGCGTGATATTTATAGAGTGCATTAGAAGTAGTCTTATAACGATCTGTATTCCTTGTTAGAAATATGACGGGTGTTTCGTTGATAAAATGGCGAACAGTGCATATCCTGATCAGACTATGCGGATGCACATGCTGATCTGAAGATACACTGGTCGCAAAACCTGTAAACCCTATTTCTCCAGTCATAACCGCGAATATGATATGCGTGTTAACTTGCATAATGGCGTTTAACGTTTGCCAACAGCTACATGCAATGGGATTTTAGGCCGGGTCAGTATGAAACGCCAAATCTACATAAACTCAAATAAATAATGCTAGCTCTAAGTAAATGGAGCTAGCATTACATATTTTAGAACTAGCTCCAAGCCTTTTGAGCTCTCCAAATAATTTAGAGCTAGCTCTAAATATGTAATGCTAGCTTTAATACGTGTTTGATTTTATGTAGATACGGAGTTCCAGGAACGCCAAATTTACATATTAAACTCAAATAATTAATGCTAGCTCTAACAATCTAATGCTAGCTCTAAATATTCAATGCTATCTCTACTTATTTACAGCTAGCAATTATTATTTAAGTTTATTTAGATTTACTTCTACCCATATTTCACCTCTACCTATGTGGGAAAAGTAACAAAAATATATTCAGCTTCTCCCTAAATGTAATATGACTAGACTAAGTACTAATCACACTACTTTCATAATGGGCAGAACAGTCAAGTACAAGAACGCGAAAAAAATGTACTTGATGGCCGAACCAGGGTGCCGTTTCACTAAGCTTCGTACGACTAAAATGTTCGTAAGTGCAAAATTATGATAGTCTGTAAATTTCACATTAACAATATTTTCGTGTAAAACATTATTGGATTTACATTTATTGAGCATAGGCTGCATATGCTCAATAAATGTAAATCAATCAATTGAAATTTCCAGACGATCCTCAATTTGCACGTACAAACATTTTAGTCGTACGAAGTTTAGTGAAACGGGCCCCAGGGAGACTGGGATTCCAGTAAGGATGAAGGTCATCGTTAAACTATTGGGCATTATACAATGCATTACTGTAGTACATTTGTTGCCAAAGTGTAGTTACTGATAACCAATCAGCATAATACGGTCTCGGACAGCTCGACGTATTGTTAAAGGCCGTGGCTGAAATATTCAATAAATATCCTGGGGCATCATTATGCTTGTATTAAACAGCACTGTTGAAACATTAAGGGAACATTATCAGTATGCATGGGTTTAAATGCAAGACAGGGGTGATTACTATCTGCCACTCCTTAGGTAAACCGTTATATGGTAGTTAATTAGTGTGAATGGACCCTAACAGACTAGACATGCAACATGTAATGGCTATCTGAAAAGCCATCTGGATAGTGGCTGTACGAAGCAAGCCATTCTTCTGATAGCCAGCACATGCACGTTTACTATTGCACCAAGAGTATTATACCATCAAATATTTAACAATGGATATTGGCTTGACTGGAGTAATCGAACATTCTTAATAGTTCACGCATGCATTCCTCTAAGGGTCTACTACCTTGCTATGGAAAATCCACGACTGCCCATCCCAGCTGATTCCAAGGTCAAGGTTACATACTTAGTCTCTTCACAAAACTTAACATCGGTGAAATATGTTATAACCTTTATTTCCTTCATCGGAAATTATAAATATTTCACACATGCATTCCTCTAAAACTTAACATTGGAGAAATCATGCTATGACAAATCCATAACCGTGCCGTCCCCGCTAAACCCAGTGTCAATGTCACAGACCCACAGACTACAAATATACACATTTAGGGGCATCTGGGCACACGCGGGGTGTATTCCGTACGCCTCGTTTACTGACAAATCTAGTTTACATTGAAAATGATTCCCAAGTGCTGCCAAAGAATATTTTTGAAGATAAAAATGAAAATTAGAAAATAAACAGCAGAAAAAATAATTCAGCAATGTAAGGATTAATGCTGTTAAGTTTATATAACTACAAACTTATAGTCGCAACCCTGATTGCGGAAAGCTCGATATAGTCGGCACTTTGACGTCCGGGCGTACGTACGTACGTGAGTCCGGATTTGCGTTAAAGATTTTAGATATGTTATATCTCAGCAACCACTTCACCGATTGACTTAAACCTTCATCAGCATGTTTACCATCCTCCAAATATTCATTGTGCGCAATACCCATGCTGCCCACATGCCCAAGGTAAAGGTCGAATGTCCTAGAAGCTTGCGTTAAGGTTTGTGTAAACTTTGCATTAAAGTTGTTTACGTATGTTATATATACTCGACTGCTTCACTCATTGACTGGAAACTTCATATGCATGTTTACCATCCTACAAATATTCATTGTGCGCAATACCTGGATATTCCAGAAACCCAACCGGTAGATCCATGGAATAGTTTACTGCAACTCCAATATAGTCTTCTTTTGAGACCATGGACATTTATTCTTGTAAGTCTTATCCAGCATCCCCTGCATTTCATAGGAGCCGAGTAAAAGCTGCTGTGGCTAAGAGACTTTGCTGTGGTAAGATCACCTGGCAACAAATCAAGATATTGTAAATTCAACTGCTGAATTTGGGCATTCTCCCCAGGTGTATTCTCAGCTCTAAATGTCTTAATTTACAAGTCACTGAGCCATAAAACACCATAGCATCATGCACATATCATGCATTTATCCCATCAACACAGTGCGTATGTGCCGTGAAACACGGTGCCGTGAAACATTTTTGATATCCAGTCAATACTATTTTTGCATTTTACAGCCATTTGTAGGTGTTGACGGGATAAATAGAATAGTAGGTTAGTGCCGTGAATGGGAAAACATATCTGGCGTGACACGGAAACGGGATGTGCTCGGCAGAGCCTCTCCCATCCCGTTTCCTGAGCCTTGCCAAATATGTTTTCCCATTCACGGCACTAACCTACTATTCTCTATATATTATCCATTCTATTCCTCGGGTTGCGCGACATGCTTGCCGCGGCCATTGTAGTTATATAATACATGCACCATGAAATTACCAGGCAAAACTAGAGATTGTGTTTGTATTTCACCCCTAAGTAACTGGAATGGATTTTGATATGTTTGCAACCAATCAAATTGTCACAAAATGATTTTCAGACTCGTCCATTTATGAAAAGGGGGTGTTTTTGTTCTCAAAAATATGAAAATTACTTGCAAAATGTGCAGATCCTGATGAGACGGCTCATCACGAACCGGCTCATCTGGATCTACACGTTTTGCCAATAACACTATACAGGCATGTGGTGTTGAAAGGGTTAATGTAGACATTCTTACAAACGTCTCAAAGTAAATAAATGGCCAAATGTTTCAGCGATCTTGCGACGGCTGTTTGACAAAAAGGGGTCTTACAAATAGTATGTATTTGCCATTAGTTCATAATACAAATATAATGACAAGAACGACGCCAACGCCATGTATCCCATCGCTGTGGTGGATGTATCACAAAAACATGCACATTGGTACGTTAAGAACTTATAGGAGAATAGAGTTGTTTGACATTGACCGATGCCAACGGGGAGGGAGCATGCTGGAATGCGAAATGAAAATATGGATGATGCTGTACAGTAAAGATGTTATAGGAGAATGGAGAAACTTGCACACATCTACTAGATAATAGAGAGCATGACTGGTGGGGAATGGAAATATGGATGATAATAAACATGAAGTTGAACATGAAGTTTCAAGCCAATTGGCCGTAGATCAAACAAGTTACAGGAGAATGGAGAAACGCGAACGCATCAACTGGACGTAAATTTATAAGTTATTTGAGGAAAGTGGATGATAATGAACATGTACATGAAGTTTCAAGCCAATAGGTCATACAATACAGTAGTTATAGGCAACTAGAAAACTTGACGGACAGACGGGCGGATGGATGTACACACTGCGGTATACTTGCAAACCCACTTACTTGTGCACCTGTAAATAGTATGCCTGTGCACCTGGGCGCACACAAATGTTGCACAATTACCTCTTGTACGTACGCACGAATTGATCAACAAGTATACATCGTGTAAGATTGACGGACAGACGGACGGACAGCTTTTGCATATCATTTTAGCTACGCGATAGGATAAGAACTGGTCAGATGTATGCCACAACATGCCACTGAAAGTGTCATATCAAGAATTACATGCAGTGAGCACAGGGGAGTCGGGAGCTAGTGTGATGTGTAACACGGCTACATGTGCCGTGATACTGCTGTTATCTCTGGTGTGTGGCAGGACTGCCAGCAACCTGGATAATTACCCAATGTTGTGTCCTAATGTTGTTTAGGGAGCATGGTTGTTTGTATAACTGACCTGAACTGAATTGAATGAGATTATTGAATGTGATTTACGTCTTCCCGAGTGTTTTATTTTTATCTTATATCTAAGGGTAGGAATTAGCTCGATGACCTTCCAAACCCGGGCATTTGAGCCCAAAAGTGGTCCGTTTGTTTCCGAATTTACTAATATCTGCCATACAGTCGAAATATGTGCATTAGATGAAGGAGGCAATGAGGCGGTTAATTTAACCTAGCTAGTTTATTCTCATATCGCACGAACCGGTATGTAAGACCGTGAAAAAGGCTGAGTGTAAGTGCATGTGATATATGGAGATTCAGCCGTAACAGTGTTATCCTATATAATGATGATATTTGACGGTTGATCAGGGCATAACATATCAGGCTGGGAATGATCGATATTTGGTTATGCAAAGTATGATGTAATATGTGTTCAGGCCCAGCTACTGTCGATTCGCGGCTTATCGTTAAATACGATTTGCAAGGTATTCGAGTTCAGGTGCGTCGTTTAACTGTTACTATTTGGTTAGATGACAAATGTGTTTCACATATTCTGAAGACGAAAGAAAAAGAGAAGATAATACACGGCGGTATAGCAATTGCCCATATATTAGTGAGTGGCCCATACCATACCGCCGGTCATGGTCCAAAATGTTAAATTTGATTTCAGACGATACATATTACAGTCAATAATGTTTAATAAGAGTAATGCGGGCGGCCAATTCCGGTCTAAGCTGCATTACTCCGTCAGATGAATGGTGGGAAAACCTCTTCCCGAGTGTGAACGACCACGGCCTTTAAACAAAACAACTTCAGTTACAAATACGCCTTAGGTACAGTATGGTTAACGAAGACACAATCACTTATGAAAACAAACAACATAACATCATCTTATCTGATGTCACTTGCTAAAATGTACACATGCATTGTTATTGTTTGAAAATAGTTATATCGGACCAGTCCATTTTACCACCAGGTTTAACTGGTCAGATCTATTTGGAATGGAATATGGAACAGCCGGAAGTGATCTGGAAATTAGTTTGCGAGTCGGGCTGTGCTATTATCTGCTAAGCCTTCACAAAATACATTAAAAGAACATCAACTCTGCATTGTTTCCATATTTTATTCAGGTAAGCCATTTTATTTTCCATTTGTTACAATATTATATGCTATAAATAATAATATGCCTCTTGTTGTTCAAGTTTTCTATGAAGAAATCAGACTTGAAATGTCGTGTATCAACCTCCAGTAGCCGATTTCATCAACATTGCAAAGTATACATTTCTAGCAAAGTATACTTTGAGGGAGTAATCATTTATTTTTCCCGAAATGCATTATTCCATATAGAACTAACGACTGCATATATTTGATGATTAAAAGTATGCAGAATTATTATACTGAATGTATTACATTGTAATAAATTCAGTATAATAAAAAATAATAAATTTATCCTAAAATTGGTAATTTCTCCCTGAAAGTATACTTTGAAAAATATACTTTGCAATGTTGGTGAAATATGCTACTGGTTGGCTGCATATTTTGCGCTTGATAGGCAACATGGTGTACTATATCGCTACACAACGCTATACACAGTATAAAGTTGCGTAATAGCATTTACTATAGAAATATTCTGCAGAGCATTGACGTTCATACTTCGCTATATTCATGATTATTGAGAGACAATTCTACAATATGAGACAAAACTAGTATCATACACTTACCTAATAAAGCGTGTATTAGCAAAATTCTAAGGTAACTCTCCACGAAATAGAAAGTAAACAAAGAACGCTTCAAGCGCACATTTGGAAATACTACGCCGTCATAACCCTTATGTAATGCAATGTAATTTAATGTAATTATAGTTGTGTCCAGACAGTCAACATTTGAAGAAATTCGAGTCTCGCCGAGGATCTGAATTCCCTTTTCCGAACAGAGCCTGATAAACTTGATATCAACAAACACTGAGCTGTTATTCTATTGATCAGGTAACATTTATTACTAGCCGATCGTCAAATATAGGCTAATGTCCGGTAAAAGGAACGCGAAAAATGTACTTGATGGCCGAACCAGTGGGCCGTTTCACTAAGCTTCGTACGACTAAAATGCTCGTAAGTGCAAAATTATGATAGTCTGTAAATTTCACATTAACAATATTTTCGTGCAAAAAATTATTGTATTTACATTTATTGAGCATAGGCTGCATATGCTCAATAAATGTAAATCAATCAATTGAAATTTCAAGACGATCCTAAATTTGCACGTACGAACCTTTTAGTCGTACGAAGGTTAGTGAAACGGGCCCCAGGGAGACTGGGATTCCAGTAAGGATGAATGTCATCGTTAAACTATTGGGCATCATACAATGCATTACTGTAGGTTAGACACCACCAAATCGTTTTACTATATAATTTAACCGAATGCCATCCAATAAGGCCAGTCTCTCCTACTTTCACTATTCGTATGGATGCTGTGGGACCCACTTTTACATGACCTGCAGCCAGTCTGTACTGGTTATGCATGAACTAAACAATAGGTTCACTTACTCCTAAGAAAGAAAAATCCAACCTTGTCATATCCACCAATATTGCGTACATTTCTTGGCCACGGAAACTCCGTTTACGTCAAGTGACCAACAGGTTCAGTGTTTTCTTTTAAATGCTACAAATATGCTGAAAATTGGTGTTAAAGGTACCCCAAAATGTTCCTCAAGTGAAACTGGGTAGTAATGGATCAAGATTTGCAAGCAAACGGTGTCTGAGACCTCAAAACACCCGCACTATTTTTTTATACCGGACTACTTTTGCAACACCCTGGGCGATTTCGCACCATTTGGTGTCTTCTAACCTGTAGTACATTTGTTGCCAAAGTGAAGTTACTCATAACCAATCAGCATAATACGGTCTCAGACAGCTCGACGTATAGAAATGCAACATCATTGTTGATATTTTATCTTTTAATATAGCCATTTTCTTCATGAACATATGAAAAAAACGTCGAAAACCCGAAATTAAAATATAAAGTCGAATGGAGGTTATTGTATAAAACAGATGCGTGCTTTACCGGTATATTCGCACCTGCGTAAAATGAAACCGAAAAATGACCCAAACCGGAAGTGACGTCAATGAGGTGATTCAGTCGCGAGAAACAATTGAAGATATAGAACAATTTGACGCTAATGACGGGGACTTTTTGCTGCATTCTCCGCCAATTCAAGCACAGGGATATTTGTACGAACCTACAACACATGATGGGTTTGCTGTATCCGATTGATTCATCCTGAGACGAGTCGGACAGCGGCGAATCAGAGCTCGACTGGCACGAACGACGTGGACATGCGAACTGGTATAAATTTCAACATTCAATTTTTTTTAGAAAACACGTCAGTATTTGACGGAGATTAACTCAGAAATTACGATGTGGTTTGCGGGGAATATATTGGCATACCCCACCTCAGTTGCGGAGTCCTAATAAGTAATATTCACGTACCGTCCGTTTACGGATAACGGACTAACCTCACCCACTTTGTCAGACTGCATTAGTCCCAGCATTGACATTGTGAAAATAAGATACCACCAGATGTTGTGCTTCATCGAATTATAATTATTAAACTTATTATAGTACTTGAACATTGTCCAATTTAATAGCTTAGATAAACACAGCTTTACACATATGTTTTAATATTTCATCTGTCTTGTGTAGTTTCTGTACAGAGACATGTGCTGTGTAAATTGTTTTTTTTTGTCACAATACTAGCCCATTCTCAGTGATTCTTTCCTCGTGTTTTGCAGTCGTAAACATGGCAGCATTTTATAAAAACATAAACCAATGAGAACATTTATACATATTTTCACCTCGCTCATTAGTTGCGAACAGTAACTTGCAATGTACTCAACCATAGCTGATTTTATTGCGAAAATAATAATTATATTGGGACAGGTTTCGTAAAACAGACAGTAGGTATCGACCCACGAATGATTTCAAGTTATGATAATAATTATTTTATTATTACCCAACATTTGGTGTATTTGATTTATTGGTGTTTAACGGCCTATCAACATCTAAGGTTATTTAATGCCGGGCCAATAGGTTCGATCCCCTGTTTTACCAACTGCATTGTGGGTAAATCCCACCAACATTTGGTGTGAAATTATATGAAAATTTAGTCTGTTTGGTGGGGCTCTGTTGAGAGAATAATCATAGGCAATTGTGCAATTTGCCAGACCATATGGAATAAGCTGAATGAATATTTCCCCCTTCATCAAATAGTGAATTGCCTGTTCCGTCATTTGCTCTTTTCATGCCATGTATGTACGTCAAACTTCATGTTCTTGTTTATCACTATTCATCCACATGGTCAAGATCAGGACCAAAGACATATGGTGTCATAATTTGCGATACATTTTCGTCATCAACTATGTTTGACCCTCAGTGACACTCATCTGTGTGGTGTGATGTTAACCTATATTTCATTCCATTTTCAGGTGTGACTGTGGAGGATGTGTACCGATGCCGACTGCCAATGAGAGCAAATGCTGTACAGAGATAGCACCGGTCAACACGCTGATCGAAGAACTGGGACTGCGATGCATCACCGAACAGCCCGGGTTTCATGGGAACTGCATCAACCAGTACGTCGTGGAAACCTCGTTTTACGAATTGCTGGATGGATATGGCCATGTCGGTGATGATGAACCAATACACAAGTAAGTAGTTATTGGTGTAAAGTAAATGTAGAGTTGCTTACAATTATCATCAACACTTATATGTGGCTTTGACTGGAGAAATTTGGCTTATGGGTTTTGACACCAGTGTAGGTCCAGACATCCGCAGTCTGATCAGGATCTGCACTGTTCCTCATTGCATCAATGAAAAACATGGCATGCTTGGAACACCGAATATAGATTGTTATGCTACAGGATAGCTGCATGTTTTCCGCTTTATAGGCAACAAGTTGCACTATATCGCTACACCACACTAATAGCATTTACGACGTTCATACTTCGCTATATTGTTGAGAGACAATTCTACAATATGACATAAACTTACCTAATAAAGTGTGTATTAGCAAAATTCTTAACGCTTCAAACGCACATTCAGAAAGGATACTTCGTCATAACTCTTATCATATCTAATGCAGTTGAATCAAATGTACCAGAACTAGCTACAGGAGTGTGCTGTTCGATCAGGAGCTACACTGGTCAGAAATCTGACAAGCTCTTTTCTCCAGTCACAGCCACACACATATATGAGACGAGCCACGTGATTTTACACCAAAGAATATGCGCAATATTTTTCACAAATGACATCGAAAATATATGAAATTTTCAGACAGTTTCTATGAAATTTTCGCCAACTTTCGGCCTCATTTGCGGAAAATGTTATAAATAGATTTCATGCACATCTCAGGTACAGAATCATGTGGCTCGTCTAATATATGTTTCATACAACAAAGCAAAATCAAAAAACACAATTTCATAAAATGTGGTAAATACTTTATTTCAAATAGTTCAGTTTATATCAAAATGAGCCACTACTTGTAGCGTAGGCCATATACAGTTAATTTACGTAATAACATCCAAATTTTGAATAAAAAAATGGGTCGGGTGGGTGAATGTTTTTATGTTAGTAAAATTGGTTGTATTGTTTAAAGAAATGTTGATTTTTCTTCAAATAAATAAATTCAAATATAGTAATAAAAATAATCTGGCATTATTTTTAGGTACAGGTGGGAATGATATTCATAAAATGTTATATTGCCTAAGCTGTATTTGTAAGTGATTCAATTTCTGAACACTGCATATTTCAAACCCTCTACTTATAGTTCAACTGCTTGGTTGCTCCATACACCATTGTACAATGCTGTAAAATAAGTATGAACATGGCACACAAAAACAACTACTTTCAACCTAGAGGCCAGAAATCAAACGTGTGCAAACACTGTAGATTTAGATGAGCCGTCTCTTCAGGATCTCCAGCATAGTCACTATTATTCCCCTCTAAAAAATCCACAGTTTGTCATTAATGAAATAGTCCAGAAATTATTATGAAAAAGCCAATGTATGATATTCAGGGATGAAAGGGTTAAACAATAATTAAGTATGTGACCATGTTCAATTTCACCTACATATCAGGGCACCAAACATGAAATTAAAATATAAAGATATATACATGTAATATCAAGGACTAGTCGTTATCATTAAAGGTACATGCCCACTCAGTATGCACAAAATGTTCTTTATAGAAATTAAATAAGTGTATAATAGTGCCACTATTATACCTGTTATAAAGTTTACGAGTGTCCGCTATACAGATATAATCATTTAGTAATATGTATTTGACTGATAGTGACGCGTGTCGGTATCAGGCTATTTTCATATGTAAATGAGGCATGATATTTTTTAATTATATTTACGTCGCCTGAAAAAATAATATTTTCGACAGATTATAAAGTATGATAATTGCACATCAACAAATAAATACAGAGTATAAATAGTAATGTCCGTTAACATTTTAAGGAAACACGGTTATCGACCCTGATATCAGTTTGAAAAGTTACGTCTGATATAAAATGTATATTAATGCCAATCAATACGTGGGGTAATTGTGAATGAATGTTTATTTTGCCAGAAAATGTCTCAGATGATCTCTCTGATATGAAGAACATTGTGTGCCTACTGAGTGGGCATGTACCTTTAATATTGGATCCATTATATTATTTGTTTACAGGCACTACAGACATGTATCGTACAGACGGTTTACACGATGGGTGTGACATAAACTCGGCAAGGGTGTTCGAAAAGTCATTCATCCTGCGCCGTGAAGAAGATAAGAGACAGTTGACCATCCGAGGAATTCACATAATTCCGATACAAGAGACGTTGAATATATGCCACCATAACTGTGTACAAAACATGTATATTAAAATACAATTAACTACTAGCACTGTCTTGTATACTTGACTATTCACTGAACATCTAAGTTGTGAGTTAAGTGAAGGTTTGGCAGAACTATATTTAGTGAATGGGCCATATGTTAGACTGAGCACAAATGCTAGACAACCATTTATCCAGCCATAGTCATCGACTGGGTGATAGACCAGCCACAAATCACAAAATATTCTGCCAAACATCCAGTTAAATCACAACTTGCATTTTAACCATTTCGGACCTAAATATATACATAGCATGGTATATTCCTTAGGTATTGTTTCAAAATCTTAATAAATAACAACAAGCATTCAGATCCCGATAAGACGACTTGCTACAAGCCGACTATTATAGTATTAATCCTACTACTTTTAGGGATTGGGACTAAGCGACTGGTGTGGTGAGGACTCGACATCAGTTAATTTTCTAATCTCCGTTAACCTGTCTTCAAATGACCATAGCTGTTTTAACAGGGTTGAATCAACAGAGCCTGCTGTGGTGCCGTGTCACCGCCACACATACACATAGCCCATATCCCTAAAGGATTAGTGAGGAGTAGCAATCTTATTACTTTCATAATGTGGGTAGGAGCATTCTTCTAACAAATATCATGTGTAATACCCAGAACTGGGGCCAATCTGACGTGAAATGCTAACTAATGAATGTATGACTGTCATGGAAACAAGAAGACATACATTGTTTATTTCACATTGATAATTTATTAACATTGTGAGCCTTGGTGATAATCACACTATATTAAACCAGCAAATCCTGTAGATGCAAGAATGTGGGTGCGACTGGACAAATTGGGGCTTATGGGATTTGTGACCAGTTCAGTTCCTGATAAAATAACACTCGTATACCCTGATATACTCTCAATTTTGGGTGTTATACTGATGGAATGGTTAACAGTGCAGATCCACAGGCTGATCCGGATCTACACTGGTCGCAAAACCTATAAGGATATGTGATGAAATACCTGTCATGCTCTAATAAGCAATATCTATAACTCGTTATCAGTTGCGAACAGTGTAAATCCAGATCAAGGAATGCATCCACAGTCTGATCAGGTACTACACTGTTTCCCCATTACATCAATGAAACGTTGCCATGCTTCTAAGGAGCTACACTGGACACACATCCCATAAGCCTCATTTCTCCAGTCACAATCATGTATAGATAGATAAAGACGAGAATCTAACAATTTCATGAGTTTTTAATATGTGACTGGAAATGGGGTTTGTGGGTTTTGCGATCAGTGAAAATACAGACCAGCCTGTGCACCATGCCAGTCTTATTGGGATTGTTTGCCATTCCATCAATCAAACACTTTGATAAGGAGCTAGACTAGTCACAATCCCATAAGCCCCCATTTGTCCATTCACAGCCACATATAGACAAGGACGGAAATCTAGCAATAGCGGAACTGTTTTGACCATTTTCAGGGAGTGATTTAAGTCCAGTTCCTATCAATGAAAGCACTGAATCGCATCACAGAAAATGTACACGTCTTGTATCACTGGTGGACATCTCAGTCATTATGCTGAACCTTGATCGATGAGCTGCGACAACTGCTGATTTGTCGATGGGTCCATATTGTGCACACACTGGTGCGGGTGTGGCAGCGGTGACGGGCTGTAGATCTGCCCTGCTGCTCCTGCTGCTCCTGCAGCTGGGGAACTCGTCGCGTCTCGACAAAAACTTCTGCGAAGAGTCTGTCGACACAGTCTGCAATAAGAATACACTTGACCGTCAAATGATTTATTGAACTTGCTTCAGGCCCATCTGACACAGTAAATACATAATGGCGGCAAAAATGGTTGACTGAGATTTTGATTAGGGTAGCCGCTGATCAGATAGTACCAGATGCTAATACCCCATAGTAAAACCAGAAGCGTACAATTTGTTTTCATTATCATTTGCATTTTGTTTATTTATAAACTGCTGATCTGGAGATACAAAACAAGAGCAAGTGAGCATACACCTGGCCGCCGCCTGGACCGACAAATAAAAACTTTAACACACATTTTATGAACAGACTGACGGAATGACAACAAGAATTCCACCACAGGAGTGGTGCTGCTCCTGCCGAGGCATTTGACCGTAACATGAGCATGGGCATGTGATAAATTAAGCATCACGTTAAGTGTCAGAGAAGTGCATGCTTAAAGCACAACAAAAGGGTCACGTTGAAGTTTCCACAACAAAATATTAAGTAATATTATACGATGATGACACTTGCAAAACCTTTTTATGCAAACAAAAATGGCAAATTGTTTCCGTAAAAAAGGTCAAGGTCATATTAATGACGCCATGAGTGCGTTCCAAATGCTCACATATATCAAATGTCCAAATATTTAAGCAATCCGTCAGGTAATATTAAAGTTATACCATTATGACAAAAGCTTGTACAAAGTTTTTGACATTTGTGAGCGACAACGGAAAAAGCGGCGACTTCGCGCCTTCTGCTAAAGTAGGCACGACAAAAACTATATACCCCTCGACATACTATGCATGCTGGGTGTGGGGGGTATAATAAGTGTTGTGTTATTTAACTCACTGTAGGTTTGTGAAACCTTGATCTGTTTGGCCACCGCAGTTCCCTTCTTGTACTTGGGAGTGGACACTTGCCACATGAGCTCCCCAGCCTTTGTTGACTTCTGTGGGCATCCAGCATTCTCGTTGGAGTGCAGATACGCTAACTTCAACATGCAATTGATAATTGCTTGTGTCAAATAATTGTAGCCCGAGCTGCAGGTGTGTCGTCTCATTAGTGACGACACCGGCATTCAGCCAATGATGTATCCTTATTGCTGTCGATCAACACAGATTTGTTTGCATTTAGTAGATACTGGTCAACTTCAGTTGTCAGCCATAAGAGACAATTGGTTGGCCAATCTAATTACGTCACAGTTTATGAGAAGCTTGAAATACCATACTGCATTATATTTACACTGTCCTTACATTCATTATGGAAACGCCCATTAAACGTATTGCGTTTATATCCCAGTACATTACGTTATCACCACGTGACGTCGCGCGACGTAGATTCGTTAAAGTTTGTTTGACTTCATTAAAATACATAACGTTCATCGTCGTTGTCAATAACGTCCTGCTATTGACCGGCAACGTTGCTGTTCCAGCAATTGTGACAAAATGACGTAAAACAAGATTATTCTTAATTTTAATACCATAATTGCTTATTTACATTTTTCAAACTATCAGAAAATGAAGTGTAAATATAGGTAATAATATTTTAATTTAATCCTGTCAATCTGAATGGGAAAAATCAACAATTCCCACAGAGGCTCAGGCCTTCTCCCAGAAAATCAAAGTACTGAAAGTACTGAACATAGGGTACTACAATATTAAACTAGATTGATTGATTGATTGTTGGTGTTGCAGTTTCATTAACCCTTAAAGGTACATTCCCACTCAGTAGGTACAAAATATTCTTTACATCAGCGACATCATCTGAGACATTTCTTGGCAAAATAAACATTCATGCGCCATTATCCCACGTACTGATTGGCATTATTATTCATTTTATATCAGACGTAAATTTACACACTGATATCAGGGGCGATAACCGTGTTTGCTTAACATGTTAACGGACATTATTATTTAATCTCTGTATTTATTTTATGATGTGCAATGATCATACTTTAAAATCTGTCGAAAATATTATTTTTTCAGGTGACGCATTTCTTTAGTATAAATAATTAAAAAATAGCATGCCTCATTTGCATATGAAAATAGCCTGATAACCCCGCGCGTCACTATCAGTAAAATAAATATTACTAAATTATTATATCTGTATAGCGGGCACGCTTAGAACTGGTGGAATAGTGACACAGTTATACACTTATTTAATTCCTATAAATGACATTTTGGGCTTACTGAGTGGGCATGTACCTTTAAAGCGCTGGAAACAACAATTGTCGTCTGCTGTTTTAAATATTTTTATATTTTCTCCTCAAAAACATACTGAGACGATTCTACTGCGCTGCCAAAACATGTTTTTAAAGAGATTAAAATATACAAAATGAGCAGACGGCAATTTTCTTTTTCAGCGTTTTAATGGTTAAGGGGTAAACAATTGATATGGCACAACTACAGTATGCACTGCTACTGTGACAGTATGTACCAAAACATTCAACAACATTACAGATTATGCATAGCAATATCAGAAAGATACGGTAACACATATACAAGACATCATCAATTCAAGTATAAATACAGATTCCAGATATCTATGATCATTATAGATATATTGAAAACTGATTGAAGAGCAATAATTACAAGAATTCCGCCTCGGAAGCGGTGTCGCGCCTGAAAATGCCTTTTCGGTACATCGCCATGTTTACTTCTGTTTTGTGAATGAAATAGTTGGCCCCGGATCAAGTATATTAAAACGTACAAATGACGTCATTGGGGAAACCGCTGACACAATGTTCAATGTATGAAAGCCCAAACTTGTCATAATTTTTTGTCGTATTTTCAGTACTTGCATTAATATGGGTATTAATATACGCTTGATGTGTTATACTGTCATTTATTTGTTCCCTGACTGTAATTTACCACTTTAAATACTGACTTATTGACCCCCTTCCCTGAACGTAGAATTGACACTCATGTTGGCGTGTATTGGCCACCATAGACAAATGTCAATCAGGCCGAATTCGGGAATGTCAATAAAATCCGCTGTAAATCCATCGATAGAATGAGGATTAAACATCAGTTAGACCCACACGTGCGAGTTTTGTTTCGCACAGGTGTCGGGTGAGTTTAAAAATAGACTGTCGGAAGGTCAAACTTGATGTATTTTGTGTGTCAAACGCGTCGCGTGTTTCTGAGAGTATTCGAAGGGGAGTTAACTCTGCCGAAAAGTATAGCCTGTTACTAAATTTAGCAATGACCGCACGATTTGTGCCGCAAAGGGGGACAAATCACGCGCAACAAAGTAATCCGATGTATTGTTGTACATAGAACATCAGTTGTTGATATTGTGCAGTGCAAGTTTTTCATAATATTATTTTCAACTAGCGGTTGCGTATGACAGTTAAACGTTGAGTAACACTATGCATTTTGTTGTTATGGTTACTCCAAGATATCACTACGGACCATCGCATCGAGGGGGGTCTGGGGCGTGGCTAACTGTCGGAGGCGATCCCAATACATAGGTTTACCCAATGTTAAAATTAAAGCGCTGCGGTGGTCGACCGCGCGGAGTGCGGGAGGTAGCTAGGGGGTCCAGTTGCATGCTCCCCGGACATTTTTTATCACGTACATGTGATTTGGTGCATTCTGGCTCATTCTAGAAGAGGTATGGCTGTACTGAAAACGCATTAAAATAACGATATTTACTAACAAAAATAAGATATTACCTATTACGTGCCAAATTAATCACGTAATTCTAGTCAAATGATCGTCATTTGAATCAGGTAAGCGTTAAAGTCACTTGACCCCTTCCCCTAAAATAGGATTACAAGTAATCGTAATACTCACATAACATTAGTATACCGATAGAATAGAGAAATTCAATGCAGTATACTGATGCTATAGACAGGTCGCCAAACTCCCCACCACCACACACATTTCTAACCTTTTCAACACCACAGGCATGTAGAGTTGTATTGGCAAAAAGTGTAGATCCTATGAGCCGGCTCGTGACGAGCCGTCTCATCAGGATTTGAACTTTATGCAACTAATTTTCATACTTTTAAGAGAAAAAAAACACCCTCTTCTTATAAATGGACTACACTTTTTGTAAGTAATTTTCATATTTTTGAGAACAAAAACACCCTCTTATCATAAATGGACTTGTCGGAAAATTATTTTATGATGATTGGATTGGTCGGAGAATTAACAAATCAAAATCCATTCCAGTTACAGGGGTGAAAGGGTTAATTGAAAAAATGACCCCAGAGTGAATATGTTGAATCTGTTGGATGCAACATTTCACTATGCCGTGGGAGTAGAGAAGTATACATCATGGGAAAAAGGTTTAACCCTTACAGTGCTGAATAAATTTGTGTCGTCTGCTGAATATTTTTCCATTTTTCTCATCAAAAACTTGGTTTGGCAGCACTTTAGAATCATTTCCAATGGAAATGATTCTAAAATGCTGCCAAACCATGTTTTTACTGAGAGAAAAGACAAAATATGAATTTTCAGCAGACGACGTTTCGGTTCCCGCATTCTAAGGGTTAAATATGAAATCAGTGTAGCCCCAGATACATGTACAGAGTATCAGGGGATCATGCGGTTATGGTGTTAATTGGAGTAATGGCGGCACCCATGAGGTATCTTCTTTTTCATCAATACGACTGTAGTTTCTTCCTTTTAATGATGACCATGTTCCAGCCGTTAACACTACGTGTCTGCCAATACCAAATTTAGCAGCATTGCATATGTAGTTAAGTCTGAGCATGCTGCAGAGAAATTTGAATCAGACCCAAGTTTAAACGTTAGATTCCGTCCGATTAAATACTCTGCAGAGATGGTTCGTCTGGATTTACAATGTTTGCAATCATTGGGATAAAGAGAGAGGCACGGAGAGTTGAAATGGTTAATCGATAATAATGTTTGTGCAGAATGGATATTTGCATGAAATTGCGACAATAGAAGACACTACTTAACTGCAAATGCAATAAGCGTGGTTGTGTCGGATGACAGCCCACTGATGTATCACCTATTCAATTACCTGAATTATCTGTATTTTAATTAGGACAAGAACAACAATTTGAGGCACAAAAAAACAGTGCAGAATATAGATTTACTATGTATAGATAGCATTGATTTCTTTTTGTACACTACAGTTTCAAATGTCATTATACAATGTTCTTATACTTTCGAACTTGATTAGAGGCCTATAACACATAGAAAAAGAAAGGAATCTACATATTACAGTTGAAAACCACAGTTTGTTTGTTTTGTTTGTTTATTGGTGTTTAACGGCCTATCAACAGCTAAAATCATGTAAGGCCGGGCAAACGGGTTCAATCCCATTTTAACTTGCTGCATTGGGGGGAAATCCCAAAATCAGAACTGAATATTTACATCGAGCACAAAATATATTCAGCCCTGAAATTAGAATAACCAGACCTGGTGCCAGGTCAATACCACATCAAGTCACTTGGCCCCGTCCGCTAGAATAGGATTACGAATAATCGTAATACTCACATAAGGGGTATAACCAGATTCAACTGTCACATACAAAATGCCGAAGATGTGTGAGAGCCAAAACAGGTCTCCAGTCGGAATTCCGGTAAAGATGAACCCCGATCATTAAATTACCCATCGCATGCTCCCACCTACCACCCACTGAAAACCACAGACAAAAACAAACACTTTAAAGGTACATGCCCACTCAGTAGGCACAAAATGTTCTTTATATCAAAGACATAATCTGAGACATTTTTTGGTAAAATAAACATTCATTCACCATTACCCCACGTATTGATTGGCATTAGTAAACATTTTATATTAGACGTAAATTTCCAAACTGATATCAGGGGCGATAACCCTGTTTGCTTTCTTGCGATATTACTGTTTATTCGCAGTATTTATGTCTTGATGTGCAATGGTCGTACTTTATAATCTTTCGAAAATATAATTTGCTTAGGTGACGCATTTAATTAATGTTCAATAATTTAAAAACAATCATGCCTCATTTGCATATGAAAATAGCCTGATACCACCGCGAGTCACTATCAGTAAAATATATGTTATTAAATGATTATATCTGTATAGCGGACATTCGTAATTTGTACAACTGGTGGAATAGTGACACAATCATACAATTATTTAATTCCTATAAAGAACACATTGTGCCTACTGAGTGGGTATGTACCTTTAAATACAAAACATCAAGCTCGACAATACACCAACATACACATAAACTGGGTCGGGTTGCCCGCATTTTAACATTTTTGGGTATACATGTAGGAGGTTTTGAGCTGACGTCATGCAGGGTGTATTCCTGTTACTGAAAATAGCTGTCGTCAGCTTCCTGCTTCGGCGAAGCCATTGTTCCAGAGCGTATTTACATTGCTCTGTGTGTATCAATAAAAATTATTATCTGGATTTACTGAAAATATCTGATGGGGAAAGAATGTGTGGTATTTGGTTGTACTAACAGATATACTGACAAACAAGTAGCCTTAAAGCGCTGGAAACCAACATTTTTGTCTGCTGATTTGGTATTGTATTCTCGCTTCGTCTCAAAATCGTGTTTTGGCAGCAGAGTAGAATTGTCTCAAGCTGAGACGATTCTAATGTGCTTCCAAAACATGACTTTAAATAGAAAAATATTTAAAATCAGCAGATGACAATTTTCTTTTTCAGCGTTCTAAGGGTCAAAAGTAAAAGTACATATATAAAATATATATATCAACAATCAGACCTGTTACATGGGTGTGTTATAATGAACAGTTACACTGTAACTATTTCTGGTACCACACAGGGGGCCCGTTTCTCAAAGCGTCATACGACTATAATGTTCGTACGTGCAAATTTAGAATCGTCTGGAAATTTCAATTGATGAATTTACATTTATTGAGCATATGCTGGCTGCATAGCAGCCTATGCTCAATAAATGTAAATCCAATAATTGTTTACAAGAAAAATGTTAATGTGAAATTTACAGACTATCATAATTCTGCACTTACGAACATTTTAGTCGTACAAGTTTAGTTAAACGGCCCCCTGGAACGGGTCTGGTAGCGATCTAGAGTTATTTTCCTACATAAGCTTTGAGAAATATCTGGCTCTCGTGTCCCTATCCAACCCTTTGACGTAGATCGACACACTTGACATATTTTGATTGACGGCCAGCTATTTACGCATGCGCGAACAAACACTTTAAATACAAAATATCAAGGTCGACAATTCACCCACATACACATAACTGGGTTGGGTTACCCGCACTTTAACATGTTTGGGTCTATTTATATATTTATATACATGTGTATTTCACAATAGACTATCATAGGTGTAATTGACTTGGGTCATGGTGTGTATGTTAACCATATGTTCACTTACATAATTCACCTACACTGTACTCCTGATTTATATAAACCACACACGGTAAATTCTAAGTTTTATGTACTATGTTAAATATAATAAATCATAGTAGAAAACTAGAAAATGTGTTCATAGAACACGGATACCCCACATACCGCTTTGATAATAAACAAGGCAAAATTCCAAGTGCAAAAGGGGAGATAATCCATGACCCGGGTGGCCGAAACAAAAATCGAAATAAGCTTTGCGCCTGTACTCATCATAGATACCATGTTGCAGGTCTTATAGTTTATTTTAAAAGTTTAAAAGTTTTACGAGTTACAAGACAAAAATTGCCAAATTCTAAGTCGAAAAGGGAGAGATAATCCATGACCCGGGGGTCAAATCAAAATAAACTTTGTGCATCTACTCATCATATTAAGGAAGCTACATACCAAGTTTCAGGTCTGTAGCTAGTATGGTTTAAAAGTTTTACAACTTACAAGGTTGGTGACGGACGGACGGGTTCTTAAAAATTGTGTTTATGTGTCTACGAGCCACATAAGGCCCCTCTGAGTACTACGGAATAAGCCACATAAACCGATTTTAGCCACATAAATCGGTTTTTTAGATGGCTAATATAACTAACCCTATTCTTTACTAAGTCCATCCCTGTGGGGGCTAGCCACATATAACATGTATATTGGTTGCGGACGGACAAGGGTAACATTAAAGGCCCCCTCCACCCACTATCGCGGTGCCGGTTGGGCAAAAACAATCTATGTAATGTTACTGGGTCTCAGATTTGTGCAAAAAGTTATGTAACAGATCTGTTAAAAATACTTCAGTTGTAGATTTGTATCTTATTCTTGCCTGAAAAAATTGGATTTGGATAAAATGTTTGTTTGTGATAACTAGTAACTGTGCTAGTTTTGTGCAATTGAGCTAATTTAATTTTTATTTTCCTTTCTACACTCCAGACCTGTATAGTGGTATTGGCAAAAAGTGTAGATCCAGATGAGCCGGCTCGTGACGAGCCGTCTCATCAGGATTTGCATTTTTTGCAAGTAAATTTTCATATATTTGAGAACAAAAACACCCCCTTTTCATAAATTGACTAGTCTGAAAATCATTTTGTGACGATTGGATTGGATTGGCTGCAAAATTAACATATCAAAATCCATTCCAGTTGCTTAGGGGTGGATCAGCCGGTTTCTAGAATGGAAAATATTTCATGGCAAGACATCTTGTAAATTGAATGCAAATTGATGTTTACTGATTTCATAAATGCCAAGTTTCTTATGAAATCAGTCAACAAATTTAATAAATCTCATATTAAATCATACACAAATCTTTTATTCTATTTATTGCATATGCACATCACAATACACCGAAGCTGTAAATGACCACCCAGCTTGTTTTCTGTACGGGCCACATTTGTATATTTATTACACTAGTGTATTATGATTTTTATTACACTGTGTTATTACACAGTGTAAGCCTATTTTATGCAATAAAATAGTTTACATAATCCAAGTTGTGCACACGCTTGAACTAGCTCTATCAAACCGCAAACTAGTAAAAATCTGTGACATACAGAATACGATGCGAGTATCTTTTGATATCAAGTTTATCAGGCAAGGCTAGGAACCATGTAGGAATTCCAAGGCTCGCTGTTTCCGAGGCTCACTGTTTCCGAGACGAACCTGATAACCATGGTATCAATACACACTAGCATGGTATTCTGTATTCTATTTATCAGGTAACATTTTATGCTATAGAATGTGGAAATATGGCGCGGATTTCATTGAAAGGAACGCAGACTTGTTTACATTGTGTCATTACACTGACGTCAATCGGTAAAATCATGTGACGCTGTTCGTCCAATGAAACATCAGTTTTCAATTAGTTGTATACAAGATATTATTATCAGGTGACTGCCTGATACGACATGATGTTATAAGTCAGTACGTATTCGGCCAATACAAAACTGGTTACCTGATAAATGATAATACACATGTTATTTAGGACATTTGCAAACAACATATATGTTTGTTTGTCGGGGTTTAACGGCCTATCAACAGCTAAGGTCATTTAACTCCGGGTCAATGGGTTAATACTAAATACCATGTAGTACCTGTACACACGTACAAGTACATGTTCAAGTACATGTACAAAGGAGGGAAAATCCCAAGATCAGAACTGAATATTTACAGTAAAAAATACTATGTATTCAGTCCTGAGATCAGAATAATCCTGATCGGATGCCAGGTCCTCGCCACACCAGAATCACTTGGCCCCCTTCCAAAAGCAGTAGAATCGGTAATAATCTTGCTGCTTTTCTAATGGGAAATAACCCAATTCAACTCCCAGGTAACAAAAGAGCCCAAGATAAAAACATACCTGAGGGCCAAACCAGGCCAAACCAGGCAAATCGTGATTCCTATAAGGAGGAACCCCTACAGTTAATTTACACCGTCACGTTCACCCGACCAACCATCTACTCTAAAAACATGTAATCTCACTCTACAACTTGCACTGATACATTACTGAGACACATATTTGTTGCTGCGACTCCAGAAATGGGTCTTATGTGTTTTGCAACCAGTGTAGATCCAGATCAGCCTGTACATACGCACAGTCTGATCAGGATCTGCACTGTTTGCCATTCCATCATTATAGATCATTATCATGCTACAGGAGTGTGTTATTTGATCAAGAGCTACACTGGTCACAAAACCCATAAGTCTCATTTAGCCAGTCACATATGTGATTCACCATAATACAAATGGGGTTATCGAGTTTTTAACCTGTGTAGCTCCAGATCAGGTAACAAACTCAAGTAGTCTAAAATGGATCTTCTCTTTCTGTTAGCAGCATCACAATTATATTGTCTGTAATGGTGTTTACGGCCTGTCAACAGTTAATGTCATTTTAGGCCGGGTTAGCGGGGTCAAATCCCATATGATACCGATTGTGATGGGGGATAAATCCCAAAATCAGAACTGAATATTTACAGAGAAAAGTATATAGTCAGCCCTGAAATTAGAATAACCTGACCTGGTGCCAGGTCCATACCACACCAGAGTCACTTAACCTCTTCGCCTAAGAGTAATAGGATTAGGAATAATCATATTACTCTTATAAGGGGCATAACCAGATTTAACTGTCACATACAAAAATGCCGATGACGTATCTGAGGGCCAAATCATGAGCAGCATCAAGAACATTACGTTAACTGTACACTGAACAGTATAGACCCTAATCACACTGAACACATGAGCAGTTGGATGCAGGGCGCTAAACTGGTCGCACAAATAGTAACAAACTATTTTTACTTGTACAGTTACACATGTATAACTGAAATCTACTCAGAATTTGATAACCCGAGCGTTCAGGTTTTGAGCGCACCCAGTCTGTAATGAATTAACCCGAGTGTTAAGTTTTGGAAATGGAGAATTTCGTATGTCTGTGACCTTGACCTTGTGGCTAGCGGGCACCATGGGCATTCTGTAGAATGATGTGGGATGCTGTTACAAATGCATCTATAAAATATGAAAGCATTCCATCAAGGCAAATAGAAGTTATAATTAATTAACCACAGCGTTAAGTTTTCGAAACAGAGTGTTTTCTAAGTTTGTGACCTTGACCTTGGGGTGAGCGGGCATACGCTTTACGTAGAATGATGCGGGGTGATATTCCAAATGCATCTATGAAATATTAAATCATTCCATGAAAGAAAACAGAATTTATTGCAGATTAACCCCAACGTTTTAAGTTTTGTGACGGACAGACGGACTGACGGACAGACAGGCAGACAACTTTTGTATCCCTATATCCCCTTTTCGCTACGCGAGGGGATAATGCAATTGAAACGAAACAAGAGACTTTAATGGGTTTTAAAGTGGCCATAACCATTATTCGGCCAGCAAATCAAGGCACCGCGTGCCTAACATAAGCGCCGCGGTCGGACTTATAGCGCCGCGGCACACTGACAACTGAAAGTATAGCGCCGCGGTCCTACGGCGCTATTACCGGCTGGGGAAAGGACTGGCTAATGCTGACTGTGCTGAAACTGACATCTTGAAATGTCAGCTCTGTAACTGACGAGTGTCATCTTGTAAGTTTATCAGAGTTGCATCTCTAAAACAATAACACTTCCAGTAGAATTCTTTTCTACATGAAGTCATGATGATCAACAACTAAGATTATCTGTTTGTGTCGAGTAATTGTAATTGGTTTGAAACTATACACATGTTTTGCATTTAAGTCTATGGAAAACTTGTGGGTGTATCTTAAACATTGAACTTAGGCGATAGGTATCTGTAAATTTATGAAATAATTGATGCACTAAGTTAGTTTTATAAAAGAATCTACTGACCCTTATTTCTTTTGAAAGATGTAGAAAAAGTCTGATAGTTAACATGGTTAACAATTGAAGTACGAATCAGGTAATCTGATTCACTACTCTGCAGTCAAGGACGTGGATGGCACTGTAACTCTGCTAAGGAAGGGACAGGAGGTTTGTCGGAGATACATGACTGCAACTAGCATATATACTCCTGTATTGACTTGACTGTAGCACTACTGACGATGCATGGCACTTGTGTCATTTGGGCCTTTGAGGAACCTCAAAGACTTCCTTCCAGCAAATGGATTTAATTCATTATAGAAGGAGAAGGTCACTCAAAGGCTCTATCACCTGATGCGGTAGTACATGTAGAGCTACGTGTCAGCAACTATTTTTGTTGCGAACACTAACTCTTGAAATCTCGACGTGCCGTCCGTAGCAGAGTTACGATTTCAGTTATAGGCTTCCTCTGCAGAATCAGATCTAATTCGCACTTTTGCAGTTAATTGTGAATAATTTTATATATTTTATTTTGTCAACATTATGAAAATAACATTCCAATAATTATGATAAAGTAAATTTAAGCTAGAAGAAGAATAAACAAGTGAACCAGTCAGTGACAGCCAAATTCAAAATTAAATTTTCTATTAGAAGACTGCAAGAGTTACTGTTCGCAACTACAAAGCTATCGAGTATTATATAACGAGAGGAGTTACCGGTTTTCATTTCCATTAGGAGAACATGTAGTATAAAGCAAATAGCATAAACGACTTGCCTGAACGGGCATAAATCATAAACACCGACTTCAACCATTCCTCCATCACATGATACCTGAGTTCATTGATGGAACATATCGACATGGATGCTGCCACGTCATGAAATATGACGTAATTGTAGACTGTGTGTACCAGTATTCATGCCCTTCCGGGAAATGAATGTGAGGGTCTGCATGGAGGTTTCCATAACCCTTTCACCCCTAAGCAAATGGAGTGGATTCTGATATACTACTTTGCAACCAATCCAATCATCACAAAAGGATTTTCAGAACAGTATAGGGTGTATTTTTGTTCTCAAAAGTATGAAAATGACTTGCAAAATGTGCAGACCCTGATGAGACGACTCATCACGAGCCGGCTCATCTGGATCGACACTGTTTGCCAATACCACTATACAGGCCTGTGGTGTTTAAAGGGTTAATTAAAATGAAAGAAAAATATAACAAAGATTTTTCTTATCTTCTGTCTAATTAAATTGATATGATTTTTTTTACTACTCGTTAGAATGATAATCTGGGCCCAGTTGTTCAAAACATCAGTTAGCTTAACGGACTGCTAAATCCTTAACTGAATGGTTAAAATCTCTGTTAAACAGAGATTTTAACCATTCAGTTAAGGATTTAACAGTCCGTTAAGCTAACTGATGTTTTGAACAACCGGGCCCTGGATGTCTTTGCTAACCGGACATTGATTCACGTTTGTTGTTTCTTAGTCATTGTTCTATCAGGGCCTGAATATAACACTGGTCCGAGGTCCTGGATACATTATACATAGCAATCAGGTGACTTTTTTTCGGTCACTTGTCGTTGTGGACTTTTATTTGTGGCCAATAAACGGGGTATGGGATTTGTGATCAGTGTATCTCCTTATCAAATACTGACAAATAGCACACTTATCTGGCCCGATAACGGTCTATTTTGCTTGTTAGAAGCATGACGGATGTTTGAGTGTTAGAATGATGAACAGTGCTGACTCGGGAACTGTTTGGCAAGCATTGTGTCGACTACTGGTACCAATCGTTTACCCGTTTTACTGGGGAAAAACATTTACTTACGGCCAGTCTTCGTCTTTTTTTCTGCAACCGGTCTCAGTTTGAGTTTCTCAACTGGAGCTGGGGCGTCGTCTACTTTCTTGAAGATGGTGGGGATTGCGTCGGCTACTAGTTGCAGTTTCCCCGGATTGAAGCCCATCTCGGACGCTCTGGTTCGGCTAACGACGAAGCAACTGTCTTCGAAATGTTCCGAGTAAAGGCGGCTCCAACGACTGTTATTCCACAAGGCAAATTTCTTGCGCCCTTCCGAATTCCCTCTGCCCATGTTCACTCACCACTGGAGGTTTAAACCCCTGTCATCCGGAAATTTAAACATTCCTACGCCATTTCCACCGATCTTCCCGCAAAATGGAGCGACGCAACGAGGCATTTCTTCCTTTTTGTTTGATCTATGAACCATGTAATCGCTACAGGTAAAATCGATTAAAAACACCGCTATAGCAAATGCAAAATATTGCAATAATGAGGGAATGGACATTTTATAGGTTTATTTCTGTATATATTGTGAAATAATACGATTTAAATCATGTTGCATTTCTCCTTTAAACAAAACAACTGCAGTTACAAATACGCCTTAGGTATAGTATGGTTAACGAAGACATAATCACTTATGAACACAAGACATAATCACGTATGAACACAAGACATAATCACTTATGAACACAAGACATAATCACTTATGAACACAAACAACATACCATCATCTTATCTGATGGCACTTGCTAAAATGCACACATTGCACACATTGTTTGAAAATAGTTGGAAAATGGAACAGCCGGAAATGATCTGGAAATTAGTTTTCGAGTTGGGCGGTTCTGCTAAGCCTTCACAAAATACTTTAAAAGAACATCAACTCTGCATTGTTTCCATATTTTATTCAGGTAAGCCATTTTATTTTCCATTTGTTACAATATTATATGCTATAAATAATAATATGCCTCTAATTGTTGTTTAAGTTTTCTATGAAGAAATCAGACTTGAAATGTCGTGTATCAACCTCCAGTATCCGATTTCATCAACATTGCAAAGCATACTTTTCTAGCAAAGTATACTTTCAGGGAGTAATCATTTATTTTTCCCGAAATGCATTATTTCATATAGAACTAACGACTGCATATATTTGATGATTAAAAATATGCATAATTATTATACTGAATGTATTACATTGTAATAAATTCAGTATAATAAAAAATAATAAATTTATCCTAAAATTGGCAATTTCTCCCTGAAAGTATACTTTGAAAAATATACTTTGCAATGTTGGTGAAATATGCTACTGGTTGGCTGCACATTTTGCGCTTGATAGGCAACATGGTGTACTATATCGCTACACAACGCTATGCACAGTATAAAGTTGCGCAATAGCATTTACTATAGAAATATTCTGCAGAGCATTGACGTTCATACTTCGCTATATTATTATTGAGAGACAATTCTACAATATGAGACAAAACTAGTATCATACACTTACCTAATAAAGTGTGTATTAGCAAAATTCTAAGGTAACTCTCCACGAAATAGAAAGTAACGTTGATATTCTAGGCAAGGTCAACGCAAGCGGTTGTGTTATGTAAAGAATCGTGTACTTGTAATATTCCACTTGTAACATCCATTGACCACCGTATATAAGATACCGGCGATGATTGGTAGATGTTTATAGATATATCATTATGTCACGTGTACATGCAAGCTGAGTTAGGTTTTGGGTTAATAGTACGTACCGTAGTACATGTATAGTGTGGTTTAGTCCCGATTCTCCCACTTTTTGATGACCAGGGCCCGGTTGTTCAAAACATCCGTTAGCTTAACGGACTGTTAAATCCTTAACTGAATGGTTAAAATCTCTGTTTTAACAGAGATTTCAACCATTCAGTTAATGATTTAACAGTCCGTTAAGGATTTAACAGTCCGTTAAGCTAACGGATGTTTTGTAACAACCGGGCCCAGATGTCCCGATTCTACCACTTTACTTTTTTACAGGTAAATGACCATTCTCGATTTGGGGCTATAGTCAGTATCAATATACGGTCAATGATTTGACCTGTTAATTAATGTTACATGTAGGCCAATGTTAACATATTGATTGACAATAGACTTAGTGTTCTGAAGCAGCGACTGGAGAACGGAGAAATGACGACGATGGAGTATGCGGACGCTGCATCGCAGCTGCTGCACATATAGACATCAGTGTATCATCAAGTTCCGCATATTCTATGCATGCACATTTGTGTAATAATGTTGTTTTTTTAATTGATAACACAATTTGCATGTTTGTTAGGAAAAAATACAGATTAAATTGCTTTTTTTCTAAAAATTACATTTTTTGTAGATTAAACCAACACAATTTGTAGGAAATTAAAAATACCGATTAAATTTCCTTTTTCTACAAATTACATATTTGTAGAATAAAACAAACTGTAAGAATTTTTTTACAATTATTGCATGTTTTATTACATATTCGTAGAACACAACAATCTGTAAGAAATAAAACAAGAGGGCCATGATGGCCCTAATTCGCTCACCTGACTCCATGAACACCAGAGGAGAATGTGACATTGAGTTCATGTGTTTTAAAAAAATTGTGCTATTTTTAGATGGCGGTCGTCTTGGATTAAGCGATGACTCTCATTTTACAAAATCTGAAAATGCTTCACCCAAGGATCTTAACTTCCTATGAAGTTTGGCCAGCATCGGCCATGTGGTTCCTGAGAAAAAGACGTTAAAAATCTTGAATAAATGGACCTTTTGGTGGCCATCATGGATGACATAATCATCCGATTCCGACAAATATTGCACCAGAGCAATCGCTTCATCGATACCTTCAATTTGATATATGGCATGAGCATATTCGGTCAAAAATAAAATTTGACCCCAATTTGACCCCACGGGCCATGCCCATTTTTGACCCCGGGGTCACCATTTTCACAACTTTGAAAGAACATTGTAAATCGATCATTCCTACCAAGTTTAGTCGAAATCCGGCCAGTTCATGAGAAGATTTTTTAAGAATTTATGCTATTTTTAGACGGCGGCCATCTTGGATTAGCGATGACCTCCATTTTAACAAATCTGAAATGGCTTCACCCATGGACCATAACTTTTAAGTTTGGCTACCATGGGCCAAGCGGTTCATGTGAAGAAGAATTTTGAAATCTCTAATAAAAGAACGACCTTTTGACATTTCGGCGGCCATCTTGGATGACATAACAATCCGATTTCGACAAAAAATGTACCAAAGTGATCGCCTCATTGATACCTTCGATTTAATATATAACATGACCATATTTGGTCAAAAATAAAATTTGACCCCAATTTGACCCCACGGGCCACGCCCATTTTTGACCCCGGGGTCACCATTTTAAGAAATTTGAAAGAGCAATGTACATCAATCATTCCTACCAAGATTCGTCGAAATCCGGCGAGCGGTTCATGAGAAGAAGATTTTTTAAGAATTTATGCTATTTTTAGACGGCGGCCATCTTGGATTAGCGATGACCTCCATTTTAACAAATCTGAAAAGGCTTCAACATGGACCACTTTACTTTTAAGTTTGGCTACCATGGGCCAAGCGGTTCATGTGAAGAAGAATTTTGAAATCTCTAATAAAAGAACGACCTTTTGACATTTCGGCGGCCATCTTGGATGACATAACAATCCGATTTCGACAAAAAATGTACCAGAGTGATCGCCTCATTGATACCTTCGATTTGATATATAACATGACCATATTTGGTCAAAAATAAAATTTGACCCCACGGGCCACGCCCATTTTTGACCCCGGGGTCACCATTTTAACAACTTTGAAGGAGCATTGTACATCGATCATTCCTACCAAGTTTCCTCGAAATCCGGCTAGCGGTTCATGAGAAGAAGATTTTTTAAGAATTTATGCTATTTTTTGACGGCGGCCATCTTGCATTAGCGATGACCTCCATTTTAACAAATCTGAAAAGGCTTCACCCATGGACCATAACTTTTAAGTTTGGCTACCATGGGCCAAGCGGTTCATGTGAAGAAGAATTTTGAAATCTCTAATAAAAGAACGACCTTTTGACATTTCGGCGGCCATCTTGGATGACATAACAATCCGATTTCGACAAAAAATGTACCAAAGTTATCGCCTCATTGATACCTTCGATTTAATATATAACATGACCATATTTGGTCAAAAATAAAATTTGACCCTAATTTGACCCCACGGGCTACGCCCATATTTGACCCCGGGGTCACCATTTTAACAACTTTGAAAGTGCAATGTACATCGATCATTCCTACCAAGTTTTGTCGAAATCCGGTTGGCGGTTCTTGAGAAGAAGATTTTTTAAGAGTTTTTGCTATTTTTAGACGGTGGCCATCTTGGATTACGCAATGACGTCATTTTAACAATTTTGTAATCCCCCTACATAAGGACCATGACCATGAAGTTTGGTGATTATAGACCCAATGGTTACCGAGGAGAAGACGTTTGAAAATGTTCACGGACGACGGACGACGACGGACGACGACGGACGACGGACACATTGCGGTAACAATAGCTCACATGAGCTTCGCTCAGGTAAGCTAATAAAAACATCAGACAATTACCACATCAGTTCAGTGTCCTTAAATTGTCCTAATAAAAAAACAAAAAACAGCAACATGTATATTGGCCTATATGATTTCCAAGTTCAAACTTGCAACAGAACATACGAAAAATGTGACCCGATGCTATGATACATGTAACACTGCACCAAAATCCCTATAACACTGCACCAAATTCGAGGATGACACCGTATTGTGTAGTGTTTAACTTAGTATGCTTATTCCGGAGAATCTTACGCTGAGTTGAGTTTGGATTAATTGTCCGAGGTAAGTAGTACATGTATTGTGTAGTGTTATTATGCTTATTCCGGAGAACCTTCATTTAAATTATTTAATTTAAAGGGGGCATAGCAGGATTTTTGGAGAAAAAAATACTATAAAAATAAAAACGTGTTTTCATCATGGCCCTGTGTAAAGTGGTTTAATTGAAGATATATGAAGATACTAGGACCGGTGGTTTTTTTCTATTTTGACCCATATAGGTACATACATATCGCAGTTTATATCTTGTTGGTTCAACAAGATAAAAAATCTGATATTTATGTAGCAATATCGGTGGAAATTGAAACAACCCAGCAGTGCTAGTTTCGTCATATATCTTCAATTAAACCACTTTACACAGGGACAAGATGAAAACACTTTTTTTTTGTTCTTTTTTCTAAAACATAAAAAAAAGAATTTCAGCGGTCCTAGTACATGTATTGTCATATGTCTTCAATTAAACGACTTTACACAGGGCCAAGATGAAAACACGTTTGTTTTTGTTTGTTTTTTTAAACATAAAAAAAAAATTCAGCTGTCCTAGTACATGTATCGTCATTTGTCTTCAATTAAACCACTTTACACAGCACAGGGTCATGATGAAAACACGTTTTCATCTTGGCCCTGTGTAATGTGGTTTTTTATAGTACTTTAAAAAAAAAAATGATATGCCCCTTCAAAGACACTGGCCTCAGATATGCGATAAAAGGATATTAAATAAAACATATTTTAATGATAAATATATTTCAATCGTATTTCTGAACGCACAGGTAGAGTTTCTGCAATCGATAGTTATTTCCCTTTGCACATATATATAATTATGCTGTATTCCAGCGTTTATTTCTTACGGAATAGCACAAACATTGAGTTTTTCGAACAGAGTAGACTCATATCAGACTGCACATCTGTGCAGTCTGATCTGAGTATACACTGATTGAAATAACATCAATAAGTGTTAATATATGAACCTGCCAAATAATGTAGTCCCAGACCAGATTACGTAAATGTGTAGGATGATTTGGATCAACACTAGTCGAAACCAGTATAACATATATTATCGACTCCTGTTCACAACAAATCATGCTATAATCGCTCTTTTTACTAAAGCAATAACGCCATGAGCTACACAATTTGGACCGGAGTTCTATAAATAAATTCAACGGGAGATAACTAGAGACGATCCCTCATTGTATGTATGTAAAATCTAGTCATAGTGCCACATAATAATGATATTGATATTCAAATTAACTACTTAATTTATACATGTACTTTGATGAGGATATTACACATTTTCTTTATGTATTGGTAACTTTAACCCTTTCACCCCTGAGTAACTGAATGGGCTGCGATATGTTCGTTTTGCAACCAATCCAATCATCGCAAAATGATTTTCAGACTATTCCATTTATAAAAAGGGGGTATTTGTTGTTCCTAAAAATATGAAAATTACTTTCAAACAGTGCAGATCCTGATGAGACGGCTCGTTACGAGCCAGCTCATCTGGATCTGCACTGTTTGCATAAACCGATATAGCGGGCTTTCGGGTTCAACGGCTTAATGCTTCTTTTTTTCATTCGATATTTTCTAATTTCAACGATTCCAATTCAATTCGGCTTAATATTTAAGGGTGGGAATTGGCTCTAACACCTTTCATACCCAGGACAATGGCAGATGGTAACTTTATGTAGTTTTTGTCATTATACAATGCATTACTGTAGTATATGTGTTGCAAACGTGAAAATACTGATAACTAATCAGCATAATACGGTCTCGGACAGCTCGACGTATTGACAAGCAAACAACTGCAGTTACAAATACGCCTTTGGTATAGTATGGTTAACAAAGACATAATCACTTATGAAAACAAACAACATAACATCATCTTATCTGTTGTCACTTGCTAAATTGCACATATACATTGTCATTGTTTGAAAATTGTTATATCGGACTAGTTCATTTTACCACCAGGTTTAACTGGTCAGATCTATTTGGAATGGAAAATGGAACAGCCGGAAATGATCTGGAAATTAGATTGCGAGTTGGGCGGTGTTATTATCTGCTAAGCCTTCACAAAATACTTTAAAAGAACATCAACTCTGCATTGTTTCCATATTTTATTCAGGTAAGCCGTTTTATTTTCAATTTGTTACACTATCACATGGTATAAATAATAGTATGCACCTTATTGTTAACTTTTTTTATGACGAAATCAGATTTGAAATGTCATGTATCAACCTCCAGTATCCGATTTCACTAACATTGCAAAGTATACTTTTCTAGCAAAGTATACTTTCAGGGAGTAATCATTTATTTTTCCCGAAATGCATTATAGAACTAACGACTGCATATAGTTGATAATTAAAAGTATGCAGAATTATTATACTGAATTTATTACATTATCACATCCAAAATGGCTGTGATAATGTAATAAATTCAGTATAATTAACAATTAATAAATTTATCCTAAAGTTGACAATTTCTCCCTCAAAATATACTTTGCTAGCAACGTATACTTTGCAATGTTGGTGAAATATGCTACTGGTTGGCTGCACATTTTGCTCTTGATAGGCAACATGGTGTACTATATCGCTACACAACGCTATACACAGTATAAAGTTGCGTAATAGCATTTACTATAGAAATATTCTGCAGAGCATTGACGTTCATACTTCGCTATATTATTATTGAGAGACAATTCTACAATATGAGACAAAACTGTTATCATACACTTACCTAATAAAGTGTGTATTAACAAAAATCTAAGGTCACTCTCCGCGAAGTAGAAAGTAAACAAAGAACGCTTCAAAACGCACATTTGGAACTACATGTAGTATTCCGTCATAACCCCTTATGTAATGTAATGTACATGTACATGTAATTAGAGTTGTGTACACAGCACTATCTCCAGGTAGTCAATATGTAGATTTATGTAGACCGTGACATATTTAAGTCATGAATACACGAATGCAGATTTACCCGAGTGTGTCTACATAGTTCGAAAATCGCTTGTCACGTTCAAATGAAAGTTCGCGTTACTCATCAAAATGCGTAATGCAGTGTAACCTGTAAGTAAATCACAAAATCGGAACTGGGTTTGTACAGCGTGTACGGTTCCGTCTTAGACGGCCGAAAATACACGACCCCGCTCTAATCTGAACGGGATCGTATAGCATAATTAGTAAAGAGCGCACACATGAGCCCCGGGGTCGATCTTAAAGTTGTAAGTACATGTACAGATGTATAGCTGATGGTGGTCGCCAGACAGGATAAGTTTGTTTTCTGTGAGTATTCCGGTTTCAACCCAAATTAAGAAACATGCAGACACCTCCATCTACACCGACTACAATTGTTCTCGCGTTTGTTTGTAATTGTTATATAAATATATAAATTAAGTTTTAAAGAAATATTAGCATTATGATTACATACTACTGCTTTTGTTATGTGTTATCTAAATATACCGGTCGTATGGTTATTTAGTTTCAAATTTCATTTCACAAGTCGTCCATATAATAATTATATTATAAAAATAATAAATGCAATATGCCCATTTCGGCATTTGTATAAAAATAATCGACACAATTACTATGTATTTTCTTGAAGGAAACCGAAGAAAAAAAAGACAACTATATGAACCACTATGAAAACAACTGTACATTAAAATAGTTGTGAGCCGTAAACATGGTAAAGCGTACGGCTATAAATAGTATTATTGTAATGACGCAATGTCAAAATCCGACGTGACGTTGGTAAATGTATGCGTAACTTTGCGGTGTCATTTTCAGCCTTTCATGACGTTGTCATTAAGGCTGGTTTTCACAGAGCGAGGCCCATATATATTTACATCAATAAGTGTTAATATATGAACCTGCCAAATAATGTAGTCCCAGACCAGATTACGTAGATGTGTAGGATGATTTGGATCAACACTAGTCGAAACCAGTATAATATATATTATCGACTCCTGTTCACAACAAATCATGCTATAATGGCTCTTTTTACTAAAGCAATAACGCCATGAGCTACACAATTTGGACCGGATTTCTATAAATAAATTCAACGGGAGATAACTAGAGACGATCCCTCATTGTATGTATGTAAAATCTAGTCATAGTGCCACATAATAATGATATTGATATTCAAATTAACTACATAATTTATACATGTACTTTGATGAGGATATTACACATTTTCTTTATGTATTGGTAACTTTAACCCTTTCACCCCTGAGTAACTGAATGGGCTGCGATATGTTCGTTTTGCAACCAATCCAATCATCGCAAAATGATTTTCAGACTATTCCATTTATAAAAAGGGGGTACAATTTGTTGTTCTCAAAAAATATGAAAATTTCTTTCAAACAGTGCAGATCCTGATGAGACGACTCGTTACGAGCCAGCTCATCTGGATCTGCACTGTTTGCATAAACCGATATAGCGGGCTTTCGGGTTCAACGGGTTAATGCTTCTTTTTTTCATTCGATATTTTCTAATTTCAACGATTCCAATTCGATTCGCTTAATATTTAAGGGTGGGAATTGGCTCTAACACCTTTCATACCCAGGACAATGGCAGATGGTAACTTTACATAGTTGTTGGCATTATACAATGCATTACTGTAGTATATGTGTTGCCAACGTGAAGGAAACCGAAGAAAAAAAAGACAACTATATGAACCACTATGAAAACAACTGTACATTAAAATAGTTGTGAGCCGTAAACATGGTAAAGCGTACGGCTATAAATAGGATTATTGTAATGACGCACAAATTCCAAGTGTCAAAATCCGACGTGACCTTGGTAAATGTATTCGTAACTTTGCGGTGTCATTTTCAGCCTTTCATGACGTTGTCATTAAGGCTGGTTTTCACAGAGCGAGGCCCATATATACATCAATAAGTGTTAATATATGAACCTGCCAAATAATGTAGTCCCAGACCAGATTACGTAGATATGTAGGATCATTTATTGGATCAACCACTAGTCTAAACCATGTATTATATATAGTTAATCAACTCGTGTTCACAACAAATCATGCTATAATCGCTCTTTTTACTGAAGCAATAACGCCATGAGCTACACAATTTGGACCGGATTTCTATAAATAAATTCAACGGGAGATAACTAGAGACGACCCCTCATTGTATGTATCTAAACTCTAGTCATAGTGCCACATAATAATGATATTGATATTCAAATTAACTACATAATTTATACATGTACTTTGATAAGGATATTACACATTTTCTTTATGTATTGGTAACTTTAACCCTTTCACCCCTACATGTAAGTAACTGAATGGGCTGCGATATGTTCGTTTTGCAACCAATCCAATCATCGCAAAATGATTTTCAGACTATTCCATTTATAAAAAGGGGATATTTGTTGTTCTCAAAAATATGAAAATTACTTTCAAACAGTGCAGATCCTGATGAGACGGCTCGTTACGAGCCGTCTCATCTGAATCTGTACTGTTTACATACACCGATATATATATCTTGACGTAAGACGTAATGTATAATTCTATTTGACGTAACCAACAATTACATGGATATGTCCATTATGATTGCAATGC
>CM055275.1:44106676-44141867 GCA_029237695.1 Conchocele bisecta
AGATATTTTTTCCCATTCACGGCACTAACCTACTATTCTCTATCTATTTTCCTTATTTCTGAACCAAAGTATATGTTGTGACCACTCATTTGAACCGGCGAGACGGTTCAAATGGTGGTCACTACATATACTTCTGATGAGAAATAAAGAACTTATTGAGCCTTGCCGGATATTTTTTCCCATTCACTATTCTCTATCTATACAGGTTCCATTGTCGTGTATGCTGGTCAGGTACCCGGTATACGCGACAATGCTTATTTTCCAAATACCTCCGGATAAACCACTATACATAAGTTGATAAACACAACGCCTTTGTTATAATTAAATCACAACACACCACAATCCGGTTACATTTATAAATGACGAAGAGATCGAGTCAAGCGCTTTCTAAAAGTAAATAAGTAATAGGAGACCTGGGGTATCATTATTTGCTGTATAATCGAATACATCATATACCGTTCTTATATGTTCTCCTATATATCGGCCCGTTATCATGGTTATAAACCCAGTCTCTTATTACCTTTCTCGTTTAATATTCATTTCCGACCAGTTCTGTCGTAAAATACAAAACAATGTGGAACAATAAGTTTATTGCAGTGTGCAACCAGAGCACACATACAATACCGTATTACGATACAAAATATTGTCAGATGGCGTACATGAATAGTGTTTCGTACAAATTCACATAAACATTGATTCAAGAAGATATACGCTATATTGCCATGTTTATAGCATAAATACATTTACCCTCGGGCCACGTCACTAGTCACGATCAGTCATGCGATGTGCCAGTATACCGCTCGCATCTCTTGCTATATCACACGAACAGACGCTGAGCGCCGTGCACAAGACATATTATTATTTGACGACTGATTGGGACAGGTGTCATGTCTCAACGAGTTAAAAGTGTGCATCAATACTATATGTAGTTCTTACTTATATATAACTGTAGCTAACACATACATGTACACGTATGCATTTATGAAGTAGTGCTTCGGAGAAATATACTCTTGATATAATATGCATTTGTTTTTTGTTCAACACTACAGTAATATAAGTCACTTACATTGAGTAGTTGTAAGTTATTAGTCAATCTACTCTAAACCAACACGGCTTACTTTTAGGCTCATATATATGGAGCGTGTAGGTACAAAATACGCACGTGGAGCACGTCATGATAAGACCATTTGAACTATCGGAACTATCGAATGTCCATTTATTGCAAATAGTGTAGCTCCTGATCAGACTCCGTTTTAGGCTCATTTTAGGCTGATATGGATCTACACTGGTCGATAAACCTCTGATCGGACTGAGCGAATCCACAGACTGATCTGGATCTACTTCGGTCGATAAACATATGATCGGACTGCGCCAATCCACAGTCTGATCTGGATCTACTCTGATCGATAAACATATGATCGTACTGTGCTAATCCATAGACTGATCTGTCAGTGCTGCTTATTAACAATTAGTTCACTCATACATTACTTACTGTACTTAATCAGATATTATAGACGTCACTGTTCGTACCCTTCATGCTACTGTAGTTGCTTATGCCTCCTGCCTGTGGCCAGAACATTCATTATTATTTAATAAACGATACGTTCTGCATCTCTTATTATAGAAATGAATGGCCTTTTTGTGGAATTTATCGGGGTATACACTTGGAAAAGTCGCGGGAATACTGGATGAAGGCCGGAAGGCCTCGTCCAGTATTCCCGCGACTTTTCCAAGTTTATATCCCCGATTTAATAAACGATACGTTCTGCATCTCTTATTGTCAGTTATATCTTGAGTTTTAAAGGAAATGTCCATTTATATATAAACAATATGTACATATAATAATAGTAACAGTACATGTTATATAGCGTCTCCCTTGTTTTATACGCGTATCTGTTTCTTATTTAATTTCATTTATGTGTGTCAGATTGCATTTAGTGAATACAATTTCGTATTTGGTAAACTCTTGCACGTATCAGTAACGAAGGAATTGTATTACACACAATGTGATAACCACCGTGATTCATCAAAACTGTGAACATATATGTGACGCGCCATGCGAAAACCTCCTTTATGTGTCAAAAATGCGAAATTGAGTTTTCAACATATTTAGAAAATATGATCCCTCTCGACCAATATGATATATAAACAAATTCTGTATTCAGCTGCTAAACCATCTTTCTAGACCAACAAAGATACCCATGCCATCTGACGTCACATTGTCGCAGCGATGTTGTTTTGACATGACGTACGTTACGTCGTCGTTATCAATATTTGCGGACGGCGGACCGCTCGAATCGTGACGTTTTCGTGCTACAGTCGTTTTCACACAGAAAGTTCCATCACAATGCATATATTTATCCACTACATGTATATTAGTATTAATATTTATCCCGTCAACACGGTGCGTATGTGCCGTGAAACACAGTGCCGTGAAACATGTTTGATATCCAGTCAATACTATTTTTACATTTTAAAGCCATTTTTAGGTGTTGACGGGATAAATAGAATAGTAGGTTAGTGTCGTAAATGGGAAAAAATATCTGGCGCGGCACGGAAACGGGATGTGCTCGGCAGAGCCTCGCCCATCCCGTTTCCTGAGCCTTGCCATGTATTTTTTCCCATTTAAGGCACTAACCTACTATTCTCTATCTATTTGCCTTATTTCTGAACCAAAGTATATGTTGTGACCACTCATTTGAACCGTCTCGGCGAGACGGTTCAAATGGTGGTCACTACATATACGTCTGATGAGAAATAAAGAAATTCTTGAGCCTTGCCAGATATTTTTTCCCATTCACGGCACTAACCTACTATTCTCTATATACTTATACTTAGTCTAGCGATATGTCAAAACATTTATATTTAATCTACAAGTAGTATAATTGTTACAGGTGAATATCTCGATAGCTGTAGAGATCATAACGGTTTAAATAGACTGGCTTTGTCTGGTGATTTTAAAATAAAATAAAGAAACCATGCACTGTGGTTATCCGTGTGTAACTGTTATATTACGCTGTATTAGGGGTCATTGTTTTGGTATAAATAAATGATGTACGAATGGCGTAGATCCTGATGAGACGGCATCGGGATCTACAGTTTGCAAACATTTTGAAAAAGGACAAAGGTACTTCTGCCATGTTTAAATAAAAGCGTTCATCTGCAATCCAAAATAAAACAATCAGCATTATGATTCGTCTAGAGTTGTCGTTTCGCAATGTTTCCGTCTTGCGAAAACATGCGAATCGTCTCCTAAAGACATGAGAATCGTCTCGCATTTTCGCCATCTCGCCTTTCGCTCTTGGAAATGTATTTGCTTTAACCCGAATTATGCGAACGCAGGTAATACAGGGCGACTTACCATGTGTTACAGACAGACCATTCGGGTTAGTTTTGCTCATGCGTGTTAAATGCAGATCGCGAAGCAAAAACGCGCGATCTTTTACCTGTGGGCGAGGTAGCGAAAAAGCAAGATTGAATATGATAGAATCGCGTGTTTTCGTCTCGCAATCTCGCGATCATACTTCGCTTTCGCGATCAACCCATGCTCGATATCGCGAGAATGCGAGATTATAACATGTCCCAAACAGGACACGTAAAAATAGTCTTAGGAGACGATTCTCATGTGCTGCTGAAACATGTTTTATTAAGAAGTAGAATAAATGTGGACACACACCAATACTTCTTGACAAAAAACAACATAGTTTGACAAAAACATGATAATCGTCGTCTTAGGAGAATATTCTTATGTGTTACCAATACATGTTTATCCCGTCAACACAGTGCGTATGTGCCGTGAAACACGGTGCCGTGAAACAGTTTTGATATCCTGTCAATACGACCTAATCAGTGCGTATGAATATGTGCTGTGGCTGGGATTATTTTTTAGAGTAGCAATGAAATTAAGTTGTGCCAAAAGTGCATTATCATTTATTCCTATAGAAATGTTTTTAACGTTCATTCATTATGCATGTTATAACCTTGTCATTTAGGTATTAAGTTCTTGGCCGAGACCAAAAATGTTGTACATGGGTACATGTATATTCCCAGAATAAGTGTTTTAAACTTTCAACATACATAGAGCAAAAATCACATATTATTAGGCTACTACTTACTATATTACAGCGATAAAATAATAATTTATTTATTCCCAGAATTAACGTCTGGTATTTGTATTGGACGTTGTGTAATGTGGAATCTATAGTACAATTGAAACTTAATGTATACATTTGTTTCCAACATAGAGTAACATCTGAAAACTCGCTTGTCCACTTTTGTTGAGATTTCATTTCTTCAACATGTTTCCCGTGGCCACGATTCTGATGTGGTGCCAAAACATGATGAATTTTGATGATAGCGCACCAAAGGCAATGTCTTGTGTGTTTTATGGTTGCACTAAATGTTCTTTACAAAATTCAAAATCTTTCATCAGAATCAAGTACTGAATATTTCTTAAATTCACATGCTCTCGATTTTTATTTACGTTGACGGTAACCAATTCTTCTTCAAAACAACAGTTATGTGATTATGATAATGGATAAACATTTTCACATTTCCTGCACTATGTTTCATAAATATCATCATTCCATTAGTATTAAAGATATTAAAGGAAAGATTTACTGTAAACATATCTAAAATCATAACATCACACCACGTGATCCCACACCATGTAGTATATTGTTTAGAAGCTAGTGTTACACGTGTAGGTGTTGTATTCATTGTGTAATGTTGTAGTAACTAATGTATAAAATAACATAAGACTACATATAATTTATGCAAAGATATAGATGTACAAACATTTATTTTTCCAATTAATAAAATGACTTTTCGTACAGTTTATAACTCCAGACGAAAAAATAAAATTGCAATTTTTTTCCCCTCATCCTACGGCACTTCAGAGATTTGTTCGTAAAACAAACAATTAAAAAGTAAAGGCCTAACTATGTGTTGAGTAATTGATCGTAAATGTGTGTCTGTTGACATCGCGTCGGCATGTATCAAATGTCAGAGCGGCATGACTTTGTAACCTTTGGTGTCTCACCCTCCGCACGTCAAAGTCAGTATTGATTACAACCGCAGGTGCATATTATGTACGACGTGATCGGACAAAACCGAGCTTATTGTATATTATGCGACTAGCGAAGACCAAAACGTATTCAGCATCAGTAATAAAAAACGCGAGATTGTAACGTGTCCCCAACAGGACACATAACAATCGTCTTAGGAGACGATTCTCATATGCTGCCAAAACATGTTTATTGGAAAATAAATATTTTGACAAAGGATGAGAGGCATGCTGGTGTGGTAGCTATAATCGTACCGGCTCCTTCGGGCCGACAGCTACGTCCGGACCGATTAGCATTCTGAAATTTTAGAAGACCTGATGTGTAATATATGTACTTGTGTATTTATTATATATGTAACTGTAGACTCTCAGTTCCTATACATTTTTTGAATACCTGTTAATTCATAACATATTTCGATTTATGCATTCTAATCGGTAAAGCTGCGATAATAACATTGCTCCACACTGCGGACACACTGGACTGAGTAATGGTCCCATCCATATTTCCAGCACAAATTGCGGCTAATTGTTCGGTGTAAATATTGAAGCCGTCATGAGAAAAAAAATCCGGTCTAATGCATGAAATAAATTTAGTAAGTAGCATAGACTTTATAGTAAGCCATACGTTAAATATGCTCGCCGGGCGCTAAGTAAACTATACATGCTATTCATTAATCAGGACCGGATTTGGATGGTCAATGTATATTCCTTTTAAAGTTTGCGATTTGATACGTACAGCAAAAACAAGCCGAATATTTTAAATTGCTAACTAAAAACAATTAATCGGGAAACACGAAATCAATGTTCTGCGTTTGCCTAGAGTGAAAGTACCGACTTGAATGTTACCATGCAAATCCACTGTATATTTCATTCACTGGCGTCTTCCTTGCATATTCCTTTAGTCATTATATTTTACCAGAGAATAAAACATGTATGTTTATTATATACGTACATTTGTTTGACAATGGAAAGTAAATTGTCAATATTTTAACACATTAATCAGTGCCAGAATTACTTTCACCTTGTAAAATAGTTCCTTCTAAATCACCAGTAATTTGTTTACTTCATTATAGTTTGTATGTTTTAGGCGCATCTTAGTTGTGAGTGATTTACATTTTTTTCATAAAAATGTTAGTTGATTTGTATGTGGATATATGCCACTCGATCCGACAAAAGTCGCGCAATATCGCATGCTACGTAGCTCGTGCATTTATCCACATATCGAAACAAATATTAACCTATTATCATGTGAGAGAGGAAAGGTGCCCGCCCGCCCAATCTCTAAACATTTTGAGGAACCATTTTCTATTAGTTCAAACACGGCTTAGCTTATACTAATTACGTTCAGTTCTCTATTGCTTCACATGTTCGCCTCTGCGTGGTAATTGTATGTTATAGGCTATATATGTATCATGCATGGCGTAAAACGAAATACGATTACTTTGTCCTGAGGTAATTAATGTGATGTCAGAAAAAAGTTGCGACGTCGTCACAATAATGAGCGACGTGACGTTCAAATCGCATTCAGTGTAGGTGCTAACAGTTTACTAAATCAGCCAATTTACATCGGAATTGCATAAAACAAATATAAGTATGTTCAGAAATGAGCTCTGCATTGGAAAAAGTCAAATAGTAAAAATGTCAAAATTTGGCCATAGGGTACCTTTTCCTAAGAAGCGGCTCATATAATACATCCGGATGTATCTATGTAGACCCTGATCCATGTGGGTATTAGTAGGTCTGAATATAATAATAATTGTTCTCCATTTAGTCCACGAATTTAACTATGAGTTATGCATGTACATAATTATTTCAGTTTATCCGGATATATACTATTCGCCATTTGGAACGTAGATCTTTGTGATTGATACATGTACATATTAGAATTCTATATGACCAGGATGTACACTTTCCAGTAGTCCCTAAAATTAGTTATTTTTGGTGACCGCCAAAAATGTTAACTCAGTTGTAAAATCTGATATAATCTAATTTGAACACATTTAATTTTGACTAGCAGAATATATCGTTCATAAAAAAATGTATTATTGATGCCGGCCGACAAAATATTTATGTGAGGTCTCAAATCCTGTAAACCGAGCATAAGTATTGCAAAATATCACATTCATCAAGTTCATAGAAATCAATTATTCATGCCAATTATTTGTGAAGTCTTGTAGCAAAATAGATCTTACAAACCACCATAGTTTTTGCAAAATATCGCGTTCATAAAAATTAATATAGGAATGAATGGCCTTTTTGTGGAATTTATAGGGGTATAAACTTGGAAAAGCCGCGGGAATACTGGACGAAGGCCGGAAGGCCTCGTCCAGTATTCCCTTGACTTTTCCAAATTTATATCCCCGATAAATTCCACAAAAATGCCATTCATTCCTTATAATTCCAGCATTTTAAATAAATTCATCAAGAAAATGTGTTTATTTTCCGTTTTCTTAAGAATTATTTTAACTGCGCCTGACGGTTATGGAAAGTACTTCGGCATGGGAGTTTACTGGGATATAAACTTTGGACAGAGACTTGCTACGGACCAATCAAATGTTAGGGAATTGTGTAAAATATTTTTGTGCTGGAATTATTGATTTATGTTGGCCGACAAAATATTTAACTATTTATGCTGGCCGACTAAATATTTCATTCATGAAGTCTCAAATCTTACAAACCGAGCATCATTTTTGCAAAATAATTAATGATCTTCTTCACAGTGGTTTGTTGCAGAGACTAATTAAGCATTTGTTTAATTTATATTGGCAAACTGCTAAATTTACATGAAAAATAATTATTTTTGCTGACCACAAAAAGATATAACTTGTGAAGTATCATAGTATACCGACCGAGCATAAAAAATATTATATTTCCAGAAGATTGAATTATCTTATTAAACTTGTCTCAAATTCTAATTAAGCAACAGTTTAAATTAATTAGGCAACAACTGAATTTCATTAGTCGAAGACACTAGTTAAGCATCAATTTAATTTCTATTGGCTAAATATTCATAAAAAAATAATTATTTACTATGCCGGCCAACTACTATTTCATATGTGAAGTCTCAAATCTTAGAAACCAAGCATAATTTTTGCAAAATATCGTATTCATAAAAATTAATTATTTATGTCGGCCGACAAAATATTCTATTTGTAAGTCTCAAATCTTACAAACCGAGTATAATTTTAATGATCGTCTGGTTTGTTGCAGAGGGTGATTAAGCATAAAGATTTACATAAAGTAAAAAATGTTTGCTCACCGCCAAAAAATGTAACTTGTGAAGTCTCATCGCATATCGACAGAGCATAATAATTTAATTATCTTATTTTGAAAACTCTAATTACAAACCGAGCATAATTTTTGCAAAATATCGCTATAAAAATTTAGTATTTATATCAGCCAAAAAATATTTAATTTTCTCATTTACAGTAGAATCCCACTTTATCTCGTCAACACAGTGCGTATGTGCCGTGAAACACGGTGCCCACTTTATCTCGTCAACACAGTGCGTATGTGCCGTGAAACACGGTGCCCACTTTATCTCGTCAACACAGTGCGTATGTGCCGTGAAACACGGTGCCCACTTTATCTCGTCAACACAGTGCGTATGTGCCGTGAAACACGGTGCCGTGAAACATTTTTGATATCCAGTCAATACTATTTTTGCAATTTACAGCCATTTGTAGGTGTTGACGGGATAAATAGAATAGTAGGTTAATGCCGTGAATGGGAAAACATATCTGGCGGCACGGAAACGGGATGTGCTCGGCAGAGCCTCGCCCATCCCGTTTCCTGAGCCTTGCCAAATATTTTTTCCCATTCACGGCACTAACCTACTATTCTCTATGTATCCAGACTGATTAGGAACTACACTGATGTACATATTGCCGGTAGTCTAATCAGCATTGGTAAATATGCAAGGATAAGGGACTACTAGTGCAAGGTTCAGGGACTACTAGTGCATGTGCTGCAGTACATGGTGTCGGTTGTCTGGTCAACCTAGTTAGATATGGAGGCTGATCAGGGACTACGTTGGTATACGTACAGTAGTGCTTTTCTGCTCCTTACCTATTTGTATATACTAATATCGTATACATATTGTAATTGTATAGTATTGGTATATTTAATGAGCATATCGTATGATCATATAATATTGGTATGTTTGTAATGTAGTTTCGGTAATCTGATCAACACAGCTAGATATGCCGCCTGATCAGGGACTACACTGATGTACATAGTGTCGATAGCCTGATCAACCTAACTAGATGTGCCGCCTGATCAGGGACTACACTGGTATACATAGTGTCGGTAACCTGATTAACTGTGCTAGATATGCCGCGTGATCAGGGACTACACTGCTATACATAGTGTCGGTAACCTGATCAACTGTGCTACAATGTAGATGTGCCACCTGATCAGGGACTACACTGATATGCATAGTGTCGCTAGCCTAATCAACCTAGCTAAGATATGCCGCGTGATCAGGGACTACGCTCGTATACTATATGAATGTAGGACAAAAACCCCTTGGACATAACCCTCTTCGTGTTAAAATGACAACATGGACAAAAACACCTTCATGATTTTGACAGGGTGGACATAACCCCCTTCATCATTTGTACAGGGTGGACATAAACCCCTTCATGATGTTTACAGGGTGGAGAAAAAAAACATTTCATTAATTCCCGGGATGAATAAAACACTTGTTTGCAGTTTATTATTATTCATGATATTATTTTACTAAATTTTAAAAGGTTCATGTGTCGGTAGGCTGATCAACCTAGCTGGATATGCCGGCTGCTCAGGGACTACACAGACTACTGATAGTCTGATCAACCCAACTGGATATGCCGGCTGCTCTGGGACTACACCGGTGTACAGATTACTGATAGTCTGATCAACCCAACTGGATGTACCGGCTGCTCTGGGACTAAACAGGTGTACAGATTACTGATAGTCTGATCAACCCAATTGGATATGCCGGCTGCTCTGGGACTACACTGGTGTACATATTACTGCTGGTCTGATCAGCTATATATGGCGGCTGCTCAGGGACTAAACTGGTGTAAAGATTACTGATAAGTCGGATCAACCCAACTAGATATGCCGGCTGCTCTGGGACTACAGTGGTGTACAGATTACTGATAGTCTGATCAACCCAACTAGATATGCCGCCTGCTCTGGGACTACACCGGTATACCGATTGTCTGATCATGCTGATAAGTCGGATCAACCCAACTCGTTATGCCGGCTGCTCAGGGACTACACTTGTGTACAGATTACTGATAGTCTGATCAACCCAACTGGATATGCCGGCTGCTCTGGGACTACACTGGTGTACATATTACTGCTTGTCTGATCAACCTAGCTAGATATGGCGGCTGCTCAGGGACTACACTGGTGTACAGATTAATGATCATGCTGATCAGTCGGATCAACCTAACTAGATATGCCGGCTGCTCAGGGACTACACTGGTGTACAGATTACTGATAGTCTGATCAACCCAACTAGATATGCCAGCTGCTCTGGGACTACACCGGTATACAGATTACCGATTGTCTGATCAATCTAACTCGTTATGCCGGCTGCTCAGGGACTATACTGGTGTACAGATTACTGATAGTCTGATCAACCCAACTGGATATGCCGGCTGCTCTGGGGCTACACTGGAGTACGGATTACTGATAGTCTGATCAACATAGCTAGATATGCCGGCTGCTCAGGGACTACACTGGTGTACAGATTACTGATAGTCTGATCAACCCAACAGGATATGCCGGCTGTTCTGGGACTACACCGGTATACAGATTACCGATAGTCTGATCAACCTAGCTAGTTATGCCGGCTGCTCAGGGACTACACTGGTGTACAGATGACTGATAGTCTGATCAACCTAACTAGATATGCGGGTTGCTCATGGACTTCACTGGTGAACAAACTACCGATAGTCTGAACAACTTAGCTTGACATGCCGCCTGATCAGGGACTACACCGGTGTACAGATTACCGACAGTCTGGTCAACCTAGCTAGATATGCCGGCTGCTCAGGGACTACACCGGTGTACAGATTACCGACAGTCTGGTCAACCTAGCTAGATATGCCGCCTGCTCAGGGACTACACTGGTGTACAGATTACTGATAGTCTGATCAACCCAACTAGATATGCCAGCTGCTCTGGTACTACACCGGTATACAGATTACCGATTGTCTGATCAATCTAACTCGTTATGCCGGCTGCTCAGGGACTACACCGGTATACAGATTACCGATTGTCTGATCAACCTAGCTAGATATGCCGGCTGCTCAGGGACTACACTAAGTCTGTTGTACATATTAGCGACAGTGTGGTCATCCCAAGTTGATGAGCGAGCCGATCAGGCTCTACACTGGTCTACAATTTGGTGATATTCTCAGCAGCCTGTGTATATATGCAAGTTGATCAGGGACTATACTGATCTACCGATTGTCGATATTCTGATCAGCGTGGATTGATAATTTCTGCGTTTATGACATTTTAATCCATTGTTTACACCAAGGTGTGATAACCGTATGGCGGTCATTGAGTCAATACAACATTTGTTATGTTTATTAGTAACAATCTGCTGAAAGTAAAAGTACAATAAGTATTATGAGTAGGGTATACACAGGAAACATATGTTCTAATGTCACTCTTCTTAACTGACGTCACAGTTTCGCACCTATAATATGCAACAACTGCAATTATCCGACCAATGATAACTACGCTTCCAGCGTGAAGGAATTTCTGTCAGCCAATCAAAACCAGACATTGAGAAATATTCGGGTAATTAAAACAATACATTGATCCTAAACCCTGGTTTAAGCGACCAGAAACCCTAGTTTGAGAGTCGAAACGGTGGTTTCTGCCGCCAAGTGGACAATAATTGCTCAAACCAGGGTTTAAGAAAACTACCGTTTGGGATCACGATTGGCAGTTTTTATCTTAAACCATGGTTTGGGTCCAAACGGCTTTTTATTGGATTACGATCTCAAACGGCAGTTTCTAGCCAAATGCACAATAATTGCTCAAGCTGGGGTTTGAGCGCCTAAACCATGGTTTAGACTCTCAAACTGGGGTTTCGTGAATTATTGTGCATTTGGCGAGCCCAAACTAGGGTTTGAGGAGCCTAAACGAGGGTTTAAGCTCCAAACCATGGTTTAAGGAATTATTGTGCATTTGGCTTGCCATATGTGATCGAATTTAAAAGTCTGTAGTGGGCGGAGCTTCGTTCATACCTAACATGGAGTGGCGATGGAGCGGGCCAAGCAGTAAGATCATGTCCAGCCGTGTGCAAACGTTTGCTGTGGCCCGAGGGAACTGTTTGACATGATCAAACGTTATTGTTACATTTCCAACAAAAAACTGATGTAAATTGAGCATTATATTCAGTATTTTCAGTACTTTTATAAATCGTCCCATTCACGTAGACAACAACTGAAACAACGGAAACCATGTAACAATATTGTTGACTTTTAGTAACCTATTTTTTTTTTTAAATCAATATGTGAACTACGTGTGCATGTGTATTAGTTGAATGCTGAAATACATAACACACATCCTTTATTAACGTAGCCGCCGACTGTCACGTGAGACATAAGGACAATTTGTGAACCGTGCATGTAGCTGGTTGTAGTTGTTGAATATTATACCACCTAAGTAAATATATTGTTCATGTTATCGCCATTGAGATAGCATATTGTGTCACTCACATTTATATGGGGGCAGCCATAATGTCGTGCTACATTTAAATGGCGAGTACTGACCAAGAAAATAGTGCCCTGTGCCAACCTATCATATGTCGTTTTGGTGTGTATTGCTTTGTATCTAAAACTCAACATATACTATTCTTTATAGTTTTTACATTTTTTTTGCTCAGTTCATCAGTTAAGTGCTGGAAGATACGAATCAAGACATTTTGTGCGGATGAATACAGCTGCTATTATCTTTAGGTCTGACGATATATATATATATTCAGTACTGATAATGCAAGTTACACAAGTGTTTTACAAAGCTAACTTACCCCACACACCGATCAGTTTGTGTGGATATAATGCATGTCAATACTTTCAGTAACTTGATTTTTTTTATAGAATCGAGTTCAATTAAATATAAAACATAACTACTGTCTGTTCCACGTTTTTGTGCAGACGAACTTTTGGCTATTAAACACATTAAATCTAAAATATATTTAAATGTAAGTAGTTTTTCATCAATAACAAAAAGTCACCCCAACTTTTTATATTTGATGAAATTCCATCAAATATTGATTTAATTTTCAAAAAATGAGGTTCCTATGGCAAATTAACATGAGGGCTTAAAATATATTTTTTTATTTTCTTTTATTTGTGGACCTATTTTCAAAATCTGACTTTTTGTTTTCCTAGTTACATCATTTCCAAGCTATCTATGCACGTTTCGGAGTCAATTTCCAAAATGTTTCATTTTTGACTCCTCCCCCACTGCTTTCTCCTCTTTTTCCCCATATTAAATTCCCATAGGAATATCGGTTTATCGCTATAAAATCAATATTTGATGGAATTTCACCAAACAAATTGTTTTGGTGAGGGTGACTTTTTTGTTATTGGTGAAAAAATACTTACATTTAAATATTGTTTAGATTTAATGTATTTAATAGCCAAAAGTTCGTCGGCAGAAAAACGTGGAACAGACAATAGTAACCATCTAGTGTACGTGCAAAACAACCGTAGGCAACTTTAGTTATATATATATATTTATGCTTATCTTACACACAATGCTTTTAACAAGGTGCATGATCACGTGGTTATAACAACAACAATGTCGCCCACTCCAAAGTAAGTATTATTTGATTTTTTCCTTAATATGCAACGGATTTTGATGAAATATGACGCAGCAAACGCGTCTTCATGGGCTGCATTTGGTAGTCCAGAGAGTTCGGCACAGACGTATGTTCTTTCCGCAAAAACGACAGAAGTTTGGGCGAAAATACAAAGACCACCAAATTCAGCTTAACAAGGCGCATGTGATGAGCCATATTTCATTAAAATCCGTTACTTAATAAGGACCATATAAAAGAATACGTACTTTGAATCAGATGGATTCTGGAAGTTTCAGTACGTGTTGTTGTTGTTAGTACCATGTGTTCATACACTTGTAGCCTATTTCATCAACATTGCAAAGTATACTTTACTACCAAAGTATACTTTGAGGGAGAAATCATTTATTTTTCCTGAAATGCATTATTTCATATAGAACTAACAAATGCATATATATCATCATTAAAAGTATGCAGAATTATTATACTGAATTTATTACATTATCACAGCCATTAAATGGCTGTGATAATGTAATAAATTCAGTATAATAAAAATTAATAAATTTTTCAAAAAATTGAAAATTTCTCCCTCAAAGTATACTTTGCTAGTAAAGTATACTTTGCAATGTTGATGGCTACTGGTCTAAGGCGTCATAAAAGTATCAGATGGATTCTGGAAGTTTCAGTACGTGTTGTTGTTGTTAGTACCATGTGTTCATACACCTTGTATAAGGCGTCATATAAGTGCAAGGTAAGATAGATTAGTAAATCCTACATACATGTACACGGTGTCCCAAAAAAACGGTGATCAAATTTAAACAGATTTTACTGTTTTACATTGAACCGTTTCATTTTCAGAGACTATCAAGCTGTGGGCTGTATTTCCTATTCTACGTTTAGTTTAGCAGATAGGTTCAACACAATAAGTGACGTCACGGTTTATTGACGACGACAACATCAATAATTCAGCGACATAGTGTTTGCAGGTCATTTGTTGCAGGATGGATAACTACAAAAACATGAATAATATTATAAATCATTGAAATGTGGTATAAAATGGATACAAATAGTGGACACTTACACTGTAAATCAGAAAAGTCATGTCTTGGCAGAATCAGATATCATTACATATTCTGAAAGTCATGAATGAAGCAAAGTAGAAGAGAGGTGTATCAACCATAAACTGAAATGAATGTCATCAGGAGACAGAGCTGCCCTGTCTCCTGATGACATTTATTTCAGTTTATGGCAGGATGTGTCATCAGGAGACAGGGCAGGATGTGTGCATGTCATGTGTGCATATTGCTGTAAGACCTGATCGGTGTGAATGCATTTAACCACAAGAAATTCAAAGTTATCGGAATACCACTAGCAGCATATACGGAGCCCCGCAGGGGACATGGATTTTACGAATTGAACGAATTGTTATTTCGTTGGAACGAATTAATAAAAAAAAATTATCGTAATACCACTAGCATCAAGATCAATCATAAGCATTGTGGAACCTGACTTTTCTAAACGCCAGTAAAGTAGAATAATGCCTGGTATTCGAACCACAGCCCAAACATATTTAAATATATTCAGTATAGTAGATGATAAACTATGCTAATATACAAAATCGATGATGTTATGTACCAATCCAGAACGTATGTGATGCCTGTGTAACCAGCGTTCACACAGAAAACTCTCTAACCTCATGTGGATAAACTGTCAAAATGGTGAACATTCAAGAAGGGAGGTAACTCTGGATAACTTTGAACATAGACATGGGATTTAACATGGGGACATTTTTCGAATTTCAGAAATACTGGACCGATTTTCAAAATCTAACTTGTTTTCTTAGATATATCATTATCAAGCTTTATCCCGCCAACACAGTGCGTATGTGCCGTGAAACACGGTGCCATGAAACATTTTTGATATCCAGTCAACACTATTTTTACATTTTAGAGCCATTTGTAGGTGTTGACGGGATAAATAGAATAGTAGGTTAGTGCCGTGAATGGAAAAAAATATCTGGCGCGGCACGGGAATGGGATGTGCTCGGCAGAGCCTCGCCCATCCCGTTTCCTGAGCCTTGCCATATATGTTTTCCCATTCACGGCACTAACCTACCATTCTCTATATCAAGCCAGGTTTCGGAGTCAATTTTTCGTTTTTGTAACTCATCTCACAGGTCCTCCGCCTCGTTTTCCCCCATGTTAAATTCCCATAGACAAATCAATTTTTCGTAATATAATCAATATTTCACAGAATTTCACGAAATAAAAAGAAGGCTCATTCCCCCATAACAATTCCCCCTCAGTAATCCTGGACCGATTTTTAAAATTTAACTATTGTTTTCTTAGTTAGATAATTTCCAAGTTATCTAGCTAGGTTTCGGAGTTAATTTCCAAAATTATTTTTCGTTTTTTGACTCCTCCCACACTCCTCTACATTTTTTTCCCCCATGTTAAATTCCCATAGACAAATCAATTTTTCGTAATGATAATCAATATTTGACCAAATTTCACTAAATAAAAAGAAGGCTCATTCTTAAATTTTGATAAAATTTAACCTTGTCGAAAAAAGTATTGTTTTTGCATTGTTTATACAGTGTATGGCCGTACAATTTGGGCAGATGTGTAAACTGTTAAATGTTTCACGTACGCACCGGTATCCTGACGAGATGCCACTCAGCTCTACTTTCAGCTATCGCATATACGAATTTTTCGTCTATTACTACACAAGTGATACTGCACCAGGGATTCCGCTGGCGATCGCCACTTTCGCAATTGGCGATAAAAATAAACAATTGGCGATAAAAAATTACAATTTTCGAAAAAAAAAATCATTTTTTTTTGTTTCGAAAATTGTAATTTTTTATCGCCAATTGTTTATTTTTATCCTATTGATTATTAGTTCTTTTTTTTTTTTTTTTTTTTTTATTCTTTTTTTTAAGTGGCGATTTTTTTATTCCCCCCCCACCCCCCCCCCCAGCGGAATCCCTGCTGCACGTATCAATATAATCTTGATCTCCACACGAGAGTGGGAAGGGCACAACACCACGTGTCTAGCAAAAACAAACCAGTGTCTAATTCTGGCTTCTCGGTGTTAAAATTCTGTCGATTTTTATTGATTTTTATTTCCGTCGAATTGCAAGGATCAGGGGAAATATTTTCTATAGTAAGAGCCGTTTGGACTCGCATTTGGACATGCTTTTTTTTTATTAATTCGTTCCTACGAAATAACAATTCGTTCCCACAATTTAACAATTCGTTTCCACGATATAACAATTCGTTCCCTCGAATTAACAATTCGTTCCCACGAAATGACAATACGTTCCCTCAATTTAACAATTCTTTCCCTCGAATTAACAATTCGTTGCCACGATATAACAACTAGTTGTTAATTCGTGGGAACGAATTGTTAAATTGAGGGAACGAATTGTTACTTCGTGGGAACGAATTAATAAAAAAAAAGAATTATACGTCCCCTGCGGGGCTCCGTAAATATCACGTTAGAAAACACCAAATAATAATATGTTTTTACTTAGCCGAATCCTCCCAATATGCTCAGTCTCTCATATGTGTATTGTTCGTATGGATGCTATGGAACATGCTTCTACATTACCTGAAACTTGTCTGCACTAGATCTGCACGGCGAAAACAACAGGTTCACTTATTCCTCAGACAGACACATTCGGCCTCTATTGTTTACATTATTTGACAACAAGAACTGTTTTACATCACGTGACTAATAGGTTTAGTTTTCCGCGTAAATGCAACAAATATGCAGAAGTAGGCGCTAAAAAACACTCCAATATTCTTCAAGAAGAATTGGGCATTGACCTGATATCAACATCCGGGTTACAACAAAGTGAAAACTGACGTTCCATTGGTCGGTTGACGTCACGTGACGTTACCGAATGACGTCAGTGTAAGGACGTAACGTAAACAAGTCCTCGTTCTGTCCATAGATAACAACGTCATCTGTGGTCATTTTCGAGCATAAAACGTCACCTGATAAATAGAATACCATACTAGTGTATTTTGATATCAAGTTTATCAGGCTCTCCTCAGAAACGGTAGGAATTCCTCGGCAGGCCTCGGAATTCCTACGAGTTTCCTAGCCTTGCCTGATAAACTTGATATCAGAAGACACTAGCCTGGTATTCTTTATATCTACATATACTCAAATAATTCTTGCTAGCATTAAGTATTTCGAGCTAGCATCACATATTTAGAACTAGCATTAATTATTTGAGTTTATGTAGATTTGGCGTTCCTGGAACGCCAAATCTATATAAACACAAATACTTATTGCTAGCTCTAAATACTTAGAGCTAGCATTTAATATTCAGAGCTAGCATTTAATATTTAGAGCTAGCTCCAAATGATTTAGAGAGAGCTTCAAATTATTTGGACCTAGCTCTAAATATTTAATGCTAGCTCTAATTATTTAGAGCGAGTATTAATTATTTGAGGTTGTTTAGATTTGGCGCTCCATAGATCTCTCATGTACTACTGGAGGTACAGTGTGCATGTATGTCGGAGCGACTGCCGTGTCACAGCGGTAATGTCTACAGTCTGTTCCATGTTTGCTGGCAACCAACGTTTGGATATTAATGTATTAATCTAAAAAATCATTAAATGAAAGTAATTTTTCATACATTAACAAAAGTTCACAATCTCTTTTTTTTTTATTTAGTGAAATTCCATAAAATATTGATGATTGCGAAAAACACTATGTTCCTATGGAATTCAGCATGGAAAGGGTCGAAAAACGAAAAAAATTGAAAATTTACATTTTGGAAATAATGTAACAAAGAAAACTGAAGTTAGATTTTGAAAATCGGTCAACAAATTTATTTGTAAAAAATCTATTTTTAGCCCCCATGTTAAATTCCAATAGGAAAATAGTTCTTTTTCGCAATAAAATCAATATGTTATGGAATTAATCAAATACTTTTTGTGGAGGGTGACTATTTTGTTATTGATAAAATTGTGATTATAATTAAAGGTATACGCCCACTCAGTAGGCACAAAATGTTCTTTATATGAATTAAATAAGTGTATAATTGTGTTACTATTCCACCAGTTCTAAAGATTACGAGTGGACGCTATACAGATATAATCATTTTGTAATATGTATTTTACTGATAGTGACGCGCGTTGGTATCAGGCTATTTTCATATGCAAATGAGGAATGGTATTTTTTAATTATTTATACTAATTAAATGTATCACCTAAATAAAATAATATTTCCGAAACATTACAAAATTTTGATAATTGCACATCAAAAAATAAATAAAGAATATAAATAGTAATGTCCGTTAACATTTTAAGGATACACGGTTATCGCCTCTGATATCAGTTTGGAAAGTTAAGTCTGATATAAAATGTATAATAATGCCAATCAATACGTGGGGTAATGGGGAATGAATTTTTATTTTGCCAGAAAATGTCTTAGATGATGTCGTTGATAAAAATGAAAAGTTTGTGCCTACTGAGTTGGCATGCACCTTTAACTATTTTAGTTTGATCATGTTGATTGTGTGTAATAGCCAAAAATTCGTCGGCAGCAAAACGTGGAACAGACAGTAGTAGAGTACGAGGAATGTTACGAGTGTCAGTGGTAATATGGTGCGCTATGTACATCACACACACAAACGGTATACTGGTGCCAGTGGTAATATGGTGCGCGATGTACATCACACACACAAGCGGTATACTGGTGCCAGTGGTAATATGGTGCGCGATGTACATCACACACACAAGCGATATGCTGGTGCCAGTGGTAATATGGTGCGCGATGTACATCACACACACAAACGGTATACTGGTGCCAGTGGTAATATGGTGCGCGATGTACATCACACACACAAGCGGCATACTGGTGCCAGTGGTAATATGGTGCGCGATGTACATCACACACACAAGCGGTATACTGGTGCCAGTGGTAATATGGTGCGCGATGTACATCACACACACAAGCGGTATGCTGGTGCCAGTGGTAATATGGTGCGCGATGTACATCACACACACAAGCGGTATACTGGTGTCAGTGGTAATATGGTGCGCGATGTACATCACACACCCAAGCGGTAAGTTTCACTAATTCTATACAACTAAAATGTTCCTAATCGCAGATTTAGAATAGTCTGTAAATATCTATGGTTGGATTTACATTTATTGAGCATATGCAGCCTATGTTCAATACATGTAAATGCAATAATTGTTTACAAGAACACATTGTTAATGTGAAAGTTACATAATTTTGCACTTACGAACATTTTAGTCGTACGAAGTTTAGTGAAATGGCCCCCAGTTTCACTAAATTCCGTACGACTAAGACGTGGGTAAGTCCAAAACTAAAATTCACGTTTAATTTAGCAACTGAGAGAAATCGTCTATGGCTTTATTCCGATTTAAAGAGCCCTACCTGGGTAAATTGTAGCATGAAATTCAGGTTATTGTAAACGAGGAACAAAAGTCTACTAAGTTTCATCTTTTGCAGATGCATATTTGCATTCAGTTACAGTAGAATCAGTTATGTCGTGTTTTTTACACGAAAACATTGTTAATGTGAAAGTTACAGACTATCATAATTTAGCACTTGCGAACATTTTATTCGTACGAAGTTTAGTGAAACGGCCCCCAATTTCACTAAATTCCGTACGACTAAGACGTGGGTAAGTCAAAAACTACAATTGACAACGAAATTCACGTTTAATTTAGCAATTGAGAGATATCATCTATGGCTTTATTCCGATTTAAAGAGCCTACATTATGTGGGTAGTGAACTGTAGATGCTAAACTGTATTTTGCAGATGCGTATTTTTGGAAAAGTCGCGGGAATACTGGACGAAGGCCGGAAGGCCTCGTCCAGTATTCCCGCGACTTTTCCAAGTTTGCATTCAGTTATGTCGTGTTTTTTTCGTTCGTTTTCCGACACTCTTGGAAAAAGCTAAAACTCAAAATCATTCATTTACGTCGTTGTTCTCGATTTCCGACAACCTTGGAAAAGGCTAAAACTCAAAATCTTGAGTATTATTTTTGTCCAAGGGTGTCTGAAAACGTAAAGAAACGGCACAAGTAAATGCAAATACCCCTAGCAGGATGTGTACTGATTATGGGGAAAGCCACAGGCTCTTTGCATAATGTCCATTTTTCACTCTGATATTAAATATCTAGAAGGTAGGACACTCGCCATCTTGTCAACCAACTGAAGTGGTACTAGTGCACCTTGGGCCTGGCTCGCTAAAAATAAATTAAGTAATTGTAACGCGCGAGAAGGCCGGATCCCTGCTGGTCCCGACCTTCGCGGGCGTTACAATTAATGTATTAGCGAGCCGGGACCCAAGTTAAATAATCCACTACTTCTGATCAGTTGGTTGAAAAGATGGCGAGTCTCCTACCTTGTAGATATTTAATATCAGAGTACAATTAGGTATGATTTATAAGAAGCATGTGTCGACCATACCGCAAAGTGCCTGTGGGGAAAGCTAGCAGACAATAGCCAAAGCTGCGGTCAATGTGTAGGTTATATAGGACACATTTATGGTGGTGGCCCACGTGGCGCCATGTGAGTTTGTACATTCGGACATTTGCGTAATTTCATGAAATACGTTTACGAAATTTACAATATTTTCCGGAAATGGCGTCAAAGGTTGACAACCTTTTCAGAGTACATGCGGAATTATGAATTATATTCCGAATGTACTCTGAATGTTTTGTCAAATTTTCACTTCATTTATGAAAATATATTGTACATTTTGTAAACGTATTTAATGAACTTACGCCGATGTCCTAAGGTACAAAATCACATGGCGTACCTCATATGTATCTACGCGTCAAAATTACGTCTGCTGCTGCACAAAAGCAAGTGAAAGGGTTTAACGTCCAACCAACAGCTAAGGTCATATAGAGACGGAACCACAGTTTAACGTCTCATCCGACAGACCAGTGGGATGGATATACTATGCAACTAATGCCCTATGTGAGGTTTGAACCCACAACCTCGCGATTGATGTTCTAACCCCTCGTCCACAACCCATCCCTTGCTGTTGCTGAAACATGGTACACACTGTCGGTCGACGCAAGCATATTATAGTATGTATGTGGCTGTGACTGGAGAAATGGGGCTTTATACTATGTGCAGATCCACATGCTGATCTGAATATACACTGGTCGCAATACCCATAAACCCCATTTCTCCAGTCACAACCACAAATGTGATATGAGTGTTAACTTGCACAATGGCGTTTAACGTCTACCAACAGCTACATGAAATGTGATTTTAGGCCGGCTCAGTATGGAACGACGACAAATCTACATAATCTCAAATAATTAATGCCAGCTCTAAGTAATTTTAGTTAGCATTAAATATTTAGAGCTAGCTTCAAGCCATTTCATGAGCTCTCTAAATCATTTGGAGCTAGCTCTAAATAATTAAAGCTAGCATGTTAGAGCTAGCAATACTTATTTGCGTTTATGTAGATTCGGAGTTCCAGCAACGCCAAATTTACATAGTTTTTAAACTCAAATAATTTATGCTACCTCTAAATATTTAATGCTAGCTCCACATGTTTAATACTAGCTGTAAATAGTCAATGCTAGCTCTACTCATTTACAGCTAGCAATTATTATTTAAGTTTATGTAGATTTAGTTCTAGCTCTCTAAATCATTTGGAGCTAGCTCTAAATATTTATAGCTAGCATCCATTAGTTGACTTTATGTAGATTTGGCGTTCCATATGTCAGTGGGGTAAAATCCTATAATTCCAGCACAAAAATATTTACACAATTCCCAAACATTTGATTGGCCCGTAGCAAGTCTCTGTCCAAAATTTATATCCCAGTAAACTCTCAAACCGAACTACTTTCCGTAACCGTGAGGCGCAGCTAAAATAATTCTTAAGAAGACGGAAAATAAACACATTTCCTTGATTAATTTATTTCAAATGCTGGAACTATAAGGAATTAATGGTCTTTTTGTTGAACTTATCGGGGATATAAACTTGGAAAAGTCGCGGGAATACTGGACGAGGCCTTCCGGCCTTCGTCCATTATTCCCGCGACTTTTTCAAGTTTATACCCCGATACATTCCACAAAAAGGCCATTCATTCCTATGATAGTTCACCACCTCTAAGAATGTGGGAAAAGTAACAAAAATATATTCAGCCTCTCCTTAAATGTAATATGACTAGACTAAGTACTAATCACACTACTTTCATAATGGGTATAACAGTCAAGTACAAGAACGAGAAACATGTACTTGATGGCCGAACCAGGGGACCGTTTCACTAAGCTTCGTACGACTAAAATGTTCGCAATTGCAAAATTATGATAGTCTGTAAATTTCACATTAACAATATTTTCGTGTAAAAAATTATTGCATTTACATTTACTGAGCATAAATGTAAATCAATCAAGTGAAATTTCCAGACGATCCTAAATTTGCACGTACGAACATTTTAGTCGTACGAAGTTTAGTGAAACGGGCCCCAGGGAGACTGGGATTCCAGTACGGATAAAGGTCATCGTTAAACTATTGGGCATTATACATGTACAATGCATTACTGTAGTACATTTGTTGCCAAAGTGAAATTACTGATAACCAATCAGCATAATACGGTCTCGGACAGCTCGACGTATTGTTAAGCAAAACAACTGCAGTTACAAATACGCCTTAGGTATAGTATGGTTAACAAAGACATAATCGCTTATGAAAACAAACAACATACCATCATCTTACCTGATGTCATTTGCTAAATTGCACATATACATTGTTATTGTTTGAAAATTGTTACATCGGACCAGTCCATTTTACCACCAGGTTTAACTGGTCAGATCTATTTGGAATGGAAAATGGAACAGCCGGAAATGATCTGGAAATTATTTTGCGAGTTGGGCGGTGTTATTATCTGCTAAGCCTTCACAAAATACTTCTGCACCTTATTGTTAACTTTTTTTATGACGAAATCAGATTTGAAATGTCATGTATCAACCTCCAGTATCCGATTTCACCAACATTGCAAAGTATACTTTTCTAGCAAAGTATACTTTCAGGGAGTAATCATTTATTTTTCCCGAAATGCATTATGTCATATAGAACTAACGACTTTATATAGTTGATAATTAAAAGTATGCAGAATTATTATGATAATGTAATAAATTCCATGCCGTGAATGCCTCTTTAAAACCAGAACCGCACTTCACATAAGGAAAGTGTGGTTCCAAAATAGCGAATTGCCATCACCCCCTGTGGCGACGCTTGCTGATTTGACCGAGGTTACCAGGCGTATTGTATCAAGATCAAAGGCACAACTGATAACAGTCTGCTGCAATTAGAGAGTGGAAATTACGTCTGTTTTTACAAAAACTGCATCATTTTCATCGGAGAAACAAACGACTATCATATATGTCTTTTTCAGAAAAAAATAAATAATGCCATTTTTTTTAATTTGTAAATCGTCCAGAAATGAGAATTGTAAAGTATTTATGTCATCCGACATCGGGTCAGTTTCAGCAGTTCCACACACAGTCAACACACGCGTATGAATATACTCAATCACACATGCAATAAAGGGTGGGCATTTTTAAATAAGAAGCAATGTGTTTTTATCACAAAAAAAAAAAAACATTTCTTTTGTATATTTTATTCATTTGTTGAGACACTCTATCAACATGTATATTCGGATAATATTTAAACTGCAAACACACTCGGGAAGCGGGACTATTTTATGTTCCGCACTGCCATTCCACACATGTGTGAATCGGCTGTTGCATGCATATTCCATGGTTTTGGAACATGTGTTAATTCTGAAAATGACCGCGACGAGATAAACACAGAAGGCTGATCTGGGGTTTACGCTAGTCACACATGGTGACAAGGTTTTGTATATAAAAAGTGTGAAACTTTTGCATGAGCTCGCTGTGTGTATTGTACATGTAATCGGAGCGCCAGATAATGTGCTTATTTAGATCAAAATATTAGAATGTCCTTTTAATTTCTTCACTAAAAATGGCAAGTCGGGAGTGATTTAGAATTGTCTCGATGAGACGATTCTAGAGCACTCCCAACTTGCATTTTTTTTGTTGGGAAAAGTACCCGGGAGAGTTGGTCGGAATACCCACCTTAACTGGAGCTCTGGTAAATACCTTATTGGAACATTTAATCAATACATTTAATATATATATATTGAAGAGTCACCAATATGCACCAGGTCAGGATATCCAATTTCAGGGCTGAATAGTTTCTGTAAGTATTGAGCTCTGATTTTGAGAATTCCCCTCATTATGTACAGGTTGCATACAGAATATTCCAACCCGTTGGCCCGGCCTTAAATGACCCGGCCTTGAATGACCTTACATGTTGATAGGCCGTTCAACACCAATAATCAATCAATCTAAACTAGATTGGGTATTGTGCAATACAATACAAAAAGTATTGTTTACTGACAAAGCAGTGGGACAAGTTTTAGGCTGCCACTCTCTGATAACTATTTTTCCTGTTTATCCGTGAACATATCCACACGCATTTGAACCGTCTCAAATAGTGGTCACAAAGTGTATACATCTGTGGAGAAATAATACAAATATCAGCTTTTTCCCCCCATGAAACTGCTCAACATCAGACTAAAGTGTCATATACACAGGAGAGGGTCAAGTACCTTTATGTGGTACTTATAATATCTGACTATGGCTCTTCAATGTTCAAATTATTTCAGTTCATTCATACATAAGGGTATTTATCTCTCGAAAATATGCTGATTTGTTTGACAGTGTAGATCAAGATGAGACGGCTCATTATGATCAGCCAGTTCATCTGGATCTACTTTATTGAAAGCATGACAATTCATGAATTTTGGAACTATGAACTATGTAAATCTTGCGGAGTATGATTACTGCTTTCTGGTAAAATGTACATGTACATGTATACAGAGATTATCACTAATTGGAGTCTGTGTTATGTGTAAACATGTGTGTAAATACCACTTGACCAGCTGGTCATCTGGAAACAAAAGAAAGTAGTCCGGCAAATTGGTTCTGGGGAAATAAAGATGACCACTGGTCATTGCCCAGTGGTTTTATCGGGTGTTATTCTTTCTTTCTTTTGCTTACGTTTAACGGCCGCACTGTCTCTATGGACTTGCACGCCGTCAATCGGGTGTTATCTCTTAATGGCCTTTTTTATAGCATTGCACAGTGGGTGGTCACTATGGCTAAACGCTGTTTTTATCCAGCAATTTTGTTTTAAAGGAACGTTCATGTCATGCAGTAGAATTAACAATTAATAAATTTATCCTAAAGTTGACAATTTCTCCCTCAAAGTATACTTTGCTAGCAAAATACTTTGAAAGAACATCAACTCTGCATTGTTTCCATCTTTTATTCAGGTAAGCCATTTTATTTTCCATTTGTTACAATATTATATGCTATAATTAATAATATGACTCTTGTTGTTCAAGTTTTCTATAAAGAAATCAGACTTGAAATGTCGTATATCAACCTCCAGTAGCCGATTTCATCAACATTGCAAAGTATACTTTGAGGGAGTAATCATCTATTTTTCCCTGAATGCATTATTTCATATAGAACTAACGACTGCATATATTTGATGATTAAAAGTATGCAGAATTATTTATTATACTGAATGTATTACATTGTAATAAATTCAGTATAATAAAAAATAATAAATTTATTAAAATTGGCAATTTCTCCATGAAAGTATACTTTGAAAAATATACTTTGCAATGTTGGTGAAATGTTTGCGCTTGATAGGCAACATGGTGTACTATATCGCTACACAACGCTATACACAGTATAAAGTTGCGTAATAGCATTTACTATAGAAATATTCTGCAGAGCATTGGCGTTCATACTTCGCTACATCGAGAATAGTAGGTTAGTGCCGTCAATGGGAAAAAATATCTGGCAAGGCTCAGGAAACGGGATGGGCGAGGCTCTGCCGAGCACATCCCGTTTCCGTGCCGCGCCAGATATTTTTCCCATTCACGGCACTAACCTACTATTCTATTTATCCTGTCAACACCTGAAAATGGCTGTAAAATGCAAAAATAGTATTGACTGGATATCAAAAATGTTTCACGGCACTGTCTTTCACGGCACATACGCATTGTGTTGACGGGATAAATTATTATTGAGAGACAATTCTACAATATGAGACAAAACTGTTATCTTACACTTACCTAATAAAGTGTGTATTAGCAAAATTATAAGGTAACTCTCCACGAAATAGAAAGTAAACAAAGAACGCTTCAAGCGCAAATTTGTAATGCAATGTAATTTAATGTAATTAGAGTTGTGTCCAGACAGTCAACATTTGAATAATTTCGAGTCTCGCCGAGGATCGGAATTCCCTTTAGCGAGCCGAGCCTGATAAACTTGGTATCAACAAACACTGAGCTGTTATTCTATTTATCAGGTAACATTTTGTACTAGCCGATCGTCAAATATAGGCTAATTTCCGTTAAAAATAACGCGAAAAATGTACTTGATGGCCGAACCAGGGGTCCGTTTCACTAAACTTCGTACGACTAAAATGTTCGTAAGTGTAAAATTATGATAGTCTGTAAATTTCACATTAACAATGTTTTCGTGCAAAAAACTAATGGATTTACATTTATTGAGCATAGGCTGCATATGCTCAATAAATGTAAATCAATCAATTGAAATTTCCAGACGATCCTAAATTTGCACGTACGAACATTTTAGTCGTACGAAGTTTAGTGAAACGGGCCCCAGGGAGACTGGGATTCCAGTAAGGATGAAGGTCATCGTTAAACTACCTTCGCATCATCCTGACGGGCAACTGGCTGAATGCTAATCTTGCCCATGTTTTTTTCAAATTGTTTACGTCAAATTACATAAATATTGTGCTGGAAAGCAAGCAGTTTGATTGGCTGAGCCTGATCTGTGCTACAGCTCAGGCTCGGCCAATCAAACGTCTTGATTGCGAGCTGGCATTGCCAATATGTGTTCAGAAACGTTGATATTCTGGGCAAGGTCAACGCAAGCGGTTGTGTTATGTAAAGAATCGTGTACTTGTAATATTCCACTTGTAACATCCATTGACCGCTGTATATAAGATACCGGCGATGATTGGTAGATGTTTATAGATATATCATTATATGTCACGTGTACATGCAAGCTGAGTTAGGTTTTGGGTTAATAGTCCGAGGTACGTACATGTACCGTAGTACATGTATTGTGTGGTTTAATCCCGATTCTCCCACTTTACTTTTTTACAGGTAAATGACCATTCTCGATTTGGGGCTATAGTCAGTATCAATATACGGTCACTGATTTAACCTGTTAATTAATGTTACATGTAGGCCAATGTTAACTTATTAACAGGAATTTAAATGAGTTGACTTTGATCATTCATAAATCCTATGAAGTATTAAATGATTTAACGGGCGTCCGTTCTACCACTGGTGCCGGAAGAGGACGTGGAAGACGTGTGGTTCGAGACTTTGGAAGACGTCGGCGAATATGAACTTCCGGTGGACGTCACTCCCTTCACCGACTACGTCACGGAGCAGTGGATTGAGGGAGACAGGACCGTGTGGAACCACTTCGCGACCGAGGGACCCAGTACAACGAAACATCTGGAAGGCTGGCACAACAAGTTGAAGAAGGCTGTTCACCACGCGCACCCCAATATATTCAGCATCATCCAGGTGTTGCAGCAAATTGAGGCAGCATCTTATGTGCGGATGCTCCAGTACGAAGCGGGAGGGGTTCGTCCTGTGAAGCGCCGAAGGTAAAGATTGATTGACAATAGAAGCAGCGACTGGAGAACGGAGAAATGACGACGATGGAGTATGCGGACGCTGCATCGCAGCTGCTGCACATAAAGACATCAGTGTATCATCAAGTTCCGCATATTCTATGCATGCACATTTGTGTAATAATGTTGTTTTTGTAATTGATAACACAATTTGCATGTTTTATTAGGAAAAAATACAGATTAAATTGCTTTTTTTCCACAAATTACATTTTTGAGGATTAAACCAACACAATATGTAAGAAATAAAAAATACCGATTAAATTTCCTTTTTCTACAAATTACATATTAATTTGTAGAATAAAACAAACTGTAAGAAAATAAATTACTATTATTGCATGTTTTATTACATATTCGTAGAATACAACACTCTGTAAGAAATAAAAACATCAGACAATTACCACATCAGTTCAGTGTTCTTAAATTGTCCTAATAAAAAAACAAAAAACAGCAACATGTATATTGGCCTATATGATTTCCAAGTTCAAACTTGAAACAGAACATACGAAAAATGTGACCCCATGCTATGATAACACTGCACCAAAATCCCTATAACACTGCCCCAAATTCGAGGATCACACCGTATTGTGTAGTGTTTAACTTTTTATACTTATTCCGGAGAATATTACGCTGAGTTGAGTTTGGATTAATAGTCCGAGGTAAGTAGTACATGTATTGTGTAGTGTTTAACTTATTATGCTTATTCCGGAGAATCTTCATTTAAATTATTTAATTTAAAGGGGCATAGCAGGATTTTTGGAGGAAAAAATACTATAAAAATAAAAACGTGATTTCATCATGGCTCTGTGTAAAGTGGTTTAATTGAAGATATATGACGATACTAGGACCGCTGGGTTGTTTCTATTTTCACCAATACAGGTACATACATATCGCAGTGTGTATCTTGTTGGCTCAACCAGATAAAAAATCTGATATTTATGTAGCAATATCGGTGGAAATTGAAACAACCCAGCAGTCCTAGTTTCGTCATATATCTTCAATTAAACCACTTTACACAGGGCCAAGATGAAAACACGTTTTTTTTTTAAAACATAAATAAAACAAATTTCAACGGTCCTAGTACATGTATCGTCATATGTCTTCAATTAAACCACTTTACACAGCACAGGGTCATGATGAAAACACGTGTTCATCTTGGCCCTGTGTAATGTGGTTTTTTATAGTACTTTAAAAAAAAAATGATATGCCCCTTCAAAGACACTGGTCTCAGATATGCGATAAAAGGATATTAAATAAAACATATATTAATGATAAATATATTTCAATCGTATGTCTGAACGCAAAGCTAGAGTTTCTGCAATCGATAGTTATTTCCCTTTGCACATATATTTATAAAGATCCGGTCCTATGCTGTATTTCAGCGTTTATTTCTTACGGAATAGCACAAACATTGAGTTTTTCGAACAGAGTAGACTCAGATCAGACTGCACATCTGTGCAGTCTGATCTGAGTATACACTGATTGAAATAACATCAATAAGTGTTAATATATGAACCTGCCAAATAATGTAGTCCCAGACCAGATTACGTAGATGTGCAGGATGATTTGGATCAACACTAGTCGAAACCAGTATAATATATATTATCGACTCTTGTTCACAACAAATCATGCTATAATCGCTCTTTTTACTAAAGCAATAACGCCATGAGCTACACAATTTGGACCGGATTTCTATGAATAAATTCAACGGGAGATAACTAGAGACGACCCCTCATTGTATGTATCTAAAATCAAGTCATAGTGCCACATAATAATGATATTCATATTCAAATTAACTACATAATTTATACATGTACTTTGATGAGGATATTACACATTTTCTTTATGTATTGGTAACTTTAACCCTTTCACCTCTGAGTAACTGAATGGGCTGCGATATGTTCGTTTTGCAACCAATCCAATCATCGCAAAATGATTTTCAGACTATTCCATTTATAAAAAGGGGGTATTTGTTGTTCCTAAAAATATGAAAATTACTTTCAAACAGTGCAGATCCTGATGAGACGGCTCGTTACGAGCCAGCTCATCTGGATCTGCACTGTTTTTTTTTCATTCGATATTTTCTAATTTCAACGATTCCAATTCGATTCGGCTTAATATTTAAGGGTGGGAATTGGCTCTAACACCTTTCATACCCAGGACAATGGCAGATGGTAACTTTATATAGTTTTTGTCATTATACAATGCATTACTGTAGTATATATGTTGCCAACGTGAAAATACTGATAACCAATCAGCATAATACGGTCTCGAACAGCTCGACGTATTGATAAGCAAACAACTGCAGTTACAAATACGCCTTTGGTATAGTATGGTTAACAAAGACATAATCGCTTATGAAAACAAACAACATAACATCATCTTATCTGATGTCACTTGCTAAATTGCACATATACATTGTCATTGTTTGAAAATTGTTATATCGGACTAGTCCATTTTACCACCAGGTTTAACTGGTCAGATCTATTTGGAATGGAATATGGAACAGCCGGAAATGATCTGGAAATTAGTTTGCGAGTTGGGCGGTGTTATTATCTGCTAAGCCTTCACAAAATACTTTAAAAGAACATCAACTCTGCATTGTTTCCATATTTTATTCAGGTAAGCCGTTTTATTTTCAATTTGTTACACTATCACATGGTATAAATAATAGTATGCACCTTATTGTTAACTTTTTTTATGACGAAATCAGATTTGAAATGTCATGTATCAACCTCCAGTATCCGATTTCACTAACATTGCAAAGTATACTTTTCTAGCAAAGTATACTTTCAGGGAGTAATCATTTATTTTTCCCGAAATGCATTATGTCATATAGAACTAACGACTGCATATAGTTGATAATTAAAAGTATGCAGAATTATTATACAGAATTTATTACATTATCACAGCCAAAATGGCTGTGATAATGTAATAAATTCAGTATAATTAACAATTAATAAATTTATCCTAAAGTTGACAATTTCTCCCTCAAAGTATACTTTGCTAGCAACGTATACTTTGCAATGTTGGTGAAATATGCTACTGGTTGGCTGCACATTTTGCGCTTGATAGGCAATATGGTGTACTATATCGCTACACAACGCTATACACAGTATAAAGTTGCGTAATAGCATTTACTATAGAAATATTCTGCCGAGCATTGACGTTCATACTTCGCTATATTATTATTGAGAGACAATTCTACAATATGAGACAAAACTGTTATCATACACTTACCTAATAAAGTGTGTATTAACAAAAATCTAAGGTCACTCTCCGCGAAGTAGAAAGTAAACAAAGAACGCTTCAAACGCACATTTGGAACTACATGTAGTATTCCGTCATAACCCTTATGTAATGTAATGTACATGTACATGTAATTAGAGTTGTGTACACAGCACTATCTCCAGGTAGTCAATATGTAGATTTATGTAGACCGTGACATATTTAAGTCATGAATACACGAATGCAGATTTACCCGAGTGTGTCTACATAGTTCGAAAATCGCTTGTCACGTTCAAATGAAAGTTCGCGTTACTCATCAAAATGCGTAATGCAGTGTAACCTGTAAGTAAATCCCAAAATCGGAACTGGGTTTGTACAGCGTGTACGGTTCCGTCTTAGACGGCCGAAAATACACGACCCTCTCTAATCTGAACGGGACCGTATAGCATAATTAGTAAAGAGCGCACACATGCGCCCCGGGGTCGATCTTAAAGTTGTAAGTACATGTATATCTGTCTATAATATCTGATGGTGGTCGCCAGACAGGATAAGTTTGTTTTCTGTGAGTATTCCGGTTTCAACCCAAATTAAGAAACATGCAGACACCTCCATCTACACCGACTACAATTGTTCTCGCGTTTGTTTGTAATTGTTATATAAATATATAAATTAAGTTTTAAAGAAATATTAGCATTATGATTACATACTACTGCTTTTGTTATGTGTTATCTAAATATACCGGTCGTATGGTTATTTAGTTTCAAATTTCATTTCACAAGTCGTCCATATAATAATTATATTATAAAAATAATAAATGCAATATGCCCATTTGTATAAAAATAATCGACACAATTACTATGTATTTTCTTGAAGGAAACCGAAGAAAAAAAAGACAACTATATGAACCACTATGAAAACAACTGTACATTAAAATAGTTGTGAGCCGTAAACATGGTAAAGCATACGGCTATAAATAGTATTATTGTAATGACGCAGTGTCAAAATCCGACGTGACGTTGGTAAATGTATGCGTAACTTTGCGGTGTCGGTGTCATTTTCAGCCTTTCATGACGTTGTCATTAAGGCTGGTTTTCACAGAGCGAGGCCCATATATATTTACATCAATAAGTGTTAATATATGAACCTGCCAAATAATGTAGTCCCAGACCAGATTACGTAGATGTGTAGGATGATTTGGATCAACACTAGTCGAAACCAGTATAATATATATTATCGACTCCTGTTCACAACAAATCATGCTATAATGGCTCTTTTTACTAAAGCAATAACGCCATGAGCTACACAATTTGGACCGGATTTCTATAAATAAATTCAACGGGAGATAACTAGAGACGATCCCTCATTGTATGTATGTAAAATCTAGTCATAGTGCCACATAATAATGATATTGATATTCAAATTAACTACATAATTTATACATGTACTTTGATGAGGATATTACACATTTTCTTTATGTATTGGTAACTTTAACCCTTTCACCCTGAGTAACTGAATGGGCTGCGATATGTTCGTTTTGCAACCAATCCAATCATCGCAAAATGATTTTCAGACTATTCCATTTATAAAAAGGGGGTACAATTTGTTGTTCTCAAAAAATATGAAAATTCCTTTCAAACAGTGCAGATCCTGATGAGACGACTCGTTACGAGCCAGCTCATCTGGATCTGCACTGTTTGCATAAACCGATATAGCGGGCTTTCGGGTTCAACGGGTTAATGCTTCTTTTTTTCATTCGATATTTTCTAATTTCAACGATTCCAATTCGATTCGGCTTAATATTTAAGGGTGGGAATTGGCTCTAACACCTTTCATACCCAGGACAATGGCAGATGGTAACTTTACATAGTTGTTGGCATTATACAATGCATTACTGTAGTATATGTGTTGCCAACGTGAAGGAAACCGAAGAAAAAAAAGACAACTATATGAACCACTATGAAAACAACTGTACATTAAAATAGTTGTGAGCCGTAAACATGGTAAAGCGTACGGCTATAAATAGGATTATTGTAATGACGCACAAATTCCAAGTGTCAAAATCCGACGTGACCTTGGTAAATGTATTCGTAACTTTGCGGTGTCATTTTCAGCCTTTCATGACGTTGTCATTAAGGCTGGTTTTCACAGAGCGAGGCCCATATATATTTACATCAATAAGTGTTAATATATGAACCTGCCAAATAATGTAGTCCCAGACCAGATTACGTAGATATGTAGGATCATTTGGATCAACACTAGTCGAAACCAGTATTATATATATTATCAACTCGTGTTCACAACAAATCATGCTATAATCGCTCTTTTTACTAAAGCAATAACGCCATGAGCTACACAATTTGGACCGGATTTCTATAAATAAATTCAACGGGAGATAACTAGAGACGACCCCTCATTGTATGTATCTAAACTCTAGTCATAGTGCCACATAATAATGATATTGATATTCAAATTAACTACATAATTTATACATGTACTTTGATAAGGATATTACACATTTTCTTTATGTATTGGTAAACTTTAACCCTTTCACCCCTACATGTAAGTAACTGAATGGGCTGCGATATGTTCGTTTTGCAACCAATCCAATCATCGCAAAATGATTTTCAGACTATTCCATTTATAAAAAGGGGATATTTGTTGTTCTCAAAAATATGAAAATTACTTTCAAACAGTGCAGATCCTGATGAGACGGCTCGTTACGAGCCGTCTCATCTGAATCTGTACTGTTTACATACACCGATATATATATCTTTATAGATATATATAGATATATATACTTTCGGGTTCAAAGGGTTAATGCTTCTTTTTTCATTGGATATTTTCTAATTTCAACGATTCCAATTCGATTCGATTCGATTCGGCTTAATATTTAAGGGTGGGAATTGGCTCTAACACCTTTCATACCCAGGACAATGGCAGATTGTAACTTTATATAGTTTTTGGCATTATACAATGCATTACTGTAGTTTATACCGCAACCATTGCTCCATGTAGCATAATAAAGGGGGCTAAATAAATGCTGTTTATATCTGAAGTAACCAAATATACCTGAAGTAGCCTAATATACATGAAGTGCCGTATTTGCCTTTAGTTTTTCACCTTTGACCCCTAAACCTGGCCTCTGATTGGTCAGTCTGAACAGCAAATTCAAGATGGCGGCGAATTTTAAAATCGAAATTGCTGTCTGTTCAGTTGAATTTTGTCCATTTTTACAGTATATGCGACGTAACCAACAACATGGATATGTCCATTATGATTGCAATGC